>CM038551.1:38206065-38866065 GCA_021527575.1 Ensete glaucum | reverse complement strand
GATCTTCAGAAGGCAGTTTGGGTCAGTTGTAAATCAACCCCTTTAAGGTTAGTATGATGTCCTTAGCTCTAAATTAAGTAGGGAAACAATATAGGAGAAAAGGTGCAACTAAGTACTAACTTGAGCGTCAGAGAGATTGGCTCGGGAAATCCCTTTCGACCTCGATCTTTATGCAAAAATGAAGCTAGAGAAACCCTGCATATCTCAGATGATTCCTCACATACGGATCAAGTCACATCATGCTGATACAAACATCAATGATATTTTTCCCTTACATAGTTCTGTGTGCATCCATATTGAAATTTAGTTATTCTAGTTTGCTATCCATAATTATTAGACTAAGTAATGATAGGTTGAACATGTGGATTCAAGATTGGTATATATAACTTTATGTTAATTGAATTTTTGAGAAGAATCTTGTCAGCACTTCTAGTTTTACAGATGTAATGGATTTATAAGTTAGCATAATAGCCCTCATTTTAGAACCTTTGCAGATTCTAAGCTTGGGGTGATCTCTATAGGGGATTAGCCTCCTTGGAACTCTATAAAGGTTCCACCCTCTAAGTTACTACTCAAAGGCTGCTGAAAGGATTCATCTATTCATGAAGAAAAGTGGATGATCACAAGGCTATTTATAGACCTTCTAAACCCTAACTCCTAATAGGACTCCTACTCCAAGACTCCTACTCCTAACAACTCCTAATGCTTCTCTAAGAAGCAACCCCTTATCATCCTATATAGGGGTGGTTGGTTGCTTTATTAATTCTTAATCCAACTCTTATTTAATCCCTTCTCAATCAACCCCTCTTTAACTATGATAAGGGGTGGCTAACTAGGGTTACACGTGCCCTATACTTCCCTCAAAATATCCTAACATAGCCAGCCTCTTCATCTCTTTAATAGGGGTCGGCTAGATAGGATTTACATATATGCCTTCTTCAATGTAACTAAATTGGGACTCTACTATCTAGAGTCCTAACATACCTGCCCTTTTCAAATCAGCTATGTCCTCAAAGCTGACACTCTATGAATTCTGAGAATTTGATCTTTAAGTCATCATAATTCTCTTAAGTGGCATCTTTTGCTGGTAGGTTTGGCCACTATATTAGCACTTCAGTAGTGGATCATTATCGTTGCGTCATGATTCATCAATTAATAATGACACTCAGTTGGGTCTAGAGCTCTCCTTGGGCAGTCATATATGGTAGGTGGCTTTGGACCGTCTCTTTTTGTCCCAACTTGAGCTTCAAGTATGACACATGGAAGACTAGATAGATTCAAGAGCTGGTGGGTAAGTCCAATTTTTATGCTACTGCTCCGATGCGCTCTAAAATCTAGTAGGATCCATAGAATCGAGGTGAAAGCTTCATGGATGCTCTGGTTTGGATCGATGCTTGTTTGTATGGTTTGAGCCATAGAAAAATCCAATCTCCCACTGAAAATTCTCTTTTGCCTTTGTGTTGATCATATTATTGTTTCATCCTCGCTTGGGCTACAGTGAGATTATCTTATAGTAACTTCAATATTTTGTCTCTGTCTTGTAGCTCCCTGTCTACTTGTTCTATTTTAAAGGTGCCCAACATATATTTTGGGATTACAAGGGGAGGTCAGCCATACATAGCCTCATACGGAGTAAATTTTATGGATGAGTGATAAGTTATATTATACCACCACTCGGCCCAGGGAAACCACTTTGTGCACTCCTTTGGTTGGTCATTGGATGAGGTATGTCTCCAAGCACCTGTTCACCACTTTAGTTTAGTCATCGATTTGTGGATAATATGTTGTGCTCATCTTTAATTTAGTAACCTGCATCTTAAATAATTCTGTCCAAAATTTGCTCGTGAAGACCCTATCACGATCACTTACATTAGATCTTGGTATCCCATGTAATTTTATAATATTCTCTATAAAGATTCAGACAATGCTAGAAGCAGTGTAGGGATTACGAATAGCATAGAAGTGAGCATACTTTGTAAGGTGATCAACCATAATGAGAATTGTACCTTTTTCTTGTGATGAGGGTAGCCTTTCAATGAAGTCCATGGATATATTTGTCCATATCGAGTCTGGGATGGGTATAGGTTGCAGCTTTCCGGGGCTTGCCACTGTTTCACCTTTAGCAATAATATTTTTTATCACTACCCAATAAAAATTTTGCTTAATTCTCTTATAAGTTCTAAGGAATTGGAGTGCCTGACCATTAGTGTGGAATGCATCTCTTGAAGGATAGTCTTTATGCGAGTAGAATTTAGCACAAGCATAATGCATCCCTTATGGCGCAAGTCCTTTAAGTCCTAACTGTAATGAGCCACGGAGTTTGGTTCTTCCTTCAATTTTTTAATGATCTTACTGGTCTCTAGTTTATCTCACCATTCTCTCCTAATATCCTCAAGGAAGTCACTAGTGGGAAGGGATACGATCGAAAATTCAGCTTGCTCGGGTAGCCATTAAAGCACATCTGTAACAATATTCTCTTTTCCCTTTTTGTAAGTTATTTCATAATCATATAAAGAAGCTTTGTTACCTATTTTTGCTACTCGAGAGAAGATATCTTCTACTCTAAGAAATATTTTAGGCTTTTATGGTCAGTCTTGATTTGAAAGCATCGCCCGATTAGGTACAACCTCCATTTTGTCATTGCATGCACAATCACGAGCATCTCCTTATTGTAAATAGTCATTTTTAGATGAGAAGGAGATAATGCCTTACTAGTATAAGTGAGGGGGCGGCCATCTTGCATTAGTATAGCACTAATTCTGACTTCGGAGGCATCGGCTTCAATAATAAAAGTCTTATCGAAGTCAGGTAGCGCTAGTACATGTGTCGTTGTCATTGCGGCTTTAAGTTCGTCGAAGGCCCGGAGGCTTTGTCCGACCATTGGAAAGCATCTTTTTTCAGTAAGGAAGTGATGGATGCACTGATCTTTCCATAGTCTTTTACAAACTTGTGGTGGTAGCCCATTAAACCGAGGAAGCTATGCAGCAATTTTATGTTTCTTGGGGTGGGTCAGCCATCTTTGCATTGCTTTGATTCTTGAAGGGTCCATTGCCACACCTTACTCTGATATGATATGACCAAGACATTCCACCTTCTATTGAAGAAAATTGCACTTCAATTTTTGACAAAAAGAATATGTTCTTAAAGAAGGCTGTAAATAAAGATGTCATCAAAGAAAACCAGCACAAACTTACAAAGATGACACTGGAAAATAACATTTATAAGGCTCTAGAAGGTGGAGGGAGCATTAGTGAGATCGAAGGGCATTATCATGAATTCGTAGTGGCTATTGTGCATTCGAAAGTTGATTTTCGGTATGTCTTCTTTGCACACTTATATTTGATGATATTCTGATCGAAGGTCTAGCTTTTGTGAAGGCTCATGCTCCCTTTAATTCATCAAGCAATTCATCTACTACTAGAATAGGGTACTTGTCCTTGACGGTTATGTCATTGAGAGCTCGGTAATCAACGCATATTCGTCATTTTCCATCCTTTCGTACGAGGAGCACCAGTGAAGAGTAGGGGCTGCAACTTGGCCGAATAACTCATGTTTTGAGCATCTCTCTTATAATCCATTCTATTTCATCCTTATACAGATGTGGATATCAATATGGCTGAGTATTTACTGGAGGTTTGCCCAGAAGAATCGGTATATGATGATCATATCGGTAGATAGGAGGTAGGTTGCGCAGTTCGTCAAATATATATTTGAAACCATTGTCTCAGCTGCAACGTATTGATTGACCTTCTGAAGTACCTCTAGTACTATCGCTGGTGGCCTCTCTACCAACAACCATAAGAGACGATAGGGCTCGAGTCCCATTATAAAGGCCTATATTATACATGACAGATGAGCATATTTCACACTTTGGATTTCATTGGTGAACCAAGTGATGAAGTCTGAAAGTGTTTCCTCCTCCCCTTGCTTAAGTCTGAGAAGCATTATTGTCAATGGCCTCGGGCGCATGTTCCTAAGGAAGTGAAGTTCGAACTCATTTGTAAGCTGAGTAAAAGAATTCATAGAGAGCGGCTTTAGATGGGCGCACCATTCTCGTGTTGAGTCTCTTAGTATGATCGAAAATATGCGACATATTAGGGAGTAATCTACTCTATCTGGTCGGTACTACCATTTAATGCCTCCAACGATTGGAGGTGGAAGTTTGCTAGGATCAGTTCCTCCTAGATTTTTTAGGTGAATGGCGATTGACTTGAGGTGGGGTTGACCGACCCTTCCTCTTTAGTTTATTGAAACTCTCATCGCATCTCCAAATGCTAGTTCATCTACTGTAGTTGGATTAACAGAAAATCATTCGTTGAATCTATTGATTGCGTCTCAGATTCAGGTGGGTTAGAGTGGTGGTGTGGTTTGTTGAACTCTATAGAAGGGATAGAATGATGGTGTAGTCTATTGAAGCCTGAATATCATATTTTATGCAGGCTTATATCTTTTATGTTATTACAATTGACCTGTAAGACGCGTTTTCTAAGTTATTATAGAATTCCTAACCTTAAAAATATAACAAACATTATAGATTGAATATTTATATTATTAATTTATACAAATAGTTGTTAAGATTTAGAATATCCAAAATATCGTTTCAAACATTTGATTATCCTACAATTACCTAGAAGATAATAATATATTCTGAGTATTTTACAAATACTCTAGGTAATTTATAAAGGCCTAAAATTAGTCTCTTCCAGTCAATCTAACTAACCTAACATCTTTTGAATTATTAAGGAATCTATATAATCATAAAAATATTAAATCATATAAATAAACATGAAAAAATATTTTTTACCTTCTCCTCTTCAATCATTAGATCATTCGTATTCTATTATCTTTAGTTTCTTTATCAGTTTTTATTACCTTCTACGACTAAGAAGAGGAAAGGAGAATGAACGAAGGAAAAAAAGAAAAGAAAAAATAAGTTATAGGGAAAGAGTGAAAAAGATTTTATAGGTATTAGATTATAAAGTAAGGATATATATATATATATATATATATATATATATATATATATATATATATATGCCCGCACGTGTGTTTTCAATATGTTTTTGTCGACTGACCCGTTAACAATTCAAATCCATTACTTTTTCCTTTTGAATTTACAATAAATAAAAATACTGATACATTTATTACTTTATCCTCCGTAAATCCTAAATTATTAGATGTATTAAATATTAAAATTATTGAAACTTATTTGAACTAAATCGATCTAATTTTAAATTCTGAATGCTATCTTATATTAGTTTATTGGCTCCATTTAGTTCAAAGGCTGAATTATTTTATTAAAAATCTAACTAATAGACCATTAACGTTGACAAGGATAATAAGAGATAAACATTTCAACAAAATCATTTAAAAATATTATTTTTTCTTAATTATTAGATTAAATTTTACTAAATATTAAAACTTTCTTATTGGATGGAATATATATATATATATAAGATTTACTAAGCCATCTTTTGAACTTTTTCGAAAGAGCATTTAATCCATCAAGAGGACATTTTTAAGATCTCATAAAAGATTTCACCACAAAACCTTTATACTTTCAATTGAAATTGATCAAAAATTAAAAAAATAAGAATATCTTAGTTTTTTAGTGCTTAATTAATTGAAAACAGTTATTTTAAGAGTGAAAAATAGAAAAACTATCATTGAAGGGGTTAATGGATGTTTAAAGCTTTTGTGGAAATTTTGGTATAAAAGACCTCGTACTTTTAGCTTAAATAGGCTAAAATTAGAAAAATAAAAATTTTACCCAATTAAGAGTTGATTTAACTAACAATAGGTCTTTTAATAGTTGAACATTGGTCATTAATTTTCATTAAAATTTTTGATATTTTTTCTTATGGTTAAAAAATAGATCGATATACTATTTTTTATTTTTGTATATGACCAGAAAATAATATAACCTCATCCAAAAACAATACAACTCATATGCCAAAGAATTATTATTTTTATCTTAAAGCATAATAATTATTTTTACCTTAAACTTTAAAAAAAGCTTATCTGATAAAATATACGTGATTTTGTCATCAATTTTTTTCTAAATTGATATTAAATTGGCTAAAAATGATAAAATAAACTTTGTAAGGGATGAATTAATTGAAAATAGGTGTTTTACATACCTAAAAATAGAAAAAAAATTATCATTTAGTTTGTCAAATGTCTACAATATAAAATCTTTAGATGTTACATCTCCTTAGATTTTAGATGTTACATATCATGCTGTCAAGGTTTAATAGGTTCTTTGACCAAAATGAGAGATTTCTACATGGAACCAAAATAAAGATGTTACCATTATGATCAATTTAGTTCAATCCAACCTGTTCTTGGTTTTAATCAAATTGATCTAATTCGAGCTTTTATGGTGGTTATCTTAATTATTTATATAAGAATAATTAATAGGTTCAATCCAACCTGTTCTTGATTTTGTGATGATTATCTTAATTGTTCGTATAAGAATGACTTTCATGAAATTTATGTAATTAAAGGACTTATAAAAAAAGAAAGTCTTTTTAAATCTTATCCAATCTTAAATTCTTCCGAGGGTTATAATTCCTCTAGAATTTAATGATTTTAAATATTTTAAAATCATAAGAGCTCCTTCTTCATTATCCTCTCAAACTTAATTTGCTTACCTCATAATAGAAACCATATAGAATAAATGAGTACAATTACCTTAATATATATATATATATATATATATATATATATATATATATATTCAATTTTTAGATATATATTCTCCCAGCTTTACGTAGTTGTTTTATTATTACTCGGTTCGAATTGTGTAGTTCAAAAGAATAAATGAGTATAATTATCTTAAAATAATTAAATATTAATAATTCTTTAAGTATAAATTCTTGGGATGTACTAGATAATTTATAGATGTTGTTAGTTTATTTCATAACCGTCAAGGAATATCTGGAAGAAATCTAATAATGATTGTAATACTTTTAATAGGTATCATTATTTTGATATTAACGATGCTCATCAATAATAATTGAACGTATAATGTTATCTTAATAAGGTCAAATTCTAACCCTTTTGGTTCATGTCATCTAACCATAATGATAATGATAAAACCTTACCAACCTATCCCTCAGCAGCATTAAGGATGTTTTAATTGGCTGCAAATCTACATCATTTTTATAGTTGTCTTAGGTTCAAGTGACTTAGGTCCCAATCCTTGTATTATAATACATAAGTTGTCACTACTTATTTTTGGTGTCATCATTGTATTAAAACAAGAACAATACCTGCCACCAAAGGGGAAAAAAAAAGTTGCTCATAAAAGACAATATGAGTAGAGAGAATATATATATATATATATATATATATATATATATATATATATATATATATATATATATATAATATAATTTGGTAAAAATTTAAAATTAGAAATTATTTTTAAAAATTATCTTACATATTAATTTTATTTGTTGCACTATGTAAATAGTAGCATTAGCATAACTAACAAGACTCACTAATTATTATAACTGATAGTAATAATTACTCGCAGCTTCATCAGCAGTAAACATCTACTTTTAGATCTGTTGAAGGATAATCATCGATAGAATGTTCAACTAACATCCAACTTCTTCTAGCTTGATATCCAATTTTCGATATGATACTTATGTGGCCCAACATCTTATTCTCCTACTTTGACAATTTGCCCTTTGATGGTTTGAGTCCATGATTGAAGGTTTTCTTGTGTCACTTATCTCAAAAGATATTAGTCCATAAACTCATCAATTAATTTTATCATCAAAATCATGACTCAACACCTCGAGGGTCACCTATATTGGGATTTAAGATCTTGCCTATGATATAGAGATATCACCAATGACTTTAGGACATGATATACTTGGTTGAGTCCATCGAGGGTATATCATCGAATTAAAATCATCTTATAATGATAGTATTAACTTAATCAAATATCATAGTTAGTAGAGTCTCTTGAGGTCATGATTGTTTGGAGGTCAAACAAGACAAAAATCACAAGAAGTTATGATTGACAAGAGTTGCCTACCCTTTGCATTTAGTATGATTTGTCAAGTCCCTCGAGGTCATGCTCTGACACAAATTGGATCCTGATCCCCACTAGAAATCTATCAAAGATTTTTGATTCATATGCCAAATAAAGTCGTGTGTTTCATGAGAAAATAGCGGGAGCTTATTAAGATAAAAGTTCATATCTTAATTTTTTTTAAAACCCAAAAGTTTACATATTATTAATTTTCTAGCTATATCTTTATTTAAAAAAAACCACTTGAAAACCTCTTACGTGTCGTAATTGATATTAATCACTCATTGGTCCAAACTATATGGATTGATTCTGTAACTTGAGAATTGTTCTTACAACGAAGAGAATCATGTGTCCTTAATGAGATAATGTCCGAACATGGGGAGAGGGCAAGTGAGAAAGAGATTGCTCACTACGTGAAGTATGAAGATGATTCCACTCTAGCTCAATGTTACATTTTGACCTCTACGACTCCCAGGTTATAGAGGTAGTAAGAAAAGATGGATGTTAGATCCATTATCTTTTATCTTTGTAAATTGTTTGAGGAAAAGAGAAGGACTCAGAGATGTGAGATATCCAAAAAGTCTTTTCTATGCAAGGATGATTGAGGGGGGCATCGATTCAGAACCATGTCCTTAAAATGATTGAGTAGATTAAGAAGCTCACGAGTCTAGGATTGGTCCTAGAGGATAACATGTGTGTGGATTTCATACTTCAGTCCCTCCCAGATTCATTTTCCAAGTTCATAATAAATTTTAAAAATAAACTTGAGGTGACTCTCTCTGAGATCCTCAATATGTTATGGGAGGCTGAGAGCTCCATAAAAAAGAAGTCAATTCTCCATGTTGGTGAGACCAAATAAAAAGAAAGGCAAAGAAGTCCCTTGAGAAGGGCAATAGCAAGGGTAAACTGGGCAATGCAAAAGTTGTTAAAAAGGACCCAATGAAGGACAAATACCAGTGCTTCCACTGCAAGAAAGACGAGCACTGGAAGAGGAATTACAAGGAATACCTTACAGAAAAGGTGAAGTAGAAACTTAAAGAAAATTCAGATACATTCATGATTAATCTTCATTTATCATAAAGTTATGATTATGCATGAGTATTAGATACTAATAGTGCATTGTATATTTGTAAAATGTATTATACATTCTGGTAAGGCCTAGGAGATTGGTAATAGGTGAGGTGAACCTGAGGTCGTTGGCGAGGTTACCCTGCATTTGCCCGATGGTGCTGATCTTGCATTGGATACATGCTATTTCATTCCTTCAATCATCATAAAGATCATTTTCATTTCTTGTTTCAAAAACAATTGATATAAGTTTATTTTTAAGAATAATGGTTATTTACTAATTTTGAATGATGAGATCATCAATAGGAGAACCTTAAATAATGGTTTATTTATGTTAGATGTTGCTCTACATGTCATCAATATTAGTGTCTAAGAGGATACGAGATAAGGTGAATGATCCATATGTATGACTTTGTAGACTACGTCATATCCATGAGGGTAGAATTCAAAAGTTGTAAAGGATGAAAACATAGATCCGTTTGATTATAAATCATAAGCAACCTATAAGTCTTGCTTTCAAGAGAAATTAATCAACTCTCCATTTAGTGGAGCTAAAGAGAGAGAGAGAGAGAGAGAGAGAGAGAGAGAGAGAGAGAGAGAGAGAGAGAGAGAGAGAGAGAGAGAGAGAGAGAGAATCATTGAGTTATGTTAACTCGGGTGAGAAGTGGTTATTCATACTTCATTACAGTTATTGATGATTTATCTAGTTATGGACATGTGTACTTAATAAAGTACAAGTCTGAAACCTTCGAGAAATTTAGAGAATACAAGAATGAGATGAAAAACCAGACTGTAAAGAGTATCAAAACTCTTTGATTAGATTAAGGGAGAGAGTATTTAAGTATAGGATTCACCTAATTCCTCAAGAACCATGAGATCAAATCCTACTGGACTCCTTCTCATGCATCTTAGCTTAATGTTATATTGAAAAGGAGGAACCACTCACTATTGGACATGGTGTGATCCATGATGAGTTTCACCGACCTACTAATAACTTTCTAGAAATACACCCTAGAATCAACAACTTAACTTTTGAACAAAATTTCATCTAAGATAGTAGTGTCTACACCATATGAGATGTCGAAAGGGAAGAAACCTGATCTTAAGGTTGTTAAGATTTGGGGCTACCTTGCCCACGTTAGGAGACACAACCTCAACAAGTTGGAATCAAGGAAGGAACGATGCAAATTTATGGGATACCCTAAGGAGACTTGTTGCTAAGAGAGCGTTGTTCCTTAAGTAGGAACACATTTTTGGTGGAAAAAATGGGAGCATGATAGAGTTGAGTGAGATTACAAAACCTAGCTCAAGCATTATTTTGTAGGACGAGTCTATTCATATACCTAGTACACATATTCTGACTTTACGTAGGTCTAGTAGAGTATCCATCCCTCCTGAGAGATATGTGGGACATATCAAGGAATATGACATTAAGGATATCGATCCTCAGACCTTCGAGGAAATTTTTACGAGTATAGACTCCAAAAAGTGGTAAGAGACCATGAGTTCCAAGATGGATTTCATATACTTTAACAAGGTTTGAAACCTAGTTGATCCACTTGAGGGTATTATACCCATTAGTTGTAATTGGATTTTCAAAAAGAAGATTGGAGTAGATGGAATGGTAGAGACCTATAAGGCAAGACCTATCGTCAAAAGTAAGGTGTTGGCTATGATGAAACCTTCTCACCCGTGGCTATACTGAAACTCATCTGAATTCTGTTAGAGATTACAACACATTTTGATTATAAGATATATCAGATTAATGTGAAAATCTTATTCCTTAATAGCAACCTTGAGAAGGAGGTGTGCATATGATACATCCTGAGAGATTCATGTCCAAGGATAGTCTAAATAAGGTATATATATTGCTCAAATCTATATACAGACTAAAATAATCTTTCTAAAGTTGGAACATAAGATTTGATGAGGTGATTAGATCTTATGACTTTGTTAAGAACAAAGATGAACTTTGTGTATAGAAGGTAGATTGGAATGTTATCATATTTTTAGGGTTGTATGCGGATGACATCCTAATCATTGTGAATGATGTAGGAATGCTCTCCATGGTCAAGACTTGGTTATCAAGACACTACTCTGAGAAGGACTTAGGGGAAGCATCTTACATTTTGAAGATTCAGATATATGGAGATAGATCTGAGAGGATGCTTAGCTTGTCTCAATCTAAATACAAAGACACCACTATCAAAATTTTTGGCATGAAAATTTTAAAGAGAGGTCTCATATCAATGAGACATGGAATATCATAATCTAGGAGTATGTCCTTAAATACTCCTAAAGAAAGGACAGATATAGATAGGATACTCTATGCCTCGATGATATGATTTATCATGTATGCTGTTGGGAAACCTCAGCGTGAGTCTCACAAGCGCGACATAAATCAAAACAAAACTGGTTTCCCACGCAGATCAAATCATCATGCAAAAGATTAGATTATGATAAAGCCACAAAAACTAAGAAAACTATATCGTATGATAAATTGGTTACATAGGGAGATCATATATCCCTATATTCCATATTTGAATGGAGAGTATGAAGGAAGTCAAGTGTCTTCCTCTCTAGTGGTATCCACGCAATGGATCTCTACAGTGAAACTCCTCTAATCTGATCTCAAAACTCTTACGCAGAGGGAGGGAGGAGAATAGGAGGGGGTGGCCAAATCTGTAGTCTATCAATCATGAACCTGACTCCTATTTATAGAGAGTCATTAAAAAATACTAAGGTTCCTGTCTTAGTGGGTATTGGATCTCCATCCAATTACCCACTAGCTTTGTATTATTGGATCTTTATCCAATAATCTCCTTAGGCTTCTAATTGGGTCTCATACAAGGATCACATCAATGCAGGGTCTCATCTAATAAGAATAGAGGCTAATTGGACCTCCATACAATCCTCTATTCACTGAAGCATTCATCATATGTGTGTGACCCTTTAGGCCCGATACCGAGCTAGTCGTGAGTCGCTCACATCAGAACTCCTTTTGATATAGTAAATTATTATCCCCATAGTAATTCACTCGACTCATCGACTATAGACGTATTAGGCCACTATGCCATAGTCCCCAGATGGTACAGGATGATCAAATCCATCGGACCTGTTTGTCCACTATTACTGTGTATCTATAATTTCTCATCCAACTAATATCCTAGAGACCGTATATTGGATATGGTATTATTGTTACGATTAATTGGCATTGAGAGGAGGAGGAGGAGGAGGAGGGGGGGTTGGATTAGTGCAAGCTAAAATTTTTCTTTCTAAAACAAAAGCCTTTCGAATAAGATAGAATAGGAAATCTGAAGCTTTCATTTTTAATAAAACAAGTCAGTGATTAAAAGTAAGTTGTTAAGGAAGCTAGAAAAATAATTATGTTTGAGGAAAAGAACTTATCGTCTTAAATTTTATAGTGGTTCGGTGCCAACGACCTATGTCCACTTCCGAGTCATCCTTCTTGAGGCACATCGACATCCACTACCAATCTTCTTTGGGTGAAGATTAAACCCTTACACTTGAGCTTACAAGGGAGACTAGATTTATAACTCTAAGCTCTCTCCCTTACCCATTTTCTTTTTCTTACAATTCTCAAATAATATTTTCTCAAAATATAATCCCTCAAAAGTGTTGTTCTGAATATAAGAAAACTTGAGGTATTTATAGGCCCCAAATTGACTTCAAAACCGAAGCTAAAATCCAACCATATCCAAAAAATCTGGTACGAGTTTACACGATCCGGGCGGTTTACACGTCGAAAGTGATTGGCCACCACTAATGAAAGTCAACCGCGCTCATCGGTGGTTTACCAGTCGAAATTTTCGCAAAAGTGGTTCCCTACACTTTTCAAATTTTGGCTTGACTTTTACGTTGACCAGCTCTTTGGTCAATTGATTGAGCTCAACCTTAGCTCAACCAAACCCAGTAGTGGATCTAGTTGCCTCATTGAGTTGATTTGGATTCCTTCTAAATCCAACTCAATTAGGACTCTAACCCTAACTATGACTCAATGATTATAATACTTAATGACCAATTAAGCCTAATTAAGACTTAACTCCTGTATACTCCGGTAACCTCCGACAATCTTGCGACAAGTCCTCCAGTCTTCTTTCCGGCGATCTCCCTTCACGTTCCCAGTGAGCTTACCGATTCCTTCGGTGAATCTCCTAGCGAACTTCCGGCGAGATCCCACTGTATCGTTCGAACTCAGCCCGATGCCTAGGCTTTATCTTGGCCCATCATCTGGTTGTAACTTCATTGATCTTGCCATAGTTAGACCTACATGATGCTAATTATAACTTAATTAAATATAATCATAATTATCAAAATATCCATTACAAGACCACCCCGACTCCCGACAAGCTTTTCAGCTATCCCCGATAATCTTCTAGCGAGTCTCGGTTTTCTTCTGGCGAACTCCCTTGCACCATCCTGGCAAACTCCTGATACCCTCGGCGAGCTTCCGACACACTCTTGACGAGTTCCTAAACGCATCGACTCGACGCATGAACTTAACCTTGGCCAACCCTAATTGTAATAATCCTTCTATCGTAATTAATCCTGCATCAATCAACTCTAATAATCCTGTTAGATCAATAATCCATCAATTAATTTCATCATCAAAATCCGAGATTCAACAATCTCCCCCTTTTTGATGATGACAGGAGTTAATCCTAACTCCTCCTAAAATCATACCACTTAAATTTAAGAGACACTCACTCTTAAATTCAAGCAATCAACATTCTATACAAATTTCAACACAAATTTGCATCAAGTCATCAAATCATGAATTATAAAATATCCGAGTTATATCATCAAGTGTTATCAATGAATATTTTTCAATGTCATGTGTCATCAATATATATTTCTCCCCCTTTGTCATCAACAAAAAGGTGAAATATATAGCTAATAATTTCAAAAATACATGATAATATTACTCCCCCTTAGTATATGCATTAATATAGAAAACCTAAATTCAAGAGAGTCACATCCTCTTGAATTTAAGTAAATCAAAGTAATAAATATTTCAAGCATATAACCTTTAAAGTATAACAAAGATTTGCCTTTTAAACTTTTTAACTTATCAAGAATTTTCAAGGATTGTCATGAAGTTGAAAATATTTGAGAATTTTTCTTCAAATCATCAAGCATAGAAAATTTTCAAGTCAATAAGCATAGAAAATTTTTAAGTCATAGAGTATAGAATATTTTCAAGTCATTGAGCATACATTTCTCAATAAATTTAATATATTTAAAAATTAATCTCTAGTCATCAACCATACCTTTTAAAATTAATAAGGAGAGAAACATGAGAGGTGTTGTTGAATCATTTCATCATCAGAAGAGCTCTTAATAAATTTTAAAAGCAATATTAAGATAAGCTCAAAAGTCCAAGAGATTTAAAGACTACTAATGTATTTTAAATATAGCAAAAATCATCTCTTGATATATAAAATCATCTCTTTTAAATTTCAAATGTGGCACATCTTCATGCATTTTTTGAAAACAATAAGATACTAAATCGTGGAGAAAGTTTTCAAAAATATTATCACAAAAAGTTTAATCTCATGAAATCTAGATTAGCAATTTATATATTTTCATGATTTAACATTTTTAGATCTCAACGTCAATCTTGTAGATATATAAAATTCGAATATGAGCTCAACATATTTTTCTTATGTAAATTTCAAGAGAATATAATAAATAAATCTAGTAAGTTCTTTCTTCTGTTTTGTGAAGTACAAGCAAGCAAATTTTTACTTCATTTGCATTGTTCAAGCTTGTAATTTTACAAGCTAACAAAATTTGCTCCCCCTTTGTCATTGTCAAAAAGAGAGGATGGTTGCAATAGTGCAAAACTTTTTTCATTTCACCATTTTTCAATATCATCACATGAAATATATCATGAAAGATTAACATAGTGATGAGATGTACAATTCATGAAGGTAAATTGTGAATATCAAGAGACAAATCTATAGGAGAAACAATTAAAATAAAATCTCTTTATTCATCCATAAAAAATCTTAAGTTATCAAGTTTATGATTTGTATAAAAATCTCTTTTTAAATAATACAAAAACACAACAAAAGATTTTGATTCATAAAAGATTTCAAGTTATAATTCTAAGAAATCAAAATCATAATATCATTTAATTTCAAAATCATCAAAATCACTTTTAAGAGATTCAAAATATAATTAATAGACTTATTAGTATCTTGAAATGCTAGTGGTTTCCGTTCTCTATTTTGTATGAATAAGATCGAATCAAGGTAGAGAAATGAAAAATATCATATCACAAAAATATTCAATTTTAAAGATGTAAATTTTATAGATGTGAATTTCAAAATTAAGCTCAAAACTTTAAGATATTCAAGGAGATTCAAAAGTTTAAGAGCTACTCATGCATTTAAAATCATCACATATAATTTGGATAAAAAGCATCAAGAATTTCATAAGAAGGCATGATGGTAGATCAAGCTCAAAATATAAATCAAGTATTTTGGATGCATTTAAAAATTTCTAATTTTCTTCTAAGCACTTGTTCATCATTCAATGTTTGCTTCTAATCATATTAAAAATTTTACCTCCTATTTTTTGTTATTGTCAAGAGAGAAACATAATTGCATTAATTTTTTTCATCAATGTTCAATTTATATCAAAAAGTATAATATCATGTCATTAAAAATTCAAATCTAAACGACATGATTTCGTTTAATAAGTTTTCTTTCTCTTCTTTTGTAAATATTACAAATGAGTCTTAGGGGATAATCTTAATTTATCTAAGATAAATCTTTTTAATAGAAAAGAAGAATAATCTTGATAAAAATTTTAAATATTATTGCTAAGATCATAAATCTCCTTTTAAAAAAAATCATAGAGATCAATAATGTGATTCCCATAACATATAAGTCAAGTCAAGAAGTTAAGGAAATATTCATGATAGTGCAAATCTTTTTTAATTTTCAACTTATCACAATGTTAAGAAATACTAATCTTGATGATAAGCTATACTAAAAAGAAAGTCATAAGTAATCATATCATAAAAAATATTATTATCAAATCATAAATGCCAAGAACATGATTTATTTTGACATATTTCTTCCTAGATAAAATTTCAAAGCTTTTGAAATTTTAGGAGACAAAGTAAGAAGGATCTTGATTCTTATAGAAATATCAAGTTATAAATATTGAGAAGTCAATATCATATTTAGAATGAAAGGAATCTTAGTAAATAAAAAAATCTCAAATTATAATTTTTAAAATTTCAAGATCATGATTTAAGTTATCAAATAATCAAAAGCAACATATCAATGAAGTTAGATAGATTCAAACATATCCATTCTTTAAAACAAAATGATTTGAAAACATATCCAAAATCATCATCAAAAATTACTTTTTAAAATTTTTTAATAAAGTCATCATAGATTGTTTTACAAAAGAAAATAGCTAAATATTTTTTAATTCATTTTTGTAGTTAAAGAGATTCAACAATAGTATCATTTTATCTTTTGCTGAAGGATTCATAGGATAGAAAATTTCTTTTAAGAAGAATTATCCTTCTTTTGAAATTTATTTCAATAATACAATGACATTTAAGATTAATTATTCTCCTTATTGTTGTTTCATGTGATTTCTTTCTCTCCCTTTTCTATATTGTTCTATGCTAAAATTCTATCATTCAAATCAATCATAAAATTTTAATCAATTTAATATTTAAATCAATCATTCCATAGACTTTATCAATATTTTAACCATTTAACAATAGTTTCTATATTTAAACTAATTTTTTAATCATCATCAAAATCTCATTTATGTAAATTTTAACATTAGTAATTTTTTATTAATAATAACTTGGGTTCTTTTAGTTCTAGTCTTAGCATGCTCTAGCTATACATTATCAAGATTAATTATATAACGATAAAATATTTTCAATAAAAGGATTTGTTATAATAGAAATAATGATCATTAAGCTTCAAACATCTTAATTCAAATAATTATTTTTGTTATTATTACATAGGCTAGTGAACTTTGAAAGAGTATTAGATCTCAAGTCTTGAGTATCTACTTTCAAAATATTACTTAGTGCTCCTAGCCTTATTAGGAAACAACTTTAAATTATGGGAGGTTTTGATTTAGGTATCCATTTAACATTGGGTCCTTCATGACATGTTCTTCCCATTTTCTCTGATTGCTTAAAGTTGTTTATGGTTCCTTTAGGAACCCAAATTAATTTATGTGGAATATAATTTCTAAATGAACATTTATAGGTATTATGTCCCAATTTTTCACAAGAATTATATTTAACTCTTGGTGACACATTTAATGTAGGTCCTCTTACGAATATGGTTGGCTTTTGTTGAATATTTTCAACAAAGCCTATGCCATATCTATTATTGATATGACCCTTATTGGCAAGGATCATATTTAGGGATTTATTTCCTATCTCAGATTTTTCTAATATAGTTTTAAGCATACAATTCTCTATTTTAACATTATCTAGGATATCACATTTTAAACATAGTTTAGGTGAAGCTAAGGAGTCATGCATTTCATCAAGTCTTTTAACTATCAAATCATGATCAACTTTAAGCAGTTTAAAAGAATTACTAAATTTTCTAAACTAATTAAATAAATTATTAAACATGCTTGATAATTCTGAAAATAAAAAATCTTAAGACTCATTAACCTCATCTTTGATCCATTAAAGTAGGGTTCTCCGCTTCTTGGTTGAGCATTTAATTTTTGGAGCTCCTTGGCTTCTTGCATTCATAGCAAGAGGTTATGTCCATAATTTTTATAAGGTTCAAGTTCATTAATTTTTTCGATTCATTTTTCAAAAGTTCATGTCCAAGGTTCTTATCACTTGAGATTTCACTCGAGGAGTTATATGTCGTTCTTAGTTCACAATCCTTCCTATTCTTTGGAAGGTATTATTCAAGTTCATTTTTGTAATACAATTCATTAATTGATTCATTTATATTAGTTGTGCTTTCATGTGTGATTTTCAAAGTATGCCAAATATCGAAAGCCAATTCGCAAACGGAAACATGATTAAACTCATTTTTATCAAGTGCACAAAACAAGGCATTCATAGCATTTGCATTTAGAGAAAAATTCTTCCTTTCTAAATTATTTAACTCATTCATTGGTTTGGAAGATTTTTCAAATCCGTTCTCAACTATATTCCATAAATCAAAGTCTAAAGAGATGAGGAAAATATGCATCCATGTTTTTCAATATGTGTAATATGTCCCATTAAACATGAGTGGACGTGAAATGAAATATCCCTAATTCATGCCAAAACAAGTCATTTACTCAAGTGGGTGTTAATCCAAGGAGTAATAACCTTGCTCTGATACCAATTGTTAGGATCAATTGGCACTAAGAGAGGGGGTGGGGGTGGTGAATTAGTGCAAGCTAAAATTTTTCTTTCTGAAGCAAAAGCTTTTCGAATAAGATAGAATAGGAAATCCAAAGCTTTTCATTTTTAATAAAACAAGTGAGTGATTAAAAGTAAGTTGTTAAGAAACTCGGAAAGATAATCACATGAATTTTATAGTGGTTCGGTGCTAACGACCTACGTCCACTTCCAAGTCCTCCTTCTTGAGGCACACCGGCATCCACTACCAATCTTCTTTGGGTGAAGATCAAACACTTGAGCTTACAAGGGAGACTAGATTTACAACTCTAAGCTCTCTTCCTTACCCCTTTTCTTTTTCTTATAATTCTTATATAATAGTTTCTCAAAATATAATACCCTAAAAGTGTTGTTCTGAATGTAAGAAAACTTGGGGTATTTATAGGCCCCAAATTGGCTTCAAAACCGGAGTCAAAATCCAATTGTATCCAAAAAATCTGGATATGGGTGGTTTACCCGTCATCAGCAGTTGTCCGCCGCCTAGATTCTGTGGTACGGACGGTTCACTCGCCACTTGGGTGGTTTACCCGAAAGCTGTTGCCCGCCACCCGAATTCTGTGCTATGGGCAGTCCAACCGTCGCTCATCGGCGGTTTACTCGTCGAAATTTCTGCAAAAGTGGTTCCCTCCACTTTTCAAATTTCGGCTTGACTTTTACGTTGGCCAGCTCTTTGGTCAATTGATTGAGCTCGACTGGAACTCAACCTGAGCTCAACCAAACTCAGTAGTGGATCCGGTTACCTCATTGAGTTGATTTGGATTCCTTCCAAATCTAACTTAATTAGGACTCTAACCCTAACTATGACTCACTGATTATAATACTTAGTGACCAATTAAGCCTAATTAAGACATAACTCCCGCATACTCCGGCAACCTCCAGCAATCTTGTGGCAAGTCCTCCGGTCTTCTTTCCGGCGATCTCCCTTCGCGTTCCTAACGAGCTTCCTGATTCCTTCGATGAATCTCTTAGTGAACTTCCAGCGAGATCCCACTGCATCGTCCGAACTCAGCCTGATGCTTAGGCTTTATCTTGGCCCATCATCTGGTTGTAACATCATTAATCCTGCCATAGTTAGACCTGCACGATACTAATTATGACTTAATTAAATATAATCATAATTACTAAAATATCTATTACAAGACCATCCCGACCCCCAACAATCTTCCAGCAAGTCTCAGTCTTTTTTTAGCGAACTCCCTTGCGCCATCTTGGCAAACTCTCGATACCCTCGGCGAGCTTCCGACATAGTCATCGCGAGTTCCTAAATGCATCGACTCGATGCATGGACTTAACCTTGGCCAACCCTGATTGTAATAATCCTTCTATCATAATTAATCATGCATCAATCAACTCCAACAATTCTGTTAGATCAATAATCCATCAATTGATTTCATCATCAAAATCCGAGATTCAACAACTATCATGTCATATAAGGAATCCGTTTGAGTCTCGCTCTAATTAGATTCTCCCAAAGAACTCCTTCTCTCTCAATCTGAATGGCTCTGGTCAAGGATTTGTCTGAACAAGCAACTGCCTTCATAAGGTTGGCTACCAATCCCAATAACCAACTGTACCATATCTAGAACTTTCCAAACCTATAAGTCTAGCGTCAAAGAAAGGAGTACTTAAACAAAGTATCCTTTGTGTCTCAAGTCTAAGGATCAGATATATAACTTGGACTTAACCTTGGCCAACCCTGATTGTAATAATCCTTCTATCATAATTAATCATGCATCAATCAACTCCAACAATTCTGTTAGATCAATAATCCATCAATTGATTTCATCATCAAAATCCGAGATTCAACAACTATCATGTCATATAAGGAATCCGTTTGAGTCTCGCTCTAATTAGATTCTCCCAAAGAACTCCTTCTCTCTCAATCAATGGCTCGTCAAGGATTTGTCGAACAAGCAGCGCCTTCATAAGGTTGGCTACCAATCCCAATAACCAACTGTACCATATCTAGAACTTTCCAAACCTATAAGTCTAGCGTCAAAGAAAGGAGTACTTAAACAAAGTATCCTTTGTGTCTCAAGTCTAAGGATCAGATATATAACTGGGACTATGGAATCGTTGTTTGACATCAGGTATCATTAATCATACAACATGCCATAAGCGGATTGATAAGTGAACTCATTCTCCAATGAGCACTTGTACTATATCCTTAGTGTCTCCATACAAGTGGCTCAGAGACTAAAATCCTCCATCATATAGATGGGTATATAGTACATCAGTTTGTCCGGTTATCTCGATGTCCCTCTCAAGTAACCTATGACCTAGATTATTTTGGATTTATGTTTAAAGGTGAATCGATCTCATTATCGTGATCTCATCACGATTTGATTCTCATTCCACAGAATCAAAGATATCACAATATATATATCTAACAAATAATATAATATGAGAATATACTAATATTAATCATAAGTAAAAAAATCATACAGCGTGTCACACGTGTCATCACTTATGTGATTGGCTTGTAGGGCACATGTAACTAGCAATCTCCCGCTTGACCTAAAGCCAATCACCTATGTGTCTGATCCCTATTAGTCCCTTGTTACACTCAAATACAATATGAGCCAACGACTTTGTCAGTGGATATGTAATGTTATCTTCAAATGAAGCTTTTTCCATTGCTATATCTTTATGGGTCACATGTGCCATCACTCACATGATTGGCTTATAGGGCACATGTAATTAGCAATCTTCCACCTGACCTAAAGCCAATCACCTATGTGTCTGATCCCTATTAGACCCTTGTTACACTCAAATACAATATAAGTCAATGGCTTTGTCAGTGGATCTATAATGTTATATTCGGATGAAACTTTTTCCATTGCTATATCTTTATGGGTCATGATCGCTCTAATCAGCTAGATCCTCTCAGAACAATTCTGATAAGACTTCGGTTCCCTTGTTAGAGCTATCTCCCTATCACTGTCGAAGTATATGGGAATCAGCTCTACGCTACTTGATGTGACTCCCAAATCCTTGATGAACTTCTTCATCTACACCCCTTCCTTTATTACTTCTATTGTAGCAATATATTTCTCTTCTATGGTCGAGTCAACAGTAGTATCTTGCTTGGAACTCTTCTAACTTACTGCTCTTCTATTCAGGGTGAAAATAAACCCTGAGTTTGACTTGCTATCATTAATATCAGACTGGAAACTCGAGTCTATGTAGGCCTTAACTTGGAGGCTACCTCCTCCATATACCAGTAAAAAATTCTTAGTCTTTCTTAAGTACTCCATGATCCACTTTATTGCTTTTCAGTATTCTAACTAGATTCGCCTGATATCTACTCATGATACTCAGAGCATGTACTATATCAGGTCTGGTACATAATATAACATACATGATAGACCTTATCGCTGAGGTATAGGGTATCATATCTAAGTCTATCCTTTCTTCAGGTGCCAAATCCTTTGCCAATGGAGTCTATGTACCCAGACTTAGACAAGCCAAGTATCCTTTTGGATCTATCTCTATAGATCCGGATCCCCAGAATATAGGATGCTTCTTCTAAGTCTTTCATAGAGAAGTTTCTAGATACCAAGTCTTTACTGTGGAGAGCATTCCTATATCATTCCTAATGATTAGGATGCCATCCACATATAGCACCAAGAAGGTGATAGCACTCTATTGTACACACAAGGCTCATCTTTGTTCTTAACGAAGTCATAAGATCTGATTGCCTCATCACATCTTATGTTCCAACTTTGGGAAGCTTGCTTCAATCCATAAATTTATCTAAGCAACCTGCACACCTTATCTGAACTCTCTTTGGACACGAATCCCTCTGGTTGTATCATATACACCTCATCCTCAAGGTTGCTATTGAGAAATATCATTTTCACATCCATCTGCCAGATCTCATAGTCATAGTGTGCTGTAATGGCTAAAAGAATTTTAATGGATTTAAGTATGGCTACAAGTGAAAAGGTTTTATTATAGTCATCTCTTTATTTTTGATGATATCCTTTAGCTACCAGCCTTGCCTTATAAGTCTCCACCTTTCCATCTACTCCGTTCTTCTTCTTGAAAATCCACTTGCACTCGATGGGTACAACACACTCAGGTGCATCCATAAGGTTCCAAACCTTGTTAGAGTACATGGAATCCATCTCAGAATTCATGGCTTCTTGCCACTTCTCGGAGTTTATACTTATAATAGTCTCCTCGTAGTTCTGAGGATCAAACATCTTGAGAGTCCTCTCTACTGATATATCCCATATACCTTTCAGGAGGGTGAGATATGCTGTTAGATCTGCGTAAAGTTAGAACTTGTGTGTTAGGTACTTGAACATACTTAAGACTCTGGAATAGTACTTGAGCTAGGTTTTTTAACCTTGCTCAACTCTATCTCACTCCCACTATTTCTACCAAGAATGTGTTCCTTCTCAAGGAACACAGCTCTCTTAGTAATAAATACTTTTTAATTTTTGGGATAATAGAAATAATACCCCAAAGTCTCCTTAGGGTATCCCATGAATGTACACCATTCTACCCTTGATTCCAACTTATCGGGGTTGTGTCTTCAAACATAGGCAGAAAAGCCCCAAATCTTAACTATATTAAGATTGAGCTTCTTTCATTTCTATATTTTATATGATGTAGACACTATTGATTTCGATAAAACTCTATTCAGAAGGTAAGCTGCGGATTCTAGGGCGTATCCCCAGAATGAGACATATAGGTCAGTGAAATTCATCATGGACTGCACCATGTTTAACAGCTTACGATTCCTCCGTTTTGATACACTATTGAGCTGATGTATATAAGGAGGTGTCCATTGGGATAAATTCTATTTTTCTTGAGGAAATGGGTGAACTCCGTACTCAAGTACTCTCCTCCTTGATCTGATTGAAGAGTCTTAATACTCTTTTCAATCTGGTTCTCTACTTCATTCTTATATTCCCTGAATTTTTTAAAGGCCTCGAACTTGTACTTCATCAAGTACATGTGCCCATAGAGAAACCACCTATAGCCTGAGTTAATATGGGACTACATACATCACTATGTATGAGTTCCAATAACTCAATGGCTCTCTCTCCAGTTTCACTAAAAGGAGAGTTGGTCATCTTCTCACGAAGGCAAGGTTTGCAAGTTGTATATAACTCATAGTCAAATGGATCTAAGTATCCATCTTTCAACTACTTTTGAATCACTTCCTTATGTATATGACTTAGCCTACAATGTCAAAGGTATGTATTGTTCATCTCATCTCTTTTCCTCTTAGATGTATTTATATTCATGATGTGTGAAGATGTGTCTAACATATATAAGCCATTTATTAGGATCCCTCTAGTGGTGATCTTATCATCTATAATTACTAAATAACTATTATTCTAAAAAACTAATTTATATTCACTAATTGTCAAACAAAAGAAAGAAATAATATTTTTGATAATAAAGGAAACAACATAGCATGCATCTAATGCAATAATAGCTCTACCAGGCAGATGTAGGGTGACCTCCCTAATAGCAACTATAGCAACTCTTGAGATTTATCTCACCTTTGGCTAATCTCTTAGGTCTTGTCAGAACCTACAACGAATTACATATATGATAAGTGTTGGAAAACCAACAGCGGGGAGCATCACATGCGCAGCGAAAATCAAAACAAAAATCAGTTTCCCACGTAGATCAAATCGTCATGCAAAAGCATAGGATCGCGAGAAAAATGTAAAAATGAAAAAACCATGATGTGTGAGAGATTAATTTTACCTAGGGAGATCGTATATCCCTGTATTCCAGATCCGGACGGAGAAGATGAAGGAGGTCAAGCGGCATCCTCTCTAGCGGTATCCACACGATGGATCTCTATAGCGAAACCCCTCCAATCTCATCTTGCAATTCTTGCTCAAAGGGAGGGAGGAGAATATGAGGTGATGGCTAAAGTTGCAGCCTATCAACTAAGAGTTTCCCCTCCTATTTATAGAGAGCCACCAAAAACCCTAAGCCTCCTGCCTTAGTAGGTATTGGATCTCCATCCAATTACCCACTAACATTGCATTATTGGATCTCTATCCAATAATCTCCTTAGGCCTCTAATTGGGCCTTAAGTAAAGAACCCATCAGCATAGGGTCTCATCTAATGAGAATAGGGGCTAATTGGATCTCCATCCAATCCTCTATTCACTAAAGCATCCACCATATGTGTGTGACCCTCTAGGCTCGATACCGATTGGCCGTGAGTCTCTCCCATCATAACTCATTCTGATATAGTGAATTATTATCCCCATAATAATTCACTCGACTCATCGACTATGGACGTACTAGGCCACTACGCTATAGTCCCTAGACGGTACAGGGGGGATCAAATCTATCGGACTTATCTGTCCACAGTTACCATGTATCTCTAATCCCTCATCCAGCTAATATCCCAGAGACTATATATTGGATATGGTAATGTCAGGTCACATACGAAATCAATTTGTCTGACTCTAATCGGATTCTACCGGATAACTCCTCTCTCAATCCGAATGACTCTAGCCAGGGATCTGTCTAAGCAAGCATATAACCAGTTGTACTAGATCTAGAGCTTTCCAAACCTGTAAGTCTGGCGTCAAAGAAAGGAGTACTCATACAAGGCATCCTTCGTGTCTCAAGTCCAAGGACCAGTTACACAACTGGGACTATGGAATCACTGTTTGACATTAGGTATCATTAACCATATAACATTCCATAAGCGGATCAATCAGTGAACTTATTCTCCAATGAGCACTTGTATTATATCCTTAGTGTCTCCACACAAGTGGCTATGAGACCAATCGCCTTCATCATATGGACGGGTATATAGTACACTGGTTTGTCTGGTTATCTCGATGTCCCTCTCGAGTAACCTATGACCGAGATTATTTAAGATCTGTGTTTAAAGGTGAATCGATCTCATTATCGTGATCTCATCATGATCCGATTCCTATTGCACAGAACTAAGGACATCACAATATATATGCTACATATAATATATTATGAGAATATACTAATATTAATCATAAGTAAAAAGATTACGCAGTGTGTCATACGTGCCATCACTCGCATGATTGGCTTGCAGGGCACCTGTAACTAGCAATAAGCACTCTTGGTATCTAATACTCATGTGTTATCATTAAAATCTGATAAGTGGAGAGTGATCATGAATATACCTGAAGTTTCTCCAAGCTTTTTTTTTGCCTTCTCTATAGGGTAGTCCTTACAGTTCCTCTTACATTGTCCGTCTGGGCTGCAGTAGAAGCATTGTCATTTGTCCTTTGCTTGGTCTTTCTTAGTAACCTTTGCTCCAGAAGGACCGCGGCTGACATTGCTGCTGCCATCTTATTCCTCCACCATCGCTGCTACCATTGGCTGCCATCCTCCACTTGGAGACTTCACCATCGTAGTCCCAACATTGTTGCCATTCGCTGCCTTCAAAGGTTAGTAGTAGCCTTACCTAGAAAGAGGCGTGGATTTTGGAGTTTTTACTAGATCTATGATGTTGACGCAGTGGATGACAGTAGATTGATGGATCTGCGGCTTGGTAGGCGACGATAGATAGAGGCGACGTGAAAAGCAATTGTGAGAATTACTTGGTAGATGGAGGCGACAGAGATGGCTACAGGGCAGTAGGAACGCGGTTCTGATACCAAATGATAGAATCCCAAAGGAGCAAAATTGTAATATCTCTCATTATCAAAATATTTATAATGATATATTTTAAATTGTTAATGAGAATTTATTTAATAATAGATTGTTTGTAAGGACCTATTTATAAATATAAGAATTTATTTGAAAACTTACTACTAGGGATCTAAATGTAAAACTTAAATATTTGATATGAATTATGTAAGATTTATATTAAGTTATATAAAAAAAAGGGTGATGACATATGCCATTACATAGTTTAAAGTGGTGCCACTTATGCATGTGCTTAGGTGACATATGTGCACATTGCATGCATGTTTACCACTTATCAACCCATATGTTAGCTTAAATAATTAACAATTAGAGAAAAAAAAAAGGTTTTGGCTGCAACGTGAACTTGAGGAGAAGAAAAAGAAAAAAAAAAGAAGAAGAAACGATAAGAAAAGAAGTGGGAATTTTGAGATTGTGATCTAATTCACACCTTTGGGATCAAAATTTGTAAAGGCAAGTGTTCTAACCCCATCTTATATAATATCTTCTATCTTTTTTCTACTAAAATTTATCCTTGTTCTTACTTTGATTGTGAGAAAAATTTGGGATAAAACCGAAATCTCTTTTGTTGGATGCCTAAGTATGAATATGTAATATTGCCAAGATTATGATTTGTCTGTCTTGTTCTTGCTGTAACTTTCAGTACAGACCTTTGATTTGGACAAAACTTAGCATTCTCATAAATATATTCATATATCATTCTTTTGAAACTGAATTTGAAGAATTTAGAGTTCATTTGCTAGCCCAAACATTTGTTTCAATTGAGCATATAAAATCTGTAAAACAAAGTCTGTACCTCTTGACCTTTCATCACTATATTGCTTATATCTTTATATTGGAGTCTCTGATTTATGCAACACTAGATTCATTAGAAAATAGACTTGTAGATCTTCTATTTAATACTAGGATTGAAATGACTATCAAAATTTCTATTTTGTTAGACCTTATGGATTCTATAAAATAGGGATTATGATTTTGGACCTTTGTGTATGAAACTTATTTCATTTAAAAGTAGATTGATTTAGCTTTCCAACGATACACTTTATAGTAATTTGGAGAAGAAGAAGAAGAAGAGAAGGAAAGAAGTAGAAATTTTGAGATTGTGATCTAATTCACACTTTTGGGATCAAAACTTGTAAAGGCAAGTGTTCTAACCCCATCCTATATCATATCTTCTATCTTTTTTCTACTGAAATTTATTCTTATTCTTACTTTGATTATGAGAAAAATTTGAGATAAAACCAAAATATCTTTTGTGGGATGCTTAAGTATGAATATATAATACTATCAAGATTGTGACCTATCTGCCTTGTTCTTGTTGTAACTTTTAGTATAGACCTCTGATTTAGATAAAACTTAGCTTCTTCAAAAATAGATTCAAATATCTTTTTTTTGAAACTGAGTTTGAAGAATTTGTAGTTTATTTGCTAGCCCAAACATTTCTGGGATATTTTAGACCTTTGCTAGAAATGGTAAAGGGTATATTATATTTAAAGCCTGTGATGCTCTACTATGTTTGGTGGTCAGCTGGACCATATTATATTTGTGACCCACTTCACTATCTATATTTTTGATATGTTATCATATCATATTTTATCTATGATCCAATTAAAGCCCATCCTTCAATTGAGGCTTACAGTATTGCTTAAATTCTTATCCACTCTTGTTTTTTATTTTTTGACTATCTGAATACAAATTATGAATGGTTATGTTGACATTGTATTGCTTCATATTAGCATATGTATATTTAATTATTTCGTATATGCTTCTGATATATGTCATTTTTATTTCTTATGTCCTTTTGTACTCTGGTGTTTGTGGGATATTCAAGATCTTTGCCAGAAATGGTAAAGGGTATTATGCTTAGAGCCTATGATGCTTTACTTTTATCTGATGGTCATCTATAAATGGATGGATTCATATTAGGTATGTGATCCCACATCACCATCTATGTTTTTGATATGATATCGATTATATTTTGTTTGTGATCTATCTAAAGTCGTTCTTCTTTGGAACCTTATATCATTGCTTTGTTATCTTACGTACTATTATTCCTTATTCCTTGCCTATCTGAATGCATATTATGAATGTTTATATATTCATCATATTATTTTATATTTGGTATATGTATGTTTCGTTATTCCGCATATACTTCTGATATATGCCAATTTTGTTGCTTATGTCATTTTGTACTTTGGTGTTTATGGGATATTTTCTGGACCTTTGTCAGAAATGGTAAAGAATATTGTGTTTAGAGCCAGCTATGCTATTGTCGGCCCCATTGACTTCACTCAGACATGGGTGTATAGAGGTCCCAGACGTGGGAGACTTATTTTTAGTGGTCATTCAGCGATGGATGATCCACATTCTGTTTATGGTCTCACTTCGCAATCTATGTTTTTGATATGATATCCAGAGCATTGCTTATGAGTTTATTTCTACACTTTGGATAAGAATGAATGAATGTAATATCTGATATGATATTGAGTTTTTGTTCCTTAATTGTTTATTTAGCAAGCTTTGAGATTATTCCTATACCATTGATACGCTTCAAAATATATCCTATGCACCTTTGATATGCTCCGAATCATTTCATATTCTGTTGATATATTCTGAAACTCTTTATGTATCTTTGATATGCTCCGAAATATTTCATTTGCCATTGATATATTCTAAAATATTTCATATGTGTTTGATATGCTCCTAACTATTTTGAATGTCATTGTTATGTTTCGGAAATGTTTCATTTGCTATTAATATATTTCAAAACATTTCACATGCTATTAATATATTCTAAAATATCATAAGCATCTGTGATATGCTCCGAAATGTTTCATATATGCCTTTGATATGTTCTAAAACACTTTATACATCTTTAATATGCTCCAAAATGTTTCATATTCCTAATGATTTGTGATTATGTATCTAAATGCTCTCTATGGATTCTTACACCCTTGCCTTGCTATTCAATATCAAGTTTGTTTTGAAGGCTATCTTCTTTGTCTTGGATATGTTAGTCACTTACTAAGCTCTATATGCTCATCCTATTGCTATATAAATTTTACAGGTTAACTTGTCACTTACAAAAAAAGTTAGAACTGAGCTGAGATAGTGGAAAGCTATGTAGATTTTGGACAAGTCTTGTTGGGAGATGTTGTATAAGAATATTTTGTATGTCATGAAATACTATAGATAAATATGAACTGATGTATTCTCAATGTAGAATCTTTGAATGTTAAGTTTTACAATTATATGAAGTGGTGGAAAATGGTTGGTTTTACATTTGTATAGATTTCTGAGATTGATGATTTTATAAGCATGGTTAATATTTTTAGTTAAGTTAATCTTTGAGTTTTATAGATTATCGAGTAATGTGGTGTAAGATTTATAAACTGTATAAGTTTTCTGAATGGATGTGAATGATCTTTAAAAATATTTAATCAATATCCTCAAATTTAGTTTGGAAACCCTAGGGAATAGGTGGCGGCTAGGTTGGCTTTATAGTCGACCCTAGTAAGGGGAAACCCTAGCCGATCGGCTCAATAAGGGAGGCGGCGGCCACTAAGCCGTAAGGCCCCAAACCCTAAGCACACTTCTTTATAGGATAGAAGTGTCTAGGTGGGGTTTTATTATACTCTCATAGGATTTTATTTGACTACTTCTAGGGTGATTAGGACTCACCCTACGGGAGCGCTATCAAACCCGTCCTCTTAAAATTAGCCTTGCCCTCAAAGCTGAGGTTCTATGAACTCAGGGAACCAAGTCTTCCGCTCCTCATCAGGTTGTGTGTCAGTTGGAAGAATTTGGGCTGAGTCGTCAACTTTAAATTTCCATCTAAGGTGGGACTCTTGGAGAATCAACTGTAATCTTGATTTGGTGCACAGATCTGATCTCCATGTTAGGACCTCAATGTGATCCCCAATTTTGCAAGGTCCAAAGAAATAGGGTGACGACTTTCTTGAGGCTTGAATTTTGTGTTGGTGGAGTTGGAGATGAAAAGGGACTTGATCTTTCTCATGAAACTTTCTTCTGCTCCAGCATTTGTTAGGGGTAAGTTTCTTCCTTGCATGGGTTGCCACGTGGTTACTTTGTAATAGTAGTCGTGCCTTCTTTTGGAGTGAGGGCTGTCCTTTGATAAAATTTCTAGTGGTGTGAGCCTAATCTAAGTCCAAGGTAGGTAGGAGTGGTGATTTTTTGGAGCCTATTTTCACTTCTTCATGCTATTGACCATTTTGCATGAGGATGATGCTGACCCCCACTTTGGATGTGTCTACTCCAATAATAAACATATGGCCATGATTTGGTATGGACGACATCATGGTCATGAGGGCTATAGTTCCACTAAGCCAAGGTGGTGCATCTTTCTTTGTAATGAGAGGGATGATGTTAATGCTTCGTTGAGTCCTGCGAATGATCCTTCTCCTTTTCTAATTTCACCACTAGAGGGGCTCAATTTTCTCGTAGACTTGGGCCATAGATTGGAGGTCATCATCAAGGAAGTCTTTAATCATCATGGTCCGATCCTGGGGAAAGTTGTGGAAGTCACCTTAGATCTGGAAGTGCTGCATCAACAACCATGGTGAGTTCAATGGGATGTAACACTTTAGAAGTAGCTTATCTCCGAGGAAAAGGATGTAGGGATGTGTCGTAATGGGAAATAAGCATGGTCGAACAATCCGTGTCTCTATCATCTCTTAGAAGATCCTTTTATCTTCAACCTTCTAAGGTTATAGGAAGCAATCTGGTCGAGCAACAACTGGTAGAAGTTTCGGCCTATTTAGTATAGGAGGGTCGGACAGCTTCAGAGGAGGTAATCGACTCGGTTTGGTGGAGACGCCCTAAATTTCAGCTAGCTATGGGAGAGGGTTCTTATCTTTAATCTAAGTGTGATATTGTGGTTGTAGTCGCTGGGCTCTCTCGTAGGACCACCTATCTTTTTTTCCTAAAAAATTTCATGGTTAGCTTCGAAAGTTTTCAAAAAACATCTCTAATTATGGACAACTAATCAATGCCGAGCACTATATCAAAACCATTGAGAGGGAGGAGGAAAAAATCAGCAACGAAGAATTGCAATACTAAAATTCCAGTTTCAGAAATAATTTTTCTCAAAGATCAATCTTAGATGAAAGCTAAGATGATCTATGAAATTGTATAAAAGTTTCAACCAAAAAGGATGAATAAAAGTTCTGTTTCAAGAGGCCAAAAGGCAGAAGGCAGATTCTTCATCATAAAATTCCAACACTGTGCGACAAAGAATTGCGGCACTATTATTATCCCCATAATAATTCACTCCACTCATCGACTATGGACGTACTAGGCCACTACGCCATAGTCCCCAGACAGTACAGGGGGGATCAAATCCATCGAACCTATCTGTCCACATTTACCATATATCTATAATCCCTCATCCAACTAATATCCCAGAGATCGTATATTGGACATGACTGTCAGGCCATATACAGAATCCGTCATAATCTCGCTCTAATCAGATTCTCTCAGAGAACTCTTTCTCTCTCAATCCGAATGACCCTGACTAGGGATTTGTCTGAGTAAACACATATGAGATATTTCTCTCGTGATACCGAGAGTGGATGATCCTCTATTGACACTTAATTACCTTTGTAAGGTTGCCTACCAATTTCGATAACCAATTATACTATATCTGAAACTTTCTAAACTTGTAAGTCTAACGTCAAAGAAAGGAGTACTCATACAAGGCATTCTTGGTGCCTCAAGTATAAGGACCAAGTACATAACTAGGACTTTGAAATCGCTGTCTAACATTAGGTATCATTAACCATATAGTATTCCATAAGCGGATCAATCAGGGAACTTATTCTCTAATGAGCACCTGTACTATATCCTTAGTGTCTCAACACAAGTGGCTATGAGACCAACTACCTCCATCATATAGACATGTATATAGTACACCGGTCTGTCTGACTATCTTAATGTCCCTCTCAAGTAATCTATAACCGAGATTATTTAGGATCTGTGTTTAAAAGTGAATCGATCTTATTATCATGATCCCATCATGATCCAATTCTCATTGCACATAACCAAGTACATCATAATATATATGTAATAAATAATATAATATAAGAATATACCAATATTAATTACAAGCAAAGAGATTACACAGTGTGTCATACGTACCATTCACGTGATTGGCTTATATGACACTTGTAACTAGCACTCATCAATGCTTTCTGGCTCGATTTGAGAAAGAAATGCAGCATTTGAACAAAAATTTCTAAATAAAGACCGAGTTCAAATTCCTTTTGATGTTTCTCCTATTATAAGTTTCTTAAGATGATCATTCACATACTTCCATTCCTTGGGTAAGGATTTCGATGTAGATTCATCCAAGTTACTTTTAGGAGTATTATCATTTAAATTCAAGTGACAAAGATCAACTTTATCATCAAAATCAATCTTCTTAAATTCAGAAAACTCATTAAAAACAACATGAATAAATCCTTCTATTACTAATATTCTTTTATTAAAAACATGATAAGCTTTTGAAATAAAAGAATAACCTAGAAAAAATATCTTCATTGGATTTTACATCAAATTTACCTAAAGTATCCTTTTTATTTAAAAATAAAATATTTATAACCGAATATTTTAAAATAATAAATATTAAGTTGTTTATAATTTCATAAATCATAAGGAGTTTTAGTGAGTAATGGTCTTACAAGAACCCTATTTAAATCATAGCATGCTGAATTAATGGTTTTGACCCAAAAATATTTGGGTAGACTATGTTCATTCAATATTATTCTAGTCATTTCTTGTAAGCTCCTATTTTTTCTTTCTATTACTCTATTTTGTTGTGAATTCTATGGAGTAGAGAAATTATAGATATACCTATTCGAATAAAAAAATTTATAAAAATCATTATTTTGGACTTCTCTATCATGTTTCACTTTGTATTGAAGAAATCATACATCCTTTTTCATTTTGAATAATTTTAATAAAATTTTATAAAATATTTAAATGTATCACTTTTACGTGCTAAGAAATAGGTCCAAGTATATCTACTGAAATCATCCACTATAACAAATACATATTTACTACCACCTAAATTTGTAATGTCAATTGGTCCAAATAAATCCATATAGATCAATTGAAGTGGTCTAGAGGTGCTTATTTGATTTTTAAACTTAAAGCTACTATTTATTTGTTTTTTCTAATTAACAAGTGTCACATACATTGTCTTTGATAAACTTAAGATTAGGTAAGCCTCTTACTAGTTCCTTGATATAAATTTGGTTTAAAAGTTTCATGCGAGCATGACCTAGTCTTTTATGCCAAATCCAAGCATCATCACAAAATTTTTCAATATCTATGTTCTATATATTGTTGTTTCTTAAGGCAATTAAGAATTTATTTTTGTGTGGCAATTCAATTATGCAAGCATTAGGTTGAAATTTAACAACATATCCTTTATCACATAATTGGCTAATACTAACCAAATTGTGTTTCAAGCCATCAACCAATAATACATCTTCGATTAAGAGGTTTGATTTGTTAGCTATTATTCCTTTTCCAATGATTTTACTCTTGTTGTTATCTCCGAAGGTAACAACTCCTTCACTTAACCTAGTGAGCTTAGAAAAATAAGATGGATCTCCAGTCATGTGCCTTGAACATCCACTATAAAGATACCATTTGGTGCTCCTAGCTTTAGTTTAGAGACAAACCTACAAGAAAGATATTTTTGGTTTAGGTACCCATTTTACATTAGGTCCTTCATAAAGAATTTTATCTTTTTTAATTATTTGTTGTTATATAAAGTTCCCTTGGGAACCCAAACTAGTTGATGTGGACTATATTTTCTAAATAGGCATTTGTTTACCTTATGACGTAATTTTTCACAAGAATTATACTTGATTCTTTGTGGCACATTTAAGGTTGGTCCTTTAACAAACATGGTTGGCTTTTATTGAAGGTAATTAACAAAGCCTATGCAATTTCTTCTATTAATAAGTCCCTTATTGGCAAGGATCATATTTAGGGATTTGTTTCCGATTTTAAATTTTTCTAATGTTGTCTTAAGCATGATGTTTTCTTCTTTAATACTATCTAGCATCTCATATTTAGACTATGTGTTATGTGATACTAATAAATCTTGCATTTCGTCAAGTCTACTAACTAATAATACATGATCATTCTTAAGCAACTTAAAAGATTTTTTAAGTTTTCTAAATTCATCAAACAAATTATAAAACATGCTTAATAATTCTGAAAAAGGTGGTCTTCTTCGTTCGAAGAGCTTGAATCATCCCAAGTGGCTGAAAGTGCTTTCTTCATTTTTGAAATGTCCCCTTTTTTACATTTATAGACATTGTCCTTTTTTAGTTATTTTTTGTTTTATAATTTTTATTCTTTTTTATAATTTTTTTAAAATTTCTTGATAAAAGTGCAATATCAAAGTCCTCATCACTCGAGGTTTCACTCGTGGAGTCATTTATTGTTTGAAGTACTACATCCTTTATGTTCTTTAGAAGGGGTTTATCAAGCTTATCATGAACTTTACAATTTAATTCATATGCCATAGAGAGCCAATGAGTTCTTCAAGAGGCAAGTTATTTAAATCTTGGCTTCTTGAATAATAGTTATTTTATGATCCCAATTTTTAGGTAAAGATCTTAAAATTTTACTAATAAGTTCAAAATTCAAAAAATATTTTCCAAGTACTTTAAGGCCATTGACAACATCCGTGAAACGGGTGTATATGTCTCCAATGGACTTATTTGGTTTCATTCGAAACAACTTATAATTATGAACTAAAATATTTATCTTAGATTCTTTTACTCCACTAGTCCTCTCGTGTGTACAAAATATCAAAAGTTGATTCATAAACGGAAATACGATTAAACTCATTCTTGTCATGGGTATAAAATAAGGCATTCATAGCCTTTGTATTCAAAGAAAAACTCTTCCTTTCTAAATCATTCCACTGATTCATTGGATTGGAAGATTTTTTAAATCCATTTCTACTATCTTTCATAAATCAAGGTCTAAAGAAATAAGAAAGATACACATCATTGTCTTCCAATATGTGTAATCCGTCCCACTGAACATAGAAGGATATGAAATGGAAGGTCTTTTATTCATGCCAAAATAAGCCATTTACTCAAGTGGGTGTTAATCCAATGAGTAATTACCTTGCTCTAACACTAATTGTTTGAATTAATGTAAGTTAAAATTCTCATTTTAATAAAAAGCTTTTGGCTTGAAGCAAGATAAAAACACCTGAAGCTTTTCGTTCAAGTAAAGCATGTGAGTGATTAAAAAAGGATAACTAAGTAACTTGCTTAAAAATTACTTAAGAAAGAACAAGCAAACCCGAAAGATAAGCAACATCGAAGGGAAATGCTTGACTTGAAACTTTGCTTTCAAAGAGTAAGTAAAAATCAGAAGCGTCTAATTAATATATTGTTTAAAGCAATTAAGAACTCAACAATTGCAAGTAGTAAATGCAATAAGAATAAAACACTTACAATTATAGTGGTTCGGCACCAACAAGCCTACGCCCACTCCCGAGTCCTCCCCCTTGAGGCACACTGGCGTCCATTATCGATCTTCTTTGGGTGAAGACTAAACTATTATAACTTGCTTATAAGGGAGACTTCAAGAATTTTTCTAACTCTAAGCTCTCTCCCTTCCCCTTTTATTTTTCTTACAATTTACACATAATTTTTTTTTATAGAATGCGATCCCCAAAATTATTGTATAGAATGCAAGAAAACTTGGAGTATTTATAGGCCCTAAATGGCTTCAAAATTTGAAGCCAAAAATCAAATGTATTCGAAAAATCCAGGTTTGGGTGGTTCACCCGCCAGTGTCGGTGGTTCAATTGCCCAAAAATCTGGTACGAGCGGTTTACCCATCAGTCCTGTGCGGTTCAACCATCCAAAAACCTAGTACAAGCAATTTACTTACCTGTCTTGGGCGATTCAACTGCTGACAACACTGATAGCTGCCCTGTTTCCAGGGTACGGGCGGTCCAACCATCACTCACCGACTATTTACCTATCGAAATCTCTAAAAAAGTGGTTCCCTCCACTTTTTAAATTATGACTTGAACCTAATGTTGATCAATTCTTTGTCAATTAATTGAACTTAACCTGAGCTCAATCAAACCTCATAGTGGACCTAGTTGCCTTATTGAGTTGATTTAGATTTCTTCTAAATCTAACTAAATTAGGACTCAATCCCTAACTACGACTAAATGATTATAACTCTTAATGACCAACAAGCTAAATCAAGACCTAACTTTCGCCAATCTAGTTGCCTCCGGTATTCTTACGATGAGTCTTTTGATTTTTTTCCAAGATCTTCTGACGTGTTCCTAGTGAGCTTCCTGATCTCTTCAGCGAATCTCCTAGCATACTTTCAACGATGTCCCACTACATCGTCCGAACCCGGCCCGATGCCTATCATTCAACTGTAACTCAATTGCTCCATCATAGTTAAATATATAATTTTTCCTCTAACACACATATTAGATTAAACACTCATCAATTGATTTCATCATCAAAATCTGAGATTCAACATAAACAATCTCTAGAACAACCTAGGGTGAGTGTTGATGAGTTCCCTGTTAGGATCAATTGGCACTAGGAGGCGTGGTGTGGTGGGGTGGGGTTGTGGGCCAGGGGGTGGGTGAATTAATGTAAATGCTGAAATCTTGATTTAAAGAAAATTTCACTTGAAGGAAAATAAAAAATCAAAAGTGTTTCGTTGAAGTTAGATATATGAGTAATTTAAACGATGAACAATGCTTAGTTACTATCTTACTTAAAGAAAACTTGAGTAGAAATAGATAAACTTAAAAAGTAAAGTTAGAAGTCTCATAATTTATAATGGTTCAACCAAAATTTAGCCTACGTCCACTTTTCAGAGTCCTCCTCCTTGAGACCTATCAGTGTCGACTAATGACCTTCTTCGGGTGAAGATCAAATCCTGACACTACTCACTCATTTTCACAAGTTCAGGAGATGAACCTTATAAATATTTCACCTACAACTCATAAGGGAGATTTTGAAGACTTTTACAAGGATTACAACACTTTCTTGCTCACTCCTTTGCCTTCTTTTTCTTGCACACTTTTAGCACACTTTTCTTCTCAATTTTCTTGTCGAATTTCTTATTGTCAATGCAAGAAAACTTGAAGTATTTATAGACCCCAACTAGCTATAGAAAATAGAGCCAAAAATTTAAACATATCCAGAAAATTCGAGTACAAGTGGTACAATTACCAGCGTCGTCGATACTATCGTCAAAAGTTGTCATGAAAATAAGTAGTACTACCATCGACTTAGGTGATACAACCGCCAACCTGGGTAGTACAACCATCGCCCACCGGTAGCACTACCGTCGGGAATCCCGGAAATATATTTTCTACACTTTTCTATTCATGACTTGTACCTTCGGTTGACCCATTCCTGGGTCAACCAAATGAGCTCAACCTGAGCTCAATCCAAACCCAAAAGTGGACCCGATTTACTTTATTTAAGTTAATTTAGATTCCTTCCAAACTTAGCTCAATTAAGACTCAAAACTAATTACGAATCACTGATTATAACCATATAAGACCATCAAGTTCAATAAATGACCTAACCCCCGGTAATCCGGCAACCTCCTGTAATCTTCTGATGAGTCTTATGGTCTTCTTCCGATAATCTCCCAGCGTATTCCTAGCGAGCTTCTCGATCCCTTCAATGAACTCCTAGCAAACTCCCAACGAGCTCCCATTACATATCTGAACTTTGGCCCAATGCCTGAACTTGATTTTGGCCTAACATCTAATTATAACTTATTTTCTCTTTCATAGTTAATCCTGCATTACTTTTTCTAAAACACATATTAGATCAGCAAACCATCAATTGATTTCATCATAAAATCTAATATTAAATAATCTTCCCCTTTTTTATGATGACAACTAATTGATGATGAGAGTTAACCTTTACTCCCCCTATGTCCATGCTACCATTCAAATAAAGTAAGCTTAAATTCAAGAGAACCGAACACTCTTGAGTTCAAGTATCATGAATTTTAAATAATTTTCATCAAAAGAAACTTTACATTCATTTATCAATTTTAAAAATGATGTAATTTTAATTTTAAATATTTTGACCTTAAGTCATCAATCATCAAATTATCAAAGATTTTTCAAGTATACAACATTACATTTAAATTCATGCATCAGTCATACATTAATTTAAAATTCTCCCTCTTAAGTAATTAATCATTTCTCCCCCTTTGTTTATCAATAAATAGAGAAATACCCATTTTACCATGTTTCTTACATGTATCATCAATATGTCATTTCTCCCCCTTTGTTATCAACAAAAAGGTGAAATGTTGAGCAAATAATTTCAAGGCACATAATCTCATCATATGTCAAATTTCTTCTTATTTGTTAAAAAATAAATATTGATTATATATCTAAAAATTTAATGCATAAAGAAGTTGTATCATTGCTCCTCCTTAGTAAAATAGGATAAGAGACATAATTTTTTTATGAAAAATTTTCTCCCTTTTGTGAATAAGAAGGAAGAAGAAACGCGTGAAGGGTGTGAAAAACATTACATTACTAAGAAGGACTCTCAACCTCAATCTTATAAATATAAATTCCAAAATCCAAGAAATTTGTAAGATTATTTCAAAGATGAGCTCAAAAATCCAAGGAATCCAAGAGATATTCAAGAAATCCATAAAATAGTAAATTAAGAAAGTTACATATTATGCATTCAGGTGAGTTAGCATTCCTAACTCTCTTCTAATAAAATAAAATTATTATTTATTTAATAGTTTAGTAAAAATATCTGCTAATCGATGCTTAGTATCAATAAATTCTAAAGATATGTCATGATTATTCATATGATCTCTAATGAAGTGATGTATAATATAAATATATTTAGTTCTTAAGTGTTAACTAAGATTTTTAGTTAAACATATTGTATTAGTGTTGTCATATTTTATAGGAATATTTTTTAAATAAATTTCATAATCTTCTAAGGTGTTTTTCATCAAAATAACTTGGGCACAACATGCACCAATTGTAATATATTACTTTATCTATAGATAAAGCAATCGGATTTTGTTTCTTAGAAGACTAAGAAATCAGAGCATGCCCTAAAAATTAATATGTTCTTATAGTACTTTTTATATCTATTCTACAACCTTCAAAATCGACATATGCATACGTAAGTAAATCAAGGTTTTTAGATTTAGGATACTATAAACATAAGTTAGAGGTTCATTTTAAATATCTAAATATCTGTTTAACTGTCTTAAAGTAAGAAAGTTCGAGATTGGATTGAAACTTTGCACACATTCTAACACTAAATATTATATCCGGTCTAGTAACAGTTAAATACAACAAGCAACCTATCATTCCTTTATAAGTTCTTTGATCAAAATTTTCTCCCTTATTATCTAAGTCTAATTTTGCAGATATACTCATGGGTGTGTTTATGTCCTTAGCATTTTCCATACCAAAACGTTTTAACAAGTCTAAGGTATACTTAGTTTGACTAATAAAGATATTATCACTTAATTATTTTATTTATAAATATAAAAAAAGGTTAATTCACCCATTAGACTCATCTCAAATTCTTGGCTTACACTCTTGGTAAAAGATTCACATAGAAATTTATTTATTGAATCAAAAATTATATCATCAATATAAATTTGAATAACAAGAAAATCATTTCAAAATGCTTAAAAAATAATGTAGTATCAATCTTGCCTTTCAAAAAAATATTCGAGATAAAGAAAGAGGTATGTCTTTCATACCAAGCCTGAGAGGCTTGTTTCAATCCATAAAGAGCTTTAGAAAATTGAAAAACATGATTCGGGAGAAGACTATTTTCAAAACCAGGGGATTGTTCAACATATACTTTTTTGGAAATGAAACTATTAAGAAAAACACCTTTAACATCTATTTGAAATAACTTAAAATCTTTGAAAGACGTAAAGGCAAAGAGCATCCTTATGGCTTCAAGTCTAGCCATAGGAGTGAAGGATTCTTCATAATCAATCTCTTCTTCTTGGTTGAAACCTTTAGCCATTAATCTAGCCTTTTTTCTAACCATGATACTATTTTCCTCTTGCTTATTTCTAAAGACCCATTTTGTACCAATCATTGAACGATCACTAGATCTAGGAACAACCTCTTATATCTCATTTCTCTTAAATTGATTTAACTTTTTATACATTACAATAACCCAAGAGTCATCTTTTAGGGCGTTATCAATGCATTTTGGTTCAACTTGAGAAAGAAATATGACATTAGCACAAAAAATTTTAAAAGAAGAATGGGTTTGAATATCTCTTGATGTATCTCCTATTATAAGCTCCTTAGGATGAGCACTTATATACTTCCATTCCTTGAGTAAGTATTTGGAAGTAGATTCATCAAAGTTACTTTCATTCAAATTTAAAGTGCCAAAATCAAAATTATCATCAAAATCAATTTTCTTAAGTTCAAAAATCTCATAAAAAATGATATGAATAAATTCTTCAATGACTGACGTTCTTTTATTAAAAATATGATAAGCTTTTGAAGTACAAGAATAACCAAGAAAAATGCTTTCATCGAATTTTACATCAACTTTTCCTATGGCATCCTGTTCATTCAAAATAAAACATTTGCAACCAAATATTTTAAAATACTAAAGATTGAGTTTTTTATTATTTCACAGTTCATAAGGAGTTTTAGAGAGTAATGATCTTATAAGAGCCCTATTCATAACATAGGATGCTGTTTTAATGGCTTCAGCCCAAAAATGTTTGGGTAGACTATGTTTGTTTAATATGGTTCTAGTAATTTCTTGTAAGCTCTATTTTATTTTATACTACTCCATTTTGTTATGGAACTTTAGAAGTCGAGAAGTTGTGGATATACCCATTTGACTCATAAAAATTTTGAAACTCATTGTTTTGAAATTTACCACCATAATCACTATGTATTGACGAAACCATAAAACATTTTTTATTTTTAACAAGTTTACAAAATTTTAAAAAACATTTAAAAGTATCACTTTTGTGTGCCAAGACATAAATCTAAGTATATCTACTATAATCATCTACTATAACAAATGTATATTTGCTTCCTCATAAGCATGTACTATCAATTGATCCAAATAAATCCATATGGATCAGTTGTAGTAGCTTAGAGGTGTTTATTTGATTTTTTAACTTAAACTACTTTTTATTTGCTTTCCTATTTGGCAAGTATCACACATTTTATCTTTAACAAACTTAAAACTAGGTAATCATTTTACTATATCTTTAGTTGACATTTGGTTTAATAATTTCATGTTAGCATGGCCTAGTCACCTATGTCAAATCTAAGCATCATCATTTAAAACCAAAAAGGATGTTTTATCATAAAAAATTTCAATGTCAATAGTATACATATTATTGTTTCTTAAGGGAATCAGAGATTTATTTTTGTATAGTATTTCAATTATACAAGCATTACATTCAAATTTAACAATATATCCTTTATCACATAATTGACATAGATTATGTTTCAAATGATCAACTAATAGCACATCTTCAATCAAAAGGTTTGATTTGTTACTTATAGTTCCTTTCCTAATGATTTTTCCTTTGTTGTTATCTCTGAAGATGACAACTCCTTCATTTAGGCTAGTGAGCTTAGAAAAGTAAGTTGGATCTCCGATCATATACTTTGAGCATCTATTATTAAGGTACCATTTGATGCTCCTAACCTTAATTTGAAGACAAACCTATAAAAAAGATGATTTTAATTTAGGTACCCATTTTACTTTGGGTCCCTCATAAAGAGCTATACCTAATTTAACTAGAGGTTTTTGGTTGTTTATGGTTCTTTTAGGAACCCGAATTAATTTATGTGGACTATACTTTTTAAATGACCACTTATAAGCTATATGTCCTAATCTATCATAAAAGTTACTTTTTGGTGGCAAGTTTAGAATAGGTCTTTTAACAAAGATAGTCGGCTTTTGTTGGTATTGCCTATAAAGCCTATACATTCTTTCCTATGAACATGGCCCTTATTTGTAAGGATCATGTTTAGAGATTTATTCCTTATTTTAAATTTTTCTAGCGTTTGTTGTAATACGATATTTTCATTTCTAAGTTCCTCTTAAGTTTCACATTTGGTGTATGAACTATATGATGGTGATGTTTCATGTATATCTTTAAGCTTACTAACTAGTGAATCATATTCTTTCTTAAGTAGTTTATAAGACTTACTAAATTTTTTAAATTCATCATAAAGCTCATGAAAAATATTTAGTAATTTAGTAAAAGACATATCGAAAGACTCACCTCATCATGGATGACCATGAGAGCATAGTTGGCAACTTCTTCCTTGAGGTGGTCTTCTTCATCTGATGAGCTTGAGTCATCCCAAGTTGCCGAGAGAGCCTTCTTCTTATATGATGCATTCTTCTTTAATTATGGACACTTACTTTTGAAATGCCCTGGCTTCTTGCATTCAAAATATATTATTTTTTTTTAGTTCATTTTTATTTTTATGATTTTTGTTTTTTTATAAATTTTTTAATTTTTCTTATCAAAGTGCAATGTCATTGTCTTCATCACTCGAGGAGTCATCTGCAGTTCTTAGTACTAACTCCTTCCTGTTCTTTAGAAGGTGTTCATCTTTAGTACTTAGTGCTAAGTCCTTCCTGTTCTTTGGAAAGGGTTCTTCAAGTTCGTCATGAGTTTTATAGCTCAGTTCATAAGTTATAAGTGATCCAATAAGTTCTTCAAAAGAAAAATTATTTAGATCTTTAGCTTCTTGAATTACAGTTACTTTAGGATCCCAGCTTTTTGGAAGAGATCTTAATATCATCTTAACAAGTTCAAAATTAGAAAAACTCTTACTAAGAGCTTTTAGACCATTGACGATATCCGTGAATCGGGTGTACATGTCTACAATGGTCTCACTTGGTTTCATTCGAAATAATTCATAACTATGCACTAAAAGGTTAATTTTAGACTCTTAACTCGACTAGATTTCAAGTGTGTGCCAAATCTCATGAGCAGTTTCACAAACAAAAACATGATTAAACTCATTCTTATCAAGAGCACAAAACAAAGCATTCATTGCTTTCGCATTTAAAGAAAAAACCTTCTTTTCTAAATCATTTCATTCGTTTATTGGTTTATAAGACTTTTCAAAATAATTCTCAATGATGTGCTATAAATCAAAATCCATAAAAATCAGAAAAATACGTATCGTTGTTTTCCAATACGTGTAATTCGTTATATTAAACATGGGAGGACATGCAATGGAATGTCTCTCTTCATGCCAAACGAAGTCATTGACTCAATTATGTGTTAGTCCAATGAGTAGAATCTCGCTCTGATACTAATTATTAGGATCAATTGGCATTTGGGGGGTGGGGGGGTGGGGTGGAGATTGAGCAATTTAAATGATGAACAATGCTTAAGTTACTATCTTGCTTAAAGAAAACTTGAGTAGAAATAGATAAACTCAAAAAGTAAAGTTAGAAGTCTCACAGTTTATAGTGGTTCAGTCAAAACTTGGCCTTCGTCCATTTTTCTTATCAGTTTTCTTGCCAAATTTATTGTTATCAATACAAGAAAATTTGGGATATTTATAGATCTCAATTGGCTTTAGAAAATAGAGCTAAAAATTCAAACGTATTCGAAAAATCAAAAGAAAAGATTTTCTCTATCAAAATCAGGTAGCCTTATCTTTTATCAGAACCATCATCACTTCCTCGTAAGCATGATCTTTATAGCAGCATATTTCACAATTGTTTTCTGATGTTATAACACAAGAATTCTAGTATCTTCTCGAACAAGCTACCACAGTCTTTTACTAATTATCATCGTGTGATTGTCATCATGTGGTTTCAATAATGATAACCTACCTATGTCATCATGTGCCCTACAAACCAATCACGTTAGTGATGGCACGTGTAACACACTATGCGATCTTTTTACTTATGATTATTATTGATATATTCTCACATTATATTATCCGTTACATATATATATATATATATATATATATATATATATATATATATATATATATATATATATATATATATATATATATATATATATATACATATATATATATATATATATATATTACGATGTCTTTGGTTTTGTGCAATAGGAATCAGATCGTGATGAGATCATGATAATGAGATCGATTCACCTTTAAACACAGATCCTAAATAATCTCGATCATAGGTTACTCGAGAAGGATATCGAGATAATCGGATAGATCGATGTACTATATACTCATCCATATTATAGAGGTAGTTGGTCTCAAAGCTACTTATGTGGGGACACTAAGAATACAGTATATGTACTCATTAGAGAATGAGTTTCTTGATTGATCCGCTTACAGAATACTATATAGTTAATAATACCTATTGTTAGATAGTGATTTTGAAATCCCAGTTGTATGAGACACCAAGGATGCTTTATTTGAGTACTCATTTTTTTTACACCAAACTACATGTTTAGAAAGTTTCAAATTTGGTACAATCGGTTAACAAGATTGATGGTTAATCTTACGAAAGTAATTGATTATCAATAGAGGATCATCCACTCTCAGAATCATGAGATGAATATCTCATATGTCCTTGCTAAAATAAATCCTGTCATTCGGATTAAGAGAGGAGTTTTCAAGGAGAATCCAGTAGAGTAAGACTCAAACAGATTCCATATGTTGGCCTGACAGTACCATGTTCAATATACGGTCTCTGGGATATTAGATAGATGAGGATTATAGATACATAATAACGGAGGATAGATAGGTCCAAATATATTTGATCCCATGTACCGTTTGGGGACTATGGCGTAATGGCCCGGTACTTCTAAAGTCGATGAGTTGAGTGAATTATTATTGGATAACAATTCACTGAGTTAGAAGAGGTTACATGGCTAGCTTGATATTGGGCCTAAAGGGTCACACATATATAATGGATATTACAATGAGTAGAGGATTTGATACGAGTTATTTAATTAACCAATGTACTCATTGGGTGAGACCCAACATTGATAAGCTCTTTGTATGAGGCACAGTTAGAGGCCAATTGAAAATATTGGATAGAGATCTAATAATCCAAGAGGAGTGAGTAATTGGATGGAGATCTAATACCCACTAAGGTAAGATCCATTAGGGTTTGTAGGTGGTTCTCTATAAATAGGAGGTAGGGGGTGGCACAATAGTGAAAGACTGCACCTTTGGCCGCCCTCTCCTATTCTCGTTTCTCCTTCATCTTCTTAGCCAATCAGCCCTTGCCTACTATGATAGGGAAGCGAAGAAGATAGTATATCTTCTTCTACGAGTACTACGAGAAGGTGCGCAAGAGTTACGGGTTTTGGGCTGTGATTGGAGGAGCATCACTACAATGATGTATCATGTATATATCGCTAGAGAGGACATTTAACCTCCCTAATCCACTCTATCTAGATTTGAAATTTTAGGGATATATGATCTTCTTAGGTAATCAATCTCTCATGCATCGCAGTTTTCGATTTTATGGGTTTTTGAGTACCAATGTTAGTATAATGACTTGATACACATGAAAAATTGGTTTTTGTTTTCTTTCTTCCTCTGTGCATGTGATGCACTGATGGTTTCCCAACAAGGTATCAGAGCCAGGTTTCCCGTACAAAAGATTGGCTTTTAAACTAAGTGTCATGAGATTGAATCATGTAGAATTGTTCTACGCACTCTTGCAGCGATTGGCCACAAAGGCAGAATCTGCATGCAAGGTGCCTACGGATGAGGGGCGGCCATTTGCTGACAGGCTGCCTATAGGGGTGGCCGACCTCAGCTAGGCCCCCTGTAGGGGTGGTTGGGCTGCCTGCACGGGTGGCCGACCGAGGGGCAGTCACTTACAACGCGGCGCTCGCAGGGGTGGTCGCCTGCAGCGTGGCGCACGCAAGGGTGATAGCCTATAGCGTGGTGCCCACAGGGGTGGTCGCCTGCAGTATAGCGCTTGCAAGGGCAACTGCATGTAGCATGGCGCCCACTCATAGTAGCGATCGCTTGCTGGAAGAGACAGCCGACGGTAGCATGCAACCGTGTCGCCTACGTAGGGGTGGCAACGGCGGCCCATTGGAAGAGGGCAAAAGGAGGGCTAGAGTTTCTCTTTAGCAAAAGGATAAATATGCCCCTCAAAATTTGAGAAATTTCATAATATATCCTTTTGTCCAAAATTTTAAAAATACCCTTAATAATTCTAAAAATTTCTAACATATCCTAATTTCTAATAAAATAATTAATTATTAATTATCTAATAGTTCTACATAATGATATATACATGTGATGTATAATGTGGACGGATGATCATGAAATGTGTGATGTGATGTGTGTAAATGTGATTATTATTATTATTATTATTGGGGCCTGCGAGCCTCCGTGTTTTTCATTTATTATCAGGCCTGTATGCCTATGGTTATGTTTTAATTACAGGAAGAGGCACAGAAAGAGCGTGGAGGTGTCAACAGGACCAACGATGTTGTGACAGGTGATTGCGATGCATGGTGATGCACGAAGAACTCGACCGAACCAATGATGATGAGAAGGACGATCACAGGGCATGGAGATGCACCAAGACACATACAATACACACATAGATCTTATTATGAGTGATTGGGCCCATTGGCTCGGGCCTAATCACATTAAGTGATGGTTTATGATCATCTAGTGTGGCATGCATATGTGATATGTGATTATATATATATATATATATATATATATATATATATATATGCATGTAATGTAGATATATATTAAATATGTATGTGTGTGACAGACATATTAGGAGACCAATACAAAAACAAAAAATAACTCCTACGATAATATTAAGTTAGTGAGCGTGATATGATAAAATTACCCCATGTGGCCTTCCATCATTATAGGAAGAAATTGAATCATGATATATATTGAGTTGGTTGAGTCCTTCTAGGCTTACCTATCTATGTGATCGAGTTCTTGCCTATAACATAGAGATGTCACCGATGACCTGAGGATGTGATCTACTTAGTTGAATCCCTCAAGGGCATATTATCAAATCAAACTAATCTTGTAATGATGGTGATAACTTAACTGACTTCATGGTTGGTCAAGCAATCAAAAACATAATGGTTCAGAGGTCGAATATGATGAGAATCATAAGGAGCTATGATTGACAAGAGTTTCCTACCTTTTTAGGCTTAGTGTGATTGGTCGAGTCCCTCGAGGTTACACTAAGACGTCGATTAGATCCTGATCCCCACTAGAAGTCTATCGGAGATTTTCGTTTCATGTGTCAAGGGTGTCACATGATTTACTAAGAAAATAGTGGGAATAGATTAAGATAGAAGTCTATATCTTAATTTTCTAAAAAATCTGCATGTTATTCATTTATGCTATAGCTTGTTTGTAAAAAAATATTAGAATTAGATGTAAAAAAAAAATACTGGCATTGATGTTGTTAGTGGACAATTTTCAAAATAATATCCCGAACATACAACCTTCTAAAACTAAATTAGAAGCAACAAACTGTTCTAAAATACAAGCAGCAGCTAATGCACATAATGCTTAGCAATCTCTCACACCATGTGTTTGGAGAATAATTTATGCATTCCTCTAAACTTCAATAGGTTTATAATCAACAACCAATGCATACACACCACATATATATAGGAAGGACTACATAAAGAAATTGCATGCTAAACAAAAACACATTATAAAATAAAGAAAGGCCATTGTTTGATTTCAAATCAAGTTCAACTAGCATAAGACACAATATAGCTAATTGGATTTCTCTATTCTTCCTCGGCTTTGGGATTGATGATGATGATGATGCATCATACGGGAAAGCCTGCGTCGGTGCTGATGAACTACTGCCTTCTGGCAAGGCAATCTTAGAAGCATCTGCAAACCTTACCAGGTTGTCATGCTTCAAGAGACTAAGCCTCAAGACTGATGTCTCCTAGTATCAGAAAACAAAGACAGCATAGTATTTAGATAGTAAATCAGCACATAGTAGAATGAAAGCCTCTACCATATAAATTAGTTGCCTAGCATTTTCTACCTCTTCGATTAACTATCATCCTGTATTCTTCTAGAAATTAAATACCGTAAAATATAAAAGTTACCAAATAATAACCATAAAACACTAATGCTTAGGTGTGAGGATCATGACCTAACTGCTCAAGCAAAGACCATACGTACTTATGTTCCTATCCTAGCAAAGGATGAACAAGAGCAGCAAGAATGGTTTTCTGTCTACAAATTTTCAACAACAGCAATTGTTGTGGCATGTAGTTTTTTATTCTAGAGCCCACCAATGGCTTTAGTTATAATAGCAACTGAGAAGGTATCAACTAACCTAGCTAGTAAGGACTTTGACAGTATATCGTAAGTTTCTGGACTCAAATCTCATATTCGTTATGTATCTTTTGCCAAAAAGAAAAAAATTATAAGTATCAGATAAAGGCTGAACTATTGGAGCAGGAAGCTTCAATAACCGAGGGCTCTATTTATTTAAACCCCATCACACAAACCCTCCCACCCAAAACTAATGGTCATGATAAAGACTCATACCAAATGGATCCGAATCATTTTAACACATCATGTCTAGTCCTTGATTCAGGAAATTGTGATTTTTTTCCCTTTACTATTGACCAGTTTATGACAGGCTTAGTTGATTTTATCTAAGTCGTGCGGTACACATGCGTGTCCGTCCGCAAAGGTCAACCCTCCCCGAGATCTCCTAAAGTCTCTTAGACTTACAAAAGAGAAAACGGGCCAGAAGAATCAATTCTCACGGGATCCACAAACAACTGCTCAAGAAAATACTTTATAAGGCCAGATATAAACTATACCCATGGACATTATAAACTCGGAGAGGTTATACACAAAGGATAATGGTCAATTACAGACCGAAGTCCCCCCACAAGTGTTTACAAGATACCCTTATATTTACAAGTCAAAATTGGCCACAAAGTAAACCAAAATAGGGTTATTAAGCCTATTGCAAGCCCGCTACTTACTGTAAAAGGTATGTACACAAACTGAAGGACCTGGACAAATACGAGCATTTCATCGAATACCTTGTTTACATTGTTGTCTGTGATATTCTCCCCACTTATTCCTTCGACGTCCTCGTCGAAGCCACTGTAGACGTTGCATCTCCTCGCATTTTGCTGAATCTTTAATCTTCTGCTTTAGCTGCAACATGCCTCTTTGGCTCCCAACTGCTCTCTGCTGCTGTTGTTGAGTAGTCGAACTCTGATTCGTCATGTTGTTTCAACTCACCAATGACTGAATCTGGTGTGGGGTTGGCTAAGTTGTGTTAATCCTTATTGACTCTCATGGATCCATCTGATGAAGGAGAAGACCTACCTTATTATGTGCCAGTATCGTAGTATACTCATGTTGCTTGAACTGGATGGATGCTTGTTGGAGCTTTAACGAGCATCGCCTCGCAGACTTTGAAGTTTTTAAGGTCCTTCCTCCACAATGTTTGCCCATTGAACCTTCTTCCACTTTTAGTTGTCACTTCAAAGTATGTTTGCATCACTCCCGCTTTCGATTAGTCAATTAGGAAATAAAGTGAAAAATTTACTCTCAGTAGTACTGATCACCAATGGTGAGGATTTGACAACTATTGTCTTCCATAAGCTTTCTTTGAAGGGTCACTGAACTTGTGCAGAGCTCCCCTACTGGCTCTTTGGCTCCCAACTGCTCTCTGCTGCTGTTGTTGAGTAGTCGAACTCTGATTCGTCATGTTGTTTCAACTCACCAATGACTGAATCTGGTGTGGGGTTGGCTAAGTTGTGTTAATCCTTATTGACTCTCATGGATCCATCTGATGAAGGAGAAGACCTACCTTATTATGTGCCAGTATCGTAGTATACTCATGTTGCTTGAACTGGATGGATGCTTGTTGGAGCTTTAACGAGCATCGCCTCGCAGACTTTGAAGTTTTTAAGGTCCTTCCTCCACAATGTTTGCCCATTGAACCTTCTTCCACTTTTAGTTGTCACTTCAAAGTATGTTTGCATCACTCCCGCTTTCGATTAGTCAATTAGGAAATAAAGTGAAAAATTTACTCTCAGTAGTACTGATCACCAATGGTGAGGATTTGACAACTATTGTCTTCCATAAGCTTTCTTTGAAGGGTCACTGAACTTGTGCAGAGCTCCCCTACTGGATAAGTAAGAGAACTGAGATACTTGACTTCACCTATTCTCTTCGTAGTTGAGAAGGTAAGGTTACTTGGCTTCACTCACCTCCTCGAGTTAAGAGAATTGGGGTACTTAGTTTCACCCATTCTCTTGAGTTAAGAAAGCAAAGGTTACTCGATTTCGCCTACCTCCTCGAGTTTGTACTTTATGCATTGAGCTAGTTACTAACATTCGCATGCTCTTTGCTTACACTTCTGAAGCACTTAAAGTGTTTGCACTCCTTGCGTTGAGTTAGCTACTGTGATTCGCCTTCCCACTGCCATTGAACTTTTGGAATGCTAGAAGTTTTGCCCGAAAAGAGCAAAAAGTTTACCCCAACTTAGAGTCCCCCAACTTAGAGTAAGTCTTTGATAGATCTGATCACCTCTGGGATTGTACCGTCTTCTTCATCACCTTTGCTGCCTACTCCTCTGAGTAGAAAAAGTATAGTACCGCGTATTACCTACTTTGTTCCTTGGTTGAGCACTCCTGCATCAACCCAAAGTCCCTCAATTTCAGCTATGTTGATGAGAAGCCCATCGACATTGGTCTTATGAAGTTTCTTGGCCTCTGCCCTTTTGCCCTATCTTGCTACTTGGAATTTCTCTTTGCATTCTCCACCTCCTTAGCCCTTTTTACGACCAATGCTCTCCCTCTATGAGAGCAAGGGATCGATGACCCCATGGAAGTCTCGCCTCTGCGGTACCATGGTGCTGCCAAGCCCATAGCCCTACTATCCGTTGCCTTACATCTGTATCCCTTCCTTTGTGATTAGTAGATCTGCCTCTATGACACTGTGGTGCTCCTCCGAGTCCACCTCCTTTCTAACCGACGCTTTTCTTTTGGGTAGCTGAGCCCCACTGGACTCGTCGTCGCTTTCTCGCCCCTTTCGACCACCTGCTTCAATACCACTGTGTCCTCCTAGCAGTTCTCCTTGGTCGATGGAAAGATAGATTGTAACTTCTTATGTATGACCTCCACCATCTTGTTGCAAGGCTCACGCCGATTCTGTTCTCCTTAGCTTCCTTGGTAGCAACGTTTGCTTACTCGGCTTTGTTCTCTGATTGGTCAGGCTCCCTTAAGTGAATGTGAGCACTGAAGCAATCCAACTCTCTAGCTACTCTGATTATACCTTAATATAATTAAGTCCCCTCCATGAGACTCACTGGTACTTACAATCTGACTTCGCCCTAGGTGGTACACAGCCTCCATATACTAACGACCAAGTCTTTCATTTGATGCAAGCTTCGATGCATACATATGGAAGACCCGCCTCTGTGGTACTGTGATATTCACTTCTTGAATCCACAGCCCTTCTTGCTGTTACATTGTTCACTGAAGTGGAGCTCCTAGTAGCTCCTGATCATTCACATGATCACGTCCCCCTCCATGGGACTCACTGATCCTTGTACTTAGACTTATTCCTCGGTGGTACACAACCCCCATATGCTGATGACGAAGGCTTTTATCCAATGCAAGCTCTGATGCACACATGAATACCCACCTCTATAGTACTATGACATTCACTCCTTGAATCCATAGTACTTCTTCTTATTATGTCGTACACCAAAGTGGAGCTCCCAGTAACTTCTGATCATACCTCCGCATGATCTTATCCCTCACGGGACAAGATTGCATGTATTGCATTGCCACGAACTATTTCACAATAATCCACTGCACCATGTCCCCTCCTGATGACATCTCCATTGCATACAAATTCTCGTATGATGAACTCGAACTACGACTTCTCTACATGTGGCCTCTACCAATACATCGTAGGGCCTCTGCCATCTCCGATTTTTAGTTCGCTCCCTTGGCACTTCACCTTCGTCCATCCACTTTTGGGTCACCCCTGGATGAAGCATAGCTATAGGATAGTCCATCGCCTAGTAGCTCATGAAGTCCCCCTGACTTTGCTAGAATTGGTGCATCATTGTTTGGATCCTGGGCCTCTATCCCCTACCAGCACAATCTCTGTTATGCACCATTTGTTCCTAACAACTCGAATGACAACACTATGACATATTCTTTAAGAGTACCTGCCTCTACGTCCTCTTGCCCTGTGCTAAGGTCTAATGATCCCAACTTTACCTCCGCAAGTGAATCACCTTAGTTACTCTGTTAAATCAAATGCATCTCTAAGGTAGCTTGCATGTGCCTCGAAGCTCCCTTAATCTTTGGCACCATGCAAAATAAATCTGTCCCATCAGAATGAAGAACCCATGGAATGACATGATCCCACTCTTACCTCTATAAGAGTTCATGCCCTTGACCTTTGTCCAAGGAAAGCTCCATGTCTCCACTCCATGTTCCATCTTCTATGTCGACTCCCTTCATGCGGCTTGGATACTTCACCAAGTTCCACCCAAGTCGCTCCGCTCCTCGATTTGCATTGAGTTGATAGTGGCCCTCGCGTCCATCATTCCACAAGTCAGCCATCCGTTGAGTTCGATTTCTGCATCAACTCTAAGTGTGCCTTCATATGATGTTATATTGGATTGCACCCCCACTTAATCTCGAAGTACATCCACCAATACATTACCTCATTCGAGATCATGCGATGACTCTTCGTCGCTCACTCAGTCCATTAAGCTTTGTGGAGATATAGCCTTGAGAAACTCTTCCTCAATATATGCACTCCGTTGCATATGATTCTCCTACTAGAGAACTGGGACTTATCCCTCTTGGATATCTGTCCTGCTGGAGCAACTTTTCTCTTTAGATACTTCCCACTGGAAGTTTCAGAGACCACCATCTCCTTTGGACTACTTTGTCTTGCTGAACAACTTGTGCCTTGTTCTGCCCCCGTAAATGCACTTGCTAGATTGCGACTCTTCGCCAATACAGTCTCTACTGCATCCTTTAGGGTCTAGCAACATGCTAAACTTGTTGCACATTTTAGTCGCCTACGGACGTATCATTTTCATGTCGAAGAGAAAGTTCTGATACTCCATGGCGCCGAGTTTCGATCGCGCCTTGGGATGGCCACGAATACTCCGTCGTCTGTGTACAAGCCCTTGCATGAGTACTGAATCCTTCAAGTTAGCAATTCCCCTCACCTCTGTGAGTTTCATATAACTCTTTCGGTAATTATGCAACACCTTTCACTTTGCACGGTCTCATCTTTCACCAAGCGCCCTGCTTTGCCTTGAGCACTGTCAAGTTTGGTTGCCAACGTTGAGTTATAGCTTGAACTCAACCATCCCAATCTTTGTGTGCTACGCATTCTTCTTCGCTTGCATGTCCTCGTTGTGCCTCTCACGCAAAGGGGTTGGCCATTCCTTTGAATGCCAAACCTGGATGCCTACTCCTCTGAGCGACTCCTTTCCCTGCATCTCAATGTCTATTTTCCCTCAAACGGTTGCGCATGCTGGTTGTCCTCCACACAACCCAACTAGGTCCCCCATGTTTATATGGCAAATGTTTCTGCGTGTGCTTATCTCACTCTGATACCACACTGTGACAGGCTTAGCTAATTTTGCCTAAGCCATGCAGTACCTATGCGTGTCCGTCCGTAAAGGTCAGCCCTCCCCGAGTTCTCCTAGAGTCCCTTAGATTTACAAAAGAGAAAACGGGTCAGAAGAATCAATTCCCACAGGATCTACAAGCAACTGCTCAAGCAAATACTTTATAAAGCCAGATACAAATTACACGCATGGACATTACAAACTGGAGAGGTTGCACACAAAAGATAATAGTCCATTACAGACCGAAGTCCTCCTATAAGTGTTTACAAGATACCCTCATATTTACAAGCCAAAATTGATCACAAAGCAAACCAAAATAGTATTACTAAACCTACTACAAGCCCGCTACTTGTTGTACAAGGTATATACACAAATCGAAGGATATAGATAAATACGAGTATTTCATCGAACATCTTATTTATATTATTATCCGTGACAAATTGATACTTCAAACTATATATTCACCTTTTAATAATATTAGCAGGGGTAACCGTCTTACAAAGAAAATTTAGAAGCAAGCAGCTCGTGTCTTTAGACTTACGACTTGTCATAACATAGGTAACAAATGAAGAGGTGTGAATGTTATTTTTCTTTTAATTTAGTCCTTTTGGTTTGATCTGTGACTTGAACATTATGGGATGTAAAAAGTCGACAATTTTAAAAGATTATATGATTAATCATGTCACAAAGTCAAAGGAATAAATCAGCAACTAATAACTATGGCATGTCATGATAAATAAGCGACAACTATTACTGGCAAAACATGAAGGACAAGCGGCATGTCCAATGAAAAAGTGCATCCACACTAGTAGGCCTGAGGAGAAAGGAAACAAAGTCAAAACTCCTAACAGAATCTACTTAAACTATTGTGCCTAAGGTTCTAATATAATGTTAATCCGATGCATAATATATAATTTCATGATAAAAAAAAAAGAATCATTAAACTATTAGAGTACCTTCCTTAAAAGAAAAAATAGTTGCCCCTAACTTAACAGATAGGGCCTCATATGCTACCTTTGCTTTTCCATAAATCTGTAATGTTAGAAGTTTCAATCTAATGAGTGAAAGATACAGCTTGTTATGAACATGGAACAACAGAACACTTCTAAGAGAAAGATAGGTGTGCAACAGTAGCCACATTGACAAATGAAGCAAAGTAAATCATGACCAAATGAAATTTAAATTGGTGTGCTTCCTGTAAAGATGAAAGAAAATAGTAAGATAATCATTTACTCTGAATAACCAGATTGCTCATGTGAGTTTAGCATAACAAGAGAGCAAGGATCAATGGAAAGATGTAGGAATCTTAGCAATACTTACAAGGATAAAGAAACTTTAGGCATAACATAATAGTTTTGAAGCATTATAAGTCCATCTCATCTCTTTGATAAATATAACCTCTAGCACATTTTTAGGGGGTGTTACAACTACAAATTGAAAACCAGTTATTAAAAAGCAGACCTCTTCCTCTTTCTCTGCAGCACTAAATTTGGTTATTCCATGTAGTTGTTTCACAGCTTTAGATTGATTCCAGTGAAGAATTTCTTCCAATTGGCCAGGAAAGGTCAGAGAAATACAAGGCATCAGCAATTGTTTGATCACACGCTACCCATCTTTCATACTGTGTAGCCTCAGCAAGCCAGGTGCTGATTATCACTTTTGTGCATAACAAATCAGGAAAGCAATCCTCTGAAATTTTATTTTCATGTCCAAAATTACAATGTTATCTTCATTCAAACATTTACTAACTCTTCTTTCATTATTGCATGTCACATAATATCCATGCTCAATGTAAGGTACATGATCTGCAAAAGAAGGAAACGCAAATAAGTAAATTGATAAAAACCAGTCAACAGTAGCAAAACTAAAGTTGTCACGCTTGACAATCCAGCAAATGCTTCATTCTCCCGAGAATAGCAATATTAGACCTTTGCTTTACCAAGCTTGAGGATTCACCCCTGCCACATTGGCCTTGATTAGTTGCATTGTAAAGATGTATCATCAAGAATCTATTCAACAAACATCTAGTTATTAGTTATATAAAAAGTTCTCAACTTTACAGAGAGCATATGTCAATTCAATTGACTATATATTGATAGCTTAGGATGCACTGAAGGACTACAAAAAACAATGAAAGTTTTCACTGCAAAAATTTCCATATATCTATACTGCAGATATTTCAAGGTTCCTGTGATACTTGTGGCTTAGGATTTGTCTTGTATTATGCAAATTCTTTCATTTTTTTTACATAATTCTTATTCCTAAAAAAATGGTTAGAGCTATTCTCTCCCCTCTCTTTCTTTCTCCCTCTAGGCCTCTTCTCTCTCCTCTTGCCTCATTGATGGTTCACAGTGGGTGCCACAACTACGGTGACCCCTGAAGGCAACCTTGCTAGCAATTGAATCTCCTTTTCCTCTTCATAGAATTTTTTTTTTCTCTTTTGCCATTTTATAGCTTCCTCCTCTTCCTTTAATTGCTCTCTCTTCTTTCTGGCCTTGTTTCCGCTCCTCTTTTTTCTCTTGAGGTTGACAAATTGACTAGAGAAAGGTCAATCAATTTCTAAATAAGTGAAACCATTTTTTGTAATCAACGTCTTGATTTGCAATATGACTGAGAAATTGGCTAAAAAAAAGAACTCCTTGGCCGATATTGATCCAGATCACGTTCAGCCAATTCAATGAAGCATGAAAAATTACAAGCTCTGTTTGGTCCCTGTGTGTCTTATCTAACTTGCCAAGTGACTGCCCTAGTACAAGTGAAATGCCACCTAAGTGCCTAACAGGTATGATATACTTGTTAAACATCCATTTACATACAAGTATGGTCCACCTTAATACAAGCATAATGGATGAAAGAGGAAAAAGGATATCAAACATCCATCCAAAAGTGAGATCTGTCTAGTTTTTGCCATGGAAAATTATGCGCCTTATTCAATCTTAGAACTCAGCCGAGTCTACATTACAAATTACCGTAAGGTTATGTGTAACTGACTTTGTTCATTAACTTTGAGAAGTGGCCATCTTAAATATGACCACAAGAATCAAAACGACAAATGGAGCCATGGTGTTTCCATTGGAATGCCTAATCAATTTGTGCAGCTTCAATTAGAAGTAACATAGAGAACAATAGTTCTTGGATTTTAATCACAATTCATTAGCCATTTTATTTCAAGTCAAAGAGCAAGACATGAATTACTTTAAGACAAACCAAGAAGATGGAATTTATGCACAGCACGATCAATGGCAAAATCTATGAAAAGTTTGTTCATAAATAATGTCAATTTCAATCATGATAGTTCAACAAAGGAAGATTGCATGCTACGACATAGAGCATATGGATCTTCATCTGACATATGGTTTACCAAATAAAGATTTTCTATAAAGTTAAGAAAGGCTTTAACCATTATATATATATATATATATATATATATATATATATATCTTCAAAAAGCAGTATTGAAAATTTGAACTCCACATTATACCAAACCATTCATGAAATTACAATGATGAATGAAGTCTCCATAAATTACTACTCATTGGTTTACAAGAATATCATATGGTTCATATTTGCCACAATTTAACAAGTAAAATGAGACATTGAATTCAAGACACATTAGTACTTCAAAAAATGTTATAGACAGTCTAGATTTGTTTCATCTTTATCTGAATGGGTTTCCGCATATTTAATATAGTATTCTTACCTCTTAAAATCTTTGCCATCAAAGTGGTGTTCTGAAAATGCATGGTTTATTAGCTGCCTGAAATATATTAAAACAGAACAGTTCTTTTAATAAACATGAGATCTAGAGTAGTACATTTTTGACTCTAAAAAAAGAGTTGGAAATTATTCTTGAGAGGCATAACTGAATTGAGAGAGGGTCTCTACAAAACCATAGAAAATGACAGTGACACTCATGTCCTCAAAGCCTACCTTTATCAATCCAAACCTTAATCTGTGCACAGGTAAAAACATGATATCCAACTATGGCCGGAACATGGAGCTTCTCCTCAATAATTTTGGCACTATTGTCCATATAGAAACCTTGTTCCTTGGAATATTAACATCAATCAGAATTCTACCTGGAGCTGGAAATTATTATTGAGAGGTATGACTGAATTGAGAGAGGGTCTCTCCAAAACCATAGGAAATGGCAGTGACACTCATATCCTTGATGATTGGTCGGTTTTTGATATCCCATAGGCTGGAAGCCTACCGTTATCAATCCAAATCTTAATTTGTTGATAGTAAAACACATGATATCCGACTATTGCTGGAACATGGAATTTCTCATCAATAATTTTGGCAGTATTATCCACCAAATGATCCTAAAGATCAACATATCTCAACAATCTTTCAATGATAACTGGATTCGGATGCATACTGAGAGTGGGAAAGCAATCACAACCGCTCTGATTTCTTTGAGGGGTTCTAGCGAACTCGACTCCATGGGGAAGCTGGGATAGTTTATGGAAGCTACAATTGCCCATAGAGTTTCGTGTTTTGCTGGAAACTCCACCTGAGACTACCTCCTACTGAGAAATCAGCTGCCATGGGTATAGCATATACCCACTACTGTTGGCTTTGTGGAAGGGGGATCAAATTGACTTTAAAAAGAGTATTATTATTTTTTTAATGCCATCTAGTTAATGAGGTTTGGGATAATATGTGTTAGTTAGCCTATCAACTTCGTGATGAGTCATTTAATTTCATTCACGTGTAATTATTTCCTACTCATAACCTCGATAAACTAACTAGCCTCTCAACTTTGTTTGGTTTAAACCATTGACTAGAATACTTAAGTTCAAGTTAATAATATTATATTTATTGAACCCTTATAAATCAATCTTAATCTTTTGTATTTCTGGGATTAATTGGAATGTTGTACATTCAATTATTATTGAATAATCAGTTCGAGTATATGGATCAATCGTATCTTGCACTGTGGCTCAAAAGAAAGTGAGGAGGAAAACCAAGTAAACTGCTTGATACTTAGAACTATTACTGCAAACCGCTTATGGATTTTGTGGAAATATCGGAACTGAGGCCAGAATTGACAATACTAAGACCAACTCCAGTGTTACCCATCATAAAGCTTCGGCTTATATAGCTGTCCACGCTGAAAAATTTATATCTGAAGACAATGGTGAGCTATGTCAAAATTCTTTTAGATGGGTGAAACCTAATAAATGGTGGCTAAAACTTAATACCGATGGTTCATGGTATGAAAGCAACAATGAAGGGGGCACTGGTTTTGTCATTAGAGATGTACTTGGTAACTGCCTAATTTCTGGTGGCAGGTACATTGCTGAAGGTGATGGGGAGACTTGTTGTGAGCTACTTGCTGTGCTGGAGGGAATCCAAGTTGCAAACAGGGAAGGAGCTACTCACATTTGGATTGAGAGCGACTCTACTTGTTGATACAATCAACAGAAAGAAAGATCCTTCACGGAGGTTAATCAATCACGATAACAGAAAGAAAGACCCTTCGTTGAGGAATTTTAAAGACTTACTAATTACACATATCTATAGGAGGCGAATAGAGCTGCTCATTGGGCAGCTGCTTTTGCTAGAACTACCGCCTCTTAACTTTACGTGGCAAAGGAACTTGCCAGTAGAATTTCGCAATATTCTCTCTTCAGGTAAAGAGGGATCCTTTTGTACCAGATGGATTTAAGCTTATATAATTTTCTTTTCAGAAAAGAAGAAGAAGAAGAAGAAGAAGAAGAAGAAGAAGAAGAAGAGTAGCAGCACATCTTACTCCAGAAAATGTGCCTACATGTTTGCAACTCTATTTTATTCAACCTTATACATAACTCTGCGATCCAAAAGTATGTTATCCAATATTCATCAAAGAACAATTTCAAACTATATAATACAAGGATTAGAAAGTTGACCTAGGCCATCTTCCACAACATCATGGACAAACTGTAAGAACCCATCCCATTTGTCTTTCATCATGCTGATGCTTTAAACATGTTCTATGAGGTTTATGCAGAATAAATGTCAACTATAATATTAAGGTACAGAATAACCTTATAGATGAAATATTCAAATTGATCCCAAGAGATAAAAACAATGATGTGTTCAAAGTCAAACCTGAATTCTTAGATTTAACTTTAGAAGATACTTTTAGCATAAATAATATCAAACCAGGAAGAATCCCAATAGCTGAAAGCACAAAGAGCACCTCCCGTAATTATCTTTTTAACTGTCTAATGCATCAAAAGAGGCCAACTCCGATGTGCCCCATAACTTCAATTATTACCAAAGTTGGAAATACTACAAAGTTGCTCTCTAGGGGCCATGATCCTAGCTAGTTCTTTCTTGACATCCACTTGCCTCAAAATCCTAAAACTTATATGCACCTAAGTTTCTTTTACCAATGACATACATTAGGGGAGAGACCACAGTAAGGCACATCCCTGTACTAAAGATGCTGCATGTTATTAAGCAAAGCCAGCTCCCGGCGCCAGCTTCTTTCAAACTTCTTCCTGGAAAAGGCATTTTGAGGCCATTGTCTCCCTTGATTAAGATAAAGCAAAGGAAACTGATATCTATAAGCAGGTAATATGCTGTTAAGGTCACATGCAAGGGCTTCATTTTCTACCCATTCCACAATTCTCATCGCTGCTACACAAAGTGTTAAGCATGACCCAAATCAATTAGATGCCACAGAAAGATGGCAAAGATCGATGATCATCTTGTAATAATCCCCAATCCTAACGGGTCTACTCAATAAACAACTCGAAGCCAGATTGGAGATACGAACACCAAGAAAACCACTCGCGACCAGAACGATCTCCAGCATCTCCTCCGTCCTCGGATTGCCCATCCTAATGCAATGGGAGGACTTCTCTTTCTTTTGTGTTTGCCTTGTCCTTTGGAAGGGTTGTGCAATTTCTACTCTGTTACGACAATCACTCTTCGCCCCTCGAGTTTCGTTTCCTTCTTGTGTGGATGTTCGATATTATAACTCTAGTCAAGAGTTATAAGTAAAAGATAATATTTTGATAGTAAATATTCAAGGTATATATATATATATATATATATATATATATATATATATATATATATATATATATAAGTTTTGAAACACAACTTAAAAAATCATTGACATTAAAAATATTAGTAACAAGTCTTGATGGAAGTTTTGAAACATAACTTAATAAGCATTATTCAATTTTATGATATGAGATTCAATCTCATGCTTATATCATTAAAATATCAAATAAAAATAAATCTATGATAACTTTAAGTGATAATTTTTATCTTTTTGGTCTTGCTGCGTTTACTAATGTAACTTATTTTTTAATTTTAAATTATAATGCATAACCTATGTATATGAAACTAGGACATATTAGTGTGAAATTAATTTCATAAAATAGAACTAAAAAAGAAATGACTAAAATAAAATTATTAAGAATAAAATTTGTGATGCATGTTAGTTAGGAAAACATACGAGGAGTAGCTTCAAACCCAAAAACCAAGTAAATAACTTTAGACCATTACAACTAATTCATATGTTTTTATTATAGTAAATATGTTTTTATGATTGTTGATAATTATTATAGATATACTTGGATATATTTCTTGATTCATAAAAATAATTATTTAAATATTTTATCAAGTTTTATAAATAAATTTAAAATAAAAAAGATTTTATAATTTCTTCTAATAGTGTTGATGGTAGTAACTATTGAATCTGAGATTTTGATGATGTAACTAATTGGTATGTTTATAACCTGTGTGTTGGTGATAAGTGATGCAGGATTAAGTACGGGGAAAAGGCAAATCAATTATAGAAGAAACTGTCGTTGGACTGGAGTCAAGGTCGGGAGCTAACCGAGGTTTCGTCGAGTCGGTCGGGGTTTAAACAATGTGGTCGGGAGCTTATCGTAAGTTCGCTAGAGGTCAGTCGGGGTTCAGATGATGTGGTCGGGAGCTCGCTGAAAGTTTGCCAGAAGTTGGCCGAGGTTCGGACGATGTTGTTGACAACTTGCCGAGTGTTCTCTAGAGGTTTGCTAGGAAGTTCATTGGGAGTCCGCAAACAGGTTATTGGGAGCTCATCAAAAGGATGTTTGGAGTTCGTCGGGAGTTCACCGAAGGAGATCGGGAGCTTGTCGGGGTTTCACTGGAAGGATGTCGGGAGTTCGCCAAGAGATCAATTGACGATTGGACAAAAAAGATTGTGTATTATATTTGTTTACCTTAAGTGTCGTAGTTAGCATTATAATGAGAGTTAGTTTTACTAACTCAATTATGAGGTCATTAGGCCTTAATTGTGACTGATTTGAACTTATTAGAAAGCTCATTTCAGTAACCCAAGGGAAGGTAAGACACGATCTTTGAAGACATAGTCTCCAAAAAGACAATCTCCCAAACTGTGTCAGACGGTGGTATCACCCAGGCTGGTGGTACTACCGTCAAAACACAGTCTCCAAGGGGTAGAGGCTATCAACACCTCAAAATCCCTAAAAATTTGAATTTTGGCTCTACTTTTGAAGTCATTTAGGTCTATAAATATCTTACCCATTCTTACTTGAGAAGGTAAGAGAAAAGTGAGCAAAAATTTGTGAAAACACTATTATAATTTCTTGAGAGCTCTCCTTCTTTTCTCTAAGTATAGTTTTTATAAAGGTTATCTCTCAAACCTATAAAAGAATAATAGAGCTGTAAGAGTGGTGTTTGATCTTCGCTAGTTGAAAAAGATCATGAGTGGAAGCCAGTGGTCTCGAGTGAAGAGGAATCGAGAGTGGACGTAAGTCAAGGGGACCGAACCACTGGTGTGCATCTCTTTCTTGCCTTTCATTACTATTGCTTTTGGATTTAATTGCTTACTAACTAGTTCCAAGTTAAAGCACTTCCAATATCAGTTTTTCTTCGAACGAAAAATTTTTCAAACCGAAGTTTTTCACTTAGCACTAATTTATGCGCCTCCACTCCCCCTGGTCCTAGTACTAACTCGATCCTAATAGTAACTTTAAGAATCATGATTTTAAGAATTTATAATTTAAATGAGTATGATAATAATTTCTTCACTTCAAAAAATCTACAACAAAATACAGTTGTTGAAATACAGAATTGGAGCTTATAAGAGATAATACGGACCATGCTTAACAAACATAACCTATCAAATACTTTTGGGCCGAAGCCATTAACGCGATATGTTATATCATGAATATGGTTCTTATAAAGCCTCATATATCTAAAACTCTTTGTGAATTGTAAAACCTAATATTCCATATTTTAAAGTTTTTTATTATCAATATTTTATTTTAAATGATAAAGATGTCTTAGGAAAATTTGATATAAAATCCAATAAAAATATTTTTTTACACTCTTCTACCCCTAAAGCTTATCGAGTTTTTAATAAAAAAATCTTTAGTTATTGAAGAATATATTCATGTTATTTTTTATGAATCTCTAGAGGCTAAAAAAAATTTAAATGATAATTAAATTTAAATGAGGATTCTACTTTCCTAAGTAATTGGGTATATCTATTTCTAAAAACCTTACCCAAGGAAAGAAATGAAAGTATTTAAATACACATCCTAAAGAGCTAATTATTAAAAATATATCAAAATATGTTCAAACTTATTCTTCTTTAAAAAAATATTTATGCAAATGATACCTTTTTATCTCAAGATGAGCCTAAATGCATTGACGATGTTTTTAAAGATGACTCATAGATCTCGACAATGCATGAAGAGTTAAATCAATTTAAAAGAAATAAAATTTGGACATTTGTTCCTAGACCTAGTGATCATCGTTTAATTGATACTGAATAGGTCTCTAGAAATAAGCAAGATGAACAAGCAACAAAATATATATCATGATATGATATAAAAAGAAATACAACAATTCATGGATGAAGATATCGACAAAAGTATGATCCCTACTTATAAAGAAGATCAACAAAAAAGATTTACAAAAAAAAAAGAGAGAAAAGATACATATCGATCTCCTAGCAAATGATAACCACTACTTCCTCTTTCCCACCAACTACATCTCCTCTTCACCATTGTCATAGGCTTTATATCCTTTTTGAGGGCTTGACATCTCTTCTCATCATTGGTTTTGCTCTATTTAAGAACTCGAGAGAAGGGTTCATAGGATATTTATAAAGGTAGATATCCTACCTTTTATTAAAATTATAATTCTAGTCCACTTAAAAATCCTTAGTTTGAGAATTAGGACTCTTTATTTGTTTTTAGTTGATTTATACTTATAATGCAATAAGGATGGGTAAAATATTGTCAACGTCCTTGTCAGCATGACGTGACCTTGATTTGTATGTGCAGAATAATTGAAGGTGGAAAACACCTTCTCCCGAGATGTCACCTACACAAAGCCTGAAGTTGAGAGAGGCTTTCCAAGCCGATCCCTTCAATACTTAAGTTAGTGCTAAGGTTCACTTCTCTAGTTATGAGTTCTCTATCTCTCACTTATCCAAAGTTGAGGGTGTGTTTTTATACCTAATCTTAAGAAGACGAAATATCTCATAAAGATTTTGTAGGGGAGGCGATTTATGATTGACCCGAGGAGTCCCTTGGACTCCCAAGATTATTTTTATAAATATTTCATAAGGGAAATAGTTCGGAACTGATTTAAGCTACCCATGGACTCTTGGGAATATTCGTATGAATATTCTATAGGGAGTCAATACATAATGTCCCGAGTTGTCCCTTGGACTTCCAAAAATATTCCTATGTGAATATTTTATAGGGGAGATAGTTTGCTAACTAATATGAGCTGCTTCTTGGACTCTCATCTATGTCGACAAGCAGGTATTAGGTCATTCAAGTATTTTTCCTCTCATAGGCCTTACATGATGCTTGCTGCTAATTACAAATGCCCTGCAAACCAATCACATGAATGATGACATATGTGACACATTACACAATCATTTTACATATTATTGTTATTGACATTTTTCTCACTTTATGTTGTCAATTCCATATATTGTGATATTCATGGATCTGTGCAATAGGAATTGGATTATGATGAGATTATGATAATGAGATCAATTCACCTTTAAACACAGACCCTAAATAATCTCGATCATAGGACAGGTGCTCATTAGAGAATAAGTTCACTGATTGATCTGCTTACAGAATGTTGGATGGTTAATGATATTTGACATTAGACAGTGATTTTGTAGTTTCAATTGTATGTCTAGCCTTTAGATTTAAGACACCAATGATGCCTTATTTGAGTACTCTTTTCTTTGACATCAGTCTAACAGGTTTGAAGTTCCAGATCTAGTACAACCAGTTATCGAGATTGATAGCCAACCTTACGAAGGTAATTAAGTATCAATATAAGATCATCCACTTTCGATATCATGAGAGAAATATTCCATGTATTTTAGCTTAAGAAATTTTCTAGCCAAGGTTGTTCGGATTAAGAGAGTTCTCTGGGAGAATCTGATTAGAGCACGACTCAAATGAATTTTGTATGAGGCCTGATAGTACCATACTAGATATATGATCTCTGGATATTATATGGATGAGAGATTAAATACATGGTAATTGAGGACAAACATATCCAAAGGATTAGATCCCTTTGTATCATTTAAGAATTATGACGTAGTGGCATAGTACGTCTATAGTCGATAAGTTGAGTGAATTGTTATGAGATAACAATTCACGGAGACAGAATAAGTTCTGAGTCTGAAGGAGTTCTGACAAGTGCAAGCTCGATATCGGGCCTAGAGGGTCACACACATATGGTAGATGTTGTGACGAGTATATGTTCATATACAAGATATTCGTTGAGACCTTACTTTATTAGATATCCAATAAGCTCCTGTATAATTGGATCATATGGTTGAGATCACGGGAGCATTATATTCACAGTAGAAAATCAAAATAAGACAGATTTCTCATGCAGATCAAATCATCGTGCAAAAGATTGGGTCATGAAAAAGCCATATAAATCAATAAAATCACATCATGTGATAGGTTAATTTACCTAGGGAGATCATATATCCCTGTATTCCAGATCCAGATGGAGAGGATGAAGGAAGTCAAGTGTCTTCCTCTCTACGGTATCTATACGATGGATCTCTAAAGTGAAACTCCTCCAATCTGATCTTGTAACTCTTGCACAGAGGGAGGGATAAGAATATGAGTGGGTGGCCAAAGTTGCAGCCTATCAACCATGAACATCCCTCCTATTTACAGAGAGCCACAAAAAAACCCTAGGGTTCCTACCTCAGTGGGTATTGGATCTCCATCCAATTACCTACTAATCTTGCATTATTGGATCTCTATCCAATAATTTCCTTAGGCCTCTAATTGGGCCTAATGCAAGAAGCCCATTGGTGCAGGGTCTTATCTAATAATAATAGAGGCTAAATGGATCTTCATCCAATCTTCTATTCGCTGAAGCATCCACGATATATGTGTGACCCTCAAGGCCCGATACCGAGCTAGTCGTAAGTTACTCCCATCAGAACTCCTTCTGATATAGTGAATTATTATCCCTATAATAATTCACTCGACTTATCGACTATGGATATACTAGGCCACTACACCATAGTCCCCAGACGGTACAGAGGGATCGAATCCATCAGACTTGTCTATCCACAGTTATCATGTATCTATAATCCCTCATCCAACTAATATCCCAAAGACCGTATATTGGACATGGTACTATTAAGTCATATATGAAATCCGTTATAGTCTTGCTCTAATCGAATTCTCTCGGAGACCTCATTCTCTCTCAATCCGAATAATCATAACCAAGGATTTGTCTGAGCAAGCACATATAAGATATTCCTCTCGCGAGAGTGGATGATCCTTTATTGACACTCAATTACCTTCAAAAGGTTGGCTACCAATCCCGATAACCAACTGTACTAGATCTATAACTTTCTAAACCTATAAGTTTGGCGTCAAAGAAAGGAATACTCAAATAAGGCATTCTTGGTGTCTTAAGTCTAAGGACCAAATGCACAATTGAGACTATGGAATTATTGTCCGACATTAGGTATCATTAACCATACATTATTCCATAAGCGGATCAATCAGTGAATTCATTTTCCAATAAGTACCTATATTATATCCTTAGTGTCTCCACACAGGTGGCTATGAGACTAGCCACTCCATAATATAGATGAGTATATAGTATATCAGTTTATCCGGTTATCTCGATGTCCCTCTCGAGTAACCTATGACTAAGATTATTTAAGATTTGTGTTTAAAGGTGAATCGATCTCATTATTATGATCTCATCATGATCCGATTTCCATTGCACAGAACCAAAAACATCACAATATATATATATATATATATATATATATATATATATATATATATTAACTTGCTATCATTAATGTCGGACTGAAAACTCAAGTTAGTATAGCCCTCAACCTGGAGGCTACCTCCTCCATATAACAATAAAAGATCTTTAGTCCTTCTCAAGTATTTAAAGATACACTTTACTACCTTCTATTGTTCTAAACCTGGATCCGCCTGATACTTGCTCGTAACACTCAGAGCATGCATTATATCGGGCCTGGTACATAGCATAATGTACATAATAGATCCTATCGCTGAGGCATAGGGTATCCTATCCATGTCTGCCTTCATAAGGTTGGCTACCAATCTCATTAACCAATTGTACCAGATCTGAAACTTTCGAAACCTATAAATCTTGCATCAAAGAAATGAGTACTTAAACAAGGCATCCTTGGTGTCTCAAGTCTAAGGATCAAATATACAACTGAAACTATGAAATTACTGTCTGACATTAGGTATTATTAACCATATAATATTTTATAAGCGGATCAATCAGTGAACTCATTCTCCAATGAGTATATATACTATATCCTTAATGTCTCCACACAAGTGGCTATGAGACTAGCCACCTCCATCATATGGATGGGTATATAATATATCGGTTTGTCTGATTATCTCTATGTCTCTCTCAAGTAATCTATGATTAAGATTATTCAAGATTTATATTTAAAGGTGAATCGATCTCATTATCGTGATCTCATTACGATCCGATTCTCATTGCACAAAACTAAAGACATCACAATATATATAATAAATAATATAATGTGAGAATATGTCAATATTAATCATAAGCAAAAAGATCGTGCAGCGTGTTACACATGTCATCACTCACGTGATTGACTTGTAGGGCACCTGTAACCAGTAATCTCTCACTTGACCTAAAGCCAATCACCTATATGTCTGATCCCCATCAAACCCCTGTGATGCTCAAATACTATCTAAGGTAACAACTTCGTTAGTAGATCTACAATGTTATCTTCGGATGGAACTCTTCCCATTGTGATATCTTTATGGACTATGATCTCTCTAATTAGATGGAACCTCCTCATAACAATTCTAATAAGATCTGGATTCCCTTGCTAGAGCTATCACCCTATCACTATCGTAGTATATGGGAATCAGCTCCACCCTGCTTGGTACAACTCCCAAATCCTTAATGAACTTCTTCATCCACACCCCTTCCTTTGCTGCTTTTCCTACAACAATGTATTCCACCTCCATGGTCGAGTCAGTAGAAGTATCTTGCTTGGAACTCTTCCAGCTTACTGCTCCTCCATTCAGTGTGAAAACATATCCCGAGTTTGACTTGCTATCATCAATGTTGGACTGAAAATTTGAGTTAGTATAGCCCTCAACCTAGAGGCTACCTCCTCCATATACTAATAAAAGATCTTTAGTACTTTTCAAGTACTTAAAGATACACTTTACTGCCTTCCATTATTCTAAACCTGGATCTACCTGATACCTGCTCATGACACTCAAAGCATGCGCTATATCGGGCCTGGTACATAGCATAACATATATAATATATCCTATCGCTGAGGCATAAGGTATCCTATTCATGTCTATCCTTTCTTTAGGAGTCTTTGGGGACATACTCCTAGAAAACGATATTTCATGTCTCATCGATATGAAACTTTTATTAGAATTCTTCGTGCCATACCTTTTGACAATAAAGTCTATGTACCTGAACTAGGACAAGCCAAGAATCCTCTTAGATATATCTCTATAGATCTGGATCTCAAAAATATAAGATGCTTCCCCTAAGTCTTTCATGGAGAAGTTTTCAAATAGCCAAGCCTTTATTGTGGAGAGCATTCTGACATCATTCCCAATGATTAGGATGCTATATAGATATAACACCAAGAAGGTGATAACACTCCCACTTACCTTCCTGTACACACAAGGCTCATTTTTGTTCTTAACGAAGTCATAAGATCTGATCACCTCATCAAATCTTATGTTTCAACTTTGAGAAGCTTGCTTCAATCCATAAATGGATCTATACAATCTGCGTACTTTATCTGAACTCTCTATGGATATGAATCCCTCTAGTTGTATCATATATACCTCCTCCTTGAGGTTGCCATTGAGGAATGTCGTTTTCACATTCATCTGCTAGATCTCATAGTCATAGTGTGTTGCAATGACCAAAAGAATTATGATGGATTTAAGCATGGCTACGGTTGAAAAGGTTTTGTTATAGTCAACTCCTTGCCTTTGATGATATCATTTAGCCACCAGCCTTGCCTTATAGGTCTCCATATTTTCGTCTACTCTGATCTTCTTTTTGAAGATCCACTTGCACCCGATGGGTACAATACCCTCAGGTGCATTCACAAGGTTCTAAACCTTGTTAGAGGACATGAAATCCATTTCAGAATTCATGGCTTCTTGCTACTTCCTGGAGTCTATACTCATAATAGTCTTATTATAGGTCTGAGGATCAATATCCTGAGAGTCCTCTCCACTAATATGTCCCACATATCTTTCAAGACGGTGAGATACTCTACTAGACCTACGTAAAGTTGGAACTTGTTTGCTAAGTACCAGAACAGACTCGGACTCTAGAATAGTGCTTAAGCTAGGTTCTCTAACCTCGCTCAACTCTATCTCACTCCCACTTTTTCTACCAAGAATATGTTCCTTCTTAAGGAACATAGCTCTCTTGGCAACAAATATCTTTCGGTCCTCGGGATGATAGAAATAATACCCACAAGTTTCCTTGGAGTATCCCACAAACTTGCACTATTTTGTCCTTGATTCCAACTTGTCGAGATTGTGTCTTTTAATGTGGGTAGGACAGTCCCAAATCTTAACCATCTTAAGATCAGGCTTCTTTCCTTTTCATATCTTATGTGATATAGACACTACCGACTTTGATGGAACTATATTCAGAAGGTAAGTTACGGTCTCTAGGGTGTATCCCCATAAATAGACAGGTAGGTTAGCGATACTCATCATGGACCGCACTTTGTCTAACAACATGTGATTCCTCCATTCTGATAAACCATTGAGCTGAGGTGTATAAGGAGGTGTCCACTGGGATAGAATCCCATTGTCCCTAAGGAAATGGGTGAACTCCATACTCAAGTACTCTGCTCGATCTGATCGAAGAGTCTTAGTATTCTTTCCAATTTGGTTCTCTACTTCATTCTTATATTCCCTAAATTTTCTAAAGGCCTCGAACTTGTATATCATCAAGTACACGTGTCCATACCTAGAGAAATAATTAGTGAATATAATAAAGTATGAGTAATCGCATATAGCCTGTGTCGACATGAGACCACATACATCACTATGTACGAGTTCCAATAACTCAATGGCTCTCTCTCCAATTCCACTAAAAGAAGAGTTGGTCATCTTCCCATGAAGGTAGGGTTCGCAAGTTGCATATGATTCATAGTCAAATGGATCTAAGTATCCATATTTCAGTAACTTTTGAATTCTTCCTTCATGTATATGACATAGCTTACAATGTTATAGGTATGCATTGTTCACCTCATCTCTTTTTCTCTTAGACGTATTTATATTCATTATGTATGAAGAAGAGTCTTAACACATATAAGCCATTTATTAGGGTCTCTCTAGTGATGATCTCATCATCTATAATTGTTAAACAACTATTATTCTCAAAAACTAATTTATATCCATTAATTGTCAAACAAGAGATGACAATAATATTTTTGATAATAAAGGGAACAAAATAACATGCATTTAATGTAATAATAGCTCCATCAGGTACATGTAGGGTGACCTCCCCAACAGCAACTACAACAACTCTTGCTTCATAGTCCATCTTGAGGTATATCTCACCTCTGGCCAATCTCCTAGGTCTTGCCAGAACTTACAACAAATTGCAGATATGATCAGTACTCCCGATATCCAACAACCATGTGTTATCATAAAAATCTGACAAGTGGAGACTGATCATGAATATACTTGAAGCTTCTCCAAGCTTCTGTTTTACCTTATTTGCAAGATAGTCCTTATAGTTCCTTTTCCAATGCTTGTCTTGGCCGTAGTGGAAGCACTGCCCTTTGTCCTTTACCGGGTCTTTCTTGGCAACCTTTGCCTTACCCGGTCATTCTTTATCTTTGCCCTTCTTAAGGGTCTTACTAGCTTTCCTTTTTTTCTTGGTCTCACCAGTATAGAGAACTGGCTTCTCTTTCTTGATGGTGCTCTCAATTTTCCTCAATATGTTGAGGAGCTCATGTAGAGTCATCTCAAACTTGTTCATATTAAAGGTAATAATAAACTGTGAAAAGAATCTGGTAGGGACTGAAGTATAAGATCAATACACAGGTTATCAAATAGGACTATCTTTATACTTCACAAAGCAAGCAATCTCATGTATGAGTTCCAATGACTCAGTAGTTCTCTCTCTCTCTCTCTCTCTCTCTCTCTCTCTCTTTCTACTAAAAAGAGAGTTGGTCATCTTCCCACGAAAACAAGGTTCATAAGTTGCATACGACTCATAGTCAAATGGATCTAAAAATCCATCTTTTAGTAACTTTTGAATCCTTCCCTTATGTATATGACTTGGCTAACAATGTTATAGGTATACATTGTTCACCTCATCTCTTTCCTCTTAGACATATTTATATTCATGATGTGTGGAGAAATGTCTAACATATATAAGCTATTTATCAATGTCCCTCGAGTGATAATCTCATCATCAATAATTATTAAACAACTATTGTTCTCAAAAACTAATTTATATCCACTAATTGTCAAACAAGAGATAGAAATAATGTTTTTGATAATAGAGGGAACAAAATAGCATTCATCCAATGCAATAATAGCTCCATCAGGTAGATGTAGGGTGACCTCCTCAATAGCAGCTATAGTAACTCTTGCTCCATTGTCCATCTTGAAGTCTATCTTGTCTCGGGCCAATCTCTTAGGTCTTGCCAGAACCTGCAATAAATTATATATATAATAACCACTCCCTATATCCAATACCCATCTATTATCATGAAAAACCTGACAAGTGGAGACTGATTATGAATATACCTAAAGCTTCTTCAAGCTTCTGATTCACTTTTTTTGTAAGGTAGTTCTTATAGTTTCTTTTCCAGTACCCGTCTTGGCCGTAGTGGAAGCACTGTCTTTCTTTGCTTTTGCCCTTCTTAAGGGTCTTAATAGACTTCCTTTTCTTATTGATCTCACCAATATAGAGAACTGGCTTCTCTTTCTTGATGACACTTTTAGCTTCCCTCAACATATTGAGGAGCTCAGGTAGAGTCACCTCAAACTTGTTCATATTAAAGTTAATAATAAAATGTGAAAAGAAATCTGGTAGAGACTGAAGTATAAGATCAACACACAGGTTATTCTCTAGGACTATCTTTATACTTCACAAAGCAAGTGATCTTCGTTTGTCCTTTTCTCCGGCATAGGCATAATTATGTTAAAGACATATACAATTTTATCCTTCATGAGAATAATTCTCAAATTACGGAGCTAATCTGTGTAGTTTGAACCAATGAAGCAGTTGGCATCAAGTATGCTATGTAGGGGGTTTGCAAGTGATAAACAAGATATAGCACAAAGAAATAACATGTAGATTTTGTAAAAAATACTAATTAAGATATGAACTTCCATCTTAATGTACTCTCATTATTTTCCTAGCGATCATGCGACACCCTTGACACTTGACACAGAAGTAAGGATCAGGATCCAATCAGCATCTTTATGCAACCTAGAGGGACTCAACCAATTACATTAAGTCCAAAAGGTAGGCAACTCTTGCCAATCACAACTCGTTGTGATTCCCATAATGTTCGGCCTTCAAATCATCATTGTCTCGACTGCTCGACCAACCATGAAGTTCAGTTAAGTTATCACTATCATTACAAGATGAGTCTTATTCAATAGATATGCTCTCGATTGCTTGACCAAGTTATACCATGTCCTCAGGTCACCAGTAATATATTTATATCGTAGGCAAAAACTCGATCACGTAGATAGGTGAGCCTCGAGGGACTCAATGATGATTTAATCTGCGTGAGAAACCAGTTTTTATTTTGATTTTTGCTGCACATGTGATGCTCCTACTGAGGTTTCCCAACACGACCAACTCAACCTATGTCATGATTCAATTTCTTTCTATAATGATGGATGGCCACATGGGTCAATCTTATTGTCTCACGCTTACTGACTTAATATTATCGTAGGAGGGGTTTTTGTTTCATATCGTCTATATCGTATGCATATATATATATATATATATATATAATATATATATATATATATATAGTAGGTATATAACACCATATATACAAGCCATACTGGATGATCATGAGCCGTCACCTAATATGATTAGACCTGAGCCAATGAGCCTAATCACTCACAATAGAATCTATATATGCATCAGTGCATCTCCATGTCTTGTGATTATTGATCTCGTCATCATCGGTTTCGTCGGATTCTCATCGCATCACCATGTGTTGTGATCTCCTGTCACGACATTATGAGTCCCGCTGTCACCTTCATACTCTCGCTGCGCCTCTCCATGTAATTATAAATAATCATAGGCACGTAGGCCCGATAATAAATGAGAAAAACGGAGGCTCACAAGCCCCAATAATAATAATAATAATAATCATAATTATATACATTGCAACACATGACTCATGATCATTCATCCATATCATACATCACATGTAGGATTACTAGATATATAATAATTAATTAAACTATTTAATTAATTATTTTTCTGAAAATTAGGATACGCTCAAATTTTTTAGAATTATCAAGGGTATTTTCAGAAGTCTAGATAAAATGATAATCCTTGGAATTTTTAGAATTATCGAGGGTATTTAAGGAATTTAGGATAAGAGGATAGACCTAGAATTTCTTAAATTCAGAGGGGCAAAATAGTCCTTTGCCAGACAATAGAAACCCTAGCCCTTGTTGCCCCTTTCCTTCGGCCACCGTCGCGACCACTGTGCAGGCGGTAGCGCTACGCGTCGTTGGCGGCTGCCCCTACGGTAGGTGGCACCTCACGGGCAGGCTGGCGTAGTGCCCACAGGGATGCCTCTGTGGGTGCCACCCCTCTAGGGGTTGGCGCAAGCATTGTTCCTGCGGCCTGTTTGCGGGCGGGCACCGCCCTTTGTGGGCTAGCCGTTGGCGATCGCCATTGCTAGCGGCCCTGGCCGCAGTCGACCGCCCTTGTAGAGGGCCTGGCCATGGTCGACCGACCCCTTGCCTCACTACCCTTGCTACAAAAATGCAGTAAGAATGCGTAGAACAATTCGACGTAATTTAATATCATCACATGTAGTTTAAAATCAATCTTTTACATGAAAACCTTAGCTCTGATACCATTGTTGGGAAACCTCAGTGGGAGAATCACATGCGTAGCGAAAGATCAAATCAAAATAGGTTTCCCATGCAGATCAAATCGTCATGCAAAAGATTGGGTAGTAAGAAAATCACAAAAACTAAAAAAACTACATCGTGTAATAGATTGATTTATCTAGGGAGATCGTATATCCTTATATTCCAGATCCAGATGGAGAGGATGAAGGACGTCAAACATCTTTCTCTCTAGCGGTATCCACACAATGGATCTCTGCAGCGAAACTCCTCTAATCTGATCTCACAACTCTTGCATAGAGGGAGAGAGGAGAATAGGAGTGGGTGGCCAAAGCTGTAGCCTATCAACCATGAACCTCCCTTTTATTTATAGAGAGCCACAAAAAACCCTAGGGTTCCTACCTTAGTAGGTATTGGATCTCTATCTAATTATCCACTAACCTTACATTATTGGATCTCTATCCAATAATCTCCTTAGGCCTCTAATTGAGCCTCATGCAAGGAGCCCATCAGTGCAGGGTCTCATCTAATGAGAATAGGGGCTAATTAGATCTCCATCCAATCCTCTAGTCGCTGAAGCATCCACCATATGTGTGTGACCTTCTAGGCCCGATACCGAGCTGGCCATGAGTCAATCCCCTCAGAACTCCTGATATAGTAAATTATTGTCCCAATAATAATTCACTCGACTCATCGACTATTGATGTACTAGGCCACTACACTAAAGTTATTAGATGATATAAGTGGATCGAATCCATATGACCTATCTATCCATAATTACCGTATATCTATAATCCCCTATTTAACTAATATCCTAGAGACCATATATTAGACATGATACTACTGTCAGGTCACATACAAAATCCGTCATAGTCTCGTTCTAATAGGATTCTCTCGGAGACCTTCTCTCTCAATCCGAATGACCCTGACCAGGGATTTGTCTGAGCAAGCACATATAAGATATTCATCTCGCGATACCGAGAGTGGATGATCTTTTATTGACCATGATATGGAACTTTCCAAACCTATAAGTCTAGCGTTAAAGAAAGGAGTACTCAAACAAGACATTATTGGTGTCTCAAGTCTAAGGACTAAATACACAATTCAGACTATGAAATTGATGTCTGACATTAGGTATCATTAATCATACAACATTTTATAATCGGATCAATCAGTGAACTCATTTTCCAATGAGCACCTATACTATATCCTTAGTATCTTCACACAAGTGGCTATGAGACCAACCGCCTCCATCATATGGATGGGTATATAGTACTTTAGTTTGTCCGATTATCTCGATGTCCCTCTCGAGTAACCTATGACCGGGATTATTCAAGATTTATGTTTAAAGGTGAGTCGATCTCATTATCGTGATCTCATCACGATCTAATTCCCATTGCATAGAACCAAGGACATCACAATATATATATGCAATATATAATATAATATAAGAATATATCAATATTAATCATAAGCAAAAAGATCACGCAGCGTGTCACATGTGTCATCACTCACATTATTGACTTGCAGGGTACCTATAACCAGCATTAATAAGAGCTAATAAGAGATTATTAAAAAAAATCTACTAATGTAAGATGCTTGGGTAGTTGGATAGAGATCTAGTACTCAATAGAGTAGGATTCATTAGGGTTAAGTTATATGCACCTTTATAAATAGGAGGAACCCCAAGGCTCATAGGCTACAACTCTCTATAGTAACCCCTCCTATTCTCCTTCCTCCTCAGCTAACATCATCTTGGTGGTGCAATAGGACAACAAGAAGGGGCCGACCCTTCTTGATCAGTGCTGCAAGGTGGTGCATGAAGACTATGAGGATTCACATTGCAAAGGGAGCATCACTGCATTGATTTGTCATGTGGATCACCGCTAAAGAGGAGGATATCTAACATCCTTTAGCCTCTTCTTTGGATCTAGTTTTATAGAAATATATGACCTTCCTTGGTAAAACATCTAATACAAGACATAGATTTTTTAGTTTTGCAGTTTTCTCGCACACTAATTATCATACGATGATTTGATAAACGTGGGAAAGAACATGTGATGCTCTTTTAAGGTTTCCCAATAGTGGAATAAGAGCTAGGTTCATCGTGCGATGATTAGTTATAAAAACTGCATGTGTTGTGATGAATCACATATATTATTTTTTACGAACTTTTTGCCACGATTTTGTCATAGTTTTCAGATATGGATAACATCCTTTCTCACTGTTGAGAGGTGTTGTGAAGAGGCCCTTTTGACATCAAAATTGTTGACACAAAAGGGGAGAAAAAGGGTAGCAACTGTTGTTGCCCTAAGGCATGGTCGAAGGTTGCTTGCAGCCTTGGCCAAGAGCCTAGCCCTAGAAGAGGCTCTCGGCCATGGCCACCTACTACAAACCGAGAGTAACCATGTTGCTCTTGGCTAAGCAGTAGCCCCCTATGCAGCTAAGGAGTCCTAGCCGCATGGGAAACCCTTGGCGGATAGGGTTTCCTAGCCATAGATGGTGACCATATAACTAGGGATTCTTTGGAGGCTAAGGTTTCCTGGCCACCCAAGCCTGCCTTGTGGCCAAGGACTCTTGGACGTATGGGTGTCCTTAGTGGCTATAGTTTCCTAGCCGTATAGGGATTATTTTCTGCCATGTGGGGCAACCTATGGTGGGGTATCCCAAAATCTAATAAAATAATTAGTTAAATTATTTAATTAATTATAATTATCTAGTAGTCCTACATAATGATATGCACATATGATGGATGATCATGGACCATATGATGTGATGTATGAGCCTCTGATTATTCTCGTTTATTGTCAGGCCTACTTGCCTATGATTATATTGTAATTATAGGAGGAGGCGCAACGGGAGTGTGAAGATGCTAGCAGGACCCACAAGGCCGAGATATATGATCATGATGCATAGAGATGCACTTAGATGCCGGCGAAACCGATAATATAACGAGATGGACAATCATAGGGCATAGATATGCATCGATACACACATATTGATGATGTTAGCGATGTTGAATCTTGGATTTTGAGGATGAAATCAAGTGATGAATTTATAGACTAATATGCTTCTAAGATAAGCGACGTAAGAAAAACTTCGATTATGGACTCAAACAATCGGAGGCAAACTGTTGAAGCAAGAAAATCAGAATTTGCATTAGGGAAAGCATCATGTTAAAGATTGGACGTCGGGCCGAAGGATTGGTTGATGTATCGAAGGATGGAATTTACGCCAAAAGATCAGATGTTGTGAGAAGTCAACATGCCGATAGATTAACGATATATCGAAGGAAAGGATGATGCGTCGGAGGTTCGAACGAAGTGTCAGATGATCAAATGACATGTTGAAATACTGGACAATGTGCTAAAGGCTTCATGATTATAATTACAGTGGTTAAGTCTAGATCGTAATCATTTCAAGTCAAATTGAGTTGGTATTAGGTCGAAGCAATGCCAACCTGATTTGGAGCCCATTGGGCCTGAACCAAGATTAAATTAGGCTTATTGGAAGGCCAATTCGATGACCTTGAGTAGGCCTGGGCAATGGTACTGCTAGGCCCAAGCAGTGGTACTGTCCAAAGAGTCAGAAAGCACTATTTTATGCTTTTCCGAGAGTTTCAATAGTAGTATTGCTCGTGGCCAGTGGTGGTATTGCCTAGGCCGATGGTGGTATCACGAGAGCTCAGAATCCCGGGTTCTATTAAGCAATAGTACTGCCCGCCAATGGTGGTACCGCCAGTACTTCGAAAACTCAAGAATTTAAATTTTTGGCATCATTTTTTAAGCCTTTAGGGTCTATAAATACCCCCCTCATCCTTGCTTAATGCAATAATGAAAACTTAAGAATTAAAATGTTGTAAACTTTTGAAATAATGTTAGAGTCTCTTCCTACTTGAGTTTAGAGGTTATTCTAAGAAGATGTAAGGTCTTTTGTAAAAGAGTTGATGTAAAGGTTATCTCCTAAGCTTGGTTAAGAGTTGTAACAATGATAGTTGATCTTTGCCCGCTAGAAAGAATATCAGTAGTGAAAGCCGATGGTCTCGAGAGAGGAGGAATAAAGAGTGGATGTAGATCGGGACTACCGAACCACTATAAATCGATTTATATTTCTTTCCTTTGCTTTGCCTTGTCATTACTTACTACTCTTACTCACACCTTTTAGTTAAACGCATTTCCGATACATATTTCTCAATCAAAATTTTTGAATTAGGAATCTTCTTATGAAATCACTAATTTACTCCATTCTTAGTGCCATTACGATCTTAATAATTGGTATAAGAGTCAACCAAGTTCTCTTAGTTAGATTACCAAGTGAGATTTAATAGCTTTTTTTGGTAATCAAGAGGGTTACTCTATCACTCGTTCTCCTATGTTTAATGGGACGGACTTCACTTATTAGAAAATACGAATAATAATTTTCTTGATTTCTATGAATTTTGATTTGTGGAATGCCGTTGAATATGGTTTTCAAAAATATTCTAAACTAATGAATGAATGAAATGATTTTAAGAAGAAAATATTTTTATTAAATGCTAAAGCTATGAATGTTTTATTTTGTGTGATAAAAATAAGTTTAATCGTGTTTCTACTTATGATAATGAACATAATATTTGACACATACTTGAAGTACTCATGAAGACATAAGTAAATTAAAAGAATCTAAAATTAATTTTTTGGTACATAGTTATGAATTATTTAAAATAAAGCCAAGCAAAACCATTGGTGACATGTATACCCATTTTACGAATATTATCAATGGTTTAAAAGCTCAAGATAAATGTTGTACTAATTTTGAATTGGCAAATAAAATTTTAAGATCTCTTTCAAAAAATTGAGATAAAAAAGTAACGGTTATCTAAAAAGCAAAGGACTTGAACAACTTTCCTCTTGAAGAACTTATAGGATCTTTAATGACATATGAAATGACCTGCAAAGCACATGATGAATAAGAAGAAAGCCTTCCAAACAAGAGAAAATATAATAATAAAACAAAACTTAAAAAGTTCATAAAAACTCAAAGTGATTATAATAATAACCTTTCACTTCTTACAAGAAGGTTAGAAAGTTCATAAAAATGAACAAAACTTATAAGAATAAAAGTGAACCTGAAAATGATATAATAATATGTTATAAATGCAAAAAGCCATGACATTTCAAAAATAAATATTTACAACTGAATAAGTTACCAACCTAAAAGTGTATTAGAAGATGAAGAGCAAATCAATAAAGACAAAGTGACAAACTATGTAGTGATGACATTTAATAATGAGGTATGTATCTTCCGGAACATCTTTATCTTATGATGAATTATATGATGAACTCAAAAAGATTGATAAAAAATATAATTCACTAAAAAAGGATCATGCATTACTTACTAATAAATTTGATACATTAAAAATTATGCATGAAATATCAACATCTTGTACTCCTTGCTCTAAATATGAAGAGTTAGACTCACTCAAAAGGAAAAATATGTTATTACAATAAATATTAAAAAAATTTAAAATTAAAAATAAATCATTAAATATGATTCTTGCTAATCAACATTGTATATATAGAAAGGGAGTAATTAACTTTGTGAATAGTAACAATCATTCAAAGCTAACAACATTTATAAAAGGGACCCATACTACATATTTCCCCTAAAGTTAAATATAGGTTTTATAGAAAATTTAGTAATTATGCTTAGACATGCTCTTTTAAAAAAAATATAGCTCTCATAAATTAATTTGAGTTCATAAAAAAAAATGATTTGATATCAAAAGTCAAGACACATAGATCTAACCATGAAGGACCCAAAGTTAAATAAGTACCTAAAGTAAACTCTACTTTCTTGTAGGTTTATCTCCAAACAAGAGCTAGGAGTAAAAGATAGTATCTTAATAATGGATGCTCAAGGCATATGACTAGAGATCCAACATAATTCTTAAAGCTCACTAGCTGAGAAGAAGGATATTCACTGTCGGAGACAACAACAAAGAAAACATTATCAGTATTAAAAATATTGAACAAATCAAATATTTTGATTGAAGATATTATACTAGTAGATTGTTTAAAACATAACTTATTAAGTATTAGTCAATTGTGTGACAAATGATATAATATTAAATTTGAATCTAATGCTTGTATCATAGACATATCACATAAGAATAAATCTATGATTGCCTTAAGGAATAATAATATTTATACTACTAATCTTGATAATTTTCATGATGAAATTTTGATTTTAAACGATAATACATGACATTGACATAAGATATTAGGTCATACAAGTATGAAATTAATCTCATAAATTAAAATTAAAAAACTTGTTAGAGAATGCCTAGAATTAAGTTTGTCAAAGATAAAATTTATGATGCGTGTCAACTAGAAAAATAAATAAAAGTAGCTTTAAACCTAAAAATCAAGTGAGCACCTCTACATCATTTCAATTAATTCATATGAATTTATTTGGTCCAATTGATATCACAAGTCTAGGAGGTATTAAATGTCTTTGTAATTATTGATGATTATAGTAAATAAACCTAGACATACTTCTTGGCACATAAAAGTAACTGTTTTAAATGTTTTACGAAGTTTTGTAAATAAGTTCAAAATGAAAAGACATGATAGTGATCATGGTAGTGAATTTAAAAATCATGATTTCTAAGAATTTTATAATTCAAATGGGTATTACCATAATTCTTTTACTTCAAAAAATCCATAACAAAATATAATTGTTGAGAGAAAGAATAAGTTTACAAGAGATGGTAAGAACCATGCTTAATGAACAAAGTTACCTAAATACTTTTGGGCCGAAACCGTTAATATAACATGTTATGTCATGAACAAGGTTCTTATAAAACCTCTAATATCTAATACTCCTTATGAATTGTGAAATAATAAAAGACCCAACATCTCATATTTTATAATTTTTAGTTATAAATATTTTATTTTAAGTGAAACGAATGCTCTAGAAAATTTTTATACAAAATCCAATGAATGTATTTTTCTTTGATATTCCTATATTTTCTAAAGCTTATCAAGTTTTCAATAAAATAACTTTAGTATTAAACAATCTATTTGTTTTTAATAAATTTTTTGATATTAATAAAAATAATTTTGATAATAATTTTAAATTAATAATTTAAATTTGAATGAAAATTCTTCTCTTCAGACCAACTTGGATACATCTAATTCCAAAGATCTCTTACTCAAGAAATGAAAGTATATAGATGCATATCCTAAGGAGCTAGCTAATTATTGGAGATACATCAAAAAGTATTCAAACTCGTTTTTCATTTAAAAATTTATACAAATATTAATTTTTTTATCTAAAATTGAACATAAATACATTAAAGATACACTCAAAGATGACTCTTAGGTTTTAATAATATATAAAAAATTAAATCAATTTAAAAAAATAAGTTTTGAATGCTTGTTCTCAAACTTAGTGATCATCTTAAGATTGATACTAAATGGGTCTTTGAAACAAGAGTAGATTAGTGGCCAAAGATTGTAATTATGAAGAAACCTTCACTCTTATGATAATACTTGAAGCCATAAGAATACTCCTTGCCTATGTATGATTAAAATAATTTAAATTATTTCAAATGAATATCAAAAGTACCTTTTTTAATGATTTTATTTCCGAAAAAATTTATGTTGAAAGACTACATAGATTAAAAAATAATTTTTTAAAACCATATTTATAAATTATCTAAGACTATGTATGAGAGGCTTAATTATTTTCTTATTCAAAATAATTTTTGAAATATAAAATCGATACCACATGGATAGTGCAAAGGCCATTAACACACCAATAAATATTTCTACTAAATTAGATATAAAAATTAAAGGATAATATTTTGGTCAAAAAACTTATAAAGGTACGATAGATAGATTATTATATCTTCTTATAACTAGATATGATATACTGGCCTTGGTGTAGTAATCATATTTCCATCATCATCACCCCAAGAAAGTAACAAAATGTAGGAACTGATCAACCAAACCCCAAAAAGAAGATCCAATTAATTGCCATCCAACAAAGATAACATCAAAGAACTGATCAAATGAAAAAGTTAAGATAAAGGAGATACTGCTGCTCAAATGAGATACTAAATTTTAAATCAAAGGGCTTAAAAGGTTCTGATAAAAGGATAACTTAGAAATTCTCATATCGCATCATGTCTCTATCATTATCACCAACTCCACATCCATTTGCTCACATCCACAGAAGAAAAAAGATCCAATGCACACAGAATTTTGTTATATCACCAAATATCCAATGGAATGCCATTAATCAATGGAACTAACATCAAAGAACTGATTAAAAAAAATTACTGCTCTCTAAATAAGATTCTAAATGCTAATACCAAAATTTGGAAATGATTCTTCCAAATAAGTCATTGCTTGAAGGATTCTAAAAAAAATTGAAAACTCCCATGTTCATGTCTCCATTATTCTGAGTCACCATACCTACATTTATTTTCTCTCACCTGCAAAAGAAAAAAAAATTCAATTCACACAGATTCTGTTTATTCCTCAATTAAAGAAGACCAAAATCATTGATTAACTGAAAAATCAATAAAGGTAAAATATTTAAGAACCAACAAACAATATCCTAAAACAAAGATCCAATCAAATGGCAGTAAACCTCCAAACACCTTCTCAACTCATCGTGTAGAAATTAAGATATGGAATTTAATATCCTGGTTTTCAGCTGTCAAATTCTGACCAGAAGGTGAGGAAAGGAATCAAGCAACTTCCGGTAGTCTATCAATCAAGGATATCATATGTCCATCGTTCTCACCAACTCTATTCAGTTCTTATCTGCAAACAGAAAAGATTGATCAATAGCATTTTGTTGTTTGTTTCTTATTGTTGCAACTTTCAACTTAGGAGTCAGTGCTCAAATTTGAAGAATGCAACAACATGATGGATGATTTAATAATTTTCTTTAGGCAATCTTAACGCGTAATACAATAATGCCACCCAGAAAATTTTGAATTTTTTTCTTGAAGACTAGTTTAAAGAACACCAAAATAACTACACTTGAGTTCCATATTCTTTGCTTAGGTTTATGTAGCAAAATCATATTGGACCACAAATAACTTCCTCAATCCATAGCATTTAAGGTCTACAAAATTACCCTTACTTTTTTTGGACTTTTATAAAATTCAACCAACTCAAGAAAACCCATGATTACAATAAAAAAATTCTCAAAGTAATAATATGGAATGCAGTATATATTAAGAGGCAAGTCCATGGTCTATCGGATTATGGAACTGAATATCACTAACCTGATAAGGCATAGGACTATTGGACCTATACGGTTCAATATGTACCAGTCCAAGCAAAACACAAAACCGTGATTCCAAGAACAACAATAGCTGCCTAAAGCTGCAACAGAAATAGGGGGAGCAAAAGAAAGGAAGAATAGTGAAAGTGTTAAAATGGGAAGATTGAAGAGAGCTGGTTTGAATGGAAAGAACTTTAGAAATCTATTTATGAGCCTTGCAACACATATTTACTCTTTATATACTAAAAATACTGCATCGATAGGTGACAACTTCCAATATATTCTGTCACTGAATGCTATTTGATTACTTACGTCTGCATTAATCATAAAAGAAAAACAAAGATATAAAATTTCAAATGAGATTAAATAAAATCTAGAAGCTATTGACCTCAGGAAATTAAATTACCTGAAGATTTCCAAAGGAGTTTAGAAGCTCTAAGGTCATATAAATTCTTGGAACTTGAGTCTTTTGTATTGGACCCGCACTACAAGATGAAAAGAGAAAGTAGATCAAGTTGGTTTTCACCAAAGGTATGTGATATTTCCATCAGAAATATCTGCCATGACTCAGTAAAATTGTGATGCCTCTAGCCTCACAAGGCACAAGGAGATGGCATAGAAAAGTTGAACTATAATATACTTGTGATTGACTTTCCTGTTCACCATAGTTAACATGTATCACAAGCCAAAATCAAGGTCTTGACCAAAAAAAAAAAGAGTAGCAAGAGTTGTATGACCAGTAAGCATAGGATCAATTCATAAGCCCCCAGCAGACCTGTCTGCCTCTGTCAACCACTCAGAAAAGATTGCCAAAATTTACTCATTTACTCACATCTACACAAAAATGGAACAAAAAATAAAATCAAAACCAAAGGTTTCTGTATGGTCATTGCCTCAATTAAATAAAAGAGCAAACATTTTTAGCAGATAAAGAAAGCAACCATATGCATATAAGTTCAACATCCTCACACTATCAAATTAAATATAATAAAAGCATATGTTAAAAATCTTCATAATCTTCTTGTCCTCAAGATGAAAACAGAAAGTTATGGCGGCAGGTGAAGTATAACTTTATAATTCCATGTTTCTCTTTCTAGGCATTGAGATCAACAAAATTTTCCTGCAGCATCCAAGTAAACAATAATTACCATCAGATAATAATGAGCAGAATGTTGCAAAGCATACTGGAAACTAAGATATATAACATTCCCGATTTGGTTAACTTGTGTTTGCTAGTGTGTAATTATTCTAAAATGATGTCTAGGCCATATATGTTTTACAATCACAATATAAACTTCGGTGACCATAAAATGATGTCTCTCCCACTTGATAATATCATAGACTTGCATGCATATAACCATTTATCACCCATTTTCATTTGAAATATATAATTATTCATCATATCCAAAAAAATCTTTATTACTATGCACAAATGTTAACTCAATATAATATCCTTTTCTAGACAAAGATCAGCTTTCTGTCACTCAGACACAGAATAAAGCAAGATTTACCTTGATTCATATCTTTTCCAGAAACAAGATAGGCATGTTTACTAAACTATTTCAATAACATGAATCAATTACATCAATGCTCAATGAACACTAAATCCACTTTAATCAATATTCAATGATATAGGAATGATATAATCCACTTTTTTATTTTAGATACATCTCAGTATCACAAGTACAATGATAAAATATGAAAGTATTCCGAAGCTACCAGCATTTTGTACAATAGATGGGACAATTTTGACAAAAAAAACCAAAGACAAGGAAAAAGAAAAGATTGGATAAGAAGACATGGAGGCAAGGTTCGCCGTATCGGTCCATACCAGCATACCGAGTTTATCTCGATATGGTACGATGCATGGTATCGAGTGATACTCATAGTGCATACCTCTCAGTATAATATAATATAATATAAAAAAATGGGGGGAGATGAGGCGTCGCCTCGTTCTCCCTTCTCCTCACGCGGGGAGACGAGGCATCGCCCAGTTCCCACATTGGAAGACTAGGCGTCACCTCATTCTCCCTTCTCCCTGCTCAGGGATACCAAGCGACTTCGTACCCTTCTCGTTCCATTCTCCTTTCTTGCCTCGTGTCCCGACGCAGGGCGAAGGAAGCCTATCAGTGAAGAATCGCCCACGGGCGATGGATCGCGGGGAACCAGGGAAGAGCAGTAGGTATCTCCCTCTTTTCTCCCTTTTTTTCTTCTTCCTCTTCTTCTTTCTCCCTCAATCGACCACCGATGGTTGAAATCGACCGTTGACAGTCGAAATCGACTGTCAACGAGCGGTCCGCGTACCGGTATCTAGTCGGACCGATAAGTACTCCCCATACCGAATAGTACAGAACAAAACAGAGAACCCTGCATGGAGGTACTTGGTTTGGTGGCAAGACATAAAAGGTTGGACTTTGATAAAGCTTCACTTCTTTGCACATGATCTAGTTCCCAAATTATTAAGGATGGATGTAGTCACTACCAAGGTTTGACTTACTGGTCCGTACTAGTGTACTGATATATTGTCGGTACCGGACGATACGCATAGTGTATACTGCCTGATATATTAAAATATAATATAATATAATATAATATAAATATATTATATATTTTAAAAAAAAAGAAAAGAAAAGGGACGACATCGTCCATAAACAACTGGCGGACATCATCTAAATTGCAACTCACCCATGCTATTCTTTCCTATTTTGGCATCATTTGATACATATAACTTTGGTCTTCCTCTCTAAGTATATATATCACAACTTTAGACATAACCTCGGACTCCAAGAAGATTATTATTAATAAAACAAAATTAGATGAGAGGAGAGGAGAAGGCAACAGAGAAGAAGAGGATGAGGAGGTCATAGTATTGTCATCGGTAGGGCCAAGGGTATTTGGTCACAATAGATGTGGGTGATGGGAGGTGAATATAAGAGAGAGAGAGAAGCATGAAGGAGAGGAGGAATTAGTCTTAAGGTTTTTACTTAAAAAATAGAAAAAGGGCTTATAGTCCAAACCTAGGTAAGGTGGTAAGCTTAGTTTAAAGTAAGTGGTCCAATGGTGACAAAAATGATCGATACAAAACTAAAAATGCTAAAGAGAAATCAAAAGGTAGACAAGAAGTTGAAAGAAGTTGAAAGAATCAATCTAGCAACTTAATACTCACACAAGCAGGACCCTCGAAGCAGTAGAATGAAGCAATAATGATATTTCACCCAGTGGTATGAAATGAGTCGCTTCAAGCATGAACCGATATGCGAACACCCCTATCACAAGTGGTTCGATCCACCCATACGAAAGGAAACAATAGTTCATGACCTCGCTGCACACTATCGCCATACAAGGCCTTTGTCTTAGTAGTTGCACGCAACACACATCACAATGATTGCATGATCTCCCAGCATATCGCTACGATGCTAATGAAAAACAATCTAGCTTTATAAAGAATTAAAAAAATATTTAGGCAAAGAAATTAATAAAAAAATCATCTATTAGTTGGCCTAGAAACTCTAGGAGTTGTATGAAAAATTAAAAAGTCATTTGGTCTTTCCAAGTGCTAACCTCTAACCTTGGGACTCTACTTTTTTTCTTCTTAATTGTAATAAGTTGCTCTAAACCCTTATAAGTAGAGCTTGTTAATGGATGAAACATCTAAGATTTGAATGAAAGAAGGATATAACCAATGTCCAAATTTTAGCTGCATCTATCAAGAAGTCCATGATGAAAATCATTATAAACATTTAGGCTTCGTTCTTAGGGATGGTTATCATTTTCGGTCCACTAGATTGTGTTTATCGATACTCCCTTTGAGATTTTCTTATTTGGGAAATACAAGTAAATTAGCATGTCACCTAGGTCAAGACAAGACCATTGCATTAGTTACTAGTATTAAAGCAAGAGGTTGCTCGAGTAGTGTCATAGTGTCAAATTGTCAAAACTCGTAAGCACAATACTAGCCTATATATCCCATTACCCATTCCACATTCACCATGCCAAGACGTAGGCTTAGATTTTGACCTTGCACTTTCCAGAAAAGCCCATAGCCATGAATCTACCCGAGTTGTTATTGATCGATTTTCAAACAGAACCCACTTTATCCCATGTAATAAGACTAATGGTGCATTACATATTGCTAAATTGTTCTTTCGAGAAGTGGTTAAGTTACACGATTTGCCTTCAACAATGGTGTCCGATAGGGATGCAAAATTTGTTAGCTATTTTTAAAAACATTGTAAAAACTATTTGACACAACATTAAAGTTCTCTTTAGCCTTTCACCCCAGTTGATGGTTAAACCGAGATTGTTAATTGTTCCTTGAGATATCTCTTTAGATGTTTAGTTGGGGCGGAAAGTGAGACTTAAACTTATCCATGACAAAATTTGCATACAATAACTCAATCAACTCCTGTACTTCTTTACTTGACATATCCATGATTTGCATACTGAGATTTAACATAAAATTATCCTACGTAATGAATATTACAAACTTGTTACTAATGCACATTGAAGGAATCAAGATTTTCAAGTTGGTAATTTATATTTTGGTTTGCATTCTTCTGAGAGATTTCCCAAAACGCTTAAGAATTTGTATGCCCAAGCCATTAGTCTTTTTCGCGTTATCCAAAAACATGGATATAATGCATATATGTTCAATTAACCTTCCAACTTAAATATAGTCCAATTTTCAATATAGAGGATTTAACTTCATATCATGATACTTTTGAGCCTTCTTTGTCTAACAGTATTCCTACAAGTGATAATCCTCCCAAGCATCCAACTCTCCCATAACAAAATGATGTCACAGAGGCCGTTGTTGATGATCACCTTATTACGTCACGCTAGCATTATTTCACTTTTTCTTTTCAAGTGGTGTGATCATCCAACATCCAATGCCATAGATTACTTTAAAGGAACTTTATGACTTTGCACTAGATTTATCGGATCGATACCTTGTAGATCACTCTTCGAGGTGAAGTTTTTATCCACTAAAGGAGAATGATGTAGAACCATTTAGTTTTATAAAGAACTTCAAAAAAAATTATTCTAAGAAAAGAAATAAGCAAAAATCATCAATTAATTCGCCTAGAAACTCTAAGAGTTGTGTAGAATATTAAAGAGTTTTATATCTTTCTATATGCTAACGTTGAACTTTATTTTTGTATCAAGTACACTCTTGTATTAAGTGTATTCTTCTTTTACTCTATTGTAATTAGTTGTTTTAAATAAGGTTCTCCTTCGAGTGGTAAGGCCCGCCAATACGCACTGGTCGGTTGACCTATCGTGACCGATCGCTATAGGGCGGTACCACTAAAATTGGCCATCGGTCGATTTCGATCGTCAATGATTTTTGTCGGTGATCGATTTTGTCGATTTAGACCGTCGGTGGTCGATTGAAGAAGAAAAGGAAGAAGAGAAAAGAAGAAAGAAGAAGAGGAGAAGTACCTTGCCTCGCCACCCTTGTCCCCGCGGCCTCGCCATGACGACATCTACACGGAGAAAACGTCTCCTCCTGGGAGAGAGACCGAGACGTTCGCCTCGGCGACGCCGCCTTTATTTCTTTTATTTTTTAATATTTTAATATTATATTATATAACATCAAGGTTTGAAATTTGAGATGTACGCATGACGATATGTATCGTCCGTCAGGTTATCGGTACACGGACCGCCCGCTACCGAGTGGTACCGCTTCATGTAACACATTTCAGGCGGTACCAGGCACTACCGCCCGGTAACGGTCGAAATTTTGACTGTTGCGATGTTACAAATTTTGACCATTATCACTTGGTAACAGTTGAAATCGACCGTTACATACCTTGTAACATCGTAACGATCGAATTTTAGACATTACAAATTGGTAACAATCAATTTTTTATACCATACAAACCCTCAAACGGTTATATAACCCTTCCAACTCCTATTTAAACTCATTCTCCTCCTATTTCACTACATTTCACTCACTCATTCTTAAACTCTCTCACATCTCTTTCTTATTCTCAATATTTTCACTATTCAAAACTCTACAAGACCAGATTTGTGGATTTAATCAAGGCTAATCTAGGAAGAAGGAAGGATTGTCAAGGAAGAAGGAAATATTTTTCAATCAAGAGGTATGTATTTAATTTCTTTAATTAGAGTGATTATCATTCTTAATATTATAACTAGTATGTTAAATGTTAATTAAAAATTAGATTCTTAATATATAAGATGGTTATATTATATATATATTAACTGTAAAAAATGTTATAATTAATGAATTTAATGATTATAATCAAAATATGATCTATTTTAGGTCAGTTAATAGTTTTTTATAGTTGTTTAACATGTTTGTAATATTAAAAAACATAACTAATATATAATTAACTATATTAATTACATGATCAGTGTATTAATTTATGATCTCATCATAATATAATATTTATTATATCAAAATTATTTATTTAATTTATTTTACATATTTATGATGGTAAAGTAAGTTTAATTCGATTTTATTAAAGTTAATTAATACTATAATTAATGAATTTAATTATGATTTAATCAAAATATGATTTATTTTAGGTAAATTAATAGTTTCTTATACGTATTAGGTTGTTTAACATGTTTTTAATATTGAAAATATAATTAATATATAATTAACTATATCAATTACATGATTAGTGTATTTATTGATGATTTCATCCTAATATAATATTTATTATATCAAATTTATTTATTTAATTTGTTTTACATATTTATGATGGTAAAATAAGTTTAATTAGATTTTATTAGTTAATTAATACTATAATTAGTGAATTTAATTATGATTTATTCAAAATATGATCTATTTTGGATCAATTCAATATCTTTAATACATATTAAGGTGCTTGACATGTTTATAATGTTGATAAATATAATTAACATATAAATAAAATTATTTAATACTATAATTAATAATTTTTGTATCTATATTAGGTCAATTCTACGTGTTTATAGCTTATTTGATTTAAATATGATAGGAATATGGTACCAAAGGAAGTACCACAAGATAATGCATGGGCTTATGCCCGAAAGTTAGATAGGAACCGTCACCATTGGCAATGTATTTATTGTGACTATATTAGCAAGGGTGGAGGAATAACTCAGGTGAAGATGCATTTGGCCGACTGGTATCCTGATGTTGCAAAATGCAAGAAGGTTTCGACGGAGATCCGTAAATTATTTCAAAACAAGCTTCAACAAGCAAAGAAAGAAACATTAAAAAAGAAGGCACTAGCCGAGGAAGAATGTTGTAGGACTATGCATAAACAAATTTATGATCAGTATGAGAGTCATGGTGATGGTGTTGATACAGATCTCACAGTTGACATTTGTGCATCATTAGAGCATCAATATATGATCGATGAAGGAATAAGGCATCGACGACCTGACTCACAATGGGAACATGGTGGTGGCAGCGGAGTGCAAAGGTCGACTAGCATGAGGCAGCCAACTGCTCCTCAGTTAGGCTAAACTAGTAGCATACGACATGGTGGACTCCGTGGTTTTATGAGAGGTCTTGGCACGAGGTCTGCACCAGATATTGTTAATATTGATCCGCAAGCCTATCCTCCACAAACAACGAAACAAATACGAATTGAGGATGTATATACAAAAGAAAAAAATCGAGATATTGGGAACACAATTTCGAAATAGTTCAACTTACACAGGATTCCAGCAAACACTGCCCAAGGTCCATATTGGTCTCCTTTATTCAAAAGTCTACACGAGGATCCAACCTCCAACATCGAAGGAGATTCACGACGTGTACTTAGATGAAGAGGTGGCAGAATTAAAAGATTGGATCAAATCCTTCAAGAGGCAATGGAACGAATATGGGGTGACACTAATGTGCGACAGTTGGACAGGGCTAACAAGAATGAGTATCATCAATTCTCATTTATTGCAACAGAAGGGTAGTATTTCACAAGTCAGTTAATGCTTCCGACAAGATACAAGATGCAAACTATATTGAGAGTTTGATGGATTCTGTTGTAGAGGAGATCGGACCACAGTATATTATGCAAATTATAACTGACAACAGAGCAAATTTCAAGAGAGCTGGTCTATAATTGATGAAAAAAAGACAAATATTGTTTTGGACTCCATGTGCAGCTCATTGCATAGATCTAATGCTGAAAGATATTGGCGAGTTAGATATAGTCAAGAAGTGTGTATCTTGAGCACAGTTAATAACAAAGTTTATATATAATCATCACTGGGTCCATAGTTTAATACAAAAGTACGTAAGCGACGAGATACTCCGACCTGGAGTCACTCAGTTTGCTACTAATTTCATTGCATTAAAGTCATTACAGCAAAAGAGGAATGACTTGAAGGTAATGGTTACCTTACAAGAGTGGTACGATTCCAAATATTCGAAATCGAGCGATGGAAAAAAGATAGGAAAAACCATTCTCTCCTCTAGATTTTGGGAGACTGTGGCTGAAATTATAAAAGGTATCGAACCACTTTATGTTATCTCCATAAGGTTAATTTAGAAAAACATCCACAGATGTCGTATCTTAAGTATATGTTGATTTCAGCAAGAGAGGAGGTCAAGAAAGCATTTAGAGATGATTTTAAGGCTGACCAGTATGTACGAATCATTGATCATCACACTGAAGCTCATATGGATAAAGATATCCATAATACAGGTAAATTCGTGTTCAAAATAATTTAATTTATATTTTTTATAAAAAAAAAATTATATTAACAAAATTATGTCTTGCAGCGTATTATCTAGACCCGGTAATTCAATATTGGTATGCCCCTCGGAACGCAATATGATTCACTAATGGCACTAAGAAATGTTGTATATTAAATCTTGCCAAACTCTACTGATGCAACCGAGGCTCTTGTGGAGAGTCGATATTTCCGAGAAACAATTGGTTCATTCTTTGACGTTATAGCTATATCGTGTCATTACACTATGGATTCTAATGCGAACAAATTACACATATTGCTTATCAATTATATTTGATGTTAATTATTTGTTATGCTAATAAAATCTTATTTATATCTTTTTACAGTCGAGTGCTGGAAACAATTTGGAGGGGATACACCACATCTAAGAAAGGTTGTCATTCGTGTACTTTCACAAACGACGACATCTAGTGGTTGCGAACGTAATTGATCAATATTTACAATGATTCACACGAAAGTCCGTAATAGACTCTCGTATAGACGATTGGAGAAACTAGTATATGTTCATTATAACATGCGGTTAAGGTTGTGATGTGCCAAACTGGATAAGGAGCCAGAGGAACCAAAGATTGAACCCATTGACATCCAATTAGACAATAAAGATTCAGAGCTAATGTTAGAGTGGGCCGAAGCTGCGGAGAACCAAGATGATCCTCTACTTGATGAGGCAGGAGATCCTCAACGTCTTTCGCGTTTTATCACCGAGCCGCCTCAGACAAATATAATTCATGACGATCAACCTACGATCATCACTATATTGATGCACCAATGGTATACAATGTATCAATAAAATATGTCGTGGGATCAATTTCAGGATTGGGTTCGACAAACATATCATATTGATATGCAGATACACAAGGATCAAGGATCCCGATCCACTACCCGTGAAGGCTCGTCGTTCGTTTTGGTGGTAGAATCAGTAATCAGGTATATCTACATATATGATTATTTAATTTATTTGAATCGTAAAGTTTATGTTGTAAAGAAATAATTTAATAATTTAAATATTTTTTTTTTAGATAATTCAACATTAACAAATGGACGCTCTGGATCAAAATTACGAATCTTGTACAAGACTGTACTTTAAAGCTTGAAAAAGATATGTAACACTATTCTTGCATATTCTATATTAGTTTTACTAAACCTATCTAAATATACATCTATTTTTATCTTAAAAACCTTAATCTATCTTTTTTTTATTTTTTATGTATTTAGGGGATTAAAATATTACTTTTTTATACCAAGCGGTACACACTATTTGTATCTTTAAGATGCATCTACACCAACAAAACTCGATATCTATGATTTAAACCTTGTATAATATTATAATATATTTAATATATCAGGCGATACGCACAGTGCATCCTGCCCCAATACCGACAAAATGTCGGTACACCGGATAGATCGATAAGTAAAACATTAAATCTATTTAGGTCTCTTAGAAGTCACATTTGGGGGTTCCCTAGGAAGTTACTTTTAGGAATCATTGTCTACAATGATTATACTAAGGCTTATAAACCCCTATAAATTGTGGAGCTTATCGATTGATAAGACATCTCATATTTAAATAAAAAATATTACATCTTTTCTCTTCTAGTTTCTTACTCTCCTCTCTAATCTCACTCCTCTCTTTCTCTCTACTTCTTAACCTTATTCTACATCACATGCACAACAGCGGGGACACCTCTTCTCCTCTTCCTTTCTCTTCCTCTTTCTGCTCTTCTTCCTTCCTCTTCCTCCTCCATCCTTTTCCACCACCACCCCCTCCTTTTCGTTTTCTTCCCTCAAGCACTAATACTAAGCCTTTATCGGTCAGACCAATTTACTGAAATGGATTCAATATCCAAAATAGTGACCCTTGTAGTAAGTTTATGTCCAATGCTTGAACCATTTAGGTGAAGATCGTGTACTGCATAATCACCTAAAATATACACAATCACCATTTGAGAGTAGATCACGCAGTATGTTGCTCAAGATAGAGAAAGATAAATCATAACTGAAAAAATAAGCAAATACAAGATAAAATTTGTGTACATTGCTCCATTAATCACGTCTTACAAAACTTCAAATGCAATTCTAATGAAAATTTTTGAAACAATTGACCTGATTGCCTGAAGGATTTCAAAATAGAAGCTCAAGATTTCTAATTTTAATAACAACTCATGAAACATTAGTTTTGTACTCAACTTAGTTTCTACTGTTAGGATCGAGTTGGCACTAAGAGGGGAGGGTGAATTAGTGCTAAGTGAATAACTTCGGTCTGAAAAACTTGTTCTTCGAAGAAAACCAATATTAAAAGTGCTTTAACTTGGAGCTAATTAATAAACAATTAAATCCAAGAGCAATAGTAATGAAAGGCAAGAAAGAGATGCACACCAGATTTTATATTGGTTCGTCCACTTGACCTACGTCCACTCTTAATTCCTCTTTACTCGAGGCCACCATCTTCCACTCCTGATCTTTTTCAACGAGCGAGGATCAAACACCCCTTTTACAGCTCTATTCTCCTTTTACAATTCTCTCAACTATCCCTTAAACAAAAACTACACAAGAAGAAATGAAAAGGAGCTCTCAAGGAATTACAACAGTGTTTTGACAAGTTTTTCGCTCTTGATTCTTGCATGCTCAAGCAAGAATGGGTGGGGTATTTATAGGCCATAAATGACTTCAAGAATGAAGCCAAAATTATCGAAGACTGTATCTTCTAAGAGACCATGTTTTAACGGAGACTGTGTCTTACTAAATCTTGGGTTATTTAAATGACCTTTCTAATAAGTCTAAATCAGCTTCAATTAAGACCTAATGACTTATTAATTTAGTAAAACTAACTCTCATTATGATGCTAACTATACACACAATTTTTATCTTCGTTGTTCTCTTAGCAAACTCCCAGTGAACTCCCGGCATCCTTCCGGTGAACCCCTAGTGAGCTCCTGATTGCCTTCGGCGAATTCCCAGCATCCTTCCAACGAACTCTCGACGAGCTCCTAACAACCTGTCACTAAACTTCGGACGAACTTCCCAGCAAACCTCTGGTGAGCTCTCGTCGAGCTCTTGACAACATCGTTCGAACCTCAGCCAATCTCCGGCGAACTCTCGGTAAGCTCCCACTGCATCGTCCGAAACTCGGTTCGATGCTGGAACTTGACTCCGACACAACATCTGATTGTAATGCCTTTTTACCATCGTAGTTAATCCTACATCACTTTCTCTAACACACAAGTTAGATCATAAAACCTATCAATTGATTTCATTATCAAAATCCGACATTCAACAATTTCCCACTTTTTGATGATGACAACCAATTGATGACGAGTTAATCTTAACTCCCGCTATATATATGTCATAGGATAAATAAAACAAACTTGAATTCAAAAGCACCATCACTTTTGAATTCAAGTATTTTGATAATTTTTTATAATTTAACCATGCATGACAAAATTTTCAAACTTTCGTCTTCTTGGTATCACATAAAAATTTTAATTATTATGTTCACACGATAACCATGTCATCAATTATGATATAACATCTATTTCAACCATTTAAAGATCTCAAAACATTTCTTATGTCATCAATTATATCATTTCTTCCCTTTTTGTCATCAATAAAAAAGAGAAATGCTCAATTTATATTTAAGTATTCTTAAACATTTATCACATAAAGAAATTGCTTTCTCCCCCTTTTGTAAATAAAATAGAAGAAAAAGAGAAAGGGGGTGGGGGGTGGAGGGTGGTCAAAGATCCAAAAAATTAGTATAAAAAAAATTAAATATCAAGAGGGGATACATTTGAAAATATTCATGAATCCAAAAATCAAAATATTAAAAAAGACCTCATAAGTCTTATCATAAGAAAATTTTAACCCATATTTTTTCTTTTGTAAATGTCAAAAAGAAATAATCAAGTGAAACCATTTCGAAGGAGAGCTCAAAAACCCACGAAATCCAAGAAAAATAAAAGAGCTACTCATATCATCTCATGGAAATATCAAGAGATCCTTAATATTATGATAGCAAATAATGCATTTGAAAGGTTTTTCATATATAAATTTTTCAATGCAAATTGTTCTTCATTTAATGATTTTGTTGCAAGATAGAAATTTTATCATATCTAATTCTCTTCTTTGTTTATCATATCTAATTCTTTTTTTACAAAATCAAATTATTCCTTATTTAAAGACTTTATTGTTACGATAACAATTTAATCGCTCCCTTGGCCCTTGTCAAAAATAAAGGAAGAATATAATAGTATAAAATTAATTTTCAAGTCATATATAAAGGGGTTATATAATGAAAATCATGTTATTAAAGATATAATATGAAAGATCAATTCGGAAATACCAAAAGACATGATTTATTTTAATAAATCTTCCTTTTTTTATAAATAACGAAAATGAGTCTTAGGAGAGTAAATAATCTTGATTCATTTAAAATAAATCTTAAGACATATAATTCATTTAGATAATTCTTCTTAATGAAAAGGAAGAATGATCTTGATTAAAGATCTTAAATTATAATTGTTAAGATCATAAATATTTTTTATTAAAAAGAAGAAATCATAGAGTTTAAAAATGATTCCTATAATGGATAAGTCAAGTGAAGAAGCCAACAGAAAGTTCATAAAAGAAATTCTCATTCAATTTTCAACTCATTACAAACTTAAGAAATATTAATATGGTGATAAGGTATACCATTCACGAATGTAAGGAACAAATAAATTATGTCATGCAGGATATTAGTATCAATTCATAAATACTAAAGGATATGATTTAATTTGATAAATTTTCTTTTAGGTAACAAAGAAATATTATGAGATCAATAATAAGAAGGATCTTGTTTCATATAAATAATTTTATTTAGTAAAACAAAAGAAATCCTAGTGAACGATCCTGATTTATATAAAGATCACAAATTATGATTTTCAAGATGTAAAGATCATAATAAGACATTTTCTATGGTAAGTTGCATAGGAGAAGAGATAAAAGATCTTGATTCATGAATAAAAAATTTCAAATTATCATGATCATGGTTCTTAATGAAAATCTCAAGTTATAAAATTATAAATCTCCACTTCGATAAATAAAACATAAAAGGAAAAAGTTGATTCCTATAAATCTTATTTAAATTTCAATCATCAAAATCGTTTTTATAGTTTAAGAGATTCAACAATAATAGTATTACTTAATCTCTTATTGAATACTTGATTGAGAAATTTTCAAAGAAAAACTTTTCCTCTTTTTAGTTGTTTCAATTCATGTGATTATTTCATACAAAAATTCCTTCAATTTTTATGCCAAATCCATGCATTAATTGTCATTTAAAACCCATTTTTATTTTAAATAAAAAATCACTAAGATCATTATAATATAATATTTTCAAATAAGTAAAACATTTTCAAACTTTTTAAACTGAAATCCAAGTATAATTTACAAAAGAAATCATAAAACATTTTCAAGCAAAAGTTTTGATTTATTTTAATTAATATTTTTTTTTCTTTCTTAAGTGAGTCGAACTCTTTAGAATTAGTGAAATGAGTTACCATGCTCATTTCAAAAAAAAAATTATTTATTTTACTTTATTTCATCTCCCAATTAAAGAATGATTTAACATTCAATCATGCAACATATTTCAAATCAATATACAATTTATCTAATATAACATTCAAATCAATCATTAAATATACAAGCAAATAATTTTTATTTAAGCGATGAATTTTATCTAAAGTCAATATACAACTCATTTATCATTTCAATCATCATACTCAAATCTATCATTCAATATAAATGCCGATAATATTCAAAAGATCATGGTTTATTTAGATAGATATTTCCTTTGGTCAAAACCATAAAGAATCGTAAAAAAAAAACTTAGACTCATATAAAAAGGGTTTGTTTGGATAAATATTTTTGAGAATCAAGAATGTTATTTTATATAAAATACCTCTAAAATCGTAGAAACCATTATATCATAAAAAAATCATATGAAAACACATCCAAAAACATAGAGTGCTTCCCACTAAAATATAGCTATGATTTTAAGTTTTAATTTTTGTACTAACATGCTCTAGGTTTCCATACATAAATCCTTTCATCATCGAAAAATAATCAAGATTAATTATATAACCATGAATCATGAAAAGAAGAGGGGAAGAAAGAATACCTCACACGCGCGCCGTCCTCACCCGCCTACCGTAGGTCGCCTGTGCGCCGTCACCACCCACGATCGCAGTCGCTTTTTCTCCTGCGTGAGGAGACGGAGCGTCTCCCCAAGCGAGGAGAAAGATCGAGGCGACGTTGCCCCCTTTTCTTAATATTTTAATATTATATTATATAATATTATATTATAAAAAATATTGTATTATATTTTAATAGACAAGATGACTGTATACCTTATGGTACTCGATCTGACAATATATTGATACACCGGTATGGACCGATAAGTCAAACCTTGCTTTTGAGAGTATAAAATACCTTTCAAATTGTAAAAACCAATGTATCATAAAAAAATCATATTAAAACACATCAAATATCATCTTCAAAATTATTTTTTGGACAATTTCAATGGATGCAACATAGATAGTTTCCCACTAGAATATAGCTAAGATTTTAAGTTTTAGTTTTTGTACTATCATGCTCTAGTTTTTCATACAAAATTATTTTATCTTTGAAAAGTAATAAAGATTAATTGTATAACCATGAAACTACAAAAGATTTATTACCAATAATTTTAATTCTAATAATTTTTTTAATTATTGTTGTTTAGGTTAGTGAGCTTGAAAAGTGTTTTAGATCTCAAGTCATGTGCCTTGAGCATCCATTATCAAGTTATCATTTTTTGCTCCTAGCCTTTGTCAAGAGACAAACCTACAAGAGAGGGGGTTTTGGTTTATATACCCATTTGACTTTGGGTCCCTAATGAAAAGCTCTACATTTAAGTAAAGGCATTTGGTTGTTTATGATTCATTTAGGAATCCAAATCAACTTATGTGGACTATACTTTCTAAATAGGCATCTACAGGCAAAGTGTCCATATCTACCATAAAAATTACATTTATTCTCGGGTGAAGAATATAATGTGGGTCCTCTAACAAAGATAAATAACTTTGGTTGATTGTTACCCACAAAGGCAATATCTTCTTTCCTAAGAATATGACCCTTATTGGCAAGGATCCGGTTTAGAGATTTATTACTTATTTTAAACTTTTTTATAAGTTTGTTGTGGTATAACATTTTTCCTTTTTAATCGCCTCTAATGACTCACATTTAGAACAAGAAATGCATGATGTTGATACTTCATGGATTTTGTCAATTTTACTAGCAAGTAATGCATGTTCCTTCTTAAGTAGTTTAAAAGTTTTGCTAAGCTTTTTATACTCATCAAATAATTCATGAAAGGCATTTAATAACTAATCAAAAGTAAATGAAGTTTTAGGTGAGTTACTTACCTCATCGTTGATAGCCATAAGCGTGAGATTCTTCACTTCTTCTTTGTTGTCTTCTTGATCTTTGGAGTGTCTCGGCTTCTTGCGTTCATAGCAAAAAGTTGTGTCCATTCTAAGTTCATTTTTATGTTTTTGTGTTCATTTTCATTAATTTATTTGGTTCTTTGGTCATAAGTTCAAATTCATAGTCCTTATCACTCGATGGTTTACTCAAGAACTCATTTGTTGTTCTCAATGTCAAATCCTTCCTATTCCTTGTACGGTGTTCATCTTTGGTTCTCAAGGCAATGTCATTCCTATTCTTTGGAAAGTGTTCTTAAGTTTATTACTGTAAGTTATTTCATTTGTTTTTTATTCCTTTAATTTAATTGTACTTTCGTGTGTGACTTCTAAAGTATGTCATATATCGAAAGCCGAATTACAAGTAGAAACCAGATTAAACGTGTTTTTATCTAAAACGTAAAACAAAGCATTCATAGTTTTGGCATTTAATGAAAATATATCTTTCATAATCATTCCAATCATTTATAGGATTAGACTTTTGAAATCCATTTTCGACGATGTTTCATAAATCAAAATCCAACAAAATAAAAAAGATATGCATCCTAGTTTTTCAATAATCCGTCCCACTGAATATGGGAGAACGCGTGATAGAGTGTCCCTCGTTAATGCCAAACAAAGTCATTTAGTCGCTTGGGTGATAATCTAATTGGGTATAACCCGCTCTGATCCTAGCTACTAGGATCGAGTTAGCACTAAGAAGGGGCGGGGGTGGGTTTGGAGTGAATTAGTGCTAAGTGAAAAACTTTTCGTTACAAAAACCAATATTGAAAGTACTTTAACTTGGAACTAGTTAATAAACAACTAAATCCAAGAGCAATAGTAATGAAAGGCAAGAAAGAGGCACACAGTTTCTAGTGGTTCGAGCCCTTGACCTATGTCCACTCCGATTCCTCTTTACTCAAGGCCATCCCACTCATGATCTTTTCAACGAGCAAAGATCAAACACTCATCTTACGACTCTATTCTCTTTTTACAAGTTCGGAGATAACCTCTACAATTCTCTCCTCTCCCTTATACAAAACTACACAAGAAGAAATGAGGGGAGCTCTTAAGGAATTACAATAGCGTTTTATAAGTTTTTGCTTTTAATTCTTACGTGCTCAAGCAAGAATAGGTGGGGTATTTATAAGCCCCAAATGACTTTAAGAATGAAGCCAAAATTCTCGAAGACTGTGTCTTCTAGGAGATTGTCTTCTCGGAGATTGTGTCTTCTAGGAGACTATGTTTTCTCGGAGATATTAAATCTCGAATTTTGATGATGAAATCAATTGATGTTTTGTTGATCTAACATGTGTTAGGAAAAGTAATGCAGGGTTAACTACGATGGAGAAAAGGAATTATAATGTAATGTTGGGCTAGAATCAAGTTCAGGCATCGGGCCAAGGTTCGGACGATGCAGTGGGAGCTTGCCGAGAGTTCGCTAGGAGTTTGTCGAAGGGATCGAGAAGCTCGCTAGGAACACGGGGAATCGTCGAATAAGACTGTAAGACTTGCCCAAAGATTGTTGGAGGTTACCGGATTGCCAAGGGTTAGGTCGATTGTTGAACTTGATGGTCTTGTATGGTTGTAATCAAGTGAATCGTAGTTAGGTTAAGTCCTAATTGAGTTAATCTTGAAAGGAATCCAAACTAACTCAAGTGAGGCAAACCGGATCCACGTTTGGGTTTATGTTGAGCTTAGGTTAAGTTTATTTGGTTGACTTGGAATCGGGTCAATTGAATGTACAAGTCAGGAATAGGAAAGTGTAGGAAACACTTTTCCGGGATTCCTGGTGGTAGTACAATCGATGGGCGACGGTTGTACCACCTAGGTCGACAGTCGTACCGTACTGGTCGATGGTTGTACCATCGTCGCCCTCTTTTTAGGGCAGCTTACGACAGCAGTACCATCGGCACCAATGATTATACCGCCCCTACCCGGATTTTTTTGGATACATTTGAATTTTTGGCTCCATTTTCTGAAGCCAATTGAGGTCTATAAATACCCCAACTCTTCTCACATTAAGCACAAGAAAATAGCAAGAAAACTGAGAAAAAAGTGTGCTAAAAGTGTATAAGAAAAAGAAAGGGGGCAAAGGAGTGAGCAAGAAAATATTGTAATCCTTGTAAAGGTCTCCCTTCTGAGTTATAGGTGAAATACTTGTAAGGTTCCTCTCTTGAACCTGTGAAAAGGAAAGTGAGAAGTGTAAAGGTTTGGTCTCCACTCGAAGAAGATCAATAGTGGACACTGGCGGGCCTCGACGGAGAGGACTCAAGAAGTAGGCGTAGGCCAAGTTGTGGCCAAATCACTATAAATTGTGAGTTTTTCTCTCTTTGTTTAATTTCAGCATTCATTAGCTAAATCAAAATTTTTTGATCTTAAGTTTAATTCACTCACGTATTCAAATTCCAAGAAACACTTCTGATTTTCGATTTTACTTTGAGCGAAAATTTTCTTAAACCAAAGTTCTCAACTCTTGCACTAATTCACCCTCTCCTCTTAGTGCTAATTGATCCTAACAGGAGACTGTGTCTTACCTAACCTTGGGTTACTAAAATGACCTTCCTAATAAGTCCAAGTTAACCCCAATTAAGACCTAATAACCTCTTGAAGAACTTATTAGATCACTTATAACTTATGAACTAAGCTGTAAAGCTCATGACGAACTTGAAGAACCCCTTCCAAAGAGCAGGAAGGAATTGACACTGAGAACTGTAGATGATTCCTCAAGTGAAACCTCGAGTAATGAGGACAATGATATTGCACTATTGACAAGAAAAATAAAAAATTTATGAAGAAGGCATCATATAATAAGAAGGCTCTCTCAGCAACTTGGGATGACTCAAGCTCAACGGATGAAGAAGACCACACCAAGGAAGAAGTTGCCAACTATGCTCTCATTGCTATCAATGATGAGGTAAGTGAGTCTTTTGATATATCTTTTATTGAATTATTGAATATTTTCATGAACTTTATGATGAATTTAGAAAAATTAGCAAGTCTTATAAATTATTTAAGAAAGAGCATGATTCACTAGATAATAAATTTGAAGAAATACATGTAACATCACCATCACATTGTTCATGCACCAAATATGAAACTTTAGAGGAACTTAGAAAGGAAAATATTGTATTATAACAAATATTAGAAAATAATAAAATAAATAAATCCCTAAACATGATCCTTGTAAATAAGGGTCATATTCATAGAAAAGAAGGTATAGACTTTGTAACCGATACTCAACAAAAATATTTTAATGAAAATTATTTAAAATGTTATATCATGATACTTGAATTCAAGAGTGATTGTTTCTCTTGAATTTAAGCTTACTCTATTGGATTATGGCATGGACATAGGGGAGTTAAGGTTAACTCCGTCATCAATTGTCATCATAAAAAGGGGAGATTGTTGAATCTTGGATTTTGATGATGAAATCAATTGATGGTCTGATCTAACATGTGTGTAGAAAGTAATGCATGATTAACTACGACGGAGAAAAGGAATTACAACGATGTTAGGCCAAAATTAAGTTCGCATCGGCTAAGGTTCGAACGATGCGAGGGAGCTCGTCGAGAGTTTTCTATGAGTTAGCCGAATGGATCGGGAAACTCGCTAGGAACACACCGAGAGATCGCCGGAAAAAGACCATAAGACTTGCTGGAAGATTGCTGGAGATTGCTGAATTATCGAGGGTTAGGTCCATTGTTAAACTTGATGGGTCTTATATAGTTGTAATCAAGTGAGCCGTAGTTAGACTTGAGTCCTAATTTATTAATTTTGGAAGGGATCCAAATTAACTCAAGTGAGACAAATCGGGCCCACGTTTGGGTATGGGTTGAGCTAAGGTTGAGCTCATTTGGTTGACATGGAAAGAGGTCCATTAAAGGCAAAAGTCGAAAATAGAAAAGTATAAGAAATACTTTTCCGAGATTCCGACGTAGTATCGCTTGGTGGTTGTACCGCTAGTTACAAGTGCCTGCCAATCACGCGAGTGATGGCACGTGTGACACATGCATAATCTTTTGCTTATGATTAATATTGGCATATTCACACATTATATTATATGTAGCATATATATTGTGATGTCCTTGATTCTATGCAATGGGAATCGGATCGTGATAAGATCACGATAATGAGATCGATTATCTTTAAACACAGATCCTAAATAATCCCGGTCATAGGTTACTTAAGAGGGACATTAAGATAACCGGACAGATCGATGTACTATATACCCATCTATATGGTGGAGGCAACTGGTCTCAAAGCCACTTGTTTGGAGACACTAAGGATATAGTACATGTGCTCATTGGAGAATGAGTTTACTGATTGATCCGTTTATGGAATCTTGTATGGTTAATGATACCTAATGTCGACGATTCCATAGTCTCGATGTATCTGGTCCTTGGACTTGAGACAACAAGGATGCCTTGTATGAGTACTCCTTTCTTTGACGTCAGACTTACAGTTTTGGAAAGCTCCAGATCTAGTACAGTTGATTATCGGGATTGGTAGCCAACCTTACAAAGTCAATTGAGTGTCAATAGAGGATCATCCACTCTTAGTATCACGAGAGGAATATCCCATATGTGCTTGCTTTGACAAATCCACGCCACGGTCATTGATTGAGAGGAGTTCTTGAGAATCTAGAACAAGACAAACGATTCCGTATGTGACGACGATTATATCCAATATACGGTCTCTGGGATATTAGTTGGATAAGGGATTATAAATATATGGTGACTGTGGACAGACAGGTCCAATGGATTCGATCCCTCTATACCATCTGGGGACTATGGTATAGTGGCCTAGTACGTCCATAGTCGATAAGTCGAGTAAATTATTATGGAGATAATAATTCACTATATCAGAAGTTCTTATAGGAGTAACTCACGGTTAGCTCGGTATCAGGCCTAGAGGGTCACACACATATGGTGGATGCTTCAACGAATAGAGGATTGGATGGAGATCCAATTAGCCCCTATTCTCATTAGATGAGACCCTATGTTGATGAGCTCCTTGGTTGAGGCCCAATTAGAGGCCTAAGGAGATTATTGGATAGGGATCCAATAATATAAGGTTAGTGGGTAATTGGATGAAGATCTAAAACCCACTAAAACAAAAGCCCTAGGGTTTTTTGGTGGCTCTCTATAAATAGTAGGGATGACTCATGGTTGATGGGCTGCAACTTTGGCCTCCTCTTCCTATTCTCCTCTCTCTCTCTGCGCAAGAGTTGTGAGATCAGATTGGAAGAGTTTCACTGTAGAGATCCATCGTGTAGATACCGCTAGAGAGGAAGACGCTTGACTTCCTTCATCCTCTCCATTCGGATCTGGAATTCAGGGATATACGATCTCCCTAGGTAATTAATCTATCACATCACATGATACAGTTTTATCGATTTTTATGATTTTCTCATGACCCCAATCTTTTATATGATAAATTGATCTATGTGAAAAACTGATTTTTTATTTTGATTTTTGCTGCATATGTAATGCTTTCGCTGAGGTTTTCCAATAATAAATATCCCACCAAGGCTTGGATTGGAGCAAGAAGCAAGTTGTGAAGTTTGTAAGGGTTATAGCTATCTTTGACTATTGGTTGAGTCTCTTAATCCTCCTTGAGTTTAGAAGTGATTCTTAGTTGTACGATGTGTGAGGTCTCTTGTGAAGGAGTGAGTGTGGAGGTTCTCTCCTGAGCCTGGTAAAAGGAGAAGAGTTGGAAAGAAGATCAGTAGTGAAAGCCGATGGCCTTGAGAGAAAAGGAATCGGAAGTGGACATAGGTTGGGATAACCGAACCACTATAAATCAGTTTGCATTCTTTCTCTTACCTTGATTTGTTGTTGCATATTGATTTACTTATTCATAACCCTTACTCACTCTTTTTACTAATCATATTTTTGATACAAATTTATTGTCAAACTTTTAAAATCGGTTAACTATAGCACTAATTCACCTTCCCCTGTTAGTGCCATTATGATCATAACAATTGGTATCAGAGTTTGGTTCTCTCAGTTGGATTAACACTCAAGAGAGATCTAATGGCCTTTTCAAGCAACCAAAAGCGTCACCCCATCACTCGTCCTCCTATGTTCAATGAGACGGACTACACATATTGGAAAATATGAATGCAAATTTTCTTGTTTTCTATAGATTTTAATCTATGGAACATAGTTGACGTTAGTTTTTAGAAATCCTCTAAACTAATGAATGAATGAAATGATTTTTAAAAGAAAATATTTTTCTTAAATGCTAAAGCTTTGAATATTTTATCTTATGCTTTAGACAAAAATGAGTTTAATTGTGTTTCTACTTGTGACATTGCATATGATATTTGACACATACTTGAAGTTATTCATGAAGGTACAAATTAAGTTAAAGAATCTAAAATTAATCTTTTGGTACATAGATATAAATTATTTAAAATAAAGCCAAGCGAAACTATTGATGATATGTACACCCGTTTTACGAATATTGTCAATGGTTTAAAAGCTCTTTGTAAAAGTTATACTAATCTTGAATTGGTAAATAAAATTTTAAGATTTCTTCCAAAATGTCAGGATTTAAAATTAACTACTATCTAAAAAGTAAAGAACTTAAACAACTTTCCTTTTGAAGAACTCATAGGATCCTTAATGACCTATGAATGGCTTGCAAAACACATGATGAACAAAAGGAAAACTTTCTAAAGAACGAGAAGTATATTGTACTTAGAACTAAAGAAAACTATTTGAGCTTGATAACATTGGACTCTTTACAAGAAGATTCAAAAAGTTTATGAGGAGAAACAAAACTAATTCTATAAGACGAGAAGGTAAAAATAAAATAAATCTAATAAAAATATAAGAATATATTATGAGCGTAAAAGTCGGGGCACTTCAAAATGAATGTTCACAATTGAAGAAGACATTGCCAACCCAAAGAGGAAGAGGGCATTCAAGGCAACATAGGATGAATCAAGTGCATAAGAAGGCGAAGAGCAAATCAATGAAGATGGACAACTATGCTTTGATGGCCTTCAACGATGAGGTATTTGACTCTCCCAAAATATCTTTATTTTATAATAAATTACTTGATGCATTTCATGATTTGTGTGATGAACTTAAAAGGTTAATAAGAAATATAAATTGCTAAAAAAAAGGATTATGTATCTCTTTCTAATAAATTTGATGAATTGAAAAATAAGTATGATAATTATATGTCAGCATATTGTACTACATGTGAAGAGTTAAAACCACTTCAAAAAGAAATATGTTCTTACAATAAACAGTATAAAATTTTAAAATTCAAAATAAGTCATTGAACATGATTTTTACTTAAGGTTGCGTATCAAGAAAAGAAAATATTGGCTTTTGTTAATACTATTGATCTTGATTATTTTCATAATGAAACTTACTTTTCGATTTTAAATGATGATGCATAGCTTTGACATAAGAGATCAGGACATGCAAATATGAAACTAATCTCACAAATTGTAACCAAGGAACTTATAAGAGGAATGTCTAAAATTATATTTGTCAAGGATAAAATTTGTAATGCATGCTAACTAGGAAAGCACATAAAGAATAGCTTCAAACCTAACTAGGAAAGCACATAAAGAATAGCTTCAAGTGGGTACTTGTAGGCCATTACAATTAATTCATATAGATTTATTTGGACCTATTGATATAACAAGTCTAGAAGGTAGTAAATATGCTTTCATGATTGTTGATGATTATAGTAAATATAATTAGACATACTTCTTGGTATATAAAAGTGTTTGTTTTAAATATTTTACCAAGTTTTACAAACAAGTTCAAAATGAGAAAGGTTTTATGATTTCTTCTATCCATAGTAATCATGGTGATAAATTTAAAATCATAATTTTTAAGAATTTTATGATTCAAATAAGTATGACCATAATTTCTCTACTCCACGAAATCCACACAAAATAGAGTTGTTGAGAGAAAGATTTGGAGTTTATAAGAGATGAACCATGCTTAATGAACATAGCCTACCCAAATACTTTTGAGTTGAAGCCTTTAACACAATATGCTATGTCATGAACAGGGTTCTCATAAGACCTCTATTATCTAAAACTCCTTATTAATTATAGAATAATAAAAGACTAAATATTTTATATTTTAAAATTTTTGATTGTAAATATTTTATTTTAAATGAAAAGGATACCTTAGGAAAATTTGATGCAAAATCTGATAAATGTATTTTTCTTAGATATTCCACTATTTCTAAAGTTTATTGAGTTTTCAATAAAAGAACTTTAGTTATTGAAAAATCTATCAATGTTGTTTTTAATGAATCTTTCGAAGTTAAGAAAATTAATTTTGATAATATTTTAAATTTGATAAATTGAATTTGAGTAAAAAATTTTCTCTTCAAAGCAACTTAGATACATCTACTTCCAAAAAAACTTTACCAAATGAATGAAATATGTACATCATAAAGAGCTAATTATTGGAGATACATCAAAATGTATTCAAACTCGTTCTTCGTTAAAAAATATTTGTGCAAATACTACCTTTTATCCCAAATTAAACCTAAATTCATTGATGATGCTCTTAAAGATGACTCATAGGTCTCGACAATGCATGGAGAATTAAATCAATTTAAAAGAAATAAAGTTTGAATGATTGTTCGTAGACCTAGTAATCATTTTGTGATTGATACTAAATGAGTCTTTAGGAATAAGCAAGATGAACATGGTATTGTGATTCGAAATAAGGCTAGATTAGTTGCCAAAGGTTTCAACTAAGAAGATATAAATTATGAATATAAGAAATAAATAAATCATGTCATAATGGATATTAGTATCAAATCATGAATACCAAAAGACATGATTTAATTTGACAAATTTCCTCTTAGATGACAAAAAGTAATCTTAGGAGATTAAATAATAAGAAGGATCTTCATTCATAAATATAGTCAAGTTATCAACATCGAGAAGTTAAGTTCATGATTAGAATGAAAAAACTTTTCTATAGTAAGTTATAATTTTTAAGATATTAAGATCATGATTCGGATAATAACTAATTCAAGTTTAAATCATCAAATCATTAAAATCGACATATAAAAATATCATGAATAGATTCATCAATCTCTTATTGAAAACTCAATAAAATAGAGATTAAGAAATTTTCAAGAAAAATACTTTCTTCTTTTTGGTTGTTTTAATTTATGTAATTTATTTCAAGTACGCCTTTATCTTTTATATGCATTGTCATTTAAAGTCAAAAATTAAGTTTTATTTAAAAAAGAAACCATCATGATCATTATAATAAAAATTTTTCAAATAAGTAAAACATTTTTAAACTTTTAAAACTGAAGTATCATTTCCAAAAAATCATTGAGATCATTACAATAAAATATTTTCAAACAAAAGCTTTGATTTATTTTAATTCTAATGATTTTTCATTCTTAAGTGAGTCTAACTCTTTAGGCTCAGTGAAATGAGTTATCATGCAATTTTTATTCTTATTTTAAAATATTTAAATTTTCAAAAATACTAGAGAATGAAGCATGAGTTTTCTCTCTTTTTATTTTATTTTAAGCTCAAATTTAATGTTAATTTAACATTCCACAACAAACAACCTATTTCAACATATAACCATCGTAACATTAAAGTCAATCATCATTCAACCATTACAAGCTAATAAAAACTTAATCAATACCAACATACAAGCCTAACATTCAATCTCATCAAAATTCTTTTTCCATAAATTTTGATGTAGATAATTTTTCATTAAAAATAGCTATGCATCATTGAAAAATAATCAAAATTAATTGTATATCACTGAACCATCAAAATTTTGTTGCTAATAATTTTAATTTTGATATTTTTTTATTATCATTGTTTAGGCTAGTGAGTTTACAAAGTGTTTTAGATCTTAAGTTATGTTCCTTGAGCATCCACTTTCAAGACACCATTTAATGCTTCTAGCTTTTGTTAGGAGACAAACTTACAAGAGAGGGGGTTTTGGTTTATGTACCCATTTGACTTTAGGTCCATCATGAAAAGCTCTACCTAATTTAATTAAAGGCATTTGGTTGTTTATTGTTCCTTTAGTAACCCAAATCAACTTATAACCATCGTAACATTAAAGTCAATCATCATTCAACCATTACAAGCTAATAAAAACTTAATCAATACCAATATACAAGCCTAACATTTAATCTCATCAAAATTCTTTTTCCATAAATTTTGATGTAGATAATTTTTCATTAAAAATAGCTATAGGCTGTAACTTTAGCCACCACCTCCTATTCTCCTCCCTCCCTCTAAGCAAGAGTTGCAAGATTAGATTGGAGGAGTTTCGTTGCAAAGATCCATCGTGTGGATACCGCCAGAGAGGAGGATGCTTGACCTACTTCATCTTCTTCATCCGGATCTGGAATACAGGGATATACGATCTCCCTAGGTAAAATCAATCTCTCACACATCATGGTTTTTCGGTTTTTGTGTTTTTCTCGCGACCCCAATCTTTTGCACGACGATTTAATCTGTGTGGGAAACCGATTTTTGTTTTGATTTCTGCTGGGCATGTGATGCACCCGCTGTACGTTTCCCAACAATGGTATCAGAGCCAAGGTTTTCATGCGAAAGATTGGTTTTAAACTGCGTGTGATGAGATTGAATCACGTAGAATCGTTCTACGTGTTCTTGCTGCGTTTTCACAGCGAAGAAGCCCTTGTAAGGGTAGCGGGCATGGCCACGCTAGCCTCCTCAGGGTGGCCGACCAGGCCTCCCGCAAGGAGGATATAGCTAAGGCCCCTGCAGGCGGCCACCAGCCCCCCCAAAGGGGCGACGGCCATGGCGGGCCCCCAAGGCGGCTCATCAAGCAGACCGATCAACCAGCCCGGGGCCTACTACCCACGACGCCGCAAGCTGATGTATGATATGGATGGATGATCAATTAATTAAATAATTTAATTAATTATTATATATCTAGTAATCCTGCATGATGTGATACATGATGTATGTAGATGGATGATCATGAGCCATGTGTTATGATATGTGTAATTGTGATTATTATTATTATTGGGGCCTCCGTGCCTTTGTTTTCTCTTATTGGGCGCGTGATTATTGTAATTACATGGAGACGATCGAGAACGTGGAGATGATGGACCCACGATGCGTGGAGATTATGATGCATGGTGATGCGACGATCAAACCGACGATAACGAGATCAACAATCAGGAGATGTGACGCACACATAGATCCTATTGTGAGTAATTAGGCCCGTTGGCTCGGGCTTAATTATATTATGACGACGATCATCCGTGGCTTGCGTGTGATGTGTTATACACCTACTAGATATATGTATATATATTTGCGATGTAGATATATATTAAATATGTATGTGTGACACGATATATTTAGAGGCGATACAAAACAAAACCCTCCTACGATAATATTAAGTCGGTGGCGTGAGACAATAAGATTGGCCCATGTGACCTTCCATCGTTATAGGAAGAAATTGAATCACATAGGGTTGGTCGAGTCTCTCATGGCTTACCTATCTACGTAATCGAGTTCTTACCTACGACATAGAGATGCCACCGGTGACCTGAGGACAAAGTATGCTTGGTCGACTCCCTCGAGGCTCACCTATCTATGTGATCGAGTTCTTACCTATAACATAAAGATGTCGACCGAGGACAAGGTATGCTTGGTCGAGTCCCTCGAGGGTATATCATCAAATCATACTCATCTTGTAACGATGGTGATGACTTAACTAAATATCATGGTTGGTCGAGTCCCTCGAGACCACGATGATTCGGAGGCCGAACGTGACGGGAATCACAAGGAGTTATAATTGGCAAGAGCTGCCTACCTTTTGGGCTTAGTGTAATTGGTCGAGTCCCTCAAGGTTGCACTAAGATGCCAATTGAATCTCGATCCCGACTATGAGTCTACTAGAGACTTCCGTCTCACGTGTCGAGGTTGTCACGTGATTCACTAAGAAAATAGTGGGAGTGTATTAAGATAGAAGTCCATATCTTAATTAGTATTTTCTGTAAAATCTGCATGTTATTTATTTTTGCTATATCTTGTTTGTCACTTGCAAAACCCCTATGTGACATACTTGATGTCAACTGCCTCATTGGTCCAAAGGCCCCGTAATTTGAGAATTGTTCTTATGAAGGAGAAAATCCTAAATGTCCTTAACATGATTGTGCCCACACCGGAGGAAAGGACAAGCGAGGATGAGATCACTCGCTTTATGAAGTATATAGATAGTCTGAGGATAACCTATGTATGATCTTATACTTGATCCTATCAAATTCCTTTTCATAGTTCATTATTAACTTTAATATGAATAAGCTTAAGGTGACTCTATCGAGCTCCTCAATATATTGAGGGAAGTCGAGAGCAATCAAGGAGAAGCTAGTTCTCTATATTGGTGAGACCAAAAGAAAAGGAAGGCCAACAAGATCCTTAAGAAGGGCAAGGGCAAAGAAAGATCGTAAGGCAAAGGTTGCCAAGAAATACACAAAGGACAAGGACAATGCTTCCGTGACATTGGAAGAGGAACTGTAAGGACTACCTTGCAGAGAAGGCAGCTTGGAGAAGCTTTAGGTATATTCATAATCAATCTCCACTTGTCGATTTTCACGATAACATATGGGTATTGGATATCGGAGTGTTTATCATATCCGCATTGCTGCAAAGACCTGAGATTGGCTAGGCGAGATGGACCTCAAGATGGGCAATGGAGCAAGAGTTCTTGTAGTTGTTGTTGAAGAGGTCACCTTACATCTGGTGGAGCTATTATTACATTAGATGCTATTTTGTTCCCTCTATTATCAAAAATATTATTTTTATCTCTTGTTTGACAATTAGTGGATATAAATTAGTTTTTGAGAACAATAGTTGTTCAATAATTATGGATGATAAGATCATCACTAGATGGACCCTAATAAATGGTTTATATGTGTTAGACACTTCTCCACATATCATGAATATAAATATGTCTAAGAGGAAAAGAGATGAGGTGAATAATACCTATGGCATTGAAGGCTAGGTTATATACATGAGGAAGGATTCAAAATCAGAAGATGGATACTTAGATCCATTTGACTATTAGACATATTCAACTTACGAACCTTGCCTTCGGGGAAGATGACTAACTCTCCTTTTAGTGAACCGAGAGAGAGTTATTGGAACTCATACATAGTGATATATGTGGTCCCGTCGACTCAAGCTATAGGTAGTTACCAATACTTACATTCATTCATGATTTCTCTGGTATGGACATGTACTTAATGAAGTACATATCCGAGGCCTTTGAAATTCGGGAATATGAATGAGGTAGAGAACCAAATGAAAAGAGTATTAAGACGTTCGATCGGATCGAGAAGGAGAGTACTTGAGTGAGTTTACCCATTTCCTTAGGGACAATGGGATTCCATCGATGGACACCTCCTTATACACCTTAGCTCAATGGAGTACTTGAAGGAGGAATCGCATTAGACATAATACGATCCATGATGAGTTTCACGACCGGTCTCATTTGGGGTACGAGTGACTTACCTTCTAAATAGAGTTCCATCAAAGTCAGTGTCTACACCATATAAGATATAGAAAGGAAAGAAGCCCGATCTTAAAATTGTTAAGATTTGGGGTCGCCCACGTTAGAAGACACAACCGATAAGTTGGATTAGAATAGAATGGTGCACATTCATGGATACCCAAAGGAAACTTGTGGGTATTATTTCTATCATCCCGAGGACCGAAAAGTCTTTAAGAGAGCTATGTTCCTCGAGAAGGAACATATTCTTGGTGGAAAAGAAGTGAGATAGAATTGAGCGAGGTTGAGAACCTAACTCAAGCACCATTCCGAGAGTGCGTGTACCTAACAATTCAAATTTACGTGGGTCTAGTAGAGTATCTCACCCTCACGGAAGATATGTGAGACATATCGTGGAGATGACTCTCGGGATGTTGATCCTCGGACCTACGAGGAGGCTATATGAGTATAGACTCGAAGTAGTAAGCCATGAATTGAGATGGATTCCATGTACTCTAACAAGGTTTGGAACCTCAGATGCACTGAGGGTGTTGTAATTTCGCAAATTGATCTTCAAGAAGAAGATCGGAGTGGATGAAAAGGTAGAGACCTATAAAGCAAGGTAGCTAAAGGATATCGTCAAAGACAAGGAGTTGACCATGATGAAACCTTTTCACTTGTAGCCATGCTTAAGTCCATTAGAATTATTTTGGCCATTGCAGCACACTATTACTATGAGATCTAGCAGATGGATGTCAAAACAACATTCCTCAATGACAACCTCGAGGAAGAGGTGTATATAATACAACCAGAGGGATTCGTATCCAAAGAGAGTCCAGATAAAGTGTACAAGTTACTTAGATCTATTTATGGATTGAAGCAAGCTTCCCGATGTTGGAACACAAGATTTGATGAGGTGATAAGATCTTATGACTTCGTTAAGAACGAAGTTGAGCCTTGTGTGTACAGGAAGGTAAGTGAAAGTGCTATCACCTTCTTGGTGCTATATGTGGATGACATCTTAATCATTGGAATGATGTAGGAATACGCCTACAAGAAAAGATTGGCTATCTAAACTTCCATGAAAGACTTAGGCGAAATATCCTATATTTTGGGGATCAGGATCTATAGAGATAGATCCAAAAGGATGTTTGGCTTGTCCCAGTCTAGGTACATAGACTCTATTGTCAAAAGATTTGGCATGAAAAATTCCAAGAGAGGTCTCATACGAGAAATGGAATATCACTTTCAGGAGTATGTCCTAAAGACTCGAAGAAAGGGCAAACATGGATAAGATACCTTATGCCTCGATAGGATCTATCGTTATGATGCTATGTACTAGGCCCGATATAGCACGTGCTTTGAGTGTCACGGCGTGTTTCGTGATCCGTTTAGAACACTAAAAGGTAGTAAAGTGCATCCTTAAGTAATTGAGAAGGACTAAGGATCTTTTACTAGTATATGGAGGAGGTAGCCTCGGTACACGACTCAAGTTTTCGATCGATATTGATGATAGCAAGTCAAATTGGTATATTTTCACCGTGAATAGAGGCGATGGTGGAAGAGTTTCAAGCAAGATACTATGACGACCATAGAGAGAATACATCACTGACGAAAAGGGTATGGATGAAGAAGTTTATCAAGGATTTGAGAGTCGTACTAAGCAGTGTAGAACCAATTCCCATATACTGTGACAACAATGGGGCGATAACTCTAGCAAGGGAACTCAGGTCTCATCAGAATTATTCTGAAGAGGTTTCATATGATTAGAGCGATCATAACCCGTAAAAATATAGTAATAGAAAGAGTACCATCCGAAGATAACATTGCAGATCCATAAAGCCGGCTCAGATTTGAGCGTCAGTGGTCGATGGGATCACATAGGTGATTAGCTTAAGTTGTGTAGGTCAAGTTGTGGCCAAACCTCTATAAATTATGAGTTTTTCTCTCTTTGTTGAATTTCGCATTTATTAGCTAAATCAAAATTTTTCGATCTTAAGTTTGATTCGCTCACGTATTCAAATTCCAAGAAACACTTAACTCTTGCACTAATTCACCCTCCCCTCGCTAATTAATCTTAACAGAGATCTTCTAGACCGTCTTTACCTAACCTCGGTTACTTAAACAAGCTTCCTAATAAGTCCAAATCAACCCCAATTAAGACCTAATGATCTCTTAATTGAGTTAGAAAAACTAACTCTCATTATGATGCTAACTACGACATAACACATGTTCGATCACAATCGATCTTCGGCGAACTCTCGGTGAACTCCCAACATCCTTTCGGTGAACCCTCGGTGAGCTCCCATTTCCTTCGGGGAACTCTTGACGAACTCCCAGTATCCTTCCAACGAACTCCCGATGAGCTCTCGACAAGCTCTAGACAACATCATTCGAACCTCCGGCGACCTTTGGCGAATTCTCGACGAGCTACCACTGCATCATCCGAAACTCAACCCGATAACTTGACTCCAGCCCAACAATTGATGCCTTTTTGTCATTGTAGTCAACTTTCTCTAACACACAAGTTAGATCATAAAACCTATCAATTGATTTCATCATCAAAATTTGAGATTCAACATCTACCACAGGCAAATGATATTTCCAACAAAATTATATCATGAATCCATGATATTGTACCAAAAAAATAAGTCTTCATAGTTTATCATATTACGCCTCGAGAAACCTTCTCAAGATGACATAAGGAGTCAAACACGCTTAATTGTTACAAACCCGTGAATTGTGATAAACTTTTCCTCTTTGATATGTTAAAATGTTTTACATGTTAAAATCAAGGTCTTAATAAGACCTTAACTATCCGCTTATCGGGAATCCCGGATCTCGCAAAGGTGAAATCCATTTAGTACCCACTATTCTGCTTCAAAAGTGGTTACCTCCTCCTCTGTCTTAGTCGAGCTAGCTTTGTTTTATTCCCTCGATCCGCTTAGTCTCTTCTTTCCTCTACCGCTGGTCGAGCGTCTTCAAACCTCTACCATCCACCACGACTCATCGAGTCTTGTTTGAATAGCTCCGCTTCGCTCCTCTCCTACCGTTAGTATAGTTACCCCTTTCTATATTTAATAGCATCTTCACTTTAAGATCCCTTAGTTGGTCTTATTCCCCATCCACAACTTAGTTTTAGAGCTATTTCCTTCTAATCTTCCACTTAGAACATAGAGTTAATTCAAACCTTGGTTCGAGTCTTCTTCGCCCTTGCCTTATCCTTATCTATAAGCCCCTCTTATTTTCTTGGAAAGACCTACGTGAAGAAAGAAAGGAGATACTAGCTTCATGTGTATGGCATTTCAAAAGCTAATAAAATGTGAGGCTATTAAAGATTTCGTGCCCCAACCCAAGGCAAGGTAGAATAATATCCGTATAAAAAAAGAAAAGAGCCTATTCGTATATATTAAAGCCCTTTTCCGCACTTAGCAAAAGAAAGAGCCAAAGATCATATTCATGTGCAAGAGTCGCCTAAACTTCAAATCGTAGAAAGTGGACTAGTTCGACCGGTGCTTTTGTTTGACTAGGGGCATTAGCCATAGGAAGTATAGTAAGGTAAGGGAGTAGTTTCCACTCGTTACCGAGGGTGATTCCATTCATTAATCTTGTTAAACTAGTCTACTTCAAATCAAGGTTTTGTTTGCCGTGGATAGGTCTTTTCTCTTAGCTCAAACTGAACGAATCTCCTTCTTGATGCTTCCCACACAATGACTGATCTTATAAAGATCGATCAATAAAACAAAACCCTCACGATCCAATGGCCAAGAAATAGCACTTTCGCCTAAGCACCGCTTTCATGCTTCTTGCTTTTAACACCTCCGCCTCCGAGTTACTATTAACGATTATGCTATCGAGGTTTTCCACTACAAACAAACCACCAAGGTTCAAAAGCATGTCTTTCACTCTATTCGAGTTGAGGCTCGCTATAAGTTTTCTTAAGAGGCATCTCTCTATCGATTAAGCTATAGCGTGTTCTTACATTCCAAGTTCTATAGATATTGAAAGAACCCGAGCCGCATCCAAAAGCAAAGCACGTGAAAGGGAAAGTCAAGAGCCGAGCTATAGGGCTAATAATGACATCTTATTTGTGAACTCCACAAACAAGGGAACAAGCATCAACGATCGAACCACCGCTCCACCTTGCCTAGTCACTTAATCTGATTTGATGTTATACCCTTAATGTAATGCAAGCTATCCATAACATAAGTAAGGGTATATTCCCGACACAACCTCACCCGACAACACAAGCCCTTTTCTTTTAAGTACATTGCACGTTAACCCCTATTTCCAACTATTTTTGGGTTCCATTTCTTTCTCCGTATCCGTGAACCTCTATTTCGTTATTTAACCTTAAGCAAATGTTATCATTTTTCACGCGAGGGCTAGTCTCGTATCTCCCAAGGGCGAAAGGCAAGTCGGGGTGTGATTCAAAGTAAGGAAAGGAAGTCAATCGAATGCCCAAGTAGCTTGAGACCGAGTCGATCCAACATATTTTCTTTCTAAAGTACGAAAAGGAGTCAATCCCACGATGAGCTTGCTTGTAGTTAAGGTAGGATTGATTTACAATGCGATCGATTTCAAAGACATGGATGAAAATAAGTGCAACATTTCAATGTAATCAATATCTGGATTATACGCAGGAGACTAAAGTCCGTTAACAAGAAGAATTGAGTCTAGGTTCGATGCTTGAAAGGATCTAGGTTGAATGCTTGGCAAAAGTAAAGGTGGTATCCATTTAGTGTCGAGGATGAGGATTAGGATAAAGGTGCCCAATATTCTAAGTTGGCCATTTAGAGGAGTGCTTTAACTAATAATTTCTATACTAATTGTCACCAATTTTCTATACTTATTTCTATACTTGGGTTCGAAAGATTCCGCTAATGTTGGAGCAGAGGCTACTACCCTAGGATCGATTTCAGGATTCGATTAGAATAAGGATCTAAATGATGTTTTTCTTGGTAAAGTATAAAGTAGTTCTTTGCTCGCAAGAGATGATATTAATTCCTCAAATAAGTCATGTCATCCCATAACAAGAAGAAATCTAGTAGTGGTCCAAAGAATGGCGATAGATTGAATTTTCATTTGGAGTGCTCACCACCAAGCTACTATTTAAACGATTGTTAGCCTACCAACTTCCCTCATTCAACTAATCCTTAGCAAACTCGTCATTCCGCCAGATCTTTTGTTTTGACATCAATAATTTACTAGCTTACTTCGCTTTCCAAGCTCTCTTATACACTTGCCTCATTCTTATTGCCTCCGATTTGCTTCCTCGGTCCTATCAACTTCATTATTATACTTATGACCGCTGCTTCACCCTCGAACCCTAACTCTCAAGCCTTCCGCCTTACTTAAAAGTCCGAGAACCGCACCAAACTATAATACCATAGTAGTGCCTAGTGCGCGAGCGATCTAATAATACACCGATAGGAGTAAGCTAATAGAGTAAGCGTAAGTAATAGACTAATAGGAGTAAGCACCAATAAGAGAATAGGTAATGAGTCTAGTTGCGATCGATAGTTCCTTTCTTGTTAGCGCGATTTCGATCCGATAGCTCTATTAGTAGCCTATCTCCTACCACAGAAAGAGTGTAATGGACAGAAAGTCATCGACTCCTCAAGAAGAATGAGATCATTAAAGTAAGCCTCCACGGGCAAGCATACAAGGCAAATACAAGACGTGACACGAGACATAGTCGATAGAGAGAGAGATAAGGGTATCGAGACTTACATGAGCGAGGCACGATCTCGAACTAAGGATTTCAATAAAGTAGTATCCGACTTAGGGGCGGAAAGGAGGTCGATGTCATTCGAGTGAAATGGTTTTCACGTAGGGATGTCTTGAGGAGTTCTCCTCTTATGGGTATTCAGAGTTCGCTACCCATGTGCTATTTCGCTACCTATATGCTATCGATACAAGCAAGATAGTCTATGCTATTGATATAAGCAAGATAGTAGTTCAGAGTGAAAGCAAAGATGATAGGATGGAAGTTGAGGTAGTGAGCCCTAGGATCGAGCTAAGGAATTAGTTCTAAGGTCGCCTAGTTGATTCGTTATTTCTTAGTTTCTTTCTTGCACTCGTGAGTTTGGTTCTCTATGCTCTACCACCCATATCCTAGTGGTTGATCTTTTCCCACGCCCTATTCTCTTATGCCTCAGAGAAATATTAGTGTGATTCCAAGAAGTGTGCCTCAATTCTATTCCTTGGTTTAGTCTATTAGTGTGTTACCTAGACAAGGTTTCGTTAGCCCTTGTTTCAATCCGATAAGGAGTAGTTTCATTACGGTGTCTCAAGTTCAAGTCCCATTTTTGTTTGCTTCTTTTAGGTGCTAGTTCCAATCTTATTGGTAGTCAACCTTGTTAGTAGTAGCTCGATCTCTTATTAAGTATCGCTTAAAGGAGATCCGATCAATGTTCTTAGAATCCAAGGGGAATGCTAGGTTGAAAACAAGGATAACGCAAGAGAATAGGGATGCCAGCCAAAGCTCACGAGAGAGTCAAAGTAGGTATTTTTTAATGAAAGCGAAAGGTAGCTTCGATCGGTTATTATGAGGAGTAGAGTAGTCGACAATTCTATAGGTATAAGTCGAATGAGTTTTACGGATGGAAGGATCAATACATCTACTTCCCTCGAGTACAGCGCAGCTTATATAGGTGTCAATCCGGAATGAAAGTATGGAAAGCGAACCCGATAAGTAAAGTACATAATGTAAGTCAAGTATAAGCCCCATAGTAAGTCAAAGGGATGAAAGTTAGCAGAGCTCATAAGAGAGCTCGTTAGTAAGTGGTTGCTCGTCGACGCTGACACGAGAACCGCAACATTATACTAAGCTGCCTACTTGCCCATTATCATAAGTAGTAGTCCGATTCTAATGGTACTTGTTGCATTCTTGTTAGCTGTAGTGGACTTCATCCTATTACACTTCAGACTTTTACTTACTTGTTTGGTTTTACTCCTCAATCCATTATTGACTTTCGAACATAGAAATCAGAATAGTTTTTTAGGCATGATCAACTGTGGTAACTACATAACTACTAAGAAACTAGCGGTAAGCCTCTTCCCAAATACTCTAAGTCTAACTTCAATGCTTCCAGCGATTCAAATGATATCCTGCCTTTAATTCCTAGCTCGATACGGATCCTTGCCTTCACTCTTTAACTAATGGATTGTGATTTATTGCTTCTTAGATCGCCTTGTATATCATTTATTATTTATTGAAACTCCTTTCCTTACACGTGATGATCTAAACTCGACTGGTCCGATCCGCAAGATATATGAAATGGGAGGGTATTTGTTTTCCTCGGTCCCTGAGCTAGACTCAATGATAAAGTAACAATGGTTCGAGTAGTCTTTCAAAAAGATTCAAAGAATCCACAGGAACCATAAGTTTTGAGCAATACAAAGGTCTTGTATGGATATAGGTAATAATAAGCGGAGGTGTTGGCACCGAGAATGAATAAGAGTGGAATCTGTTTGTCAACTCAACGAGGTAATTGTGTTAGTTCTAAAAGTGGTGTTCGAGCAAAGTCAACGAGGGAATCAGGCTTTACATTTATAAGGGTGAAAAAGATGGGTTTAGAGCTTAACAAAGTCGAAAATAAGTGTTTATAGCGGTAAACGACCAAATAGAGAAGCCTTCTCAATCAAGAGCATACTGCATATTCCTTCCTTAAGTAGAGTATCAACAAACAAGGCAACTAAACAAGGCGCAAGGAAGATTACACATGGGTTTCGAAGGAAAGGTGCTCAATCCAAGATTCAAACACCGAGGTTTAAAGGAGGAGTTTAAAGCGCAAGTAAGCTCCACAAGAGAAAGGTTCTTTGTCAACGAGCTTAAGTTTTAGTGAAGTCCTAATGGTGCATCAAGTCAAGTCAAGTATCCGTTCTTGGAAAGTTAACTCTTGAATAAAAGTATCGAAATTCTATCCGTAAGGAAGCAATCCGAGTTGCATCTTATAATAAGCGGAATCCTAATCTCCTATCTTTTATCGAGGCAGCAGCAATAGATATGAAATAAAGTATCCAATTCCAAAAGATCAAGTAGTGAAAAGAGAATAAGTGTAAAAGTAAGCTTGTCGCAATCGGTCAAATGATAGTGTAGTTCTTGTTGTCGATAAGTATCTTTCTTTTCTAGTGCTATCCCACTTTACCCTATATACGTGGTATTCCACTTGTGCCATATAAATGAATCGATGATTTCAAGCTTGTCGATCAATCGCATCTACGTTCGCCACTTTAGCTAAAGTGATAGTTTCAATTCGTTTCAAGGTATAGTTCGATTCAAATGAAAGTAGAGTTCCTACTGTGGTATATTTAGTTCCTCGAGGGACTTTCGTGAATCATGTCATTGAGGATATTACCCATTATATATGATACTAGAACGATCGCGAACTCAACTGTCGCTCGCACGTGTTATAGGAGTGAGTTGCGAGAGTTTCTATAAACTTATCTTATAGGTCTCCGCCTCGTGTAAGCTAGTTCCATTCTAATTGTTTAGCACCCAGTAAGGAGTCAATTTTGAAGCAATAAGTGAGTTTTAGTAAGCGGATAAAGAGCCAACTATTATAGGTGTTTTTCCCTAAATTATACCTTGTGTTACTAATACAGAAAGCAACTCGGGTGCTAAAGGAAAGGATAAGTTCGAGCTAGAGAGCGAATACCGCTTATGTGTTTTAGTGTCGACTAGGTGGGTTGAAAGCCCCGAGCTCAATAAGCACCCCGGACTACCTACGTAAGCACCCCTACTAGAGTAAGCTAATGCACTGCTTGTTGAATTGATTGTTCATTTGCATTCTGCTGTTCTTCCCTCGCTACAAGAGTATTGTATTGTATAGAAATAGGGTAATATTAATCTAGATTTTTCTACCATTCCTATCCTATTGATCGAAGCTCGTAGAAAGTATGATGCTACTATCGAAGGAGTGAGGTTGGATTACATCATTATATCATATGTCTACTCAACCGACTTACTTGACTTGGACTACGTAAAGGGAAAGGTCAGAATAAGAATTCATTAACATTTTCCAAAAGGGAAGGGTACTTGTCAATAATCCATTGGTACGACTAAAGGAAGACCTAAAACTCATTGGGTAATGCTTAGTATTACTTAGAAGTAAGGGAAAAGAAGTACCATTCGGCCAAAGGAGAGTTGTGATCCATCACCAATCATCGATTCTATAGCCAAGCCCACATTACATGCAATAGTACGACGCTTAGAATGACCGAATAATCTAATAAATGAGAATTGGGCCATGTCTACAATTATGCCCACCCACACTTTGGATTATCCGGACCTACTTAGAGGTATTTAAAGTGATTCTAAAATCAATATAGTAGAACAAAATGTGAGTAGATGAGATCGAATGCAATAGGAACAAAGACATAGGAACTCTAACATTAAAAGTAGGGTAATCAAAGTAAGGTAGACTAAGATTGAGTTTCTTTTGTTGTTCCATATTTTAGTATATAGTTACATTCTATTCATTATTCATGGAGTGCATTTCTTTATTCTATTATAATACTTAATCGAGATCGAGTGGTCAAACGAACTAGTACAATACTTAATCGAGCGGTCAAACGAACTAACCACTAGGGCCTCGAATAGACCATGAGCTCTGGCTACCTTGCTCCGCAAACAAAAGATCCTAAAAGAAAACACCGCCTTATATGAGCTTTATTACGAGTGTTTAAATGACCATCTCGGACACCAAATGCAAAAGTAGTCTTTTAATACTTTTCCTAAGGGCACCGCCTCTTTTTAGGCGGTTATCTTGATGTAGTCAAGGAGGTAGGCGAGAAGCAAAGTATACCGCGAGCTAGTAGCCTTTGCCAAATAAACGCTAATAGCTTGCTTGTTTGTTCTTGCCAAAGTTATGATGTCGTTGTCACGAGAAAGGACTTCATCTTGAAATCAAGAAGCCAACAATGGCGATAGCTGGTATCACTCTCCACCTTCTATCTGCTAGAAGTGTCAAATGCAATGTGTTAACTAGAAGCCTTAAAATCTAGTCCGACTTTAACACCGACACCATACCCACAATTATAAGTATCCAAACCTAGACTCGAACTTGGGTATACAAGAACAGAGCTCGCTAAGGAATGGAACGAGCAACTAGGGGACGATCGAACGGATCTTAACGACTCTACTATAAGATAAGATCACACATAAAACTACGTATGTTGTTAGAGTGACATTTCCACTAATCTATTTATGGGTGAAGCAAGAATTCAATCAAGCACAAGAACCAAATTCAAATAAGGTCAAGCTATAGGAATGGATCACTACTAACAAGGTTCCAAACTCATACTAACAAGGATGCAACAAGAACACGGAACTCCACTACTATATTTAAGACTATAGGTATCCAACTAGGTAACTACTCATCACTACCATATGATGAGAATTCAATCACGCTAGTAAGATTGACTACTATGCTAATAAGACTTACTCCACTAGCGGAACCCAACGCTCCTTATTCTAACTATCCACCGAACTAGGGCTTTTCATGCTCTAACCATCGATATAGATCCTTTATCTTACAAATAAGGAATTACATTAGCAAAAGAAAGACGAAAATGACTAATAGAAAGAATAGCATAATGTAACAAAGAGTAGGTATGAGAATGGAAATAAGGGTTATTGGAATCAAACTAACGAGTAAGGAAGTAGTAGAATTGATAATAAGTAATAAGCCCAAGCCATAGTGAAATACATATACTTAGATGGAGTGAAAGGCACAACAGGGGTAGGTCTCGTTGCACTATTGAGAGCTTGCGTCATTAGTCAAGTATTGTTCGTGGTAGTCCGATTCTAACTTAATGGATTGATTGCTACCAAGGTGTTATCACTAGTTGAATTATGTTTTCACTCTTTCCAAGTAGTAGAGATCCCGACACTTGTGAATTCAATTCAATTCCTTCTTAATTATTAGCTTGCTTTCTTCTCCTAGCACCATTGCTTTCTTCTCCTAGCACCGAGGTTCACCAATCCTAAAATACATGAGGTAAGATGAATTATTTACGCCGCACTTTATTAAGAATATCCTTTCTTTATCTAGTTGACCCTTACTTCTATCCAAATCTCATAGGACTTCTATCCGGGACTTCCAACAATTCAATATCGATTTAATTCCCAAGCCGAAAGGGATTAGGTGGCACCGGATACATATTCTTTGAAAATATCCTTTATTACTCTATGGCTTTTCAAGTCCATTTCTTATTGCTCTATAGAATATCCCGTGGTTAGCTTCCTTGCTAACCCAAATTGGGATGGATACGATACAAAATAGGTTGTGCGCTAGTAAGTTGACTTTGTCTTGTCTCACCCGAGACGAATTGCCCCTTCCTTTATAGAAATATTTCAATAGTCTACGAAATGAAGAAAAATAGAATAAGACAAGAAAGATAATTCTAAGACCTCCCAATCCATCGTCCCTTCTGGTTCTCTGCCTAGCATTTGATTCAGTCTAGCATCACAATAAGTAAATGAACGCACGATCGATGATTTCCTTTCTTGTCTTGGGTTGGGAGCATCCTACTTTTTATCACCCATCGGAAGAATTAGCTTCGCTCGTACTCATACAAGTCAAAAGGAGTGTAATGCCCCGACAAAACATTTTGTTGCATTCCAAAATGAGTAAAAGCGAGTTCTTTGGGTAAGGCCTACGGGTTCTTTCTTCGTCGATCATCGAAAGTGCATTGACGCAGGATCGCCTCAACGCCGGTCTTTGAATAAGGAGCTCCTTCCTTTGTTGGGCAACCACGGAATCAATGCGACTATTCAATTCTCCGATGCCTTCACTACATGCCTTTGATCAAATCGATAGTACTCTTTCTTATATGATTAGTCTTTATCAGAAGTAGAAAAGCTATCGATGGTCACAAAACACAATCGATCCCGAGGCAAGGTAAGGGTCCAAAGCCACTAGTCCGCCTTCATATTAATATTATAGCCTAAATAAGGAGGAACTTACTCAAGCTTTAAACTCAAACAAACAAATCCCACTTTGTTGAAATACTTATATGTATGAAAAATAAAGATTACCTACCATTTCAATCGAATCGACTGGGTTTAGACTAAATCTTTGTTTCGGTATCAAGCAAGCCAATTGACTTACAATTGAAGGAACTCGTGGTAATTTCTCTAAATTGGAGCACTAGTCCTTCTTTCCTTGGGGAACTTCCCTTAAGGCACTAGTCTCTTCCTGGGAACTCCTAGAAGATAAAGAAGCGAAGGAATCACCTAGTTTGAGTTCGGAAGATGAATCCGAGAGAATAGAGTCTAATAGTCGAAAGGGCAATCTATCGACTTCTACTAAAAGCATTTGCAACCTAGCTAGATCTCACACAATAGTAAGAGTAGGCCTACTAGAGGAAAAAGATAGCCTCCTCGTGTCTTTTTATCGACTCTTGCTTTGAGAGTTTACCATAACTTGAGAGCTTACCTATAACTCGGCTGGGCTTATTGACGAGAGAGAGGAGAAGACGGGCTTATTACAAGAAAGGAGAAGAGGAGTGGTAGTCGAAAAAAGGAAGTAGTAGAGATTCAACGTTATTATGCAAAAATGAGCAAAGGCGCAATTCCTATATTCGTTCCGCATTCTTAGCATCAAAGCAAATCTTCTCGCTATAGCAACAAAGGCGTAGATTGAAATCATGTATCCGATGCCTTGACAATGAATGCACGAATAAGTGAAATCTCCAACTTCTTACTGGCAAACAAAAAGCAATCTGTGCTGTGATAGTTGAAATTGGCTAAGGTTAGTTCTTTTACTGCATAGGACAGTTCTATATTTGGATTTAATTAGTAGTTGACTATCCGATGTATCCTTACTTGTGGTCGAGGGGCAGGGGCAACAATAAATGTTCGTATCCTTCGTAGGAACCCTAATTCTTCCGATAGTTGAGTGCATTCTTTAAGTCAAATAGCTCATTCATTGATTGATGGGTCGGGCACTCATGCTAAGCAAACGACTAATAAACTCGAGGTAAATCTAATATGATAAAACAAATATCCACATAGGGTAACTGAATACTGAATTCATAGCATCAAAGGGAGAATGAGCCCAAGGAAACTTATACTTTAATGAAAAAGGGAGTAACGGTTTGAGAGAAGCAACCAGCGAGGTGCTCCAACTCGAACATAGGCATTGAACTCAAGATACTAATAAGAGTAAAGTAACTCAAACTTACTAAAGGGTAGTAAGAATAAGAGAAAAGGTAGTCAAGCTAACGGCAGCATACTTACAACCGGGACATGGAAACCAAGGCAAGGTTATTCTTTGACTTCACTCCTACTCTTGGTTACTCGTTTGATTCTTTGACTCACGACTCTACTCCTATGCCTGTAGCCTTCCAAGTCGTAGGTATCCTTACTTTATATGGTACCTTACTCGATGGCTTCTCATTCCCACCAAGTGATTCTATTCTCATAAGTAGGAGTGCTTGTTTAAAAGCAAAGAGAGGTAGGTTGGTTCTTTAGTAGTTGTCATCGAGGAAGTACATACACCAACAGAGCCTGCCACTACTGGTATAAATTCTCTTCTTTATTGACGCCAAGCCAACTTCCAATGATTTCTTGCATCTTGCCCAGGGCACCTTAGGCTTTACTGCTTACTTTGACTCCTCAACTATGGACCTCGGATCCACCCTTCCCGGACAACTCACTACCGAAAAGATATAGATTTGATGTTACAAATAAAATAGAGGGCATAGTAAATAGAATAAAAGCTAGAGTAAAGTAGTCTCGCTCCTTTAGTCGCTTCACTCTTTCACTTACTAGTTCCATACCGCTTGGTCTACTACCCCTATCTTAACTTGGCACTCTCGCTTTCAATCTATCAAACATTATATCTAACTACGCCTTACTTTATATTACCCTTATGCCCTCTTCAATTACTATCTCTAATTGACTATTTTGCATGGGAGGCTTGTTCTCGAGCTCCATTCTTGTTGTTACTAGTTGAAATACGAGTAAAAGTATTGTCGTGTTAATAGTAAGGTCAACTAGAGAGTTAGGTTGGATTCCAATAGAGTAGGATAGGATCTCCTAAGATGGAAGAATCAAGTAAGCAAGAGACTCAACTCATGTGGTGGCCGTTCATAAGGTCTTATAGGCCATCGAAAGAAGTGGGTATAAGACCCATAGTAAATATAGCTTTAAGGCAAGGAAAGCAAGCATTAGACAAGTAGTGGCTTGGTGGCTTAAAATAACTAGTGAAAGAATAGAAGCAAGGAAATAAACTGTGGTAAGTGGAAAGAAGGTCTGGAAAGTAAGAATCAAGCAGGAAAGTTCGAATCAAGGGGAGCTACATAATGCAAATAAGGAGCAACAGCTTTAGTTAGCAAAGGTAGGGCTTACAGACAGTGAGAGGTCGCTTAGAGAAAGTAAAGCCGATCCAATGTGTCAATGTTAAAGAAGAATAGTAAGTAAAGACAATGACCAAATAACTACTAATAGCAAATAGAATAGAAAATAACGAAAATATTGGATAAGATAATTAGACCCACCCACGAGAACATAATCTTGGAATTTAGAATAAGAATAAGTGATGTGTTCGCCAAACCCCGCTTCTAGCTGGTCTTCTATTAGAATCGAGCTAGGTAGTATAAAGCTTCAAGGTGGTGTCAAGGCATCGAAACAAAGAATATAGGATCAACTACCAAGTGGTAAACCGAGAATAAAGAGTATAACTTATAAGTAGTAGTATTCGTAAGGATGCATCATGTATAGGAGTAAGAAGAAAACGATCTAAAGAATTCCGTATCAAAGATAGGGTATAAAAGAGTGTATCTTACTAGGGTATAAAAGAATTAGTAAGTGGCCAAACACGGAAGAATTGAAATCCAATAAGTAGTAAAAGAGCTATCCAAAAAAGATAATCATAATCCCAATATGGTTGTTCGGGGTATATGATAGGCGCTCTCAATTCCAAAGTCAGAAAGAAACTCATTAGTATGCAAATGGATACGTGTCTAGTGTGGGAGAATGAAACCAACCAAGTAGCAACAGTAATCAAACAGAGGGCATAGAAATCAACTCATTAGGTAAGATACGTTTGTATACGAGCCCTAAGACTAATAGTATTATAGTAGTATCAATGGACTATATACAACTAAGAGAATTGAGCTACTAGGCAAATAAGAGAGCTATCCCCATTCGTATTTAGTATAGTAGACGTTAATATTGGAATGAAAGTACTAATAAAAAGAATCCAAATTAGTATTACAAGGTAGCATTTTTAAGCGATAGGGAGTTCACACGGGTATCCTTCTTACTTGATGGTTGAATTCTCGATTAGTATGGATTTGACTCTTTCGGGTTGGATCTCTTCTGCTCCTAGCTCGAGTCTTGTTAATGGCAATAGTTAATAGAAATATGAGTATTAGATGTACTAATTGATTTCTAGCTTTTTATATTATGAGAAGCAATGGTTCAATTCCAATAGTAGTTTAATTCTCATAGTAGTAAGCGGATTCTTTATTATGAAAGTCAAGCATATAAGTAGCTTCACCGCCATCATTGGGTAATTGACGTTGTAATTGACTCGAACTATGCTAAAATCGAGAGCTTAGAACACTTCAAGAATAGAGCAAAAATTTAAATCCTAAAATTTAAATCATATGAATGGAGCGAGTAAGTCATGTCAATCATATGAATCCTAACAAGGTTCGTCAATGATCGAATTTATATCGATACGATTACGACACGAGCTATATGGCATATACATTTCAATATATTATCATATAATAATATTATATTATATTATATTATATTATATAATATTAATACAATATGGATACAATATAATATATACTAAAAATAAAACGAGAGCCGAGGTGTCTTCTCCTTCTCCTCAAGATGGGAGACGAGGCGTCACCGTGATGCGCTCCCACGCCGAGGAGTTCCTTCTCGCCTGCCTTCCGGCAAAGAAGGAAGCCCGCCAACCAAGAATCCGAACTCTGAGAGCAATAGCTATTAATCAACTTTACTGCAGATAAATGATTGACTCTAAATAAAATTATTTTATAATTACAATACCAAGCAACAATGGCAAATCTGGTTAATCACTTTAATGATACATTATTAAGTCTTAGAGAGTTTTAATTGAGGTCGTGACTAATTTTATTTGAAGTGACTAATAAAAAAAGAAGTTTATAATTTCCAAATAGAAAAGTGAATAAAAAATAAAAAGAGAAATCATTTGACAAAATGATTGTTAAGGTCGAGATTTGAACTTGTCACTAATTGGTCCATTGTATCAGCCTAGGTGCATCCTTAGTAGAAAAGCCATAGTCATCATCTTAAGTAATTTCCAAACCTACATAGCACGAAAAACAAAAAGCTCTCACAGGCCAGTCATGCTCAAACTGGTTGAAGCATCAATAGCATTTTATCCTCGTGAGGACCTAAATTAAAGGATGATGTCATCATTGTAAGCATGCTTCATATTGAAGCATCCCGATCCCGATCCATCGCCCGTGGACCCAAGAAAAGTTTAGTGAAAAAGTTAACTCAATTTGCTATCCTGATCCCGATCCATCGCCCGTGGGCTCCTCCGTGCTTCACGATGAGAATCTTCGGCAAACACAAGGAGAAGAAAACGACGCGGGAGCTTCTCACCGAGGCTTCGCGAGGAGATTTCTTCTCCCCGCACAGGGAGAAGAAACATCTCCCCACATGGGGTGAAGGAACGAGGCGACGTGGCATTTTTTTTATTCTTTAACTTTATTATATATATATATATATATATACCGAGCAATACGCTTGCGTGTATTGCTCGATACCGACATACCGTACCATACCGAGCTCGATACGTTAGTACGGTATGAAATGGTAGACCTTTCCTATGATTGTAATTGCTGGCATACATTATAGTAACAAACATTGTTTTACTAGAATCTTTTTGGATTAGTGTGATCATAAATTATAGTAAAAAGAAAAAGATTATAAGCAATTAGAAAGACGACAACAGGAGTATACTTTTGATAAGCCTAAAGACGAGATTCTAATGAATATATTATAAGGACTGGCAAATAAGCTCCTAATCGATATTTATTGGTCTAACCAGGCAACGATATGGCACATATATATATCTATATCATTTATTCTAAAATATATTTTTATTTTATTATTTAGTTTAGTCATATCAAGTGGTACAGGCATATTGTTATTCCTCCTAGTTTCTCTGCACTATACCAATCCAATAGGTTATCGAAATCAAAATCGATTAGGCATTTAAATCCATTGAACAACAATAAGGGATTTGCATCACGACTATCCTTATAAGAGTAATATAAGAGAAAATTTAGGAATGGAGTTTGATGATCAATACATCGTATATAGTCTTAAAAATATAAATGCTTGGAATATTGAACCACTTACCACCACCTCCCAGCATCTTCAAAGAATGAAAAAGTTAACCTAATCTGCAAGCACCAAAGAAAAGCTAAGCTTAGTGAAAGCAACCTTCATTGTGCTCAATAATCTTCTTATCCACATTGAATGGAAACTTAGTTGCTCAACTTCCATATTGCTGGTCTTTACAATAGAAGGAACCACAATGAAAGAAATCAAAAGAAAAAAACTAACAAAAAGAGACAAACATGAAAAGTAGCAAAAGAAGACATTACCCAGGAAGATAGAGAGATGAGGCCATGTTCAGACCTATTGTTGATAATTGGACTACAGAGCAAAGCATCATGCATCAATCCATCTTCTCATCCTGATGTACAGAAGTAGGCAACCTCCCACGTTGGATCAATGATGGATTTCTATTGGATAGAAGCTTGTGGTCATCAGAAGTCAGAACCATATAGTTTTCTAGGTCATCTATCTGCATCTCAAGCAAAAGGAAGAGAAAAGCATTACCACTAGTGTAGTACTACACGAGATCAAAAATAGTTAGAGCACTTATCTTGTACCCATCCTCTGCACCTTTGCCTTCTTTCTATTGGGTTGCTTATACCAAGGATTTGTCCTTATAGTGAAAATAGAATGTCTCCTTTCTAAAGATGGCGGTCATGTAGGACCAATGCTCAAGAACTTGAAAACATGTGAATTATGGGCTCATCATATCTTGTTCACCATCGACACCATATCTTTCTTTATTATGTGCTTTTTGTTCCGAGTCACTACAACAACAAAGCTATAAGTCCCAACTATTGGGTACATGTATCTTTGCTATCATTGATAATTTTATTAAGTTTAAAATACTTAAATCTTTATTTATAACTTCTATTAAAGTCTTTTAGGTCTTCCTCTATTTCTCCTTGTAACACTAACATTAATTATTTCACCACTGCCACAAAGATCTAAAGGTCTCCTCAGTATATGCCCATATCATCTTAAAAATTTTCTCTCATCTTATCCTCTATCGACACGATACCTAGTTGTTCACAAACAAAAGTATTTCTTTTTTCTATCTTTCCAAGTAACTCTACACATCCATCTCAACATTTTTATCTCGAAGCATAAACTTTTTATATATGTCTTATCTTAACAACCCAACATCGCCAGAGTCACTCCTCGCAAAAAATATAGATGACTTGTCTTCTTTTCAAAGTTAGACATTTGATAGAACTATTATTTAAGATCCATTTATAAGATATCAAGAAAACATTAACAAGCATAAACTTTATGTAACGAAATATACATATAGCTATAAAAATGTAACACAAACCAAGGTTTTACTTACCACTGATGTACCGACATTTGTCGATACTAGTGTGATACCAGATTGGGCAATCCGATAGTATACCTCCGATATATTAAAATATATTATAATATTATATATTATAATATTATATAATATAATATTATATATTAAATATATTTAAAAGAGAAAAGGCGACATCGCCGATCTTTCTCCGACGGAGAAAAATCGCAAGAGGCGGCGACGCATGACCCACACAGAGAGGCGGCGCAGCGAGGACAAGTGGGTATTCTTTCTTTCTTTCTTCTTCTTTCTTCTTTCTTCTTCAATCAATACAAATCGACTATCGATGGTCGATTTTACGATACCGCAGCGGTGGTCCGCCTACCAAGAATGGTGGATAAGACATACCCCATACCAAAAGACAAATCGGTATGGAAAACCTTGACACAAACAAGCATCTAACAATCCATTACTACAATAGATTAATTGATGGAGAACCATCCAGCTTTAAAAAGGATTTAAAAAAAATTATTCTATAAAAAATAATCAACAAAAAGTAATCAATTAGTTAGCCTAGAAATTCTAAGAATTGTGTTGAAAATTGAAAAGTCTTATAGTCCTTCTAAGGACTCATATTGTATTAAGTGCACTCTTGTATTAAGTGCAATCAATTACTTTTCATGTATCCTAAGAGTCACATTATAGATTTATAAAAGATATACTAATTCCCTAGGAGATTACTCTGGGGAATCATTATCTTCATTCTCTTCCCTTTCTCTATGTTTCCTACTATGTTCTACAACGTATTAGAGCTAGGTCAAGAAACCAACCCTATACCCCATTGGGTTCCAACTAGCAGCAAAAGCTTTGATCAACACTCATGGATCCTTGCACCTCCAATGTCAACCCCCTCGCATGTGTACTTGGACTTTAGAGAAAATATCCCTACGAAATTGGTAAACCATATAGCTTTTAGTGTCGGGTGACAATCCTCCCAAAGCACCGATTCTCCCACAATACAAGGTTGACGTAGAGGTCATTCTTGATGTCTGGCATATTACAATTGCTTCCGATGCTACTTGGATTACCTTAAAGGAACTTCGTGACTTTACACCAAACTTATTTGGAAGCAAGGTTTTCCATATCCAATGACCGACGCAGATTGCCCACTATCGGGTATCACCGAGTGGCTATTTTGCTGTTACCACGTGAAAGAACGATCGATTTCTACTATCAAGGCCGTTGTCGAGCGATAACGATCGATTTCGACCATCGCCGGTCGATTTCAAGTAGTATCAGTCGAGGGAAGGAGAAAGAAGAAGAGGGAGAAAAATACCTCGAGTGCTCTTCGCATCTGTCGCCTCATGCGATTTCTTCGTCGGCGATTTCTTCTCCCGGGAGAAGAAAAGTTCCCAAATCGCCCACGATTTCTTCTCCCACGAGGAGACTTTTCTTCCCCTCGACGCCACCCCGTTTTTATTTTTAACTTTTATAATATATTATATAAATATTCAAGGTTTGTAGATGACATACGTCGGTTGTGATACGAACCGCCGCTACCGGTTCCATCAAAATCGACCGACGATCGAACCGCCGATACCGATTGAAGAAGAAATCGATCGTCGATGGTCGATAGAGAAATCGACCGACGATCGATCGAGGAAGAAAAGGAAGAAAAGAAAGAAAAATCGACTCAAGAACGCCCCGCCGCTGGCCGCCCGCCCACCGCCCCGCCTCTGCCCTCGCCGCCACTTCGCCACAGCCCACGCCACCCACTATCACTTTTTCTCCGCACGAGGAGACAGAGCCGCCATGGAGACAACGAGACGACGCCTTTTCTTTTTCTAATATTTTAATATTTTAATATTTTAATATTTTAATATATTATATTATATTATAAAATATTATGTTATATTTTAATATCTACGATGATAGACGCATATCGCCGACAATACCACATACCAAGTTATGCCCTACGCATACCGCTTTGTGTCATGCATCGAAGCTAAGCTCGCACGCATTCAGATGAAATCCTTGATTGGAAGTACTTTTAAAATTACTCTTCAAAGTCGAGTTCTTTTCCACCGAGGGAGAACAATGGAGAACCGTCGAGCTTCACAAAGGATTTCAAAAAAAATTATTCTAGGCAAAGATATCAACAAAAAATCATCAATTAGTTAGCCTAGATATTATAAGAGTTGTGTTGAAAATTGAAAACTCATTTGGTCTTTCTAGGGACTCCTTTTGTATTAAGTGCACTCATTTACTGTTTTATTATCCTAGAAGTCATAGTTTGAAAATCTAAATGGCATACTAATTTGGATTGAAAATACATATCAAAATCATGTACATTGTCCAAGAAAGAGTGTGCCAAAAGTAATGAATTCTTTATTAGAAAACTGATATAGTTCAAGAACTTAAAAACAGAAAAAAGAAAAGTCAACATAACCTGTAAGCCTTGCTAAATAATTGTGGACCAAGTAGCTTTTGGTTGTGTTCTCCAGTGAACCATTCTAACCAGATTACGAGGCACCATACAAGAATCAAGAAAGGAAGTAACTCAAATTGAAAAATATGGCAAGTAAATAAACGATAGACAAATAAACAAAGTAGCGAAGACAAGAGACGAGCTACAAAGAATGATATGAAGTTGAAATTTAAACTTGTCGATAACTAGTCCACTATATCGATAAGTGCATCCTTAGTGTAAAGACATAGTGATCATCTTAAATAATTGCAAAACCTACATAGCAAGGAAAACACGAAGATCTCATCGCCAAATGCTCAAACCGCTTAAAACATCACCTGGAGGGCTTAAATTCAAGGATGATGTCATCACTATAAGCATGCTTCATATCGAAGTAATCATAATGTAAAGTTAGAAATTTATAATTTTTCAGCCTCACATCATGTCGTAAACACAAATTTGCTCACGTAATACATATGATACAGACTTGATATGCAGGTATAAGTGGTTGACTCAAACCATAACAAATAATAATACATTAAAATCATGATATATAGCAAACACAATAAAAGGTTACGTGAAAGGAGATTGAGTATTGAGTGAAATAATGACTAGTAATGATTTTAATCAAGGTTTAACTCGATCTTCAGACGGTGGGACATATCCGCTAATAGACCGATACCACGGGTGATACCAGTAGCAATTTACCATTACCACCCAAAATCGATAGAATCACCACCATCTCGATCGCCGAGTAATGGCCGATTTCAACCGACGAATCGATTTCGAGTGGTATCGAAGGGAGGAGAAAACACCAAGTCTACATCGCATGTAATCCATCGCGGGTGAACTCACGATCCGTCATAAGCGATTTCTTTATCGGCGATTTCTTCTCCTCTGGGAGAAGAAACGCCTCTAACGTGGGAGAAGGAAAGATACGACATCATTTCAAATTTATATTATATTTATTATATTATATATACCGAGTGATTTATGCATATTGCTTGATAGACGACATATCGCATCGAGAGCTCAAGACGCTAGTACGGCAAACCATGATTTTAATCATTATAATTTTTCATTACAAATTTAATAAACTCTTTATTTTGTTTCCATCATTTTATACATGAACGAATTTTAAAAAATTAGCTTGTTTATAATCTTCTAGATTTAAAGAAAATTATCCAAACCAATGTTTTTGATACCTTAACATGTTGCAGATTACCTAAACAAATTCAATAGAATCATAGCTACGCAAGTCACGTAAACCTTATGAATCCTCATAGCTTAATAAACAAACCTCGATGTTCTATCATCAAAAAATATAGATCCAACTATTGACCAATCCCTAAATCATTTATCCACTTTACTCCAGATAAACGATTGATGCCAAATAAAATTATTTTATAAATACAGTACCTAGCAACAATAGTATATTATTAAGTCTAATAGCCTTTTAATAGATGTCATGATTAATTCTCATTGGTCATCATTACTCAAAATGTTCCAAAAAAAAAGTATAAAAAATAAAAAGAGAAATCATCTGATAAAAAAAAGCTTATAGGTTTCACATTTCTAAAACGTTTATAACTTCGTTCTACCAAATTTACATTATAAAAGTCTCATTGTCTAGTGAAAGGAAGATGAGAAGTATCACTTACACCAATTACTATGATTGTCAACCTCAAAACCACACTACTTAGTCGAATAACTTCCTATTATTTTAATTGCGTCAAGAAAATAAAGCAATTCTTATTCCTTTGATACCCAACTTATAGTTGTTTGCAAAATTTATTTGGCTACTGAGCTCAACTAAATTTTTCAATGGTGCTACCATCAGTTATTCATTCATCATAAGCAAATTAGTCCAGACATCAAACATATGTAACAAGTTGCTTTTTTTTGGGATAAAATAGAACAAATAAATCAAGATGGAGAATTCAAAACCAAAATAAAAATTAAAACTTAAGCGCATATTTATAAGTCAAAACCTAATTTACCATGGCATATTAAAAAGAAAAGAGGGTTAAACAAAAGAGAGAAATTTGAATTGAAAAATACACATCAAAATCATGTACCTTGTCCAAGAAAGAGTGCATGCCAAAAGTAATGAATTCTTTATTAGAAAACTGCTATAGTTCAAAAACTTCAAAACAGAAAAAACAAAAGTCAACATAACCTGAAAGCCTGGCTAAATAAATATGGACTAAGTAGCTTTTGGTTGTGTTCTTCAGTGAACTGTTTTATCAATATCTCCTATGGAGGCAGCCCAATTTTTCTTTACAAAAATCAAGAAAGGAAATAACTGAAATAGAAAATATGACAAAAAAAATGAGAGGCAAATAAACAATATAGCGAAGACACGAGACAAGCTACAAAGAATGATAGGCGAGGTCAAGATTTGAACTTGTCGGTAATTGGTCCACTATATAGACCCAGTTGCATCCTTAGTAGAAAGAGTGATCATCTTAAATAATTGTCAAAACTACATAGCAAGAAAAACCTACAGCATGAAGCATCAGCAACACTCTATACTGGGGAGGGCTTAACTTAAAGGATGAAACTAGTCAGCAACCATATTACTTAATAACATATTAAAGATAGCAACCATTTATGTTTTTTTTATCAAAGAAACTAGTCACAAATAATAATGCATCAAAATTAAAGCTGATATATAGCAAACATAATAAAAAGGTTACATGCGAAAGGAGATTGAGTATTGAATGAAATAATGACTGGTGATGATTTTAATCATTACAATTTTTCATTACAAATTTAATAAACTCTTTATTTTGTTTCCATAACTTTCTACATAAACAAATTTCAAAAAATTAACTTGTTAATAATCTTTTAGATTTAAAGAAAATTAACCAAACCAATGTTTTTGATAGCTTAACATATTGCAGACAGCCCTAAACTAAACAGTCCAATAGAATCCAAGCTTACCAGCGATTAACTAATGGAAACCATATGAATCCTCATACCTTAATAAACAAACCTCAATGTTCAATCATCAAAAATATTGATCAACTATTGACCAATCCCGAAATCATTAAGTCTGAACTCTGAGAGCAATAGCAAATTATCCACTTTACTCCAAATAAATGATTGACGCCAAATAAAATTATTTTATAAATACAGTACCTAGCGACAATGGCAAATCTACCTAAACACTTTCAAGACACATTAAAATAGCCATTTAAATTATGCTGTGAATAATTCTCACTGGTCATCATTACTCAAGAAAGTTGCAGAAAAAAGTACAAAAAAAATAAAAATAGAAATCATCTGACATAGAAAATCTTACAAGTATCACTTACACCAATTACTTTGATTGTCATCATGAAAACCACACTACTTAGTCTACTAACTTCCTATTGTTTTAATAGCATCAGTAAAATAAAGCAATTCTTATTCCTCTAATACCCATCTTATAGTCATTAGCAAAATTTATATTGCTACTTAGCTCAACTACATTTTTCCTGTTTGCTACCATCTATTACTTATTCATTTATCACAAGCAAAATAGTCTAGGCATCAAACATATGTGACAAGTGTTTTTATTGAACAAAATCGAACAAATAAATCAAGATGTAGAAATTCAAAACCAAAAGAAAAATTGCAAGTGAAAGGACATATTTATAAGTCAAAACATAATTTACCAATAACATATTAAAAGGAAAAGAGAGTTAAATAAAAGAGAGAAATTTGAATTGGAAAGTACATATCAAAATCATGTACGTTGTCAAAGAAAGAGTGCATGCCTAAAGTAATGATATTTTTATTAGAAAACTACATATATATCTATACCATTCGTTCTAAAATACATTTTTATTTTATTATTTAGTTTAGTCATACAAGGTGGTACAAGCATATTGTTATGCCTCCTAGTTTCTCTGCACTATATCAATCCAATTGGTTATGGAAATCAAAATTGGTTAGGTATTTAAATCCATTGAACAACAATAAGAGATTTACATCACAGCTATCCTTATAAGAGTAATATAAGAGACAAAACTTAATGGAATTTGATGAAGAACACATCGTATATATTCTTGTAAAAATATAGATGCTTGGAATATTGAACCACTTACTACCACCTCCCAAAGATCTTCCAAGAATGAAAAAGTTAACCCAATGCAAGCACCAAAGAAAAGTTTAGTGAAAAGTTAACTCAATCTACTCTCCGATCTCGATCCGTCACCCGTGGGCTTCTCGTGCTTTGCTAGGAGAATATTCGACGATCGTGGGAAGAAGAAAACGACGTGTGGGCTTCTCGTTGTTGTTTCGCGAGGAGATTTCTTCTCCCCGCGTGGGGAGAAGAAACGTCTCCCCACGTGTGGTAAAGGAACAAAGCGTTGCCACCATTTTTTTATTCTTAAATTATATATATATATATATATATATATATATATATATCAAGTGGTACGCTTGGGTGTTCCACTCGATATCGGTGTACCGTACCATACCGAGCTCGATATGTCAGTACCTTTCTTATGATTGTCACTACAGGCATATATTATAGTAGCAAACACTGTGTTACTAGAATCTTTTTGGATTAGTCTGATCATAAATTACAGAAAAAAGAAATAGATAGTAAATTATAGCAACAAGCACTAAAATGAAGCAATTAAGAAGCAATAAAAGGAGGATACTTTTGATAATCCTAAAGACGATATTCTAATCAATATATTAGGAGGACTAGCAAATAAACACCTAATTGATATTTACTGGTCTGACTAGGCAGGATATGGCACATACATATCTATGCCATTCGTTCTAAAATGTATTTTTATTTTATTATTTAGTTTAGTCATACTAGGTGGTACAGGCATATTGTTATGCCTCCTAGTTTCTCTACACTATATCAATCCAATTAGTTATGGAAATCAAAATTGGTTAGGTATTTTAAATCCATTTAACAACAATAAGAGATTTGCATCACGACTATACTTATAAGAGTAATATAAGAGACAAGTTTTAGGAATGCAATTTGATGAACAATACATCGTATATACTCTTGTATAAAATATAGATGCTTGGAATATTGAACCACTTACCACCACCTCCCAACATCTTCAAAGAATGAAAAAGTTAGCCCAATCTGCAAGCACCAAAGAAAAGTTTAGTGAAAGCAACCTTTTATTGTTCTCCAATAATCTTCTTATCCACAGTTTGAATGGAAACAAACTGCCGTAGTTGCTCAACTTTGATGTTGTTGGTCTTTACACTAGAAGGAACAACAACAAAAAGAAATCAAAGAAAAAGAAACTAACAAAATGAGACAAACAAGAAAAGTAGTCGAAGAATACATTGCCCATGAAGAAAGAGAGATGAGGCCATGTTCAGACCTATTGCTGATAACTGGACTCAAGAGCTAAGGCCCGATGCATCAATCCATCTTCTCATCCTGATGTACAGAAGTTGGCAACCTCCCACGTTGGATCAATGATGGATTTCTATTGGATAGAAGCTTGTGTTCATCAGAAGTCAGAACCATATAGTTTTCCACATCATCTATGTTGTGCATCTCAAGCAAAGAGGAAGAGAAAAGCATTACCACTAGTGTAGTACTACTGTACCTGAGAACAAAAAATGAATTAGCCAATGCAATAATAAGATAATGCACATAATGCCATATGTAAAGAACTCCAAGAAAAAAATCAAATTTATAAGCTAAAGAAAAGGTCAGGCGAGATTGTGATTTTTGAGGTCAAGTCAAAGAATCATACATTTGACCCTTAAACTTGAAATTTGCTTACTAACAAGGTTTCAAATCTTGGATCAAGAGCAATATCGATCCTTGACTTGATTAATATGATTCGGCATTTTCTGGCAAGCCAACAGACCATATCCTAGCATATCCATCAGCAATGACAAAAGAGAAAGGAGGAGGGAGGAGGAAGAGGAGCAGAGGAGAAAGATTAGGAGGCATAGCAGAGGTGGCGGAAATGAAAATCAAGTGACAGCTGGAAGCCATAATAGAGCTACCATGATGATGGAGCAGAGCAGCAGGGGAGAGAATGAGGCTATGATTATCTTTAGCTTTACCTTGGCCATATTTTGGAGTAACTTTTGCTAAATGCAAGTTTCACTAAGATTCCACATCATTTAATACTTTGAGAACTGATGTGACTTGAGCCTGACACTATTATAACCATTTAATCAGCAAAATCAAAACCAAAGAGTATCCAAGCGAGATGACACAAAAGAAACTAAAAATCTTCACTCATAAACCGTTAAAGCAATAACTTTTGCTTTTCTATCTTATGCTATTTTTAGAACCTGTTATTTGGATAATATAAGATGGCCTACCATTCCAGCTACTGTTTGAAAGCTTTGTTACTCTAGTATATTCAATTACAAAGGATGGAAAATGCCTTAAATCATATGAGGAGCAAATCTATAGGAGAAAATCATACAAAATCCACTCCATGAACTTGAATTGAGTTCAAAAAAGCTGGGAAGCATAGAATCATAAACATTGCCGCATTTTCTCTTCATTTCTCTTGGGCTCCTCATTCTTTAAGTTCATGTCAATGAGGCATTAAAACCAAGAAAACAAAAAGGACTGCATTTAATAAACCACTTGAAGAACTCAAAAACAAGTGTGGGATCAAGCAAGTACCTTGTCCCCATCCTCCATAGCCTCTTCCTTTCTCTTAGGCTACTTGTTCTCTACATTTTCTCTTTAAAGGTGGACCACATGCCTTCTTTAAAGGTGTCAATCAAATAGAATCACTTTCAAGAACTGAAAAACAAGTCAAGTAGGGTGCCTATACCATCTTAAATATTTTCTCTCATCTTATCCTCTATTAAAGCGATACCTAGTTGTTCACGAATAAAAGTATTTCTTTTTTTATTAACTCCACACATCCATCTCAACATTTTTATCTTGATAGCATAAACTTTTTATATGTCTTATCTTAACAACCCAACACTCAACACATGCACATCCCCAGAGTCACTCCTCACAAAAAATATGGATGACTTACCAAAGGTAGAAATTTGATAGAACTATTATTTAAGATCCATTTATGAGATATCAAGAAAACATTAACAAGCATAAACCTTATGTAAAGAAATATATACATATAGCTATAAAAAATGCAACACAAACAAGCATCTAAAAATCCATTACTACAATAGATTAATTGATGGAGAACCATCGTGCTTTAAAAAGGATTTTAGAAAAGTTTATTCTATAAAAAATGATCAACAAAAAGTCATCAATTAGTTGGCCTTGAAATTCTAAGAATTGTGTTGAAAATTGAAAAGTCTTATAAACCATATAGCTCTAAGTGTCGGGTGACAATCCTCCCAAAGCACCGATTCTCCCACAAAACAAGGATGACGTAGGGATCATTCTTGATGTCTAGCATATTACAATGGCTACTAGCATGACTCATACTTTCTTATCAAGTGACGTGATTGTCCAGCTTCCGATGCCACTTGGATTACCTTAGAGGAACTTCGTGACTTTGCACAAGACTTATTGGAAGCAAGGTTTTCCATACCGGGCGGTACATACTGGTTTTCCATACTGGGCGGTACGTACTGATCCGCCATGTGACCGGAACGCAGACCGCTCGCTATCACCAGGTAGCGGCTGTTTCCACCTGTTACCATGTGAAATTGATCGGTAACTGTCGATTTCGATCGTCGATGGCCGTTGTCGGGTGGTAACGATCGATTTCGTCCGATCGATTTCGACGACGTCGAGGGAGGGAGAAAGAAGAGGGAGAAAAATACCTGGAGTCCTCTTCGCCCACGCAATCCGTCGCCAGCGAGCGATTTCTTCATCGGCGGGCGATTTCTTCTCCCCACGCGGGGAGAAGAAAAGTCTCCCCACATTGCCCGCGAGCAATTTCTTCTCCCCACACGAGGAGACTTTTCTTCTCCCCTCAACGACATCACCCCTTTTTATATTTTTAACTTTTTATAATATATTTTATAATATATTATATTATATTATATAAATATTATATTATATTATATTATATTATACCGAGTACCTTACCGTACCGAGCTGAGATCGATACACCAGTTCAGACCAGTATGGCAATTCTTGATTGGAAGTACTTTTAAAATTACTCATCAAAGTCAAATTCTTTTCCACCGCGGGAGAATGATGGAGAACCATCGAGCTTCAAAAAGGATTTCAAAAAAGTTTATTCTAGGCAAAGATATCAACAAAAATCATCAATTAGTTAGCCTAGATATTCTAAGAGTTATGACAAAAATTGAAAACTCATTTGGTCTTTCTAGGGACTCCTTTTGTATTATGTGCACACTAATATTAAGTGCACTCATTTACTATTTCGGTATCCTAGAAGTCATAGATTGGAAATCTAAATGACATACTAATTTAAATTGGAAAATACATATCAAAATCATGTACATTGTCCAAGAAAGAGTGTGTGCCAAAAGTAATGAATTATTTATTAGAAAACTGCTATAGTTCAAGAATTTAAAAACAGAAAAACGAAAAGTCAACATAACCTGAAAGCCTTGCTAAATAATTGTGGACCAAAAAGCATTTGGTTGTGTTCTCCAGTGAACCGTTCCATCCAGATTTTCAACGGAAGCAGCCCCATTTTTTGATACAAGAATCAAGAAAGGAAGTAACTCAAATTAAAAAATATGGCAAGTAAATAAATGATAGGCAAATAAACAAAGTAGCGCAGACAAGAGACGAGCTACAAAGAATGATATGCGAAGTTGAGATTTGAACTTGTCGGTAACTGGTCCACTATATCAGACCAGGTGCATCCTTGGTAGAAAGACATAATTGCCAAACCTACATAGCAAGGAAAACACGAAGCTCTCACTGGCCAGACATGCTCAAACTGCTTGAAACATCAGCAACACTTTGTGCTGCGGAGGGCTTAAATTCAAGGATGATGTCATCACTATAAGCATGCCTCATATTGAAGTAATCAAAATGCAAAATTAGAAATTTATAATTTTCCAGTCTTACATCATGTCGTAAACACAAATTTGCTCACGTAATACATATGATACAGACTTGATATGCAGGTATTAGTGGTTGACTCCAAACCATAACACTTGATAACTTATTAAAGATAGCAACCAATTATTTTCTTTTTATCAAAGAAACTAGTCACAAATAATAATGCATTAAAATCATAGCTGATATATAGCAAACACAATAAAAAGGTTAAATGCGAAAGGAGATTGAGTATTGAATGAAATAACGACACGTAATGATTTTAATCATGGATTGCAATATCGAGCAGTACCGTCGGTACCGAGTGGTACGTACCGGTCCACCAACTGACCGATACGCAAAATGCTCGCTACCGGGCAGTACCGCCAGGTAGCGGTTGTTTCCGCCCCGTTACCACCCAAAATCGACCGATAACGATCCATTTCGACCGTCACCGACCGTTGTCGAGTTGTAACGATCGATTTCGACGGTCAGGATCGATTTCGGGCAATATCGATCGAGGAGGGAGAAAAAAGAGGAGAAGAAATACCGAGTCTATCTTGCTCTTCACTGCAAACCGTCACTGCAATCCATAGCTCGCATGATCCATCGCCCGAGAGCGATTTCTTTGCTAGCGAGCGATTTCTTCTCCCCGCGTGAGGAGAAGGAAGGAGGCGACATTATTTTAATATTATATTATATTATATTAATATTATATTTATATATATATATATCGAGTAGTACGCTTGTGTATACCGCTCGATACAGGCGTACCATACTGTACCAAGCTGAGCTCGATATGCCGATACGGCAAACCTTGATTTTAATCATTACAAATTTAATAAACTCTTTATTTTCTTTCCTTTACTTTCTACATGAATGAATTTCAAAAAATTAACTAGTTTATAATCTTCTAGATTTAAAGAAAATTATCCAAACCAATATTTTTGATAGCTTAACATATTGCAGACTGCCCTAAACTAAACAGTCCAATAAAATCCTAGCTTACGGGCAAGTAAGTCATGTACACCATATGAATCCTCATATCTTAATAAACAAACCTCGATATTCTATCATCAAAAATATTGATCCAACTATTGTCCAATCCCTAAATCATTAAATCTGAACTCTAAGAGCAATACCAATTTATCCACTTTACTCCAGATAAACGATTGACGGTAAATAAAATTATTTTTTAAATACAGTACCTAGCAACATTGGTAAATCTACATAAACACTTCCAAGACACATTATTAAGTCTAATAGCCTTTTAATTGATATCATTATTAATTCTCACCGGTCATCATTACTCAAAATGTTCTAGAACAAAATGTATAAAAAATAAAAAGAGAAATCATCTGACATAAAAAAGCTTACAAGTTTCACATTTCTAAAATGTTTATAAGTTCATTCTACATTATAAAATGAAACGGAGAAACTTGAATCCTAATACCTTGATAAACAAACCACGATGTTCTATCAACAAAAATATTGATCCAACTATTGACTAATCCATAAATCATTAAGTCTGAACTCTAAGAGCAATAACAATTTATCCACTTTACTCTAGATAAATGATTGACTACAAATAAAATTATTTTATAAATACAGTAACTAGTAACACTGGCAAATCTACAAAATTTATATCGCCCCTTAGCTCATCTAGAATTTTCATGTTTGCTACCATCAGTTACTTATTCATCACAAGCAAATTAGTCTAAGAATCAAACATATGTGACAAGTTGCTTTAATATTGGACAAAATCAAACAAATAAATCATGATGGAGAAATTCAAAACCAAAAGAAAGTCAAAGGGTTAAACAAAAGAAAGAAATTTGAATTAGAGAATATATAACGAAAGTAATGGGTCCACTATATCAGCCCATGTAATCCTCATACCTAAAGAAACAAACCTCGATGTTCTTTCATCAAAAAATTTTATCCAAATATTAACTAATTCTTAAATCATTAAATCCAAACTCTGAGAGCAATAGCTATTCATCAACGTTACTCTAGATGGATGATTGACTCCAAATAAAATCATTTTATAAATACAGTACCTAGCAACAATAGCAAATCTAGTTAATCACTTTAATGATACATTATTAAGTCTAGGAGAGTTTCAATTGAGGTGATGACTAATTCTCACCTGTCATCAATACTTAAGAAGTTCAAAAAAAACGTGAATAAAAAATAAAAAGAGAAATCATCTGACAAAAAAAGCTTACAGGTTTCTCATTTCTAAGAAGTTTATAAGTTCATTCTACCAAATTTACATTATAAGTTCGATTGTCTAACGAAAGGTAGTTGAGAAGTATCACTCACACCAATGAGTATGATTTCCCTCCTCAAAACTGAACTAATTAGTCTGATAACTTATTATTGTTTTAATTGCATCAGCCAAATAAAACAACTCTTACTACTCCAACAACCAACTTATAGTCGTTTGCAAAATTTATATTGCTACTTTGCTCAACTATAATTTTCATGTCTAAGACCATCAGGTACTTAATCATCACAGGCAAATTAGTCTATACATCAAACATATGAGACAAGTTGTTCTTTTATTGGACAAAATCGAACAAATAAATCAAGATGGAGAAATTCAAAAGCAAAAGAAAAGTTAAAAGTGAAAGGACATATTTATAACTCAAGACATAATTTACCACACAATATCAAAAAAAAAATCAAAAGGTTTAAAAAAAGTGAGAAATTTGAATTCGAGGATACATATCAAAAGTAATTGGTCCACTACATGTGCATCCTTTTTACAAAGCCATAGTGATCATCGTAAGTAATTGCCAGAACTACATACCAAGGAAAACAAGAAGCTCTCATTGTTGTCATGCTTAAACTTCTTCAAGCATCAGCAGCACTTTGTTCTTGTGAGGACTTAAACTAAAGAATAAAGTCATCACTGTAAGCATGCTTCATATTGAAGTAATCATAACGCAAAGTAAGAAAATTGTAATTTTCCTATCTCACATCATGTCGTAAACACAAATTTGCTCACGTAATGCATATGATACAGACTTGATATGCAAGTATAAGTGGATCAATCCTAAAGATAATACTTGATAACGTATTAAAGATAGCAACCATTTATTTTCTTTTTATCAAAGAAACTGGTCACAAATAATAATACATTAATCATAGCTAATATATAGCAAACACAATAAAAAGGTTACATGCGAAAGGAGATCGAGTATTGAATGAAATAATGACTGGTAATGATTTTAATCATTACAATTTTACATTATATATTTAATAAAATCTTTATTTTGTTTCCTTCACTTTCTACATGAAGGAATTTAAAAAAATTTACTTGTTTATAATCTTCTAGATTTAAACAAAATTATCCAAACCAATGTTTTTGATAGCTTAACATATTAACAGACCGCTCTAAACTAAACAGTCCAATAATATCCAAGCTTACCGACAATTAACTCATGTAAACCATATAAATCCTCATATCTTAATAAACAAACCCCGATGTTGTATCATTAAAAATATTGATCCAACTATTGACCAATTCCTAAATCATTAAGTTTGAACTCTGAGAGCAATAACAATTTATCCAATTTACTCAAAATAAATGATTAACTCTAAATAAAATTATTTTATAAATACAGTACCTAGCAACAAAGGCAAATCTGCTTTATATACTTCCAAGACACATTATTATGTCTAATAGAGTTTTAATTGATGTTGTGACTAATTCTCACCTGTCATTATTACTTAAAAAGTTTGAGAAAAAAGTGAATAAAAATAAAAAGGGAAATCATCTGACACAAAAAAGCTTATCGATTTCTCGTTTCAAAAAAGTTTATAAATTCGTTCTTCCAAATTTACATTATAAAAATCCTATTTTCATGTAAAAGGTAGTTGAGAAATATCACTCACACCAATTAGTATGATTGTCCTCCTCAAATCCGCACTACTTAGTCTAATAACTTCCTATTGTTTTAATTACATCAGCCAAATAAAGCAATTCTTACTCCTCCAACACCCAACTCAGAGTCATTTACAAAATTTATATCACTACTTAGCTTCAAAAGATTTTTTATGGTTGCTACCATCAGTTACTCATTCAATCATCACAAGCAAATTAGTCGAGGCATAAAAAATGTGAGAAGTTATTTTTTTATAAGACAAAATCGAACAAATAAATTATGATGGACAAATTCAAAACCAAAAGAAAAGTTAAAAGTGAAAGGACATATTTATAAGTCAAAACTTAATTTACCATTCCATATTAAAAAAAAAGTCAACGGGTTAAACAAAAGACAGAAATTTAATTGGAAAATATGCACATTGTCCAAGAAAAATGCATACCTAGAGTAATGAATTCATAATTAGAAAACTATTAAGAGTCCAAGAACCTAAAAACAGAAAAAGGAAAAGTCAACATAACTTGTAAGCCTTGTTAAATAATTATGGACCAAGCATCATTTGGTTGTGTTCTTCAGTGAACTATTTTATACAGATCTCCAACGTAGGCTACCCAATTTTTCTTTACAAGAATCAACAAAGGAAATAATTTAAATTGAAACATATGTGAAAAAAAGAAATGACAGGCAAATAAACAAAGTAGCGAAGACAAGAAACGAGCAACAGAGAATGATAAGCGATGTCAACATTTTAACTTGTCGATAATTGGTCCACTATATCAGCCCAGGTGCTCTCACCGGCCAACCATGCTGAAACAGCTTAAATTAAAGGATAACATCATCACTATAAGCATGCTTCATATTGAAGTAATCAGAATGCAAAGTACAACAATTGTAATTGTCAAGATAAATTATTAAAGATAGAAACCAATTATTTTCTTTTTATTATAGAAATAGTCACAGATAATAATGCATTTAAATTATAGTCAATATATAGCAACACAATAAAAAGGTTACATGTGATAGAAGATTAAGTATTGAATGAAATAATGACTGGTAATAATTTTAATCATTATAATTTTTCATTACAAATTTAACAAACTCTTGATTTTGTTTTGCTTCACTTTCAACATGAACGAATTACAAAAATTAACTTATTTATAATCTTCTAGAATAAAGAAATATTAAGACAAAATGGAACATGTAAATCAAGATGGAGAAATTCAGAAACAAAAAAAAAAGTTAAAAGTGCATGGACATATTTATAAGATAACACTTAATTTGCTGATTCATAATAAAAAAAAGTGAAAGGGTTAAACAAAAGAGATGAAATGGAAATTACATATCAAATCATGTATATTGTGTGTGCATGCCAAGACAAATCAATTACTTATTAGAAAATTACTATATTTCAAGAATTTAAAAACAAAGAAAAAGAAAAGTCAACATAACCTGTATGCTAAATAATTATGGACCAAGCAGCTTTTGGTTGTGTGCTTCATTCAATTGTTTTATCCAGAGCTCCAACAGAGGCAGCTCGAATTTTCTTTATAAGAAACAACAAAGAAATAATTCAAATTGAATAATATGCCATGAAAAGAAAAGACAGGCAAAGAAAGAAGTAGAGAAGATGAGATGAGCTTGAAGTAATGAAAGGCGAGGTCGAGATTTGAATTTGTCGGTTATTGGAGGAACTTCCTCAAATCTCTCAAGAGTAGCATCAATGACTTTCATCTTCTTCTTCCTATAACTATCAAGTAGTTTATCCTTGGGATACCAAAACTCTGCTTTATTTAATGGAGTTGCACCAATATGGCCAGCAGCAGATAACCGACCAGATTACAATCCTGTAACAGACTTTGATCAACCCTTAACACAAGCAAATCCCACATTTGAATCCTTAGCGGAAATGCCTTCCAACCTAAATCCAGGAGCAGCACGAATCACTGATGACCCACTAGAACAAACATCCTGACGATGGCATTTATCATAAAAATCAGGTCCAGATAAGGGATGGAAGCTGGCAATAAAAGACTGTTTCTCAACTTGAGAATCTTCTTTTTCAGCATGAAAACTAAAACTAAAAGATGTATAATGACATGCAAATTTCCAACTATGATTGTGAGCACGAAAGAGTTATCTAAAATATCATACCAAAGGATTGGCATTCTAACCAAAACTCAAAATAGAAACAAGAAACTCTGCAAAAAATTCCAGAATTTAATGAAAGACCAACTAGAGGAATTACGAAAAGGAATTATTAAACGAATCGAGTAAACTCTCACTTGCAAGTTTTGATGACGCCAGTCCTAATGCTGCACTCATGTCACCAATATTCGTTCAACAAGTTCTACATAACTAACTTCAACTTTACACAAGGAAAACATAGGTAAAGATATTTTTCATATAAGATACAAAAGGAAAACATAGGTACAGATATTTTCATATAAGATGCATAAGGAAAACCTGTCTAAGATTGTCCATTCATGCATAGAAAAGAGTTTACAAACTAAACACAAATTCAACTCAAATTAAGTGTTAGGCTAGTAATAATAAAAGACAATGATACTTAAATTATTTGTCATTGCTTAGCATGCAAGTATGCAATCCCAACTAATTTATAAGGATAATTTACTATTATTATTATTATCAACTTTAATACAAGAAAGTTCTTCTATCCAATCATTGAAACTATAGATAATTTCGAACACAGATAGAATCAATCCCACATATATACTTCGTTTTCTTATGGTTGTAACTGGTGGCATATTTCACACATTCATAACAAACACTATGTGCTACTAGAATCATTTTAGATTAGTGTGATCCTAAATTAAAATAGAAAGAAAACTACACAACCAAAAATATAGCAAAGGATAACAACAAGCACTAAAACAAAGCAATTAAAAAGACAACAAGAGTATACTTTTGATGAGCCTAAAGATGATATTCTAATGAATACATTAAATGGATTCCAATAAGCACCAGATCGATATTTATTGGTCTAACCAGGCAATGGTATAGCACATATATATGTCTACACCATTTATTCTACAGTCCAATTTTATTTTCATATTACTTTGTTCAGTGACACCAAGTGGTACACAGATATATAGTTATGCCTCCTAGGCTTCTAGTTTCTCGACTATATACCAATCCAATTGATTATCGAAATCAAAATTGGTTAGGTATTTTAATCCAACAACTAGCAAAAAGATATTTTCATCAGAAGCATCCTTCTAAGCGTAATATAAGACAAATACTAGAACCGAAGTAGATGAACAATACATCATATATATTCTTTCTAGTTTCATATCTAATTTTTATCCAAAAGTCCAAGCATCTATATTTTATCCAAAGAGAGAAAAAAGGGGGGAGGAGGAGGAAGAAGAGGGGCGGAGGAAGAGGAGAGGAGGAGAAGACGAGGAAGGTTTGAAGGAGGCATAGCAGCAGCAGAGCTACTGCGATTATGCAGCAGAGCGGCAGGACCAAGGCTCCAGGGATCAACTATTCTGTTCCTTGGCTACTTGTTGCAAGTGCTGTAGGAAATAGACATTAAGGATTTAAATTATCTTTAGCTTTACCTTGGCCATATTTTCTAGTAAATTTTGCTGAATGCGAGTTTCGGTAAGATTCCACATCAATTAATACTTTGAGAACTGATGCGACTTGAGCCTGACACTAGTATAACCTTTTAACGAACAGAGTCAAAATCAGATAGAATCAACTTTCAAGTGAGATAACACAATAGAAACTAGAAGTCTTCAGTCATGAACTATTAAAACTATAACAAAGAGATGGCACAACAAAAATTTTCCAACAGTAGCTGGAACAGTAGACCATCTTATATTATTCAAGTAAAAGGTTCTAGAAATTTAATAAGACAGAAAAGTAAAATATGACATCTTCCTTAGGATAGTAAATTCAATTACAAAGGATGGACAAATAATCAAAAGAGGAGCAAATCTTTTGGAGAAAGCTATACCAAATCCACTACATGGACTTGAAGTGAGTTCAAAAAAGTTGGGAAGTGTGGAATCAAATACATTATTACCCTTTCTCCTCATTTCTCTTGGGCTCCTCATGTCAATGAGTCGTTAAAAACAAGCAAACAGAAAGGATCGCATTTAAGAAACCACTTGAAGAACTCAGAAATAAGCATTGGATCAAGTAAGTACCAGGTTCCCATCCTCCACAGCCTCTTCCTTTCTCTCAGGCTCCTTGATCTCTGCATTTGCAAGGTGTCAATCCAATGGAACCATTTTCACGACTCTGTCTCAAAAACAAGTCAACTAAGGGATTAAGTGCATGCCTCATAACTCTGTCTCCTAGTTTCTCTCGATTCTATAGATTCGCTTTGCTTATGACAGAATTGGATCATTCGCTGCCCTTTTAAAGGTAGCAATCTAATTTAAATATTTTCAACTCTCATGAACTCAAAGAAGTCAATTATGGTGCGTTTGTATCCATCCTTTGTTCCATCACCTTGTTTTTGTTAGGTTGCTTATGCCGATGATTTATTCTTCTTGTTATAAAACAGACTATTTACCTCCTTTCGAAAGATGGCAGCTCTGTAGAACCACTTTCAAGAACTCAAAAACATGTGAATTATCTTGTGTTCTCCATCGGCACCATCTCTTGGTTTATCACGTGCTCTTTGTTCCCTAGAGTCACTCTTCACAAAAAATGCGGATGATTTACCTTCCTTTTGAAGGTAGAAATCTAAGAGAACTATGATCTAAGATCCACTTATAACACAACATCTCAATAAAGCATTAATGAGAATCTTCTTTTTCAGCATGAAAACTAAAACTAAAAGATGCATAATTACATGCAAATTTCCAACTATGATTGTGGGCATGAAAGAGTTATCTAAAATATCATACCAAAGCATTGGCATTGTAATCTGAACTCAAAATAGAAACAAGAAACTCTGCAAAAAATTCCAGAATTTAATGAAAGACCAACCAGTGGAATTATGAAAAGGAATTATTAAACCAATCAAGTAAACACTCACTTGCAGGTTTTGATGACGCCAGCTCCTAATGCAGCACGCATGTCACCAATATTCGGTCAACAAGTTTTACATAACTAACTTCAACTTTACACAAGGAAACAATAGATAAAGATATTTTTCATATAAGATACACAAGGAAAACATAGGTACAGATATTTTCATATAAGATACATAAGGAAAACCTGTTTAAGATTGTCTATTCATGCATAGAAAAGAGTCTACAAACTAAAGACAAATTCAACTCAAATTAAGTGTTAGGCTAGTAATAATAAAAGACAATGATACTTAAATTATTTGTCATTGCTTAGCATGCATGTTAAGCATACAATCCCAACTAATCTAATAAGGATAATTTACTTTTATTTTTATTATTATCAACTTTAATAAAAAAAAGTTCTTCTATTGAAACTATAGATAATTTTGACACAGATAAAATCAATCCCACATATTATACTTCGTTTTCTTATGGTTGTAACTGGTGGCATATTCTCACACATTCATAAGAAGTTTAAATGTACTATACTTCGGTCATCGGTCCACTCTCTCAGCCCAGGTGCATCCTCAGTAGAAACCCATAGTGATCATCTTAAGCAATTGTCAAGCCTACATAGCAAGGAAAACAAGAAGTTATTACTGTCTAGTCATGCTCAAACTGCATGAAGCATAAGCAGCACTCCTGTTCTTGGGAGGACTTAATGAAAGGATGATGTTATCAGTGTAAGCATGCTTCATATTAAAGCAATTGGAATGCAAAGTAAGAAAATTATAATTTACTCTCACATCATGCTGCAAACACAAATTCACTCATGTAATGCATCTGATATAGACTTGATATGCAGGTATAAGTGGTTGATTCCTCACTATAGTAATTGATAACATATAAAAGATAACATCCAATTATTTTCTTTTTACCAAAGAAACCAATCACAAATAATAATGCATTAAAATGATATATAGCACACACAATAAATATATCAGGATCTTAGTGACACTAAGAGGGACGAATTAGTGCAATAGCATATTTAATCGATTTTAAAACTCGATCAATAAATTAGCACGTTTTGAAAACTCGATCGATTAAGGTAAATTTACTAGTAAATTAACTCACAAGTAAGGGGCAAGTAAAGAAAAGCAAACAAATTTATAGTGGTTCGATCTTTTCGACCTACATCCACTCCCAACCTACCCACCCCAACCTATGTGTCTCTCTTCTTCCATGCCAAATACCTTTGTAGAAGCAGTGGACAGTTGTGCCTGAAGCTGTTCTAGCTAAAGCCCTAAAAGAAATTGTTGTTCTATAGGAGGCACCTGCCTTTGATTGGAATGGGATAGAACATCCAATAAACCATTAAGATTCTGCATTTGAATATTCAGCTCTAAATTTGCTTGGATAAATTGATCTATAGCTGAGTCACGATGCAGTGAAAGGTTGTGATACTGTTATCTCTTTCAAGAGCTGCAGCCTAAAACGAACCTGATCAAACATGTTTATCCCAAGAGGATCAATGTTGGATGCTCCAAAACCAGCTTCAAGTAATTGCCGATGCAGCAGATGTTCAAGGTGCATCTGCTGCTGGGATTGTATTAGTTGTGGTTCATGATGAAGACGATGTCGTAACGTTGCTGTTGCTGACAAAGTTGATGTTGCTGCTGCAACATATCAAGATGTCACTGCAGCTAAAACTGAAATTTCAGCATGCACTATGGATCCTCCAAAAGTTGTTCATTAACATGGTAGAGTTGGTGCACTGGTCCGTGCACCTGGTCCAAAAGTGTACCAGTTAGCTCAGCTTTTTGATGGGCCAGCAAACGCTGCTGCTGAAGTTCTTTCATCTGTAATTGTAGGAAGAGCAGGCGCAGTTTTAAGCCAAAGTAGCTTGATTCGGCTGCAATCTGTGACATGTTATTTGCATCAAATATATCAGAAATTATATTTAAACTATTGCTCCTATAGTTTTTGGATCATTCATCGTTGACTATAGGAAAGTCATTGATTCAATTAATATGACTAATTACATATTATTTTCTGTAATTAGCTACCTTTAACACTCCAATTATTATATTTTCAAAAGTTACATTATGATCTCTATACTAATAAAAGTGAAACATTTAACTTCGTTTCTCCTTACATCGTCGACTTTACCGACAAAAATACCATGTGATTTACTACTGAGCATGTATTGACTCTATTTCACTTCAGTTTACCACTGAGCACGTACGGTATTTCTGTCGGCAGAGTCAATGATTTGAGAATAAATAAGGTTACATGTTTCACTTTCGTAAATATAGAAATTCCAATATAACTTATAAAAGTATAAGGCTCGAGGTGCTAAAAGTAGCTAATCACAAAAGGTAATCTATAATTAGCTCTCCAAATTGAAGTCAAACCCAAGAGGAATTTCTTGACGAATCACATTTGCCAACCAAATTCTCAGTAGACACTAGAATAGTTAGCAAAAGGGGAAGCTTTTGTTCAGTTCCTTCTAGCTGAGACCTAACAATCCAGAAGGATCCAAATTATTATCTCTTGAAATGAGACCACTGACAAAACTAGTATTTCCAGCCTCCAGCACCATATAATGGTGATCACTAGGGGACCTTGATAGAGCAAGGTGGTCATTAGAAAATTTTCCTGATTGTTTCCCCATGTCACTCATGGACCTACGTTTATACAACACAACTGTAGAAACAAAATTCTATTCAGCAACCATGAATCTTTGTATAGTTTAAAAAAAAATACACAGGGCAAACTGCATATTCAAACCGTCTACATCTAGCCCGGTAAACTCATGAAAGATGTCTCCACCAGTTGCACCTGGTGGTGTGTTTGAGCTGTTTTTGTTAGGATATGTGAAAGCTTAACTATCAGGAACATCGAAAAGCAGGAATTCTTATGACCATCAAAATTTATAAAAGGTCCTTTTTCAGCATATTTCTTCTAAATCAGCATCTTGTTTCCATCACCTAAATAAATATATACAAGGTTCAATAATCATACTATCTTATATGAATATGATGACATATTGCATACCTGTCCCAATTTTTTATCCCTTGTCATCCTTTCCCAACTTGAACTAGCTTCATCGCTCATGGGTTACCCATCCAAATATCTTTTAGAATAACCTTCAAGCCACACACTCATTTTTTATTAAATTAATGTGTTCATTGTAAAGATGATCTCCAACAAAAAGAACAAGTAGTTTGACAAAAAAAATCTGGACAAATAACAGCAAGAATAATAAATATAAATGTAACTCTTAATAAATACACCTTCCAACCAAATTTATACCAGTGTAGGACCTAGCAACGTAGGCATACTCCCAGCTTCAGAACTAACATTTTCTAGCTCTGTTTCTTGCTGCATATGTTCTTTTAGTTCCTGAGAAAACCTTGCACAAGATTTAGGTACAGGATATCAACACTTAATTTTTAGGAAAATGATGTTGAATTTGGGGACAGTCAATAGGAAATATGAAGTCAAGAAAACACGAGAAACATAAGCTCTGGGATTCTTTGTTCTCTGAATTCTTGGCACCAAGCAATAAAAAAAATATACAAAAGAAATCGCTTCAATAGGCGGTGGCTAAAGCTGCAGCCTATCAACTATAAGTCTCCCCTCCTATTTATAGAGAGCCACCAAAAACCCTAAGGCTCATACCTTAATGGGTATTGGATCTTCATCCAATTACCCACTAATCTTACATTATTGGATCTATATCTAATAATCTCTTTAGGCCTCTAATTGGGTCTTATGCAAGGAGCTCATCGGCATAGGGTTTCATCTAATAAGAATAGGGGTTAATTGGATCTCCATCCAATCATCTATTCACTGAAGCATCCACTATATGTGTGTAACCTTATAGGCCCGATACCGAGCTGACCGTGAGTCGCTCATATCAGAACTTCTTTTGATATAGTGCATTATTATTTCTATAATAATTCACTCGACTCATCGACTATGAACATATTAGGCCATTACGTCATAGTCCCCAGACGATACAGGGGGATCAAATACATCGGACATGTCTGTCCACAATTACTATGTATCTATAATCCCTTATCCAACTAATATCCCAAAGCCAATATATAGGACATGGTACTGTCAGGTCACATACAGAATCAGTTTATCCTGCTCTAATTGGATTCAATCGGAGAACTTTTTTTCTCTCAATCTGAATGACTCTGGCTAGGGATTTGTTCGAGCAAGTACATATAGGATATTCCTCTCGTGATATCGAGAGTAGATGATCCTTTATTGATACTCAATTGCCTTTGTAAGGTTAGCTACCAATCCTGATAACCAATTGTACCCACGGCCAAGTCGGCTATAGCCAAGGCCCCCTGCAAGGGGGCGGCCACCCGGAAGGGCAGCAGCCCGCAAGTGGGCGACCGGCTGCGGGTGTGGCATCCGCAGGAAGACCACCTGCGGGCAGAAGCATCACCCGCTGCTAGCAGCCAGCCCGCAAGGGGCTACTTGCTCGCGGCAAGGCCGCAGGGGCAATGCCGGCCCGCGACCAGCCCACAGAGGGGCGGCGCCCATAGAGGGCGTCGCTGGAGGAAGACCGTGAGACTCGCTGCAGAGAATGCCGGAGGTTGCCGAATTGCAAGAATGAGGTCGTTAATTAAGCTTAGTGGTCATATATAGTTGTAATCATTAAGTTGTAGGTTAAGTTTGATTCTGAACTGAGTGTGATTTGAAAGGAATCAAAATCAACTTAAAGAAGCAACCGAGTCTATAAAAGGGGATTGATTGAGCTCAGGTTAAGCTCAATTGGTTGACTAGAGAATTGGTCAATATAAGGTTCAAGTCGGGATTGGAAAAAGTAAAGGGAATCACTTTTTCGGGATTCTTGGTGGCTGAACTGCTGGTGAGTGATGGTACAGGTTTTTGGGCAATTGATGGTGGCTGAACCGCCTAGGTCAGCGGCTGAACCGCCCGTACCCTGGATTTAGGGAAGCTTTCGATAGTTTAATCGTCGACGATGGTGGTTGTACTACCCATACCCAATTTTTCTAAGTGTGTTTGAATTTTGGCTCCATTCTCTAAAGCCAAATGGGACCTATAAATACATTAAGTTTTCTTGCATTCAACACAAGTATTCACACAAGTCATTGTGTAAGAATTTGTGATAAAAAGAGTGTGTGCTAAAAGTGTGTAAGAAAAAAAGGGGAAGGGAGTAATCCAAGTGTTATAATTATTGTCTCTCTTGTATGTTGAAAGGTTGTAAGAGTTTAGTCTTCACTCAAAGGAGATCATTAGTGACACCGGTAGGCCTCGATGAAGAGGACTAGGGAAGTAAAGTGTTATAATTATTGTCTCTCTTGTATGCTGAAAGGTTGTAAGGGTTTAGTCTTCACTCAAAGGAGATCATTAGTGACACCGGTAGGCCTCGATGAAGAGGACTCGGGAAGTGGACATAGGCTAAGATTAGGGTCGAACCACCATAAAATTCTGAGTGCTCTTTATGTGTTTTGTTTACTATTTTACATTGCTCTGAATTAGTTTATATAAAGATGCAAGCTTCATTCTCAAGACTTCTTTTAAATCGATCTCCGATCGTTTTCAATGAAATACTAAAAGGTGCTTTCGATTTTATTTCTTTACTTTTTGTAAGCAAAGTTTTCGAATTAAGCACTTTCACTTTTGACCTAATTCACCCGTCCCTCTTAATGTCAATTGATCCTAAAAGACATAGTAGGGGAGATAATAACGTCGACATTTGGTGACCATTGGTCTTGCCGAGGGCTAGCCTGCGAGTGAGGAGGAGAGGAAGAAGGGTGATGGGAAAAGGTGATCTCGATGGTAGAGGAGGAAAGGCAACAACCAATGATCTTGGTGGTAGAGGAGAGCGCGATTGGGAGTTGGGTAGCAATAGTGGTAGGGAAGGAAAGGGCGCATCGACGATCGGTGGCTACAATTGGCGAGAGGAAGAAGAAGGTTGCGGAAGGCATAGTTGGGAGCGGGCCAATGATGAAGGTCTGGCGGTGGGCTGTGATAGCGAGAAGCAATGGCGACTTAGCATATAAGAATTGATAGAACTATGCAGGATTCTATTGTGGATGGAGATGAAAAAGGTGGATAAACGATCACTTGAGGATCAAGCCTTTTGATCACTTTTAGAGGATCTGCCTCCTTGATCTCTATAGGAGATCAGCCCTCCTAGGGTTTTGCCCATTAGCTAAAACATAACTTCTTCTATTTTTTTTAATGATTGTTGCAATGAAGATGGTGATAAACTAGCAAGGTATGGAAGGACGATGGCGGTGTAGATGGCAAGGGAGTGGCTACGGAATCACAATAGGAACGCCAAGGATCACGCTATAATACCAATTGATAAAACCCTAAAGTTTCTATCGATGCTCTAATACTAATTTGATAGAATCCCAAAGGATTCTATCGATGCTCGATACCAATTGATAGAACCCCAAAGGTTTCTATCAATGCTCGATCTAATTTGATAGAATCCCAAAGGATTCTATTGATGCTCTAATACCAATTGATAGAACTCGTAAAATTTTATCGTGGATGGAGATGAAAAGGGGGTAAATGATCACTTCAAGGGATCGAGTCTCCTTAATCATTTCGAGAAGATCTACCTCCTTGATCTCTATAGGAATCGACCCTCCGGGTTTTACCCATTAGCTAAAACATAACTTCTTCCTTTATTTATTGATTAAAATAAAGAGTTACACCCATATTTATAGTGTTATACTAAGAGTCCCGTTAAGCTTTGACTTAAAGTTTCACTAAACTTAGACTCCAAATTAAAAATAATAACTGACTCTATTACAATCGAAATAAAAATCAACCATAACCAACTTATAACAGACTCGACTTGAATTAATTGTGAACCGATAGATCGACCCTATTAGGGTCCTATCACGACTTAATATTATCATAAAAGAGATTTTTGTTTTGTTTCGCTCTCCTAATATGTCTTGTCACACACATACATATTTAATATATATCTACATTGCATATATATATACATATATATATATATTTATACATATATGTATGTATGTATACATATATATATGTATGTATATATATATGTATGTATGTATACATATATGTATATATATATATATATATACTTTTTAGTACTAGTCATTGAATTCAAATCGAAATAATTTTAATCGTAAATCTTAATGACTTTCAATAGTAATCATTGTACAAATCATATGAATAATTTTAGTTAAAATATCAAAATAATCATTGCACACATCATTACATAATTAAAATATCAAAATAATTATTACACACATCATATGCATAATTTTAATTAAATTCTCAATCGTCATCGTCATCATAAGTTAAAATGAACATTATTATCATAAGTTAAAACATCAACATAATACTTTTGTATCTCCTTGTTTAATGTACATAGTTATCATGTCATCAAACGGTTACCATTACTTCTCCTCCTTGTCATCAGCAAAAACAAAAAATGTGCAAGCTACTACTTCTTCTCTCCCTTTGTCATCATTAAAATATGAAAGAATACCATGATATTATGGTGCTATTTCTCTTTGTTTATATTCATGTGTCAATTGTACAATTACTTTGATATTACATAATGGATGTTAATATCAAAAATAAGTTCAAGTCATAAGAGATTAATTGATAATGGAGTATATAAATCCTGAATATAAAAGAGTCATATGAAATAAATCTCACATCAATAAATCAAGATAATGATCTATTGGGATGAATCTCCTCTTTAGTAAAAAGAAAGAATTATAGGAGAACAAATAGTTAAAGATCTTGATTCATATAAATAAATCTCAAGTTATAAATATCGAGAAGTCAAGTGAAAGATCATTATTTATTTTAAAAATCTTCTCTTTAGTAAAAGTAAGAATCATATGAAAAAAGAATTAGTAAGATATCATATATTTGAAAGATTCAACATGCATAATTCTTAAAAAATCAAATGTTCCTCACTTAGTGGTTAGGTAAAGATATTCGCCATCTGAAGTTTTGTATCAACTCTAAGGATATGTCATGATTAATTATATGGTCTCTAATAAAATGATATCTAATGTCAATATGCTTTATTCGTGAATGCTAAATAGGATTATTTGACAAGTATATTGCATTAGTATTGTCACGCTTTATAGGGATATTTTTCAAGCAAAGTCCATAATCTTCTAAAGTGATAGAGTCTTACTTCTTAGAAAACCAAGAAACAAGTGCATTACATCATCCGAACCTTGGCCTGATGCTAGAACTTGACTCCGACCCAACATCTTATTGTAGTGCCCTTTAATGTCGTAGCTAATTATGCATCATTTTCTTTAACACAAAAGTTAGATCATAAAAACCATGGATGTATTATATAAGTCTATATATATTTTTATTTAATAGTAGTTAAATACAATAAACTACATAACATTCCTCTATATGTTTCTTGATCAAAGTTTTCACCTTCATTATCCAAGTCTAATTTTGTAAAAGTGCTCATGGATGTATTTATAGCCTTAGCATTGTCTATACTAAACCATTTTAATAAATCTAAGATATACTTAGTTTGACTTATAAATATACCATCATTAATTATTTTATTTATAATCCTAAGAAAAATATTAATCACCCATTAGGTTCATTTCAAATTCTTGGCTCATACTTTTTGGCAAAAGTTTTACATAAGGATTCATTTGTTGAACCAAAAATAATATCATCAACATAAATTTAAATAACTAAAAAATTATTTTTAAAATACTTAAAAAATAATATGGTATCAACCTTACCTTTCAAAAAATTATTTGAAATAAGAAAAGAGCTAAGTCTTTCATACCAAGCCCTAGGGGCTTGTTTTAATCCATAAAGAGCTTTAGATAGTTTAAAAACATGATTCAGAAAAAGATCATTTTCAAAACTAAGGAGTTGTTCAACATAAACTTCTTTGGAAATAGAAGTATTAAGAAAAGCACTTTTGACATCCATTTGAAATAACTTAAAATTTTTAAAAGAGGCAAAGACAAGGAGCATCCTTATGGCTTCAAGTCTAGCCACAAGAGCGAATGTCTCTTCATAATCGATCCCTTCTTCTTAGTTGAAACCCTTGATCACTAATCTAGCCTTGTTTCTAACCACGATACTATTTTTATCTTACTTATTTTTAAAGATCTATTTAGTACCAACCACTAAACGGTAACTAGGTCTAGGAACAAGTTCCCACACCTCATTTCTCTCAAATTGGTTTAACTCTTCATGCATTGAAATAACTCACGAATCATCTTTTAGGGCTTCCTCAATATATTTTGGTTTAATTTGAGATAAAAATATGGCATTAGCATAAAAATTAAAATATGGCTTAGCACAAAAATTCCTAAATGATGAATGAGTTTGAATACTTTTTGATGTATCTCCTATTATTAACTCCATTGGATGAGCATCTACATACTTCCATTCCTTACGTAAGGATTCTTTGGAAGTAGATGCATCTAAGTTATTTTAGAGAAGAGATTTATCATTCAAATTTAAAATATCAAAATCAAAATCATCATTAAAATCAATTTTATTCTATTTGGAAACCTTATTAAAAACGATATAAATGAATTCCTCAATTACTATAGTTCTTTTATTAAAGACATGATAAGCATTTGAAATTAAGGAATAATCAAGAAATATGCCTTCATCGGATTTTGCATCGAACTTTCCTAAGGCATCTTTTTTCATTTAAAATAAAATATTTATAATCAAATACTTTAAAATATAAAATATTAGATTTTTTATTATGTAATAATTCATAGGGAGTTTTAGAGAGTAATAGTCTTACGAGAACCCTATTCATGACATAACATGCCGTGTTAACGGCTTCGGTCCAAAAATATTTAGGTAGGCTATATTCGTTTAACATGGTTCTAGCTATTTCTTGTAAGCTCCTATTTTTCTTTCCACTACTCCATTTTGTTGTGGATTTATAGAAGTATAGAAATTATAAATATACCTATTTGAATCACAAAAATTTTAAAAATCATGATTTTAAAACTCACCACCATTATCACTACGTATAAATGAAATCATAAAACCCTTTTCGTTTTGAACAAGTTTGTAAAATTTTGAAAAATATTTAAAAGAATCACTTTTATGTGCCAAGAAATAGGTCCAAGTATATCTACTATAATCATCTACAATAACAAAAATATATTTGCTACCTCCTAAGCTTGTACTATCAATTGGTCCAAATAAATCCATATGGATCAATTGTAGTGGTCAAGATGTGCTTATTTGATTTTTTAATTTAAAACTATTTTTTTATTTGTTTTCCTAGTTGACATACATCACAAACTTTATCTTTTACAAATTTGATGCTAGGCATTCCTCTTACTAGATTTTTGGTTGAGATTTAGTTTAATAGTTTTATGCTAGCATGTCTTAATCTCCTATGCCAAATCCATGCATCATCATTTAAAGTCGAAAAATATATTTTATCATAAAAATTATCAATGTCGATAGTATACATATTATTGCTTCTTAAGGTAATCATATAACTATTTTTGTATGGTATTTCAATTATACAAGCATTAGATTCAAATTTAATAATGTATTATTTATCACATAATTGGCTAATGCTTAGTAGATTATGTTTCAAACTATCAATTAATAGTACATCTTCTATCAAGAGGTTTGATTAGTTACATATGGTTTCTTTCCAAATGATTTTTCCCTTGTTGTTGTCTCCAAAGTTGACAAATACTTCATTTAGGCTAGTAACTTTAGAAAAATGAGTTAGATCTCTGGTCATGTGCCTTGAGCATTTACTATCAAGGTATCATTTTCTGCTTCTAGTCTTTGTTTGGAGACATTCCTACAAGAAAAGGGGTTTTGGTTTATGTACCCATTTGCCTTTGGGTTCCTCATGAAAAATTCTACCTAATTTTACTAATGACATCAAGTTGTTTATGGTTTCTTTAGGAACCAAAACTAATTTATGTATACTATGCCTTTTAAATGAACATTTATAAACATAGTGTCCAATTCTTCCACAAGATTACATTTATTTCTAGCTGAAACGTATAATATAGGTCGTTTAACGAAGATGATTGGCTTTTATTGAGTGTTACTCACAAAACCAATTCCTTCCTTTCTATGACCCTTATTAGCAAGGATCATGTTTAAGGATTTGTTACCTATTTTAAAATTTTCTAATATTTCTTGTAATGAAGTATTTTCTTTCTTAAGTATATCTAACTCTTCACACTTAGTGTAAGGAGCTATCCTAAGTTCATCATACTCCTTTTTAAAATTTTCAAATTTACTAGCAAGTGAAGCATGCTCTTTCTTTAATAATTATACTTTTTACTAACTAATTTAAAATAATCAAATAAATCATTAAATATATTAAATAATTTATCATAAGATAAAGAAGACTCGTTTATGTTACTTACCTTATCGCCAAATGCCATTAAAGTGTAATTTGCAACTTCTTATTGGTTGGCTCCTCGTCTTCGGATGAACTTGAGTCGTCCCAAGTGGCTTTGAGTGACTTATTCTTCTTCGGTTGCTTCTTCTTCACTCATGGACATTCATTTTTGAAGTGACCCGACATCTTACATTCGTAACATATTATTGAGTCCGTTTTTAGTTCACTTTTGTTCTTAGCATCTTATTTTATTTTAGTTGTTTTAAGAATTTCTTAAACTTTATTGTAAGAAGTGCAAAGTTCTCATCATCATCATCGTCAATTAAGTTTTCTCCCAAGTGGTCTTCCTTGGTTCTAAGTGCTATGTCCTTCTGTTAGGATCGATTGACACTAAGAGGAGGAGGAGGAGGAGGAGGAGGGCGTGGGTTTGGGGAATGGTAGGGTTTGGAGGGGTTGAATGTAAATTTTCAGTTTAGATGAAAACTCTTGATTAAACCAAGATAGGAAATCCAAAGCTTTTCGTTCTTAGTGAAATGAGTGAGTGATTAAACGAAAATTGCTAAGTTAATAAGCAAATCGGAAAGATAAGCAATGTTTGAAGGAAAAAACTTATCATGAAAACTTTGCTTTAAAAGAGTTGAGTTAAATCGAGCGTCAATACAAAAATATGTAATGAAAGCAACACTCACAATTTTGGAACTCATACATACTAACGTATCTAGTCCTTTGTCAACTCGGGTCGAGGTGGTTATTCATGCTTCATTACATTCACTGATGATTTCTCTAGTTATGGACATATGTACTTAATGAAGTACAAGTCTGAAACCTTCGAGAAATTTAGGGAATATAAGAATGAGATGAAAAACCAATAAAGAGTATCAAAACTCTTTGATCGATTAAGGAAAAGAGTATCACCTAATTCCTCAAGAACTATGAGATCATATCCTATTGGACTCCTCATCATACACCTTAGCTTAATGGTATATCAAGAGGAGGAACCACTCACTATTGGACATAGTGTGATCCATGATGAGTTTCACCGACCTACTAATAACTTTCTTGGAATACGCCTAGAATCAACAACTTACCTTTTGAACAAAATTTTATCTAAGGTAATAGTGTCTACACCATATGAGATATAGAAAGGAAGAAGCCCGTTCTTAAGGTTGTTAAGATTTGGGGTTGCCCGTTAGGAGACACGACCCCAACAAATTGGAATCAAGAAAGGAATGATGCAAATTTATGGGATACCCTAAGGAGACTTGTTGCTAAGAGAGCGTTGTTCCTTAAGTAGGAACACATTTTGGTGGAAACAATGGGAGCATGATAGAGTTGAGTGAGGTTACATCACCTAGCTCAAGTTAAAACATAAGATTTGATGAGGTGATCAGATTTTATGACTTTATTAAGAACAAAGATGAGCTTTGTGTGTATAAGAAGGTAGATTGGAGTGTTATAATATTTTTAGTGTTGTGTGTGGATGACATCCTAATCATTATAAATGATGCAAGAATGCTCTCCATGGTCAAGACTTGGTTATCTAGACACTACTCCGAGAAGGACTTAGGGGAAGCATCCTACATTTTGGGGATTCAGATATATAGAGATAGATTCGAGAGGATGCTTAGCTTGTCTCAATCTAAATATAAAGACACCACTATCAAAATATTTGGCATGAAAATTTCAAAAAGAGGTCTCATATCAATGAGACATGAAATATCACATTTTAGGAGTATGTCATTAAATACTCCTAAAGAAAGGGCAGATATGGATAGAATACCCTATGCTTTAATAATACGATTTATCATGTATATTGTCGGGAAACCTCGGAGTATCACGCGTGATCAAAACAAAATTGATTTTCCACGCAGATCAAATCGTCGTGCAAAAGATTGGATCGTGAGAAAGCCACAAAAATTAAGAAAACCATGTCATATGATAAATTGGTTACATAGGGAGATCATATATCCTGTATTCCAAATCCGGATGGAGAGAATGAAGGAAGTCAAGCGTCTTCCTCTCTAGTGGTATCCAAACTCCTCCAATCGATCTTGTAACTCTTGCGTAGAGGAGAGAGGAGAATAGGAGGGGTGGTCAAATATGTAGCCTATCAATCATGAACGACTCATATATAGAAAGTCATTAAAAATCCTAAGGTTCTCCTTAATGGGTATTGGATCTCTATCCAATTACCCATTAGTCTTGTATTATTAGATCTTTATCCAATAATCTCCTTAGGCTTGAATTGATCTCATGCAAGAAGCCCATCAATGCAAGGTCTCATCTAATGAGAATAGAGGCTAATTGGATCTCTATACAATCATCTACTGAAGCATCTATCATATGTGTGTGACCCTCTAGGCCCGATCAGTGGTTGTGAGTCGCTCCCATCAGAACTCCTTTTGATACAGTAAATTATTATCCCTATAGTAATTCACTCAACTTATCGACTATGGATGTACTAGGTCATTACACCATAGTCCCCAGATGGTATAGGGGATCAAATCCATCGAACCTATCTGTCCAATATTGTCATGTATCTATAATCCCTTATCAAACTAATATCCTAGAGACCGTATATTGGACATTGTACTATTGTTAGGATCAATTGACACTAAGAGGGGGGGGCGTGAATTAGTGCAAGCTAAAATTTTTCTTTCTAAAAGAAAAACTTCTCGAATAAGATATAATAGGAAATCCAAGCTTTTCGTTTTAATAAAACAATTGAGTGATTAAAAGTATGTTGTTAAGGAATCAGGAAAGATAATCATGTTTGAGGAAAAGAACTTATCATTTTAAATTTTATAGTGGTTTGACGCCAACGACCTACGTCCACTTCCGAGTTGTCCTTCTTGAGGAACACGCATCCACTACCAATCTTCTTTGGGTGAAGATCAAACCCTTACACTTGAGCTTACAAGGAGACTGGATTTACAACTCTAAGCTCTCTCCTTACCTATTTTCTTTTTCTTACAATTCTCACATAATATTTTCTTAAAATATAATCCTCCCAAAAGTGTTGTTCGAATGTAAGAAAACTTGGGGTATTTCTAGGCCCCAAATTGACTTCAAAACCAGAGCTAAAATCCAACCATATCTGAAAAATCCGGGTATGGGTGGTTTACCCATCGACCGGTTTACCCATCGTGGCCACCGCCCATTCGTGGCGTGGTTCACCCGCCACCGGTGGTTTACCCATCAGCTCGTCACCCGGATTCTATGGTAGGCAGTCAATTGCTCACCGATGGTTTACCCGTTGAAATTTTCGCAAAAGTGGTTCCTCCACGTTTCAAATTTCAGCTTGACTTTTACGTTGACCACTCTTTGGTCAATCGATTGAGCTTAACCAAACCCAGTAGTGGATCTGGTTGCCTCATTGAGTTGATTTGGATTCCTTCCAAATTCAACTCAATTAGGACTCTAACCCTAACTATGACTCAATGATTATAATATTTAATGATCAATTAAACCTAATTAAGACCTAACTCCCGCATACTCCGGCAACCTTCGACAATCTTACGGCAAGTCCTCCGGTCTTCTTTTCGATGATCTTCCTTCGTATTTCCAGCGAGCTTCCCGATTCCTTCGGCGAATCTCTAAGCGAACTTCTGGCAAGATCCTACCACATCGTCCAAAATTGGCCCGATGCCTAGGCTTTATTTTGGACCATCATCTGGTTGTAACTTCATTGATCCTATCATAGTTAGACCTGCACGATACTAAGTATGACTTAATTAAATATAATAATAATTATCAAAATATCCATTTCAAGACCATCCCGACTCCCGGCAAGCTTTTTGGCTATCCCCAACAATCTTCTGGGGAGTCTCGATCTTCTTTTGGTAAACTCCCTTGCACCATCATGGCAAACTCCCGATACCCTCCGTGAGCTTCCGGCACACTCCTGGTGAGTTCCCAAACATATCGACTCAATGCATAGACTTAACCTTGGCCAAACTTGATTATAATAATCCTTCTATCGTAATTAATCCTGCATCAATCAACTCTAACAATCCTGTTAGATCAATAATCCATTAATTGATGATAGGAGTTAATCCTAACTCCCTCTAAAACCATACCACTTAAATTTAAGAGACACACTCACTCTTAAATTCAAGCAATCAATATTCTATACAAATTTTAACACAAATTTGTATCAAGTCATCAAATCATGAATTATAAAAATCCAAGTTATATCATCAAGTGTTATCAATAAATTTTTTTCAATGTCATGTGTCATCAATATATATTTCTCCCCATTTGTCATCAACAAAAAGGTGAAATATAGAGCTAATAATATCAAAAACACATGATAACATTACTCCCCCTTGTTACATCCTCTTGAATTTAAGTAAATCAAAGCAATAAGTATTTCAAGCATATAACCTTTAAAGTATAACAAAGATATGTTTTTTAAACTTTTCAACTTATCAAAAATTTTCAAGGATTGTCATGAAGTTGAAAATATTTGAGAATTTTTCATTAAATCATCAAGCATAGAAAATTTTCAAATCAATAAGCATAGAAAATTTTTAAGTCATAGAGTATAGAAGATTTTCAAGTCATTGAGCATACATTTCTCAATAAATTTAATATATTTAAAAATTAATCTCTAGTCATCAACCATATCTTTTATAATTAATAAGGAGAGAAATATGGGAGGTGTTCTTGAATCATTTTATCATGAGAAGAGCTCTTAATAAATTTTAAAAGCAATATTAAGATGAGCTTAAAAGTCCAAGAGCTTTAAAGACTATTAATGTATTTCAAATATAGCAAAAGTTATCTCTTGATGTATAAAATCATCACTTGTAAATTTCAAATATGGTACATCTTCATGCATTTTCTGAAAACAATAAGATATTGGAGAAAGTTTTCAAAAATGTTATCACAAAAAGATTAATTTCATGAAATCTAGATTAGTAATTTATATATTTTCATGATTTAGCATTTCTAGGTCTCAACCTCAATCTTGTAGATATATAAAATTTGAATATGAGCTCAACATATTTTTCTCATATAATTTTCAAGAGAATATAATAAATAAATCTAGTAAGTTCTTTCTTCTATTTTGGGAAGTACAAGCTAGCAAAATTTTGCTTCATTTGCATTGTTCAAACTTGCAATTTTACAAGCTAACAAATTTGGTCCCCCTTTGTCATTGTCAAAAATAGAGGATGGTTGCAATAGTGCAAAAGTTTTCTTATTTCACCATTTTTCAATATCATCACATGAAATATATCATGAAAGATTAACATAGTGATGTGATGTACAATTTATGAAGGTAAATTGTGAATATTAAGAGACAAATTTGTAGAAGAAATAATTAAAATAAAATCTCTTGATTCATCCACAAGAAATTTGAAGTTGTCAAGTTCATGATTTGTATAAAAATCTCCTTTTAAATAATATAAAAACATATAACAAAAGATTTTGATTCATAAAAGATTTCAAGTTATAATTCTAAGAAATCAAAATCATGATATCATTTAATTTTAAAATCATCAAAATCACTTTTTGGAGATTTCAAATATAATTAATAGACTTATTATTGTTTTGAAATGCTACCGATTTCCTTTCTCTATTTTGTGTGAATAAGAAGGTAGAATCAAGGTAGAGAAATGAAAAATATCATATCACAAAAAAATTCAATTTTTAAGATGTAAATTTTATAGATATGAATTTCAAAATTAAGCTCAAAACTTTATGATATTTAAGGAGATTCAAAAGTTTAAGAGCTACTCAAGCTTTTAAAATCATCTCATATAATTTGGATAAAAAGAATCAAGAATTTCATAAGAAGGCATGATGGTAGATCAAACTCAAATTGTAAATCAAGTATTTTTTATGCATTTAGAAAGTTCTAATTTTCTTCTAAGCACTTATTCATCATTCAATGTTTGCTTCTAATCATATTAAAAATTTTATCTCCTACTTTTTGTTATTGTCAAGAGAGAAATATGATTGCATAATTTTTTTTCATCAATGTTCAATTTATGTCAAAACGTATAAGAGATATCATGTCATTAAAAATTCAAATCTAAAAGACATGATTTCGTTTAATAAGTTTTCTTTCTCATTTTTTGTAAATATTACAAATGAGTCTTAGGGGATAATCTTAATTTATCCAAAATAAATCTTTTTAATAGAAAAGAAGAATGATCTTGACAAAAAATTTAATTATTATTGTTAAGATTATAAATCTTCTTTTAAAGAAAATTATAGAGATCAATAATATGATTCTCATAACATATAAGTCAAGTCAAGAAGTAAAGGGAATATTCATGATAGTGCAAATCTCTTTTAATTTTCAACTTATCACAATGTTAAGAAATACTAATGTTGGTGATAAGTTATACTAGAAAAAGTCAAAAGTAATCAATGTCATAAAGAATATTATTATCAAATCATAAATGCCAAGAACATGATTTATTTTAACACATTTCTTCCTAGATAAAATTTCAAAGCCTTTGAAATCTTAGAAGATAATGTAAGAAGGATCTTGATTCTTATAGAAATATCAAGTTATAAATATTGAGAAGTCAAGATCATGTTTAAGATGAAATGAATCTTAGTAAATAAAAAGATCTCAAATTATAATTTTTAAGATTTCAAGATCATGATTTAAGTTATCAAATAATCAAAAGCAACATATCAATGAAGTTGGATAGATTCAAACATATCCCTTCTTTAGAATAAAATTATTTGAAAATATATCCAAAATCATCATCAAAAATTATTTTTTTAAAAGTTTCAATAAAGTCATCATAGATTGTTTTCCAAAATAAAATAGCTAAAAGTTTTCTAAGTCATTTATATAGTTAAAGAGATTCAACAATAGTATCATTTTATCTCATGTTGAAGGATTCATAGGATGGATAAATTCTTTTAAAAATAATTATCCTTCCCCAATTTTTACAAGAATTATATTTAACTCTTGGTGGCACATTTAATGTAGATCCTCTTACGAATATGGTTGGCTTTTGTTGAATGTTTCCAATAAAGCCTATGCCATATCTATTATTGATATGACCCTTATTGGCAAGGATCATATTTAGGGATTTATTTTCTATCTCAAATTTCTCTAATGTAGTTTTAAGCATACAATTATCTATTTTAACATTATCTAGCATATTGCATTTTAAACATGGTTTAGATGAAGCTAAGGAGTCATGTATTTCATCATGTTTTTAACTATCAAATCATAATCAACTTTAAGTAGTTTAAAAGACTTGCTAAAATTTCTAAACTCATTAAATAAATAATTAAATATGCTTGATAATTCTGAAAATAAAAATCTAAAGACTCACTAACCTTATCTTCGATTGCCATTAAAGCAAGGTTCTCCAATTTTGGTTGAGCATTTGATTTTGGAGCTCCTCGGCTTCTTGCATTCATAGCAATAGGTTGTGTCCATAATTTTATAAGTTTCAAGTTTATTAATTTTTCTGGTTCATTTTTCAAAAGTTTATGTCCAAGGTTCTCATCACTCGAGATTTCAGTCGAGGAGTTATATGTCACTCTTAGTTTACAATCCTTTCTGTTCTTTAGAAGGTGTTATTCAAGTTTATTTTTATAATACATTTCACTAATTGATTCATTTATATTAGTTATGCTTTCATGTGTGATTTTCAAAGTATGCCAAATATCGAAAGTCGATTTGTAAATGTAAACACGATTAAACTTATTTCTATCAAGTGCACAAAACAAGACATTCATAGCATTTGCATTTAGAGAAAATCTTCCTTTCCAAATAATTTAACTCATTCATTGGTTTGGAAGATTTTTCAAATCCATTCTCAACTATATTCCATAAATCAAAGTCCAAAGAGATGAGGAAAATACGCATCCATATTTTCTAATATATGTAATCATCCCATTGAACATGGGTGAACGTGAAATGAAATGTCCTCATTCATGCCAAAACAAGTCATTTACTCAAGTGGGTGTTAATCCAAAGAGTAATAACCTTGTTCGATACCAATTGTTAGGATCAATTGGCACTAAGAAGAAGGGGTGAATTAGTGCAAGCTAAAATTTTTCTTTCTAAAGCAAAAGATTTTCGAATAAGATAGAATAGGAAATATGAAGCTTTTTATTTTTAATAAAATGAGTGATTAAAAGTAAGTTGTTAAGGAAGTCGAAAAGATAATCACATGAATTTTATAGTGGTTCGGCACCAATGACCTACGTCCACTTCCGAGTCCTCCTTCTTGAGGCACACTAGCATCTGCTACCAATCTTTTTGCGTGAAGATCAAACCCTTACACTTGAGCTTATAAGGAGACTAGATTTTACAACTCTAAGCTCTCTCCTTACCCCTTTTCTTTTCTTATAATTCTCACATAATATTTTCTCAAAATATAATCCCTAAAAGTATTATTTTGAATGTAAGAAAACTTGGGGTATTTATAGGCCCCAAATTGGCTTCAAAATCGAGCCAAAATCTAATCGTATTTGAAAAATGAGCAGGGTTTACCCAGGTTAGCTCCACCATTCTGGTATGGTTCACCCGCCACCTAGGTGGTTTACCTATCGAAAGTTGATGCCCGCCACAATTTTATGGTACAAGCGGTCAACCATCATGGTTTACCCATTGAAATTTTTGCAAAAGTGGTTCCTCTACTTTTCAAATTCGACTTGACTTTTACGTTGATTAGCTCTTTGGTCAATTAATTGAGCTTAACTGAGCTCAACCAAACCCGAGTGGATCCGGTTGTCTCATTGAGGGATTTGGATTCCTTCCAAATCTAACTCAATTAGGACTCTAACCCTAATTATGGAATGATTATAACACTTAATGACCAATTAAGCCTAGTTAAGGTCTAACTCTTGCATACTCCGACCTCCGACAATCTTGTGGCAAGTCCTTTGGTCTTCTCGCGATCTCCTTCGTTTCCCGAGCTTCTCGATTCCTTGGGAATCTCTTAGCGAACTTCCACGAGATCACATCGCATCGTCCGAACTTGGCCCGAAACTAGGTTTTATCTTGGCCCATCATCCGGTTGTAACATCGTTGATCCCGCCATAGTTAGACCTACATGATGCTAATTATGACTTAATTAAATATAATCATAGTTACTAGAATATCCATTACAAGACCATCCCGACTCCAAGCTTTTTAGCTACCCCGATAATCTTCTGGTTAGTCTTCTTTGGCAAACTCCTTGCACCATCTTGGCAAACTCCCGATACCCTCAAGCTTCCGATTTATCGAACAAGCACACACGGATATTACTCTCTGATAAGAGTGGATGATCCTTTATTGATACTCAATTGCCTTCATAAGATTAGCTACTAATCCCAATAACCAACTGCCAAATCTAGAACTTTCCAAACCTATAAGTCTAGCATTAAAGAAAGGAGTACTAAAACAATGTATCCTTGGTGTCTTAAGTCTAAGGATCGATACACAACTAGGACTATGAAATCACGACATTAGGTATCATTAACCATACAATATTCCATAAGCGGATTGATAAGTGAACTCATTCTCCAATGAGCACTTGTACTATATCCTTAGTGTCTCCATACAAGTGGCTCGAGACCAACCTCCTCCATCATATAGATAGGTATATAGTACACCGGTTTATCCAGTTATCTCGATGTCCCTCTCGAGTAACCTATGATCGGGATTATTTAGGATTTATGTTTAAAGGTGAATCAATCTCATTATCGTGATCTCATCATGATTTGATTCTCATTCCATAACTAAAGACATCATAATATATATCAACAGATAATATAATATGAGAATATACCAATATTAATCATAAGCAAAAGATTGTGCGATGTGTTACACGTGTCATCACTCACGTGATTGACTTGTAGGGCACATGTAACCAGCAATCTCCCACTTGACCTAAAGCCAATCACTTATGTGTCCGATTCACATTAGACCCTTGTTACACTCAAATACAATATGAGCCAACGACTTTGTTAGCGGATCTGTAATGTTATCTTGGATGAAACTTTTCTATCGCTATATCTTTATGGGTCACATGTGTCATCACTCACGTGATTGGCTTGTTGGCATATGTAACTAGCAATCTCCCACTTGCTCTAAAGTCAATCACCTATGTATATGATCCCCATTAGATCCTTGTTACACTCAAAATATAATATAAGCCAACGACTTTGTTAGTGGATCTGTAATGTTATCTTCGGATGGAACTTTTTCATTGCTATATCTTTATGGGTCATGATCACTCTAATCAGCTAGATCCTCCTCGAATAATTCGATGAGACTTAGGTTCCCTTGCTAGATGTCACTATTGTAGTATATAGGAATTAGCTTTATGCTACTTGGTGAACTTTTTCATCCACACTCCTTTGTTTCTTCTATTGCAGCAATGTATTTCGCCTCTATGGCCAAGTCAGTAGTAATATTTTGCTTAGAACTCTTCTAGATTATTGCTCCTCTATTCAGGGTGAAAATATATCATGAGTTTAACTTGCTATCATTAATATCAAACTAGAAACTCAAGACTGTAGTACTTAACTTGGAGGCTACCTCCTCCATATACTAGTAAAAATCCTTAGTCCTTCTCAAGTACTTCAGATCCACTTTATCGCTTTCCGGTGTTCTTAATCGGATTAGCGATACCTACTTATGACACTCGAGCATGTACTATATCGCTGGTACATAGCATAACATATATGATAGACCCTATCACGAGGCATAGGGTATCATATCTAAGTCTATCCTTTCTTCGAGTCTTTGAGGACATAATCCTAGAAAGTGATATTCCATGTCTCATCAATATAAGACATCTCTTGGAATTCTCCATGCCAAACCTTTTAATAATGGAGTCTATGTACCGAGACTTGGATAAGCCAAATATCCTTTTAGATCTATCTCTATAGATCCGGATCCCTAGAATATATGATACTTCCCTAAGTCTTTCATGGAGAAGTTTTTAGATACCAAGCCTTTCTGGAGAGCATTCTCATATCATTCCCAATGATTAGGATGTCATCCACATATAGTACCAAGAAGGTGATAGCACTTTATGATACACACAAGACTCATCTTCATTCTTAACAAAGTCATAAGATCCGATCGCCTCATCGTATCTTATGTTCCAACTTTGGGAAGCTTACATCAATCTATAAATAGATCTAAGTCTGCACACCTTATCGAACTCTCTTTGGACATGAATCACTCGCTATATCATATACACCTCCTCCTCAAGGTTGCTATTGTGGAATATCATTTTCATATCCATCTGCTAGATCTCATAGTCATAGTGTGTGCAATGGCTAAAAGAATTCTAATGGATTTAAATATGGCTGGTGAAAAGGTTTTATCATAGTCAACTCTTTGTCTTTGACGATATACTTTAGCTACCACCTTGTCTTATAGGTCTCAACGTTTTCATCTACTCCGATCTTCTTCTTGAAAATCCACTTGCACCCGATGGGTACAACACCCTTAGGTGCATCCACAAGGTTTCAAACCTTGTTAGAGTATATGGAATCCATCTCAAAATTCATGGCTTCTTACCACTTTCCGGAGTCTATACTCATAATAGCCTCCTCGTAGGTCTGAGGATTAACATCTTGAGAGTCCTCTCCACTGATATATCCCATATATCTTTTAGGAGGGTGAGATATGCTATTAGATTTGCATAAAGTTAGAACTTATGTGTTAGGTACCTAAACATACTCAGACTCTGGAATAGTGCTTGAGCTAGGTTTTCTAACCTCACTCAACTCTATCTCATTCCCACTATTTCTACCAAGAATGTATTCCTTCTTAAGGAACACAACTCTCTTAGTAATAAAGATATTTTGATCTTCGGGATAACATAAATAATACCCCAAAGTCTCCTTAGGGTATCCCATGAATGTGCACCATTCAATCCTTGACTCCAACTTATCGGGGTTATGTTTTCGAATATGGACAAAAAAACTCCAAAATCTTAACCACATTAAGATCAGGCTTCTTTCCTTTCTATATCTTATATGATGTAAACACTATCGATTTTGATGAAACTCTATTAAGAAGGTAAGTCGATTCTATGGTGTATTCCCGAATGAGACGTGTAGGTCGTTGAAACTTATCATGGACGCACCATGTCTAATAGCTTATGATTCCTCCGTTCTAATACACCATTAAGCTGATGTGTATAAGGAGGTGTCCAGGATAGAATTCTATTGTCCTTAAGGAAATGGGTAAACTTAGTACTCAAGTACTCTCCTCCTCGATCCGATTGAAGAGTCTTAATACTCTTTTCAATCTGGTTCTCTACTTCATTCTTATATTTCCTAAATTTCTTAAAGGCCTCGAACTTGTACTTCATTAAGTAAATGTGCCCATACCTAGAGAAATCATTAGTGAATGTAATAAAATATGAGTAACCACCTATAGCCTGTGTTAACATGAGACTACATACATAATTATGTATGAGTTCCAATAACTCAGTGGCTCTCTCTCCAGTTCCAAGGTTTACAAGTTGTATATGACTCATAGTCAAATAGATCTAAATATCCATCTTTCAGCAACTTTTGAATCATTTCCTTATGTATATGACATAGTCTACAATGTTATAGGTATGCATTATTCACCTCATCTCTTTTCCTCTTATATGTATTTATTTTCATGATATATGAAGAAGTATCTAGCATATATAAGTCATTTATTAGGGTCCCTCTAGTGATAATCTCATCATCCATAATTACTAAATAACTATTATTCTTAAAAACTAATTTATCCACTAATTGTCAAACAAGAGATGAAAATAATATTTTTGATAATAAAGGGAACAACATAACATACATCTATTGCAATAATAGCTCCACCAAGTAGATGTAGGGTGACCTCCCCAACAGCAACTGTAGCAACTCTTGAGGTTTATCTCACCTCTGGCTAATCTCCTAGGTGTTGCTAGAACTTGCAACGAATTACAAATATGATAAGCACTCTCGGTATCTAATACTCATGTGTTATCATCAAAATTTGACAAGTGGAGACTGATTATAACTATACTTGAAGCTTCTCTAAGCTTTTGTTTTGCCTTCTCTACAGGGTAGTCCTTACAGTTCCTCTTCCAATACCTATCTTGGCTGTAGTAGAAGCATTGTCATTTGTCCTTTGCTTGGTCTTTCTTGGTAACCTTTGCTCTAGAAGGATCACAGCTGACATTACTACTGCTATCTTCTTCCTCCATCGTCGCTGCTACCATTGGCTGTCATTCTCCACTTGGAGACTTCACCACCGTAGTTCTGAAATTGTTGTCATTCGCCTTCAAAGGTTATAAGTAGCCTTACCTAGAAAGAGGCATGGGTTTTGGAGTTTTACCGGATCTATGATGTTGACGTAGTGGATGGTAATAGATTGATGGATCTACGGCGTAGGCGATGGATGAAGGCGTAAAAATAATTGTGGGAATTGCTTGGAAGATGGAGGCAGAGATGGCTAAGGCGTGGGAATATGACTCTGATACTAGATAATAGAATCCCGAAGGAGCAAAATTGTAATATCCCTCATTATCTAAATATTTATAATGATATATTTTAAATTATTAATGAGAATTTATTTAAGAATAGATTGTTTATAAGGACCTATTTGTAAATATGAGAATTTATTTGAAAGCTTACTACTATGGACCTAAATGTAAAACTTAAAAGTTTTATATGAATTATGTAAGATTTACATTAAGTTATATAAAAAAATGGGTGATGACATATGTCATTATATAATTTAAAGTGGTGCCACTTATGTATGTGCTTAGGTGACACATGTGCACAATGCATGCATGTTTGCCACCTATCAACCCATATGTTAGCTTAAACAATTAATAATTAGTGAAAGAAAAAGATTTTGGCTGCAATGTGAACTTGAGGAGAAGAAGAAAAAGAAGAAGTAGAAGAAGAAGAAGAAGAAGAAAAAGGAAAGAAGTGGAAATTTTGAGATTGTGATCTAATTCACACCTTTGGGATCAAAAATTGTAAAGGCAAGTATTCTAACCCCATCCCATATAATATCTTCTATCTTTTTTTTATTAAAATTTATCTTTGTTCTTACTTTGATTATGCGAAAAATTTGGGATAAAACTGAAATCTCTTTTGTTAGATGCGTAAGTATGAATCTGTAATATTATCAAGATTATGACCTGTCTACCTTGTTCTTATTGTAACTTTTAGTACAGACCTCTGATTTAGACAAAACTTAGCTTTCTCATAAATAGATTCATATATCATTCTTTTAAAACTAAGTTTGAAGAATTTGGAGTTCATTTGCTAGCCCAAACATTTGTTTCAATTGAGCATATGAAATCTATAAAATAGAGTCTGTACCTCCTGACCTTTCATTACTATATTTCTTATAACTTTCTATTGGAGTCTCTGATTTATGCAATACTAGATTCATTAGAAACTAGACTCATAGATTGGAGTCTAAATAATTCTATTCTGCTAGACCTTATGGATTCTATAAAATAGGGATTGTGATTTTAGACCTTTGGCTGCCAAATCATCTATGACTTTTTGTAGAGACTTCCAATTTGTATGAAACTTATTTCATTTGAAAGTAGATTGATTTATCTTTCCAAAGATATTTTTTTGAGTAATTTAGAGTATATTTGATTATTTAAATTAACTTTGAGATGTACCTTATGAATTCTACCAAAATAGTGATTGTATCAGTTTTGCCCATTCTTGCTTCATCCATTTCAAAATTGAATTCTCTAATGATGTTGCTTTTGATTTTCTTACATATTTGAATATGTTATATATTAATTAATGTTACACTATATTATTTTATTTAGGCACATGCATAATTTATTATTCTGTATATGCTTATGATATAAGCTAAATTCATTGCTCATGTCATTTTGTACTCTAATATTTGTGAGATATTCTGGACCTTTACCAGAAATGATAAAGGGTATGTTATGCTTGGAGCTTGTGATGCATTACTATATTTGATAGTCAAATGGATCATATTATGTTTGTGATCCCACTTCGCCATTTATGTTTTTGATATGTCAACAAATCATATTCTATCTATGATCTAATTAAAGCCCATCCTTCAATTGAGCCTTACAATATTGCTTAAATTCTTATGCACTCTTGTTATTTATTCTTTGATTATTTGAATACAAATTATGAAAGTTTATGTTAAAATCGTATTACTTTATATTAGCACATGTATATTTCATTGTTCCGCATGTGCTTCCGATATAAGCCAAATTCATTGCTCATGTCCTTTTGTACTCTGATGTTTGTGGGATATTTTGGACCTTTGCTAAAGATGATAAAGGGTATGTTATACTTGGAGCCTGTAATGCTCTACTATGTTTAATGGTCAGATGGACCACATTATGTTTGTGATCTCACGTCACCATCTATGTTTTTGATATGTTATATGATTATATTTTGTCTTTGATCCAATTAAAGCCCATCCTTCAATTGAGCCTTATAGTATTGCTTAAACTCTTATATACTCTTGTTCTTTATTCTTTGATTATCTGAATACAAATTATAAATATTTATGTTGACATCGTATTGCTTCATATTAGCATATATATATATGTTATTGTTCTGCATGTACTTCTAATATATGTCACTTTTATTGCTTATGTCCTTTTATACTTTGGTGTTTGTGGGATATTCTGGTCCTTTATCAGAAATGCTAAAGGATATTATGCTTAGAGCCTATGATGCTCTACTTTTATCTGATGGTCATCTAGAAATGGATGGATTCATATTAGGTATATGATCCTACAACCTGTGTTTGTGGGATATTTTGTCTGTGATCTAGCAAAATTCTTTCTTCTTTGGAACATTATATCATTACTTTGAAATCTTATGTACTCTTATTCCTTATTCCTTTCCTATCTGAATGCATATTATGAATGTTTATGTATTCATCGTATTATTTCATATTTGGCACATGTATATTTTGTTGTTCCTAATGTGCTTCCAATATATCCCAATTTTATTGCACATGTCCTTTTATACTCTGGTGTTTGTGAGATATTTTCTGGACCTTTGCCAGAAATTATAAAGCTAGCTATGCTCTTGCTAGCCCCACTGACTTCACTCAGACGTGGGTGGATGGAGCTCCCAGACGTGGGAGACTTATGTTTAGTGGTCATTCAGCGATAGATGATCCACATTCTATTTATGGTCTCACTTCACTATCTATGTTTTTGATATGATATCTAGAGCATTACTTATGAGTTTATTTATGCGCTTTAGATAATAATGAATGAATATTATGTCTGATATGATATTGAGTTTCTATTCCATAACTATTTATTTGACAAGCTTTGAGATTATTCCTACATCATTGATATGCTTCAAAATATCCTATGCACATTTGATATGCTTCAAATCATTTCACATTCCATTGATATATACCGAAACTCTTTATACATTTTTGATATGCTTCGAAATGTTTCATTTACTATTGATATGTTCCAAAATATTTTATATGTGTTTGACATGCTCCTAACTATTTCGAATGCCATTATTATGTTTTCGAAATATTTCATTTGCTATTGATATATTGTGAAATATTTCACATGCCATTGATATCTTTTGAAATGTCCTAAGCATATGTGATATACTTCGAAATGTTTCATATGCCTTTGATATGTTCCAAAACACTGTATACGTCTTTGATATGCTCTGAAATATTTTGTATTCCTAATTATTTGTGATTATGTATCAAAATTCTCTATATGAATTCTTACACCCTTGCCTTGCTATTCGATATCAAGTTTATTTTGAAAGATATCCTTCTTTGTCTTGGATATATTAGTAAATTGCTGAGCTCTATATGCTCACCCTGTTGCTATATAAATTTTACAGGTTAACTTGTCGCTTACAGAAAAAGTTAGAACTAAGTTGAGATAGTAGAAAGCTATATAGATTTTGGACAAGTCTTATTGGGAGATGTTTTATAAGAATATTTTGTATGTAATAAAATATTATAGATAAATATGAACTGATGTATCTTGTAAAAAGGTTAGAATACTTCTTAGTGTGGTATCTTTGAATGTTAAGTTTTACAATCATATGAAGTGGTGGAAAATGGTTGGTTTTTCATTTGTATAGATTTATGAGACTTATGGTTTTATAAGCATGGTTAATATTTTTGGTTAGGTTAATCTTCGAGTTTTATGGATTATCGAGTGATGTGGTGTTAGATTTATAAACTGCATAGGTTTTTTGAATGGATGTGAATGATTTTTAAAAATGTTAAATCAGTATCCTCAAATTTAGTTTGGATCCTGGGTTCAGTTTGTGGATGAATTATATTATATTTCTGATTAAGACAAGGTCGCCCCTCTTAAATGTGATATAATTCGGGGGGGGGGTGGGGGCTTGACAGAGATGGTATCAGAGCATGAATTGAGGATTACTGATATTTAATATGTTTGATGTGTCAAGTATATTGAGGCTTTATTAATTATATAGTGATGGATGAAGGCATGATAAATTTAGAGGACTAAAATTTTTCTTTGGGGGGGGGGGAGAGTGTAATATCCCTTATTTTTAAAATATTTATAATGATCTATTTTAAATTATTAATGAGGATTTATTTAATAATAGATTGTTTATAAGGACCTATTTATAAATATGAGAATTTGTTTGAAAGCTTACTACTAAGGACCTAAATGTAAAACCTAAAAGTTTGATATGAATTATGTAAGATTTACATTAAGTTGTAAAAAAAAAGGTGATGATATGTGTCATTATATAGTTTAAAGTGGTGTCACTTATGCATGTGCTTAGGTGACACATGTGCATATACATTTTTGCCACCTATCAGCCCATATATTAACTTAAATAATTAATAATTAAAGAAAAAAAAAGGGTTTTGGCTGCAATATGCACTTGAGGAGAAGAATAAGAAGAAGAAGAAGAAGAAGAAGAAGAAGAATAAGATCGTGATCTAATTCACACATTTGGGATCAAAATTTGTAAAGGCAAGTGTTCTAACCCCATCCTATATAATATCTTCTATCTTTTTTCTACTGAAATTTATTCTTGTTCTTACTTTGATTATGAGGAAAATTTGGGATAAAACTGAAATCTTTTTTGTGGGATGCTTAAGTATGAATCTATAATATTGTCAAGATTATGACCTATCTGCGTTATTCTTGCTGTAACTTTTAGTATAAATATCTGATTTAGACAAAACTTAGCTTTTTCAAAAATAGATTCAGATATCTTTTCTTTGGAACTGTTTTGAAGAATTTAGAGTTCATTTGCTAGCCCAAACGTTTATTTCAATTGAGCATATAAAATCTATAAAACAGAGTCTGTATCTCCTGACCTTTCATCACTATATTGCTTATATCTTTCTTTTGGAGTCTCTGATTTATATAACACTGGATTCATTAGAAATTATACTCATATATCTTTCATTTGATACTAGGATTGAAAGATTTGGAGTCCAAATAACTATCAAAATTTTTATTTTATTAGACCTTATAGATTCAGTAAAACATGAACTATGATTTTAAACCTTTGGCTACCAAATCATTTATAACTTTTTGTAGAGGCTTCCAATTTATATAAAACTTATTTCATTTGAAAATAGATTGATTCAGATTTCTAAAGATACCCTTTATAGTAATTTAGAGCATATTTGATTATTCAAATTAACTTTGAGATGTACCTTATGAATTCTGCTAGAATAGTGATTGTATCAGTTTTGCCTATTCTTGCTTCATCCATTTCAAAATTAAATTCTCTGATGCTCTTACCTTTGATTTCCTTATATATCTGAATATATTATATATTTATTGATGTTACACTATATCTTCTATCTTTTTTCTACTAAAATTTATCTTTATTCTTACTTTGGTTATGAGAAAAATTAGGGATAAAATCGAAATCTTTTTTGTTGGATGCTTAAGTATAAATTTATAATATTATCAAGATTATGACTTATTTGTATTATTCTTATTGTAACTTTTAGTACAGACCACTGATTTAGACAAAATATCACTTTTTCAAAAATAGATTCAAATATCTTTCTTTTGAAACTGAGTTTGAAGAAGTTGGAGTTCATTTGCTAACCCAAACGTTTGTTTCAATTGAGCATATAAGATATGTAAAACAGAGTCTATACCTCCTGACCTTTCATCACTATATTGCTTATATCTTTCTGTTGGAGTCCCTGATTTATGTAACACTAGATTCATTAGAAAATAGATCTTTCATTTGATACCAGGATTGAAAGATTTGGAATCCAAATGACTATCAAAATTTCTATTTTGTTAGACCTTATAGATTTTGTAAAACATGTACTATGATTTCAGACCTTTGGCTACGAAATCATCTATAACTTTTTGTAGAGGCCTCCAATTTGTATGAAAATTATTTCATTTGAAAGTAGATTGATTAGATTTCCAAAGATACCCTTTTTGAGTAATTTGGAGTATATTTGATTATTTAAATTAACTTTGAGATGTACCTTATAAATTCTGCTAGAAGAGTAATTGTATCAATTTTGCCCATTCTTGCTTCATACTTTTCAAATTTGAATTATCTGATGCTCTTACCATTGATTTCATTATATATCTAAATATGTTATATATTAATTAATATTATATCATATTATTTTATTTAGGCACATGCATAATTTATTGTTCCGCATGTGCTTCCGATATAAGTCAAATTCATTGCTCATGTCCTTTTGGACTTTGGTGTTTGTGAGATATTCTGGACCTTTGCCAGAAATGATAAAGGATATGTTATGCTTGAAGCGTATGATGCTCTACTATGTTTGGTAGTCAGATGGACCACATTATGTTTGTGGTCCCATAATGTAGATTTTGGATAAGTCTTGTTAGGAGATGTTGTATAAGAATATTTTATATGTAATGAGATATTATAGATAAATATGAACTGATGTATCTTGCAAAAATGTTAGAATACTTCTCAATGTGGAATATTTGAATGTTAAGTTTTACAATCATATGAAATGGTGGAAAATGGTTGGTTTTGCATTTGTATAGATTTCTGAAATTGATAGTTTTATAAGCGTGGTTAATATTTTTAGTTAAGTTAATCTTTAAATTTTGTGGATTATCAAGTGATGTGGTGTAAGATTTATAAACTACACAGGTTTTCTGAATGGTTGTAAATGATCTTTTAAAATGTTTAATCAATGTTCTCAAATTTAGTTTGGATCCTAGGTTCGGTTTGTGGATGAATTATATTGTATTTCTGATTAAGACAAGGTCACCCCTCTCGAATGCAATATAATTCGGGGGGGCATGACAAAGATGATATCAGAGCATGAATTAAGGATTACTGATATTTGCTATATTTGATGTGCCAAGTAGATTGAGGAATTATTAATTATATAGTGATGGATGGAGGTATGAAAAATTTGGAGGACTAAATTTTTTCTTGGGGGGGGGGAGGAGAGAGGAGTGCAATATCCCTCATTTTTAAAATATTTATAATAATCTATTTTAAATTATTAATTATTAATGAGGATTTATTTAATAATAGATTATTTGTAAGGACCTATTTATAAATATGAGAATTTGTTTTAAATCTTACTACTAGGGACCTAAATGTAAAACTCAAAAGTTTGATATTAATTATGTAATATTTATATTAAGTTATATAAAAAATGGGTGATGATATGTGTCATTACATAGTTTAAAGTGGTGCCACCTATGCATATGCTTTGGTGACACATGTGTATATTGCATGCATGCTTGCCACCTATCAACACATATGTTAGCTTAAACAATTAACAATTAGAGAAAATAAAAAGGTTTTGGCTGCAACGAAAACTTAAGGAGGAGAAGAAGAAGAAGAAGAAGAAGAAGAAGAAGAAGAAGAGGAAGAGAAGGAAAGAAGTGGAAATTTTGAGATTGTGATCTAAGTCACACCTTTGGGATCAAAATTTGTAAAGGCAAGTGTTCTAACCCCATCCTATATAATATCTTCTATCTTTTTTCTACTGAAATTTATTCTTGTTCTTACTTTGATTATAAGAAAATTTTGGGATAAAACTGAAATCTATTTTGTTGGATGCTTAAGTATGAATCTATAATATTGTCAAGATTATGACCTTTGATTTGGACAAAACTTAGCTTCTTCACTATATTACTTATATCTTTATGTTGGAGTCTCTAATTTATACAACGCTAGATTCATTAGAAAATAAACTCATAGATCTTTCATTTGATACTAGGATTGAAACATTTAGAGTGCAAATGAGTATCAAAATTTTTATTTTGTTAGACCTTATGGATTATGTAAAACAGGGACTATGATTTTGAACCTTTAGCTGCCAAATCATCTATAACTTTTTGTAAAGCTTCTAATTTGTATGAAACTTATTTCATTTGAAAGTAGATTGATTTAGCTTTCCAAAAATATCCTTTTTGAGTAATTTAGAATATATTTGATTGTTCAAATTAACTTTGATATGTACCTTATGAATTCTGTCATAATAGTTATTATATCAATTTTGCCCATTCTTACTTCATCCATTTCAAAATTGAATTATCTGGTGCTCTTGCCTTTGATTTTTTTACATATCTAAATATGTTATATATTAATTAATGTTACATTATATTATTTTATTTAGGCACATGCATAATTTATTATTCTGCATATGCTTCTGATATAAGCCAAATTTATTGCTCATGTCCTTTTGTACTCTGGTATTTGTGGTATATTCTGGACCTTTGCTAGAAATGGTAAAGGGTATGTTATGCTTGGAGCCTGTGATGCTCTACTATGTTTGGTGGTCAGATAGATCACATTATGTTTGTGATCCCACTTCACCATCTATGTTTTTGATATGTTAATGGATCATATTTTGTCTATGATCCAATTAAAGCACATCCTTCAATCGAGCCTTACAGTATTGCTTAAATTCTTATGCACTCTTGTTCTTTATTCTTTGACTATATGAATACAAATTATTATGAATATTTATGTTGAAATTATATTATTTCATATTAGCACATGTATATTTCATTATTCTGCATGTGCTTCTGATATAAGCCAAATTCATTGCTCATGTCCTTTTGTACTCTGGTGTTTATGGGATATTTTAGACCTTTGTTATAAATGATAAAGGGCATATTATGCTTGGAGCCTATGGTGCTCTACTATGTTTGGTGGTCAGATGGACCATATTATATTTGTGATCCTACTTCACTATCTATGTTTTTGATATATTATCAGATCATATTTTGTCCATGATCCAAGGAAAGCCCATCCTTCAATTGAGCCTTACAGTATTGCTTAAATTCTTATGCACTCTTGTTCCTTATTCTTTGACTATATGAATACAAATTAAGAATGTTTATGTTAACATCGTATTGCTTCATATTAGCACATATATATTTAATTGTTCTGCATATGCTTCCGATATATGCCACTTTTATTGCTCATGTCCTTTTGTACTCTGGTGTTTATGGGATATTCGGGACCTTTGCTAGAAATGGTAAATGGTATTTTGCTTAGAGCTTGTGATGCTATACTTTTATCTGATGATCATCCATAAATGGATGGATACATATTAGGTATGTGATCCCACATCACCATCTATGTTTTTGATATGATATCGATTATATTTTGTCTGTGATCTAGCTAAAGTCTTTCTTCTTTGGAACCTTATATCATTGCTTTGAAATCTTACGTACTCTTATTCCTTATTCCTTACCTATCTGAATGCACATTATGAATGCTTATGTATTTATCGTATTATTTCATATTTGATATATGTATATTTCGTTATTCCGCATGTGCTTCTGATATATGTCAATTTTATTGCTCATGTCATTTTATACTCTAGTGTTTGTGGGATATTTTCTGAACCTTTGCCAGAAATGGTAAAGGGTATTATGTTTAGAGCCAACTATGCTCTTACCGGCCCCACTGACTTCACTCAAACGTGGGTGGATGGAGCTCCCAGACATGAGAGACTTATGTTTAGTGGTCATTCAGTGATGGATGATCCTATTTATGATCCCACTTCACCATCTATGTTTTTGATATGATATCCAAAGCTTACTTATGAGTTTGTTTCTACGCTTTGGATAAGAATAAATAAATATTATATCTGATATGATATTGAGTTTTTGTTCCTTAATTGTTCATTTTACAAGCTTTGAGATTATTCCTATACCATTGATATGCTTCAAAATATGTCCTATGCACCTTTGATATGCTCTGAATCATTTCACATTCTGTTGATATATTTTGAAACTCTTTATGCATCTTTGATATGCTCCGAAATATTTCATTTGCCATTGATATATTCTAAAACATTTCATATATGTTTGACATGCTTCTAACTATTTCGAATGCCATTGTTATGTTTCCGAAATGTTTCATTTGCTATTGATATATTCTGAAATATTTTATACACCATTGATATGTTTTAAGATGTCATAAGCATCTATGATATGCTCCAGAATGTTTCATATGCCTTTGATATGTTTTGAAATACTTTATACATCTTTAATACGCTCCAAAATGTTTTGTATTCCCAATGATTTATGATTATGTATCTAAATGCTCACTATGGATTCTTACACCCTTACCTTGCTATTCAATATCAAGTTTATTTTGAAGACTATCCTTCTTTGTCTTGGATATGTTAGTCACTTATTGAGCTCTATATGCTCATCCTGTTGCTATATGAATTTTATGAGTTAACTTGTCGCCTACAGAAAAAGTTAGAATTGAGCTGAGATAGTGAAAAGTTATGTAGATTTTGGACAAGTCTTGTTGGGAGATGTTGTATAAGAATATTTTCTATATAATAAAATACTATAGATAAATATGAACTAATGTATCCTATAAAAAGGTTAGAATACTTCTCAGTGTGGAATATTTGAATGTTAAATTTTACAATCATATGAAGTAGTGAAAAATGATTGGTTTTACATTTGTATAGATTTCTGAGATGGATGGTTTTATAAGCATAGTTAATATTTTTGGTTAAGTTAATCTTCAAGTTTTGTGGATTATCGAGTGGTGTGGTGTAAGATTTATAAACTGCATAGGTTTTCTGAATGGATGTGAATGGTCTTTGAAAATATTTAATCAGTATCCTCAAATTTAGTTTGGATCCTAGGTTCAGTTTGTGGATGAATTATATTGTATTTCTGAATAAGACAGGATCACCCCTCTCGAATGCGATATAATTCAAGGGGGCATGACATCAATAGATTTTGACCCTTGAGGGAGATCAACCCTTGGACCGCTATAGGGTTTTCTCTCTCCTAAACTCGACACAAGACTGAATAAAAGTTGATAATTGCTTGATTCAAGAGAGGGGGCAACTACATCATTATATAGTGTTCTAAACCCTATCCCATGAGGTACTTGCCTAACTAAAATTATTATTTTGCCCCTTCTATAGCTTACCTACCTTAGAGGGAATAGGTGGCGGCTAGTTTGGCTCTATCGCCGACCCTAGCAATGGGAAACCCTAATCAACGACCCAATAAGGGAGGAAGCAGCCACTAAGCCTAAGGCCCCAAACCCTAAGCACACTTCTTTATAGGATAGAAGTAGCTAGGTGGGATTTTATTACAATCTCATAGGGTTTTATTTGACTACTTCTAGGGTGATTAGGACTCACCCTGTTGGAGCCCTATCAGACTCGTCCTCTTAAAATCAAGTCTTCCGCTCCTTATCAGGTTGTGTGTCAGTTGGAAGAATTTGAGCTGAGTTGTCATCTTTAAATTTTCATCTGAGATGGGACATTTGGAGAATCAACTGTAATATTGTTCTGGTGCATGGATCTGATCTCTATGTTAGGGCCCCGATGTGATCCCCAACACTCTATCCTTGTGATGACCTAAATTAAAGAATGATGTCATTATTTAAGCACGCTTCATATTGAGGTAATCAAAATGTAAAAAATATCAAAATTATAATTTTTCTATCTTATATCATGTTGAAAACATAAATTTGCTCACGTAATGCATCTGATACAGACTTGATATGTAGGGATAATTGGTTGACTCCTCAGTATAATACTTGATAACTTATTAAAGATAACAACCAATTATTTTTTTTTTATCATAGAAACCAATCAAAAATAGTAATGCATTAAAATCATAGCTGATAGATAGCAAACACAATAAAAAGGTTACATGTGAAATGAGATTGAGTATTGAATAAAATAATGATGGGTAATGATTTTTAATCGTTATAATTTTTCACTACAAATTTAACAAACTTTTTATTTTGTTTCCTTCACTTTCTACATGAACAAATTACAAAAAATTAACTTGTTTATAATCTTCTATATTAAAGAAAATTAACCAAATAGTCTAATAGAATCCAGGATTATCAACAAATAAGTCATTTAATTCTGGGATGACCGAACTTGAAAAAAACCAGTTAGATTCTGTTTTGAGTTATGCTAGGTTCTGTCTTGAGTTATGAAAAGCCCTCTTTTGGTTCCTTACCCAAAACCAGCAAAACCACTCCCTCCCTCTCTCTCCCCTTCCCCCATTAAATTTCTTATGAACCTTCCGAATCTCACTCAAAACTCTTTCAAATTCAGGGAATTGGGTGAATATTTGCTGATCAAACTAAATTTTTGAAAGTTCAAATTCTGCTAATGGCATATCTATTATATAGCACTAGCTCGCACTCTATTCATGGGAACCTACACCAAGTTAATGACAGCAATGCAGGACATCTTGCAACTACAGGGGGTAGGAGAGACTCAGGATAGACCATTTTAACCATTAGGATATAATATTTTGTCATTGTGCTCAACCAAACCCTATCAAACCTGATCAGCTCAATTACCATTTCAAAACCCATTGCTTCTAAGAGTTCAATTACTATTTCAATTACCATTTCAGTTAACATTTTTATTCATTATTCATGATAAAAGAAATTTGCATTTCATTTTAAAAGAGATATTTTTTTATTCCATAAAACTAAAACTTCTAACCCACCTAATTTACAACCAATCAAACTTAGACTTCATCTGCATGTGTTTTATAGTTTGGATATGCAAGGCCTACTATCCAAATTCTATAAACTGATGGGTTGGTCTATTAGTAAAAATGACTCAAAACTATGAACAGCCTTAATAATCATACTTTAGTTAGTTTACATGCTGATAATGGTGGATGCAGCCTATAGTTAGTTTAGGTATAAATTGAGTAACGCCTTCAAATTGACCAACACTTGACTACTCAACACCTAAGCAAACAAATGTACTTTAGCAAAATGCTAGATGAAAATCTATAGCATGCAACACATGTTGGAAAGCAATTTCAGAGAGTAATGATGCAACAAAGGAACTGCAAAGAAGATTTCGCTCATACTATTTACCTGTATTGTGAAAAGTACCAAATCGCCAGGATAGCTAGAAACTATAGCATGAAATGAAATCTCCAGGTCAGCCACTATGTTTTACAATACAGTTAATTAATATGAACCAAAAAAAGCTGTCTCAAGGGCAGAAAAAGACCACCATATAGACTAAGTGAATCAGACATTAAATTGTGCTCCAATCTCACATCTACACGTGTTTAACAATGCAAAAACAAACTTTATAATTTGAATATGACAGATAATATAGAAATCTTTAAAAATTAAAAAGCATAACATGAGAGTCAACCAAAACCATCCAAGAAAAAAGAGAAGTAGCAGAATTGACCAATGATAGACCATGTTACATGGAATAGGGAGAAAGTATGGGGACCAAAGTGCAATAATATGCTTAACATTCCTCACTTGCAGTTGATTATGCCTGATTCATTGTCAGAATCTACTTATGCAGAAATTACATGGTGACAAAAATGAGTGTATTGTCTTTTCTAGAGAAATAAAATGCTAAGTGAATCTCATCGATGACTTCTCAGTTCTCAAGATAATTCTATAGGGTAGAAACTTTGAATCTGTAAAAAGACCTAACATTTTCTAGCTCTGTTTATTGCTTCATTTGTTCTTTTAGTACCTAAAGAAAACCTAGAAAAAGATTTAGAGTAGGAACTTTGAATCTGTCAAAAGAACTAACATTTTCTAGCTCTGTTTCTTGTTGCATTTGTTCTTTTAGTTCCTGAGAAAACCTTGCACAAGATTTAGGTACAAGATATCAACACTTAATTTTTAGGAAAATGATGTTGAATTTGGGGACAGTCAATAGGAAGTATAAAGTCAAGAAAATAGGAGAAACATAGGCTCTGGGATTCTTTGTTCTTTGAATTCTTGTCACCAAGTAATAAAAAAAACATACAAAAGAAATCGCTTCAAGAATTCCAATGGAGTCACAAGAATAGGATTAAAGTGCATCATCTAATCTCTGCATTCAAAAAACATACTCTTTCTGATCGATGCTGGGGCTCACTCTCTTTCTCGAGAAGTGATCAGAGTGAAAGTCCAATAGGAGATGCATTTAGGAAACCCTTAAGAAGTCAAATGGGAACAAGAAAAGAGAGAAAGTATGGGTTGAACCACATCATCTCACCAACTCGAATGGAGTCAAGAAAAGAGAGGAAGTATGGGATGAAACACATCATCTCACCAACTCGAATGGAGTCAAGAAAAGAGAGGAAGTATGGGTTGAACCGCCTAGAAGAAAGAACATTAAAGAAACAATCTCAAGAACTATCAAAGTAAACCAATAGGCGGAGTAAGGGATCAAGGGATATTACGTCATTGTCATGTCTCCGTGTCAGGCTCGTCGTCGTCCTCGTCATCCTCCTTCGCTTTTCTGGGAAGGGAGGACAAGCCTCTGTTTTATAGAGGGCGTGCAAGAAACCCTTAAGAACTCAAACGAAATCAAGAAAAGAGAGAAAGTATGGGATGAAACACATCACCTCGCCAACTCGAATGGAGTCAAGAAAAGAGGGGAAGTATGGGATGAAACGCATCACCTCGGCTCTGCATCGAGAAACCTGCTCCCGATGTGCGATTCTCTCATGATCCTCATTGTTTAGTCGCAAGGAAACAGGTAATAGGAATGATCAAGGCCATAAGAAAGAACATTGAAGAAATAATCTCAAGAACCATCGAAGCAAATCAACAAGCGGAGTAAGGGAGCAAGAGACATTACATCATTACCATGTCTCTGTGTCAGGCTCGTCGTCATCCTCGTCACCCTCCCGGTTTGCTTTCTCGTGGGGAAAGGGGAGGACATGCCTCCGTTTTATAGAGGGCATGCAAGAAACCCTAAAAGAAAAACGGTATCAAGAAGAAGGAGAAAGTATGGGATGAAACGCATTACCTCGGCTCCATCGAGAAACCTGCTCCTGCTCTTGATGAGAGATTCTCTCACGATCCTTGTTCTTTGGTCTCACGAAAATAGGTAATAGGAATGATCAAGGCCAGAAGAAAGAATATTGAAGAAACAATCTCAAGAACTAACGAGGCAAATCAACAGGCGGAGTAACGAAGCAAATCAACCGGCGAACCCAGATCACGGTTGAATATACACAATCACGTCTTTCCACTTCAATCAAAAAAGCATTTATCTTGACCCTCCTGATGGTTTACACAACAGGCGGGTAAAACATAGGCAAAAAAATGCATTTGTATCCCATTACTATAAGTTATTTTGTAGTTGACCCTTATGTATTTGGATAAATTTCTCACAAAAACATAATATTTAATTAAAATATATTTATAAATTAATATTTTCATTGTAAAGATAATCTCTAACATAAAGGAACATAGTTTGGTAAAAAAATATCGACAGCAAGAATAACAAACATATAACTCTCAATAAATATATTTTCCAATCAAATTTATGCTTGTATAGAACCCAAAAATATAGATATATTCCCCGTTGCATATGTTTGATCAAGTTATATGACACTAAACTAGGTAAATCATAGGTATATTATAAGAATCTTTTACCACTATTTAATCATAGTTAATAAGTATATCACATTATAGTCTCTTAGTTCTTTCCTTATTGATAAGAGCATTTAGTAACAGGCAACTCCGACAAATAATTTCATAGTAATAAAAAATAAATAAATATTATCATGAGAGTATTAATATGGATCTTCCAACACTGAAAGATATTATCAGCGAACACGAAAAGAAAATAAATCAAGGTAAAACTAATATATAGGAATATAAATTTATATAGGTATCTAGTATAACAAAGGTTAAAGGAGGCAAAAAGCTATATTTCGTTATCAGAGGAACTTCTTGATAGGACCCTAGGGTTGGGTCCTATTCAATGAAGTAACAATTAATAAAAACCCTATGAGATTATAATAAATACCCACATAGCCACCTATTATCATATAAAGCAGGTCGATTAGGATTTTGGAAAAGGAGTCTGGGGCCCTTAAGGTTTCCTAGTCGGCCCCCTTTACTAGATAGGTCAGCTTCAGTTTGAGGAAGGATCGTTTGAGTAGTTGTTGTTGAGAAACCTCAGCGGGTGCATCACATGTGTAGCAAAAGTTAAAACAAAAATCGATTTCTCACACAAATCAAATCATCGTGCAAAAGATTAGAGTCACTAGAAAACATAAAAATAGAAAAACCTTGATGCATGAGAGATTGATTTTACCCTCAATATTATGGAAATTTCAAGGATTGTCCTCTTAATCCGAATTATGAGAATGCCCTCAACAATTCTAGAAATTTTGAGAACTGCCATATAATCCAAAATTATGAAAATACACTTGATAATGCTGAAAATTTTGAGCATATCCTAATTTCCAAGAAAATAATTAATTAAATAGTTTAATTAATTATTATATATTTAGTAATCCTACATATGATGTGATGTACATGTGATGTGTGATGTGGATGGATGATCATGAGCCATGTGTTGTGATGTGTGTAATTATGATTATTAATATTATTGAGGCCTATGAGCCTCTATTTTCCTCGTTTATTATCGGGCTTGCATGCCTGTGATTATTCGTAATTACATGGAGAGGCGCGACGGGTGCGTGAAGATGACAACGTGACCCATAATACCGTAGCGGGAGATTACGATACATGGTGATGCAATGACCCGACGAAATCGATGATCACGAGATCAACAATCACAGGGCATGAAGATACATCGATGCACACATAGATCCTATTGTGAGTGATTAGACCCATTGGTTTAAGCTTAATCATATTAGGTGACGGCTCATAATCATCCGGTGTGGCTTGCATATGTGATGTGTTATACACCTACTAGATATGTATATATATATATATATATATATATATATATATATATATATATATATATATATATATATATATATATATTTACATATGATGTAGATATATATTAAATATATATGTGTATGACACAACATATTATGAGATTGATAGAAAACAAAAACTCCTCCTACGATAATATTAAGTCGGTAAGCGTGAGACAATAAGATTGATCCACATGACTTCCATCGTTATAAGACGAAATTGAATCCTGACATAGGTTGGGTTGGTCGAGTCACTCGAGGCTCACCTATCTACGTGATCGAGTTCTTGCCTATGATATATATATGTCACCGGTGACCTGAGGACATGGTATGACTTGGTCAAGTAGTCGAGAGCATATCCATCGAATGAGACTCATCTTGTAATGATAGTAATGACTTAACTGAACTTCATGGTTGGTCAAGCAGTCGAGACCACGATGATTCGGAGGTCAAACATAACGGGAATCACAAGGAGTTATGATTGACAAGAGTTGTCTACCTTTTGGGCTTAGTATAATTAGTCGAGTCCCTCGAGGTTGCACTAAGACGCCAATTGGATCTAAATCCCCACTAGGAGTCTGTCGAAGGTTTCCGTCTCACGTGTCAAGGGTGTCACGTGATTCGCTAAGAAAATAGTGGGAGTACATTAAGATAGAAGTTCATATCTTAATTAGTATTTTTTGTAAAATCTGTATGTTATTTAATTTATGCTATATCTTATTTATCGCTTGCAAAACCCCTACGTGGCATACTTGATGCCAACCGCTACATTGGTCCAAAAGCTCTACAGTTTAAGAATTGTTCTCACGGAAGAGAAAATTGTATATGTCCTTAATATGATTGTAATATGTCCTTAATATGATTGTACCCATGCTGGAGGAAAGGATAAGCGAGGATGAGATCGCTCACTTTGTGAAGTATATAGATAGTCATAAAGGATAACCTGTGTATTAATCTTATACTTTAGTCCCTACCCAATTCTTTTTCACAGTTCATTATTAACTTTAATATGAACAAGTTTGAGGTAACTCTACCTGAGCTCCTCAATATGTTGAGGGAAGCTGAGAGTATCATCAAGAAGGTGAAGCCAGTTCTCTATATTGGTGAGACCAAAAAGAAAAGGAAGGCCAACAAGATCCTTAAGAAGGGCAAGGGCAAAGAAAGATCAGGTAAGGAAAAAATTGCTAAGAGAGACTCAGCAAAGGACAAAGGACATTGCTTCCATTGCTATCAAGACGGGCATTGGAAGAGGAACTATAAGGACTACCATGCAGATAAGGCAAAACATAAACTTAAAGAAGCTTCAGGTATATCTATGATCAGTCTTCACTTGTCAGATTTTTATGATAACACATGGGTATAGGATACTAGGAGTGTTTATCATATCTGTAATTCATTGCAAGTTCTGGCAAGACCTAGGAGACTGGCCAGAGGCAAGATAGATCTCAAGATGGGCAATGAAGAAAGAATTACTGTAGTTGCTGTTAGGGAGGTCACCCTACATCTGCCTGGTTGAGCTATCATTACATTGGATGCATGCTATTTTGTTCTCTCTATTATCAAAATATATCCATATCTTATTTGATAATAGGTGGATATAAATTAGTTTTTTATAATAATAGTTGTTCAATAATTATGGGTGATGAGATCATCATTAGAGGGACCCTTGTAAATGGCTTATATATGTTATACACTTCTCTACACATTATAAATATAAATATGTCTAAAAAGAAAAGAGATGAGGTGAATAATGCAAACCTATGGCATTATAGACTAGGTCATATATATGAGAGAAGGATTCAAAAGTTATTAAAAGATGAATACTTAGATCTATTTGACTATGAGTTATATACAACTTGTGAACCTTGACTTCATGGAAAAATGACCAACTCTCCTTTTAGTGGAACCAGAGAGAGAGCCACTGAGTTATTGAAACTCATACATAGTGATGTATGTGGTCCCATGTCGACTCAAGCTATAGGAGGTTACTCATACTTCATTACATTCACTGATGATTTCTTTACGTATGGACATGTGTAGTTAATGAAGTATAAATCTAAGGCCTTTGAGAAATTCAGGGAATATAAGAATGAGGTAGAGAACAAAATTGGAAAGAGTATTAAGACTCTTCGATCAGATCGAGGAGAATAATACTTGAGTATGAAGTTCACCCATTTCCTCAGGGACAATAGGATTATATCCCAGTGGACACCTCTTTATACACCGCAGCTCAATGGTGTATCAGAAAGGAGGAATCACACCCTGTTAGACATGATGCGGTCTATGATGAGTTTCGTTGATCTACCCATCTCGTTCTGGGAGTATGCCCTAGAGGCTACCTTAAGAGTTCCATCAAAGTTAGTAGTGGCTATACCATATGAGATATGGAAAGGAAAAAAGCTCTATCTTAAGATTGTTAAGATTTGGAGCTATCATACTCATGTTAGAAGATACAACCTCGATAAGTTGGAATCAAGGATAGAATGGTGCACTTTCATGGGATACCCCAAGGAGAATTTGGGGTATTATTTCTATCATCCCAAAGACCGAAAGGATTTTTTTGCCAAGAGAGTTGTGTTCCTTGAGAAGGAACACATTCTTGATGGAAACAGTGGGAGCAAGATAGAATTGAGCGAGGTTGGAGAACCTAGCTCAAGCACCATTCTAGAGCCCGAGTCTGTTCAAGTACCTAACACATAAATTCCAACCTTACGTAGGTCTAATAGAGTATCTCACCCTCCTGAAAGATATATGGGACGTATCAGTGGAGATGTCTCTCAGGATATTGATCCTGAGACCTACGAGGAGGCTATTATGAGTATAGACTCCGGGAAATTGCAAGAAGCCATGAATTCTGAGATGGATTCCATGTACTTTAACAAGGTTTGGAACCTTGTAGATACACCTGAGGGTATTGTATCCATCGGCTGTAAATAGATCTTTAAGAAGAAGATCGAAGTGGATGGAAATGTAGAGACCTATAAAGTAAGGCTGGTAGCTAAAGGATATCGTCAAAGATCAGGAGTTGACTATGACGAAACCTTTTCACCTGTAGCCATGCTTAAGTCCATTAGAATTATTTTGGCCATTACAATACACTATGACTCTGAGATCTGTCAAATTGATGTCAAAATGGTATTCCTCAATAACAACCTCAAGAAGGAGGTGTATATGATACAGCCAGAGGGATTCGTATCCAAAGAGAGTCCAGATAAAGTATGCAGGTTGCTTAGATCCATTTCTGGATTGAAACAAGCTTCCCGAAGTTGGAATATAAAATTTGATGAGGTGATCATATCTTATAACTTCATTAAGAATGAAGATAAACCTTATGTGTTTAGAAAGGTAAGTGGGAGCATCATCACCTTCTTTGTTTTATATATGGATGACATCCTAATAATTGAGAATGATGTAGGAATGCTCTCTATAGTAAAGGTTTGGCTATCCAGAAACTTCTCCATGAAAGACTTAGGGGAAGCATCCTATATTTTAGGGATCCGGATCTATAGAGATAGATCCAAAAGGATGTTTGGCTTATCTCAGTCTAGGTACATAGACTCCATTGTTAAAAGGTTTGGCATGGAGAATTCCAAGAAAGGTCTTATACCGATGAGACATGGAATATCACTTTCTAGGAGTATGTCCTCAAAGACTCATGAAGAAAGGGCATACATATATAAGATACCTTATGCCTCAGCGATAGGGACTATTATATATGTGATGCTATGTACCAGGCCTGATATAACACATGCTCTGAGTGTCACGAGCAGGTATCAAGCAGATCTAGGTTTAGAACACTAGAAGGTAGTAAAGTATATCCTTAAGTACTTGAGAAGGACTAAGAATATTTTACTGGTATATGGAGGAGATAGCCTCCAGGTTGAGGGCTACGCGGAGTCGAGTTTTCAGTTCGACATTGATGATAGAAAGTCAAATCTAAGGTATGTTTTCACCATGAATAGAGGAGCAGTAAGTTGGAAGAGTTCCAAGCAAGATACTACTACTGACTCGACCATAGAGGTGGAATACATTGCTGCAGCAGAAGCAGCAAAGGAAAGGGTGTGGATGAAGAAGTTCATCAAAGATTTGGGAGTCGTACCAAGCAGCGTGGGACCAATTCTCATATCATGACTACAACGGCGATCGCTCAAGTGAAGGAACCAAGGTCTCATCAAAAGTCTAAGCATATTCGAGGAGGTTCCATTTGATAAGAGAGATCATAGTAAAGATATAGCAATAGAAAGAGTTCCATCCGAAGATAACATTACGGATCCACTAACGCTCAGATTGTATTTGAGCATCACAAGGGTCCGATAGGGATTAGACACAAAGGTGATTGACTTTAAGTCAAGTGAGAGATTATCGTTACAAGTGCTCAAACCAATCACATGAGTGATGACATATGTATATATATATATATATATATATATATATATATATATATATATATATATATATATATATATATATATATATATATATAGTGATGTCATTGGTAAATGAGAATCAGATCGTGATGAGATCACAATAATGAGATCAATTCATCTTTAAACACAGATCCTAAATAATTTCGGTTATAGGTTACTCGAGAGGGACATCGAGATAACTTGATAGACCGGTGGACTATATACCCGTCTATATGATGGAGGTGGCTGGTCTCATAGTAACTTGTGTGGAGACACCAAGGATATAGCACAGGTGCTCATTGGAGAATGAGTTCACTGATTGATCCGCTTATGGAATGCTATATGGTTAATGATACCAATGTTAGACAACGATTCGATAGTTCCAGTTGTGTATCTGGTCCTTAGACTTGAGACACAAAGGATGCCTTGTATGAGTACTGCTTTCTTTAACATACGACATACAGGTTTGAGAAGTTCCAGATCAGGTACAGATATGTAGAGTACCTTTATTATTCATTATCTAGTATATGTTGCTTGTCCTTAAGCTCCTCTGCTACACTAATTGCTCCCTACCACTAACAAAAAGAAAACAACTATAAGAAAGAAAAGGGAGGTCTTAATGAAATCCATTCCTTGAATTTGCTTTAGGCAAAGCGATGGACCCAGAAAGGGAGTAGTGGGGAAGCCACTCATCTACAAAGAAGTGGAGGAATACTTGATTGAGCTAAACTGTAAAAGAGTCATATTGGGTCTTAGACTATGAAATTAGCAGTTACCCTCAGAACTTTCACTATAGAGAGGATATTAACCTTTTCTCAAAATTACTAGTGAGATGTCGACATTGATGGTTGTGGGACTATCGTTGGTGGTGTCACTTGTAAGTCTAACCATGGTAGGAGCAAAGCGATTGCCTATTTTTTGTCAGCTAGTACTTACATTTACTGAGTGAGTTTCATGAATGCCTCAGCAAGAACGAGGAGACGATTAGCTGGCACTCATGAAGATGAATGTCTAGGGTCATTAAGCGAACACCCTAGCAGTAGTGGTACCTATAATAAGGTGAATGTATCTAGGATAGGTTGTTACTGCCCTATCTAAGTGAAACATTAGGGGTTAGAGGCAATGCTTTACCAAATGTTCGTATATAAGGTCGGCCCATGGATGCTCCTATGACATCAGACCCTCATTCTAGCACCAAAATGCTAGGGATAAATATCACTGATATCTGTATGAGCATGACGTGACCTTGATCTGTAACCTTTCCCTACATAAAGACTAAGATCAGAAGGGTTCCCCCAACCGATCCCTTTAACATTCAAGTTAGTGCTTGCCTCCACCCCTAGTGCTAAGGGCATATTTTTTTTACTAATCTCAAGGGTGGAGGACATCTTGTGAAGACCTTATATAGGAGGTAGTTGTTGATTACAAGTGTCCTACATGCCAATCACGTGAGTGATGACATATGTGACACGTTGTGCAATCTTTATGCTTATAATTAATATTGGCATATTTTCACATTATATTATCTATATCATATATATTATGATGTCCTTGGTTCTATGCAATGGTAATAAGATCATGATGAGATCATGATAATGAGATCGAGTCACCTTTATACACATATCCTAAATAATCTCGGTCATAGGTTATTCGAGAGGGATATCGAGATAACCAGACAGACCAATGTACTATATATCCATCCATATGATGGAAGCGACTGGTCTCATAGCCACTTATGTGGAGACACTAAAGATATATTACAGGTGCTCATTGGAGAATGAGTTCACTGATTGATCCACTTATGAAATGCTATATGGTTGATGATACATAATATCAGAGACTGATTCTATAGTCCCACTTGTGTATCTGGTCCTTAGACTTGAGACACCATGGATGCTTTGTATTAGTACTCATTTCTTTGACGCCAAACTTATAGGTTTAAAAAGTTCCACATCTGGTACAACTGGTTTTTGGGATTGGTAGCCAAACTTACGAAGATAATTGAGTGTCAATAGATGATCATTCACTCTCAGTATCATAAGAGGAATATCCTATATATGCTTGCTCAGACAAATCCCTAGCCAGGGTCATTCAGATTAAGAGAGAAAGAGTTCTCCGGGAGAATCTGATTAGAGCGGGACTATGACAGATTTCGTATATGACCTGACAGTATCATATCCAATATACGGTCTCTAGGATATTATTTGGATAAGGGATTATAGATACATGGTAACTATGGACAGACAGGTCCGATGGATTCAATCCCCCCATACCATCTGGAGACTATAGCGTAGTGGCCTAGTACATCCACAGTCGATGAACCAAGTGAATTATTATGAGGATAATAATTTACTATATCAGAAGGAGTTTTGATGGGAGTGACTCACGACCAGCTCCGTATCGGGCCTAAAATGTGGATGCTTCAGCGAATAGAGGTTTGGATGAAGATCCAATTAGCCCCTATTCTCATTAGATGATACCCTATGCTGATGGGCTCCTTGCTTAAAGCTCAATTAGAGGCCTTAATGTTATTGGATGGAGTTCCAATACCTACTAAGGCAGAAGCCCTAGGAGTTTTGTTGACTCTCTATAAATAGAAGGGGAGACTCATGGTTGATAGGCTGCAGCTTTAGCCATCACCTCCTATTCTCCTCCCTCTCCCTGAGCAAGAGTTGCAAGATCAGATTGGAGAAGTTGCACTGTAGAGATCCATCATGTGGATACTGTTAGAGAGGAGGACGCTTGACCTCCTTCATCTTCTCTATCTGGATAGGGAATACAGGGATATACGATCTCATTAGGTAAAATCAATCTCTTACACATCGCGATTTTTTCAGTTTTTATGATTTTTCTCGCGACCCGAATCTTTTGCATGACGATTTGATCTGCATGGGAAACCAATTTTTATTTTGATTTCTGCTGCATATGTGATGCACCCGCTGAGGTTTTCCAACATAAAGCAGGTCGGCTAGGGTTGTATGAAAGGAGTCTAGGGCCCTTAGGGTTTCCTAGCCATCGCCCTCTTTATTGGATAGGTCGGCTAGGGTTTGAGGAGGGAGCATATGAGTATTTATAGCTTCCTAGCCGCTGCCCCCTTATTGGGCAAGTCGACTAGGGTAGAGGGGTGAAAGAGGGATTTGACTTAAGGTAGGAGTCTCTCTAGGATTAGGGTTTGGAGTCCTATATAAAGCATGTAGCCTCTACCATTTTTATTCAATCAAGAGATCTATTTTATTTCAACCGTATGGTCGACTACCTAGGAAGGAGGAACCCCTATACCATTCTGAAGTAGTTGATCCCCTTCAAGTGATCAATCTACTATAAAAGTCTACGGGGTTCTATCACTTCAACATATCTCTTTGTATATTTTCATCTTTAACTTCCTATAAATATCATGGTAGTTTATCTCTAGGACACCGTAAATCTTTTCTGTTTACTGATTACACTAATAGGAGCCAACATCAAATGACTTGCCAAATTGTAATCCTGTACGATCAATCCATACTAGAAGAAAATCCCATATTTGAATACTCTACGGAAACTACTAACTCAAATTCAACTAGTACAAATCATTGATGACTCACCAAAATGAATATCCTAATGATGGCATTGCCTCCACTTATCATAAGAATTAGATCTAGAAAAGGGGAATAAACTGATAATAAAAAACATTTTTTCAATACTAAAATCTTCTTTTTTTTTTTATCAAGTTTCATCTCTCATCGTATTTCTTTTTCTTTGTTGTCAGAATCTCGCTTAGATCACTATTTACTATCATGACAATTTTCATTCTGTCTCTCCTCCATGATGAAAAAACTTTATAAAATTTATAGAATCAACATATTCTTTGAAAGGGATATTGTTAACAATCACTCTTTTTATACTTAATTTCTCAATCTAATTCCTTATGTCATCAATTATGTCATTTCTCCCCCTTTGTCAACATATTTATCATAAATATTCATTACACAAAGAAATAAATCTAGTCAATTTCTCCCCCTTAGTAAAATAAGAAGAAAAATTAGAATACAATTTAATCTATTTCGTATCAAATTGCTTTCTTCCCCTTTGTAAATAAAATAGAAGAAGAAGAAGAAGTGGAGAGCGGGTGTCAAAGATCCAAAAATCAAGTATCCCAAAACAAAATAATTTATTAAGAGGGAGGATACATATTCATGAATCCAATAATTATTTTGAAAGAGATCTCAAAAGGCCGAGAATTCCAAGAAGACTATAAGAGCTACTCAAGTACTCAAAATCAACTTATGTAAAACTCAAGAAATCTATTAAATCATGCATTTGAATGGTTTAACATTCATAACTCTCTTCTAGTAAAGTCATATTATTCTTCATTTAATGACTTGGTGAAGATATCAGCCAATTGACGGTTAGTATCAATAAATTTCAAAGATATATTATGATTATTTACATGATCTCTAATAAAGTACTACTTAATATCAATATGTTTAGTTCTTGATTGTTAAATAAGATTTTTAGTTAAACATATTGTACTAGTGTTATCGCATTTGATAGGAATATTTTTCAAGTGAATTCCATAATCTTCTAAAGTGTTTTTCATCCAAATAACTTGTACACAACATGCACCAACTGCTATGTACTCAGCTATAGATAATGCAACCGAATTTTGTTTCTTAGAAGACCAAGAAACAAGAGCATGTCTTAAGAATTGACATGTTCTGGTTGTACTTTTTCTATCTATTCTACAATCTCCAAAATCGACATCTGCATAAGTAAGTAAATCAAAGTTTTTAGACTTAGGATACTATAAACCTAAATTAAAAATTTGATTTAAATATCTAAATATTTGCTTAACTGCATTAAAATGAGAATATTTATGATTGAATTGAAATCTTACACACAACATTGTGTCCAGTCTAGTAGCAGTTAAATATAATAAACTACCTATCATTCCTCTATATGTTTTTTTTTCAAAGTTTTCACCTTCATTATCCAAGTCTAATTTTGTAGAAGTGCTCATGAATGTATTTATGGCCTTAGCATTGTCCATACTAAATCGTTTTAACAAATCTAAGGTATACTTAGTTTAACTTATAAAGATATAATTATTTAATTATTTTATTTGTAATCCTAAGAAAAACGTTAATTCACCCATTAGGCTCATTTCAAATTCTTGGTTCATACTTTTGGCAAAAGTTTTACATAAGGATTCATTTATTGAACCAAAAATAATATCATCAATATAAATTTAAATAACTAAAAAATTATTTTTAAAATACTTAAAAAAATATGGTATCAACCTTGCCTTTCAAAAAATTGTTTGAAATAAGAAAAGAGCTAAGTCTTTCATACCAAGCCCTAGGGGCTTGTTTTAATCCATAAATAGCTTTAGATAGTTTAAAAACATGATTTGAAAAAAGATCATTTTCAAAACTGGTGAGTTGTTCAACATAAATTTTTTCAGAAATAAAACTATTAGAAAATTACTTTTGACATCCATTTGAAATAACTTAAAATTCTTAAAAGAGGTAAAGACAAGGAGCATCCTTATGACTTCAAGTCTAGCCACAAGAGTGAATGTCTCTTCATAATACCTATTTGGGTAATAAAAATTTTAAAAATTATGATTTTGAAACTCACCACCATGATCACTACATATAGATGAAATCATAAAACCCTTTTCATTTTGAACAAGTTTGTAAAATTTTTAAAAATATTTAAAAGAATCACTTTTATGTGCCAAGAAATAGGTCCAAGTATATCTACTACAATCATCTACAATAACAAAAACATATTTACTATCTCCTAAACTTGTAACATCAATTAGTCCAAATAAATCCATATAGATCAATTGCAGTGGTCTAGATGTGCTTATTTGATTTTTTAATTTGAAACTATTTTTTATTTATTTTTCTAGTTGACATGCATCACAAACGTTGTCTTTTATGAACTTGATGTTAGGCATTCCTCTTACTAGATTTTTGGTTGAGATTTGGTTTAATAGTTTCATACTAGCATATCTTAATCTCCTAGCCAAATCCATATATCATCATTTAAAGCCGAAAAACATATTTCATCATAAAAAATTATCAATGTCGATAGTATACACATTATTGCTTCTTAAGACAATCATATAACTATTTTTGTGTGGTATTTTAATTATACAAACATTAGATTCAAATTTAATAATATATCCTTTATCACATAATTGGCTAATGCTTAGTAGATTATGTTTTAAACCATCAACTAATAATACATCTTCTATCAAGAGGTTTGATTAGTTACCTATGGTTCCTTTGTGAATGATTTTTCCCTTGTTGTTATCTCCGAAGGTGACAAATCCTTCATTTAGGCTAGTAAGCTTAGAGAAATGAGTTAGATCTCCAGTCATATGTTTTGAGCATCTACTATCAATGTACCATTTTGTGCTTCTAGTCTTTGTTTGAAGACATTCCTACAAGAAAGGGAGTTTTAGTTTAGGTACCCATTTGCCTTTGGGTTCCTCATGAAAAATTCTACCTAATTTTATTAATGACATCGAGTTGTTTATGATTTCTTTAGGAACCCAAATTAATTTATGTGAACTATGCCTTTTAAATGAACATTTATAAGCATAGTGTTCAATTCTTTCACAAAAATTATATTTATTTTTAGGTAAAACATATAATGTAGGTCATTTCTAGGTGAAACATATAGTGTTACTCACAAAGCCAATTCCTTATTTTCTATGAACATGACCCTTATTAGCAAGGATCATGTTTAAGGATTTGTTACTTATTTTAAAATTTTCTAATGTTTCTTGTAATGAAGTATTTTCTTTCTTAAGTATATCTAACTCCTCACACTTAGTGTAAGGAGCTATCCCACGTTCATCATACTCCTTTTTAAAATTTTCAAATTTACTAGCAAGTGAAGCATGCTCTTTCTTTAATAATTTATACTTTTTACTAACTAATTTAAAATCATTAAACAAATCATTATACTTTTTATTAACTAATTTAAAATCATCAAACAAATCCTTGTTTAGGTTACTTACCTCGTCGCTAAATACCATTAATGCATAATTTGTAACTTCTTCCTTGTTGGTTGACTTCTCGTCTTTGGATGAACTTAAGTTGTCCCAAGTGGCTTTGAGCACCTTCTTCTTCGGTTGCTTCTTCTTCACTGGGACATTCATTTTTGAAGTGACTCGGCTTCTTTCATTCATAACATATTATTGAGTCCGTTTTAGTTCACTTTTGTTCTTAGCATCTTATTTTGTTTTAGTTGTTTTAAGAATTTCTTAAACTTTATTGTAAGAAGTGTAAACTCCTTATCATCATCATCGTCACTTGAGTTTTCTCCCAAGTGGTCTTCCTTAGTTCTAAGTGCTATGTCCTTCTGTTAGGATTAATTGGCACTAAGAGGAGGAGGAGGAGGAGGAGGAGGGGGGGGGGGCAGGGGTTGAATTAGTGTAAGTATAAATTTTCAGTTTAGATGAAAACTCTTCAATTAAACCAAGATAAGAAGTCTGAAGCTTTTCGTTCTTAGTGAAACGAGTAAATGAGTAAAAGAAAGTTGCTAAGTTAAGAAGCAAACCGAAAAGATAAGCAATGTTTGAAGGAAAGAACTTATCATGAAAACTTTGCTTTTAAAGAGTTGAGTTAAATCAATAGCATCAATACAAAAATATGTAAGCAATGAAAGTAAGAAAACACTCACAATTTTTATAGTGGTTTGGCACCAATGGCCTATGTCCACTCCCGAATCCTCCTTCTTGAGGCACACCAGCGTCTACTACCGATCTTCTTTGGGTGAAGACCAAACCTTTACACTTTGCTTATAAGGGAGACAAGATTACACTCTTTGATCACTCCATTGCCCCTTTTCTTTTTCTTATAATTCTTACACAATATTTTCTCAAAATATAATCCCTAAAAATTATTATGTAGAATGCAAGAAAATTTAGGGTATTTATAGGTCCCAAGTGGCTTCAGATTTTTGGAGCCAAAAATCAAACATACTCAAAAAAATTTGGGTACAAGCGGTTTACCCGTCGACCTGGGTGGCTCAACTGCCCGACCACCAAGGTATGGGACCCGTCGGTTCTAGCGGGTCAACCACTGAAAGTATCTAGATTCCTGGGTATGGGTGGTTTAACCACATAGTCTGAGCGGATCAGTTGCCGTCAACCACTCGAAAGCCTGGGCGGTGGTGGTACACCCGCCGTTCACCAACGCTTTACCCGCTGAAATTTCCACAAAAGTGGTTCTCTCCAATTTTCGAATTCTGGTTTTAACCATCAGTTGACCATTCCCTTGGTCAACTAATTGAGCTCAACCAAACCCTATAGTGGACCCGGTTGCCTTATTGAGTTGATTTGGATTTCATCCAAATCCAACTCAATTAGGACCCAATTGCTAACTATGACTCAATGATTACAACACTTAATGACCAATAAGCTAAACCAATACCTAACTCCCGCCAATCTGACAGCCTCTGGCATTCTTGTAGTGAGTCTTCTGATCTTCTTCTAGCGATCTCCCAGCGTGTTCCCTTCGGCAAATCTCCTAGCAAACTTCGGCGAGATCCCACTATATCGTTCGAACCCCGGCATGATGCTCAAGCTTGATCTTGACCCATTATCTGGTTGTAACTCCATTGCTCCTATTATCGTTAATCCTACATGATGCTAATTATATTTTAATTAAATATAATCATAATTGTCAAACGTCTATTACAAGACCATCCTAACTCCCAACAAGCTTTTCTACAATCTTCGAGTCTCGGTCTTCTTGTGAACTCCTTGTGCTATCCGACAAACTCCCGACATCTGTGAGCTCCTAATGCACTCCTAGTGAGTTCCCAACCACATCGACCCGATGCATGGACTTGACCTTAGCCAATCCTAATTGTAATAATCATTCTATCGTAATTAATCCTATATCAATCAATTCTAACAATCCTATTAGATCAATAACCCATTAATTGATTTCATTATCAAAATATGAGATTCAACACCTTCCTGTTCTTTTGAAGGTTGTTCTCGAGTTTATCATATGCTACACATGTCATTTTGTAAGTTATCAAAGACCCAATTAATTCTTCAAGCAAAAAATTATTTAGGCCTTTTGCTTCTTGTATTATCATTACTTTAGGATCCCAACTTTTTAGAAGGGATCTTAATATTTTGTTAATAAGTTCAAAATTAGAAAAACTTTTACCAGGTGTTTTTAGACCATTGACAACATCCGTAAATTGAGTGTACATGTCTCCAATGATCTCACTTGGTTTCATGCGAAACAACTCATAGCTATGCACTAAAAGATTAATTTTTGACTCTTTAACTCGACTAGTGCATTCGTATATGACTTCAAGTGTATGCTAAATCTCATGCATAATTTCGCATATAGAAACCCGATTAAATTCGTTTTTATCAAGAGCACAAAATAAAGCATTCATCGGTTTAGTATTCAAAGAGAAAGTCTTCTTTTCCGAATCATTCCATTCATTCATCGATTTGAAAGACTTTTTAAAATTACTTTAAACAATATGTCATAATTTAAAATCCATAGGAAGTAGGAAAATTCTCATTCGAGTTTTCCAATACGTATAATCCGTCCCATTGAACATGGGAGGACGAGTGATAGAAAGTCCCTCTTGATTACCAATAAGATCCATCTCTCTTGGATTTGAAGCCAAATAGAGAGAAAACATGACTCGATACCAATTGTTAAGATCAAAGTGACACTAACGGGGGGTGTGAGTTAGTGCTGATGAGAAATCTTCGTCGATTTGAAAAATTTACTCAATGAAAACCATATCGGAAATGCATTTAAGTATAGAGATGTTTGTAATAGTACAAGCAAAGATAATAGATAGTTAAATAATAGAGCAATTAAGTTAAATAGCAAAGAGCAGTAAGCAAACTGATTTTATAGTGGTTCGGTCTCGTGACCTACGTCCACTTCTTGATTCCTCCTCTGTTGAGGCAACGACTTCCACTATTGATCTTCCTTCAATGGGTGAAGATCTTGATAGTGGATGCTCAAGGCACATGATCAGAGATTCAATATAATTTTAAAGCTTATTAGCCAAAATAGAGGGTATATCACCTTCAGATATAATAACAAATGAAAGATTATTAGTATTTAAAAAATCAGTAATAAATCAAATCTTTTGATTAAAGATGCTCCTTCAATAGGTAATTTGAAACATAACTCATTAAGCATTAATCAATTATATGACTAGAGATATAATATTAAATTGGAGTCTAATGCTTGTATCATAGACATAACACATAAGAATAAATCTATGATTGCCTTAAGGAACAACAATATTTATACTATTAATATTAATTATTTTTATAATGAAACTTATTTTTTAGTTTTAAACGATGATTTAGGGCTTTGGCATAGGAGATTAAGACATGCAAGCATGAAATTAATTTCATAAATTAGAACTAAAGAACTTTAGTTATCCATTATTTTTAATAAATTTCTTGAAGGTAAAAAACATGATTTTGATGATGATTTTAAATTTGATTAGATCTTTTTTGAAAATAATCATGATATGTCACTTGACTTCTTGATATTCCTAACTTAATATCTATCTCGTATGACTTGATATTTATTAAGAAGGAGATTTATTCAAACAAATTGTGATCTTGACTTCTTGATGTTTATAACTTGAGATTTATTTTATATGAATCAAGATCTTTTACTATTTATTCTCCTATAATTCTTTTTGCTATTTACTAAAGAGAAGATTTATCCAATGAATCATGATTTTTCACTTCTCTATATTCTTGATTTGAGATTTATCTTGTATTTATTCTCTTATGATTTTTTCTTTTTGCTAGTGACTAAGAAGGAGATTAATTCAAACAAATAATGTGGAGATTAATTCAAACAAATCATGATCTTGACTTCTCGATATTTATAACTTAAGATTTATTTGATGTGAATCAAAATCTTTTACTATTTATTCTCCTATAGTTTTTTCCTTTTATTAATGAGAAGATTCATCTCATTAGATCATTATCTTGATGTTTATGATGTGAAATTTATGTCATATGACTTCTTAGTATTAATATCCTTCATTGGCACATTGATATAAATGAAGAAAGTGGCACAATGATAAAATGATATCATTCCCTTCTTTTTTATAATAACAAAGGTGGAGAGAAAAGTAATGACTTTCTTTTGCCTCTTTTTATTGATGATAAAGGGAGAGAAATAATGATAATTTTTTTATGATGTAGCACTCATATACATGTTATATTTCATGAAATTAACTTATGATATTTGTTTGAGATATGTAACTATTTTAAACTATGGATATGATGTGAAATTATGCATATGATTCTTGCAATAATCACTATTGAAAGTCGCTATGATTTATGATTTGACTTGACTTAAAGGGTTAAAATGTTATCATTTTTCTTTAAAAGTTCAAGTTCATTATGATATATAGAAAGATGAAATTTAGTTAAAACTCTGTCATCAATTAGTTGTCATTATCAAAAAGGGAAGATTGTTGAATTCCAAAGATAAGATGCTGTGGGGAAGTTAACATGTCAATAGATTGGATGATACGCAGAAAGAAAGGATAATGCACCAGAGGTTTAGACGATGTGTCGGATGATCAAATGGTAAGCAGGAATGCTGGACAATGTGTTGATTGCTTCATGATTGTGCTAGATATATGATTGAGAGGTTAATTCTTGATCAAGATTGTTTCGAGTCAAATTAAATTAGTATTGAGTCGAAACCATGCAAACTTAATTGGGAGCTGACCTAGGGCTAAATTAGGTCTGTTGAAAGGCTAATTTAGTGTCCTAGAATTGGCCTGGGTGGTGGTACTACCAAGTGCACGTAGTCGTACCACTAGGCCCAACCAGTGGTACCACCCAAACAGCTTAATAGCAATATTTATATTTTTCTGGGTATTCGACGGTGGTACCACCTCACCTGGTAGTACTGCCTAGGTCGATGGTAGTAGCACCAAAGTCCAAATTCTTAGAATTGGTTGAAAGAGTTTGTAAAGGTTCTCTTCTTAAATTGATAAAAGGAGAAGGATTATAATAAGGGCAATTGATCTTTACCGATTGAAAGGAAGATTGTCAGTAAAAGCCGATAACCTCAAGAGAAGAGGAATTGGGAGTGGATGTAGGTCGGGATGACCGAAGTACTATAAAGCGGTTTGCATTTCCTTTCTTGCTTTTCCTTGTTATTGCTTACTGATTTACTTAACTCTCTACTTCTACTTACACTTTCAAGTTAAATATATTTTTGATTCATATTCTCATTCGAAAATTTTCAAATCGGATCTTTTTGTGATAGCACTAATTCATCCTCCTTATTAGTGCCATTACAAAACATCCAACTTCTTCTAGCTTGATATCCAATTTTCGATATGATACTTATGTGGCCCAACGTCTTATTCTCCTACTTTGACAATTTGCCCTTTGATGGTTTGAGTCCATGATTGAAGTTTTTCTTGTGTCACTTATCTCAAAAGATATTAGTCCATAAACTCATCAATTAATTTTATCATCAAATTCAGGACTCAACACCTCGAGGGTCACCTATATTGGGATTTAAGATCTTGCCTATGATATAGAGATATCACCAATGACTTTAGGACATGATATACTTGGTTGAGTCCATCGAGGGTATATCATCGAATTAAAATCATCTTATAATGATAGTATTAACTTAATCAAATATCATAGTTAGTCGAGTCTCTTGAAGTCATGATTGTTTGGAGGTCAAACAAGACAAAAATCACAAGAAGTTATGATTGACAAGAGTTGCCTACCCTTTGCATTTAGTATGATTTGTCAAGTCCCTCGAGATCATGCTCTGATACAAATTGGATCCTGATCCCCACTAGAAATCTATTAAAGATTTTTGATTCATATGCCAAATAAAGTCATGTGTTTCATGAGAAAATAGCGGGAGCTTATTAAGATAAAAGTTCATATATTAATTTTTTTTAAAACCCAAAAGTTTACATATTATTAATTTTCTAGCTATATCTTTATTTAAAAAAAACCACTTGAAAACCTCTTACGTGTCGTAATTGATATTAATCACTCATTGGTCCAAACTATATGGATTGATTCTGTAACTTGAGAATTGTTCTTACAACGAAGAGAATCATGTGTCCTTAATGAGATAATGTCCGAAAATGGGGAGAGGGCAAGTGAGAAAGAGATTGCTCACTACATGAAGTATGAAGATGATTCCACTCTAGCTCAATGTTACATTTTGACCTCTACGACTCCCAGGTTATAGAGGTAGTAAGAAAAGATGGATGTTAGATCCATTATCTTTTATCTTTGCAAATTGTTTGAGGAAGAGAGAAGGACTCAGATATGTGAGATATCCAAAAGTCTTTTCTATGCAAGGATGATTGAGGGGGGCATCGATTCAGAACCATGTCCTTAAAATGATTGAGTAGATTAAGAAGCTCACGAGTCTAGGATTGGTCCTAGAGGATAACATGTGTGTGGATCTCATACTTCAGTCCCTCCCAGATTCATTTTCCAAGTTTATAATAAATTTTAAAAATAAACTTGAGGTGACTCTCTCTGAGATCCTCAATATGTTATCGGAGGCTGAGAGCTCCATAAAAAAGAAGTCAATTCTCCATGTTGGTGAGACCAAATAAAAAGAAAGGCAAAGAAGTCCCTTGAGAAGGGCAATAGCAAGGGTAAACTGGGCAATGCAAAAGTTGTTAAAAAGGACCCAACGAAGGACAAATACCAGTGCTTCCACTGCAAGAAAGACGAGCACTGAAAGAGGAATTGCAAGGAATACCTTACAAAAAAGGTGAAGTAGAAACTTAAAGAAAATTCAGATACATTCATGATTAATCTTCATTTATCATAAAGTTATGATTATGCATGAGTATTAGATACTAATAGTGCATTGTATATTTGTAAAATGCATTATACATTCGGTACGCATTTGCCCGATGGTGCTGATCTTGCATTAGATACATGCTATTTCATTCCTTCAATCATCATAAAGATCATTTTCATTTCTTGTTTCACAAACAATTGATATAAGTTTATTTTTAAGAATAATGGTTATTTACTAATTTTGAATGATGAGATCATCAATAGGGGAACCTTAAATAATGGTTTATTTATGTTAGATGTTGCTCTACATGTCATCAATATTAGTGTCTAAGAGGATACGAGATAAGGTGAATGATCCATATGTATGACTTTGTAGACTACGTCATATCCACGAGGGTAGAATTCAAAAGTTGTAAAGGATGAAAACTTAGATCCGTTTGATTATAAATCATATGCAACCTATAAGTCTTGCTTTCAAGAGAAATTAATCAACTCTCCATTTAGTGGAGCTAAAGAGAGAGAGAGAGAGAGAGAGAGAGAGAGAGAGAATCATTGAGTTGTTGGAACTCATACATACTAATGTATCTAGTCGTATGTCAACTCGGGTGAGAAGTGGTTATTCATACTTCATTACAGTTATTGATGATTTATCTAGTTATGGACATGTGTACTTAATGAAGTACAAGTCTGAAACCTTCGAGAAATTTAGGGAATACAAGAATGAGATGAAAAACCAGACTGTAAAGAGTATCAAAACTCTTTGATCAGATTAAGGAAGAGAGTATTTAAGTATAGGATTCACCTAATTCCTCAAGAACCATGAGATCATATCCTCCTGGACTCCTTCTCATGCATCTTAGCTTAATGGTATATTGAAAAGGAGGAACCACTCACTATTGGACATGGTGTGATCCATGATGAGTTTCACCGACCTACTAATAACTTTCTAGAAATACACCCTAGAATCAACAACTTAACTTTTGAACAAAATTTCATCTAAGATAGTAGTGTCTACACCATATGAGATGTAGAAAGGGAAGAAACCTGATCTTAAGGTTGTTAAGATTTGGGGCTACCTTGCCCACGTTAGGAGACACAACCTCAATAAGTTGGAATCAAGGAAGGAACGATGCAAATTTATGGGATACCCTAAGGAGACTTGTTGCTAAGAGAGCGTTGTTCCTTAAGTAGGAACACATTTTTGGTGGAAAAAATGGGAGCATGATAGAGTTGAGTGAGGTTACAAAACCTAGCTCAAACATTATTTTGTAGGACGAGTCTATTTATATACCTACTACACAAATTCTGACTTTACGTAGGTCTAGTAGAGTATCCATCCCTCCTGAGAGATATGTGGGACATATCAAGGAATATGACATTAAGGATATCGATCCTCAGACCTTTGAGGAAATTTTTACGAGTATAGACTCCAAAAAGTGGTAAGAGACCATGAGTTCCAAGATGGATTTCATATACTTTAACAAGGTTTAAAACCTAGTTGATCCACTTGAGGGTATTATACCCATTAGTTGTAATTGGATTTTCAAAAAGAAGATTGGAGTAGATGGAATGGTAGAGACCTATAAAGCAAGACCTATCGTCAAAAGTAAGGTGTTGGCTATGATGAAACCTTCTCACCCGTGGCTATACTGAAACTCATCTGAATTCTGTTAGAGATTACAACACATTTTGATTATAAGATATATCAGATTAATGTGAAAATCTTATTCCTTAATAGCAACCTTGAGAAGGAGGTGTGTATATGATACATCCTGAGAGATTCATGTCCAAGGATAGTCTAAATAAGGTATATATATTGCTCAAATCTATATAAAGACTAAAATAATCTTTCTAAAGTTGGAACATAAGATTTGATGAGGCGATTAGATCTTATGACTTTGTTAAGAACAAAGATGAACTTTGTGTATAGAAGGTAGATTGGAATGTTATCATATTTTTAGTGTTGTATGCGGATGACATCCTAATCATTGTGAATGATGTAGGAATGCTCTCCATGGTCAAGACTTGGTTATCAAGACACTACTCTGAGAAGGACTTAGGGGAAGCATTTTACATTTTAGAGATTCAGATATATAGAGATAGATCTGAGAGGATGCTTAGCTTGTCTCAATCTAAATACAAAGACACCACTATCAAAATTTTTGGCATAAAAATTTTAAAAAGAGGTCTCATATCAATAAGACATGGAATATCATAATCTAGGAGTATGTCCTTAAATACTCCTAAAGAAAGGACAGATATAGATAGGATACTCTATGCCTCAATGATATGATTTATCATGTATACTATTGGGAAACCTCAGCGTGAGTATCACAAGCACGACAGAAATCAAAACAAAACTGATTTCCCATGTAGATCAAATCATCATGCAAAAGATTAGATTATGACAAAGCCACAAAAACTAAGAAAACTATATCGTATGATAAATTGGTTACATAGGGAGATCATATATCCCTATATTCCATATTTGAATGGAGAGTATGAAGGAAGTCAAGTGTCTTCCTCTCTAGTGGTATCCACGCAATGGATCTCTACAGTGAAACTCCTCCAATCTGATCTCAAAACTCTTGCGCAGAGGAAGGGAGGAGAATAGGAGGGGGTGGCCAAATCTGTAGTCTATCAATCATGAACCTGACTCCTATTTATAGAGAGCCATTAAAAAACACTAAGGTTCCTGTCTTAGTGGGTATTGGATCTCCATCCAATTACCTACTAGCTTTGTATTATTGGATCTTTATCCAATAATCTCCTTAGGCTTCTAATTAGGTCTCATACAAGGATCACATCAATGCAGGGTCTCATCTAATAAGAATAGAGACTAATTGGACCTCCATACAATTCTCTATTCACTAAAGCATTCATCATATGTGTGTGACCCTTTAGGCCCGATACTGAGCTAGTCGTGAGTCGCTCCCATCAGAACTCCTTTTGATATAGTAAATTATTATCCCCATAGTAATTCACTCGACTCATCGAATATAGACGTATTAGGCCACTACGCCATAGTCCCCAGATGGTACAGGATGATCAAATCCATCGGACCTGTTTGTCCACTATTACTGTGTATCTATAATTTCTCATCCAACTAATATCCTAGAGACCGTATATTAGACATGATACTATTGCTACGATTAATTGGCACTGAGAGGAGGAGGAGGGGGTTGGGTTAGTGCAAGCTAAAATTTTTCTTTCTAAAACAAAAGCCTTTCGAATAAGATAGAATAGGAAATCTGAAGCTTTCATTTTTAATAAAACAAGTGAGTGATTAAAAGTAAGTTGTTAAGGAAGCTGGAAAGATAATTATGTTTGAGGAAAAGAACTTATCGTCTTAAATTTTATAGTGGTTCGGTGCCAACGACCTATGTCCACTTCCGAGTCATCCTTCTTGAGGCACATCGGCATCCACTACCAATCTTCTTTGGGTGAAGATTAAACCCTTACACTTGAGCTTACAAGGGAGACTAGATTTATAACTCTAAGCTCTCTCCCTTACCCATTTTCTTTTTCTTACAATTCTCAAACAATATTTTCTCAAAATATAATCCCCCAAAAGTGTTGTTCTGAATATAAGAAAACTTGAGGTATTTATAGGCCCAAAATTGACTTCAAAACCGAAGCTAAAATCCAACCATATCCGAAAAATCGTATGAGCGGTTTACGATCCGGCGGTTTACGTCGAAAGTGATTGGCCAATTCAATGTAGCGGTCACTGCTCACTAGCGGTTTACCAGTCGAAATTTTCGCAAAAGTGGTTCCCTACACTTTTCAAATTTCAGCTTGACTTTTACGTTGACCAGCTCTTTGGTCAATTGATTGAGCTCAACCTTAGCTCAACCAAACCCAGTAGTGGATCTAGTTGCCTCATTGAGTTGATTTGGATTCCTTCTAAATCTAACTCAATTAGGACTCTAACCCTAACTATGACTCAATGATTATAAAACTTAATGACCAATTAAGCCTAATTAAGACCTAACTCCTGTATACTCCGGTAACCTCCAGCAATCTTGCGACAAGTCCTCCAGCCTTCTTTCCGGCGATCTCCCTTTGCGTTCCCAACGAGCTTACCGATTCCTTCGGTGAATCTCCTAGCGAACTTCCGGCGAGATCCCATTGTATCGTTCGAACTCGGCCCGATGCCTAGGCTTTATCTTGGCCCATCATCTGGTTGTAACTTCATTGATCTTGCCATAGTTAGACCTACATGATGCTAATTATAACTTAATTAAATATAATCATAATTATCAAAATATCCATTACAAGACCACCCCGACTCCTGAGAAGCTTTTCGGCTATCCCCGATAATCTTCTAGCGAGTCTCGGTTTTCTTCTGGCGAACTCCCTTGCACCATCCTGGCAAACTCCTGATACCTTCGGCGAGCTTCCGACACACTCTTGACGAGTTCCTAAACGCATCGACTCGACGCATGAACTTAACCTTGGCCAACCCTGATTGTAATAATCCTTCTATCGTAATTAATCCTGCATCAATCAACTCTAATAATCTTGTTAGATCAATAATCCATCAATTAATTTCATCATCAAAATTCGAGATTCAACAATCTCCCCCTTTTTGATGATGACAGGAGTTAATCCTAACTCCTCCTAAAATCATACCACTTAAATTTAAGAGACACTCACTCTTAAATTCAAGCAATCAACATTCTATACAAATTTCAACACAAATTTGCATCAAGTCATCAAATCATGAATTATAAAATATCCGAGTTATATCGTCAAGTGTTATCAATGAATATTTTTCAATGTCATGTGTCATCAATATATATTTCTCCCCCTTTGTCATCAATAAAAAGGTAAAATATATAGCTAATAATTTCAAAAACACATGATAATATTACTCCCCCTTAGTATATGTATTAATATAGAAAACCTAAATTTAAGAGAGTCACATCCTCTTGAATTTAAGTAAATCAAAGTAATAAATATTTCAAGCATATAACCTTTAAAGTATAACAAAGATTTGATTTTTAAACTTTTTAACTTATCAAGAATTTTCAAGGATTGTCATGAAGTTGAAAATATTTGAGAATTTTTCTTCAAATCATCAAGCATAGAAAATTTTCAAATCAATAAGCATACAAAATTTTTAAGTCATAGAGTATAGAATATTTTCAAGTCATTGAGCATACATTTCTCAATAAATTTAATATATTTAAAAATTAATCTCTAGTCATCAACCATACCTTTTAAAATTAATAAGGAGAGAAACATGAGAGGTGTTGTTGAATCATTTCATCATGAGAAGAGCTCTTAATAAATTTTAAAAGCAATATTAAGATAAGCTCAAAAGTCCAAGAGATTTAAAGACTACTAATGTATTTTAAATATAGCAAAAATCATCTCTTGATATATAAAATCATCTCTTTTAAATTTCAAATGTGGCACATCTTCATGCATTTTTTGAAAACAAAAAGATACCAAATCATGGAGAAAGTTTTCAAAAATATTATCACAAAAAGTTTAATCTCATGAAATCTAGATTAGCAATTTATATATTTTCATGATTTAACATTTTTAGATCTCAACGTCAATCTTGTAGATATATAAAATTCGAATATGAGCTCAACATATTTTTCTTATGTAAATTTCAAGAGAATATAATAAATAAATCTAGTAAGTTCTTTCTTCTATTTTGTGAAGTACAAGCTAGCAAATTTTTACTTCATTTGCATTGTTCAAGCTTGTAATTTTACAAGCTAACAAAATTTGCTCCCCCTTTGTCATTGTCAAAAAGAGAGGATGGTTGCAATAATGCAAAACTTTTTTCATTTTACCATTTTTCAATATCATCACATGAAATATATCATGAATGATTAACATAGTGATGAGATGTACAATTCATGAAGGTAAATTGTGAATATCAAGAGACAAATTTATAGGAGAAACAATTAAAATAAAATCTCTTTATTCATCCATAAAAAATCTTAAGTTATCAAGTTTATGATTTGTATAAAAATCTCTTTTTAAATAATACAAAAACACAACAAAAGATTTTGATTCATAAAAGATTTCAAGTTATAATTCTAAGAAATCAAAATCATAATATCATTTAATTTAAAAATCATCAAAATCACTTTTAAGAGATTCAAAATATAATTAATAGACTTATTAGTATCTTGAAATGCTAGTGATTTCCGTTCTCTATTTTGTATGAATAAGATCGAATCAAGGTAGAGAAATGAAAAATATCATATCACAAAAATATTCAATTTTAAAGATGTAAATTTTATAGATGTGAATTTCAAAATTAAGCTCAAAACTTTAAGATATTCAAGGAGATTCAAAAGTTTAAGAGCTACTCATGTATTTAAAATCATCACATATAATTTGGATAAAAAGCATCAAGAATTTCATAAGAAGACATGATGGTAGATCAAGCTCAAAATATAAATCAAGTATTTTGTATGCATTTAGAAATTTCTAATTTTCTTCTAAGCACTTGTTCATCATTCAATGTTTTCTTCTAATCATATTAAAAATTTTATCTCCTATTTTTGTTATTGTCAAGAGAGAAACATAATTGCATAATTTTTTTCATCAATGTTCAATTTATATCAAAAAGTATAAGAGATATCATGTCATTAAAAATTCAAATCTAAATGACATGATTTCGTTTAATAAGTTTTCTTTCTCCTCTTTTGTAAATATTACAAATGAGTCTTAGGGGATAATCTTAATTTATCTAAGATAAATCTTTTTAATAGAAAAGAAGAATAATCTTGATAAAATTTTTAATTATTATTGTTAAGATCATAAATCTCCTTTTAAAAAAAATCATAGAGATCAATAATGTGATTCCCATAACATATAAGTCAAGTCAAGAAGTTAAGGAAATATTCATGATAGTGCAAATCTTTTTTAATTTTCAACTTATCACAATGTTAAGAAATACTAATCTTGATGATAAGTTATACTAAAAAGAAAGTCATAAGTAATCATATCATAAAAAATATTATTATCAAATCATAAATGCCAAGAACATGATTTATTTTGACATATTTCTTCCTAGATAAAATTTCAAAGCTTTTGAAATTTTAGGAGACAAAGTAAGAAGGATCTTGATTCTTATAGAAATATCAACTTATAAATATTGAGAAGTCAATATCATGTTTAGAATGAAAGGAATCTTAGTAAATAAAAAATCTCAAATTATAATTTTTAAAATTTCAAGATCATGATTTAAGTTATCAAATAATCAACAGCACCATATCAATGAAGTTAGATAGATTCAAACATATCCATTCTTTAAAACAAAATGATTTGAAAACATATCCAAAATCATCATCAAAAATTACTTTTTAAAATTTTTAATAAAGTCATCATAGATTGTTTTACAAAAGAAAATAGCTAAAAGTTTTTTAATTCATTTTTGTAGTTAAAGAGATTCAACAATAGTATCATTTTATCTTTTGCTGAAGGATTCATAGGATAGAAAATTTCTTTTAAGAAGAATTATCCTTCTTTTGAAATTTATTTCAATAATACAATGACATTTAAGATTAATTATTCTCCTTATTGTTGTTTCATGTGATTTCTTTCTCTCCCTTTTCTATATTGTTCTATGCTAAAATTCTATCATTCAAATCAATCATAGAATTTCAATCAATTTAATATTTAAATCAATCATTCCATAGACTTTATCAATATTTGAACCATTTAACAATAGTTTCTATATTTAAACTAATTTTTAATCATCATCAAAATCTCATTTATGTAAATTTTAACATGAGTAATTTTTTATTAATAATAACTTGGGTTCTTTTAGTTCTAGTCTTAGCATGCTCTAGCTATGCATTATCAATATTAATTATATAACGATAAAATATTTTCAATAAAAGGATTTGTTATAATAGAAACAATGATCATTAAGCTTCAAACATCTTAATTCAAATAATTATTTTTGTTATTATTACATAAGCTAGTGAACTTTGAAAGAGTATTAGATCTCAAGTCTTGAGTATCTACTTTCAAAATATTACTTAGTGCTCCTAGCCTTATTAGGAAACAAATTTAAATTATGGGAGGTTTTGATTTAGGTATCCATTTAACATTGGGTCCTTCATGACATGTTCTTCCCATTTTCTCTGATTGCTTAAAGTTGTTTATGGTTCCTTTAGGAACCCAAATTATTTTATGTGGAATATAATTTCTAAATGAACATTTATAGGTATTATGTCCCAATTTTTCACAAGAATTATATCTAACTCTTGGTGACACATTTAATGTAGGTCCTCTTACGAATATGGTTGGCTTTTGTTGAATATTTTCAACAAAGCCTATGCCATATCTATTATTGATATGACCCTTATTGGCAAGGATCATATTTAGGGATTTATTTCCTATCTCAAAATTTTTTAATATAGTTTTAAGCATACAATTCTCTATTTTAACATTATCTAGGATATCACATTTTAAACATAGTTTAGGTGAAGCTAAGGAGTCATGCATTTCATCAAGTCTTTTAACTATCAAATCATGATCAACTTTAAGCAGTTTAAAAGAATTACTAAATTTTCTAAACTCATTAAATAAATTATTAAACATGCTTGATAATTCTGAAAATAAAAAATCTTAAGACTCACTAACCTCATCTTTGATCGCCATTAAAGTAGGGTTCTCCGCTTCTTGGTTGAGCATTTGATTTTTGGAGCTCCTTGGCTTCTTGCATTCATAGCAAGAGGTTATGTCCATAATTTTTATAAGGTTCAAGTTCATTAATTTTTTCGATTCATTTTTCAAAAGTTCATGTCCAAGGTTCTTATCACTTGAGATTTCACTCGAGGAGTTATATGTCGTTCTTAGTTCACAATCCTTCCTATTCTTTGGAAGGTATTATTCAAGTTCATTTTGTAATACAATTCATTAATTGATTCATTTATATTAGTTGTGCTTTCATGTGTGATTTTCAAAGTATGCCAAATATCGAAAGCCAATTCAAACGGAAACATGATTAAACTCATTTTTATCAAGTGCACAAAACAAGGCATTCATAGCATTTGCATTTAGAGAAAAATTCTTCCTTTCTAAATTATTTAACTCATTCATTGGTTTGGAAGATTTTTCAAATTCGTTCTCAACTATATTCCATAAATCAAAGTCTAAAGAGATGAGGAAAATATGCATCCATGTTTTTCAATATGTGTAATATGTCCCATTAAACATGAGTGGACGTGAAATGAAATATCCCTAATTCATGCCAAAACAAGTCATTTACTCAAGTGGGTGTTAATCCAAGGAGTAATAACCTTGCTCTGATACCAATTGTTAGGATCAATTGGCACTAAGAGAGAGGGTGGGGGTGGTGAATTAGTGCAAGCTAAAATTTTTCTTTCTGAAGCAAAAGCTTTTCGAATAAGATAGAATAGGAAATCCAAAGCTTTTCATTTTTAATAAAACAAGTGAGTGATTAAAAGTAAGTTGTTAAGAAACTCGGAAAGATAATCACATGAATTTTATAGTGGTTCGGTGCTAACGACCTACGTCCACTTCTAAGTCCTCCTTCTTGAGGCACACCGACATCCACTACCAATCTTCTTTGGGTGAAGATCAAACACTTGAGCTTACAAGGGAGACTAGATTTACAACTCTAAGCTCTCTTCCTTACCCCTTTTCTTTTTCTTATAATTCTTATATAATATTTTCTCAAAATATAATACCCTAAAAGTGTTGTTCTGAATGTAAGAAAACTTGGGGTATTTATAGGCCCCAAATTGGCTTCAAAACCGGAGTCAAAATCCAATTATATCCAAAAAATCTGGATATGGGTGGTTTACCCGTCATCGGCTTGTCCGCCTAGATTACGTGGTACAGACGGTTCACTCGCCACTTGGGTGGTTTACCCGAAAGTTCATTACATCATGCAACCGTCGCTCATTGGCGGTTTACTCGTCGGAATTTCTGCAAAAGTGGTTCCCTCCACTTTTCAAATTTCGGCTTGACTTTTACGTTGGCCAGCTCTTTGGTCAATTGATTGAGCTCGACTGGAACTCAACCTGAGCTCAACCAAACTCAGTAGTGGATCCGGTTACCTCATTGAGTTGATTTGGATTCCTTCCAAATCTAACTTAATTAGGACTCTAACCCTAACTATGACTCACTGATTATAATACTTAGTGACCAATTAAGCCTAATTAAGACATAACTCCCGCATGCTCCGGTAACCTCCAGCAATCTTGTGGCAAGTCCTCCGGTCTTCTTTCCGGCGATCTCCCTTCGCGTTCCTAACGAGCTTCCTGATTCCTTCGATGAATCTCTTAGTGAACTTCCAACGAGATCCCACTGCATCGTCCGAACTCAGCTTGATTCTTAGGCTTTATCTTGGCCCATCATCTGGTTGTAACATCATTAATCTTGCCATAGTTAGACCTGCACGATACTAATTATGATTTAATTAAATATAATCATAATTACTAAAATATCTATTACAAGACCATCCCGACCCCCAGCAATCTTCCAGCAAGTCTCAGTCTTTTTTTAGCGAACTCCCTTGCGCCATCCTGGCAAACTCTCGATACCCTCGGTGAGCTTCCGACATAGTCATCGCGAGTTCCTAAATGTATCGACTCGATGCATGGACTTAACCTTGGCCAACCCTGATTGTAATAATCCTTCTATCATAATTAATCATGCATCAATCAACTCCAATAATCCTGTTAGATCAATAATCCATCAATTGATTTCATCATCAAAATCCGAGATTCAACAACTATCATGTCATATAAGGAATCCGTTTGAGTCTCGCTCTAATCAGATTCTCCCAAAGAACTCCTCTCTCAATCTGAATGGCTCTGGTCGAGGATTTGTCTAAACAAGCAATTGCCTTCATAAGGTTGGCTACCAATCCCAATAACCAACTGTACCATATCTAGAACTTTCCAAACCTATAAGTCTACCGTCAAAGAAAGGAGTACTTAAACAAAATATCCTTTGTATCTCAAGTCTAAGGATCAGATATATAACTAGGACTATGGAATCACTATTTGACATCAGGTATCATTAATCATATAACATGCCATAAGCGGATTGATAAGTGAACTCATTCTCTAATGAGCACTTTACTATATCCTTAGTGTCTCCATACAAGTGGCTCAGAGACTAAAATCCTCCATCATATAGATGGGTATATAGTACACCAGCTTGTCCGGTTATCTCGATGTCCCTCTCAAGTAACCTATGACCTAGATTATTTTGGATTTATGTTTAAAGGTGAATCGATCTCATTATCGTGATCTCATCACGATTTAATTCTCATTCCACAGAATCAAAGATATCACAATATATATATCTAACAAATAATATAATATGAGAATATACTAATATTAATCATAAGTAAAAAAATCGTACAGCGTGTCACACGTGTCATCACTCACGTGATTGGCTTATAGGGCACATGTAACTAGCAATCTCCCGCTTGACCTAAAGCCAATCACCTATGTGTCTGATCCCTATTAGTCCCTTGTTACACTCAAATATAATATGAGCCAACGACTTTGTCAGTGGAGATGTAGTTTTATCTTCGAATGAAGCTTTTTCCATTGCTATATCTTTATGGGTCACATGTGCCATCACTCACATGATGGGCTTATAGGGCACATGTAATTAGCAATCTTCCACCTGACCTAAAGCCAATCACCTATGTGTCTGATCCCTATTAGACCCTTGTTACACTCAAATACAATATAAGTCAACGGCTTTGTCATTGGATCTATAATGTTATATTCGGATGAAACTTTTTTCCATTGCTATATCTTTATGAGTCATGATCGCTCTAATCAGCTAGATCCTCTCAGAACAATTCTGATGAGACTTCGGTTCCCTTGTCAGAGCTATCTCCCTGTCACTATCAAAGTATATGGGAATCAGCTCTACGCTACTTGATGTGACTCCCAAATCCTTGATGAACTTCTTCATCTACACCCCTTCCTTTATTGCTTCTATTGTAGCAATATATTTCGCCTCTATGGTCGAGTCAGCAGTAGTATCTTACTTGGAACTCTTCTAACTTACTGGTCTTCTATTCAGGGTGAAAATAAATCCTGAGTTTGACTTGCTATCATTAATATCATACTGGAAACTCGAGTCTATGTAGGCCTTAACTTGGAGGCTACCTCCTCCATATACTAGTAAAAAATTCTTAGTCCTTCTCAAGTACTCCATGATCCACTTTATTGCTTTTAAGTATTCTAACTAGATTCGCCTGATACCTACTCATGACACTCAGAGCATGTACTATATCAGGCCTGGTACATAACATAACATACATGATAGACCTTATCGCTGAGGCATAGGGTATCATATCTAAGTCTATCCTTTCTTCAGGTGCCAAATCCTTTGCCAATGGAGTATATGTACCCAGACTTAGACAAGCCAAGTATCCTTTTGGATCTATCTCTATAGATCCGGATCTCCAGAATATAGGATGCTTCTTCTAAGTCTTTCATAGAGAAGTTTCTAGATACCAAGTCTTTACTGTGGAGAGCATTCCTATATCATTCCTAATGATTAGGATGTCATCCACATATAGCACCAGGAAGGTGATAGCACTCTATTGTACACACAAGGCTCATCTTTGTTCTTAACGAAGTCATAAGATCTGATTGCCTCATCACATCTTATGTTCCAACTTTGGGAAGCTTGCTTCAATCCATAAATGTATCTAAGCAACCTGCATACCTTATCTAAACTCTCTTTGGACACGAATCCCTCTGGTTGTATCATATACACCTCCTCCTCAAGGTTGCTATTGAAAAATATCATTTTCACATCCATCTGCCAGATCTCACAGTCATAGTGTGCTGTAATGGCTAAAAGAATTTTAATGGATTTAAGTATGGCTACAAGTGAAAAGGTTTTATCATAGTCATCTCTTTATTTTTGATGATATCCTTTAGCTACCAGCCTTGCCTTATAAGTCTCCACCTTTCCATCTACTCCGATCTTCTTCTTGAAAATCCACTTGCACCCGATGGGTACAACACACTCAGGTGCATCCACAAGGTTCCAAACCTTGTTAGAGTACATGGAATCTATCTCAGAATTCATGGCTTCTTACCACTTCTCTGAGTTTATACTTATAATAGCCTCCTCGTAGTTCTGAGGATCAAACATCTTGAGAGTCCTCTCTACTGATATATCCCATATATCTTTCAGGAGGGTGAGATATACTGTTAGATCTGCGTAAAGTTAGAACTTGTGTGTTAGGTACTTGAACATACTTAAGACTCTGGAATAGTGCTTGAGCTATGTTTTTCAACCTTGCTCAACTCTATCTCACTCCCACTATTTCTACCAAGAATGTGTTCCTTCTCAAGGAACACAGCTCTCTTAGTAATAAAGACTTTTCAATTTTCGGGATAATAGAAATAATACCCCAAAGTCTCCTTAGGGTATCCCATGAATGTACACCATTCTACCCTTGATTCCAACTTATCGGGGTTGTGTCTTCAAACATAGGCAGAAAAGCCCCAAATCTTAACTACATTAAGATTGAGCTTCTTTCCTTTCTATATTTCATATGATGTAGACACTACTGATTTTGATAAAACTCTATTCAGAAGGTAAGCTGTGGATTCTAGGGCGTATCCCCAGAATGAGACATATAGGTCAGTGAAATTCATCATAGACTGCACCATGTTTAACAGCTTACGAGTCCTCCGTTTTGATACACCATTGAGCTGATGTATATAAGGAGGTGTCCATTGGGATAAATTCTATTTTTCTTGAGGAAATGGGTGAACTCCGTACTCAAGTACTCTCCTCCTCGATCTGATTGAAGAGTCTTAATACTCTTTTCAATCTGGTTCTCTACTTCATTCTTATATTCCCTGAATTTTTTAAAGGCCTCGAACTTGTACTTCATCAAGTACATGTGCCCATAGAGAAACCACCTATAGCCTGAGTTAATATGGGACTACATACATCACTATGTATGAGTTCCAATAACTCAATGGCTCTCTCTCCAGTTTCACTAAAAGGAGAGTTGGTCATCTTCTCACGAAGACAAGGTTTGCAAGTTGTATATAACTCATAGTCAAATGGATCTAAGTATCCATCTTTTAACTACTTTTGAATCACTTCCTTATGTATATGACTTAGCCTACAATGTCAAAGGTATGTATTGTTCACCTCATCTCTTTTTCTCTTAGATGTATTTATATTCATGATGTGTGAAGATGTGTCTAACATATATAAGCCATTTATTAGGATCCCTCTAGTGATGATCTTATCATCCATAATTACTAAATAACTATTATTCTAAAAAACTAATTTATATTCACTAATTGTCAAACAAAAGATAGAAATAATATTTTTGATAATAAATGAAACAACATAGCATGCATCTAATGCAATAATAGCTCTACCAGGCAGATGTAGGGTGACCTCCCCAACAGCAACTATAGCAACTCTTGAGATTTATCTTACCTTTGGCTAATCTCTTAGGTCTTGTCAGAACCTACAACGAATTACATATATGATAAGTGTTGGAAAACCAACAGTGGGAGCATCACATGTGCAGCAAAAATCAAAACAAAAATCGGTTTCCCACGTAGTCAAATCGTCGTGCAAAAACTTAGGATCGCGAGAAAAATGTAAAAACCAAAAAACCATGATGTGTGAGAGATTAATTTTACCTAGGGAGATCGTATATCCCTGTATTCCAGATCCGGATGGAGAAGATGAAGGAGGTCAAGCGTCATCCTCTCTAGCGGTATCCACACGATGGATCTCTATAGCGAAACCCCTCCAATCTCATCTTACAATTCTTGCTCAAAGGGAGGGAGGAGAACATGAGGTGATGGCTAAAGTTGCAGCCTATCAACTAAGAGTTTCCCCTCCTATTTATAGAGAGCCACCAAAAACCCTAAGCCTCCTGCCTTAGTGGGTATTGGATCTCCATCCAATTACCCACTAACATTGCATTATTGGATCTCTATCCAATAATCTCCTTAGGCCTCTAATTGGGCCTTAAGTAAAGAACCCATCAGCATAGGGTCTCATCTAATGAGAATAGGGGCTAATTGGATCTCCATCCAATCCTCTATTCACTGAAGCATCCACCATATGTGTGTGACCCTCTAGGCCTGATACCGATTGGCCGTGAGTCTCTCCCATCAGAACTCATTCTGATATAGTGAATTATTATCCCCATAATAATTCACTCGACTCATCGACTATGGACGTACTAAGCCACTACGCTATAGTCCCTAGACGGTATAGGGGGAATCAAATCTATCGAACTTATCTGTCCATAATTACCATGTATCTCTAATCCCTCATCCAGCTAATATCCCAGAGACTATATATGAGATATGGTAATGTCAGGTCACATACGAAATCAATTTGTCTGACTCTAATCGGATTCTACCGGATAACTCCTCTCTCAATCCGAATGACTCTAGCCAGAGATCTGTCTAAGCAAGCATATAACCAGTTGTACTAGATCTAGAGCTTTCCAAACCTGTAAGTCTGGCGTCAAAGAAAGGAGTACTCATACAAGGCATCCTTGGTGTCTCAAGTCCAAGGACCAGTTACACAACTGGGACTATGGAATCACTGTTTGACATTAGGTATCATTAACCATATAACATTTCATAAGAGGATCAATCAGTGAACTTATTCTCCAATGAGCACCTATATTATATCCTTAGTGTCTCCACACAAGTGGCTATGAGACCAATCGCCTTCATCATATGGACAGGTATATAGTACACTGGTCTGTCTGGTTATCTCGATGTCCCTCTCGAGTAACCTATGACCGAGATTATTTAAGATCTGTGTTTAAAGGTGAATCGATCTCATTATCGTGATCTCATCACGTTCCGATTCCTATTGCACAGAACTAAGGACATCACAATATATATGCTACATATAATATATTATGAAAATATACTAATATTAATCATAAGTAAAAAGATTACACAGTGTGTCATACGTGTCATCACTCGCATGATTGGCTTGCAGGGCACCTGTAACTAGCAATAAGCATTATCATTAAAATCTGATAAGTGGAGAGTGATCATGGATATACTTGAAGTTTCTCCAAGCTTTTTTTTTTCCTTCTCTATAGGGTAGTCCTTACAGTTCCTCTTACATTGTCCGTTTGGGCTGCAGTAGAAGCATTGTCATTTGTCCTTTGCTTGGTCTTTCTTAGTAACCTTTGCTCCAGAAGGACCGCGGCTGACATTGCTGCTGCCATCTTATTCCTCCACCATCGCTACTACCATTGGCTGCCATCCTCCACTTGGAGACTTCACCACCGTAGTCCCAACATTATTGCCATTCGCTGCCTTCAAAGGTTAGCAGTAGCCTTACCTAGAAAGAGGCGTGGATTTTGGAGTTTTTACTAGATCTATGATGTTGAGGATGATAGTAGATTGATGGATCTGCGGCAGTTGACGATAGATAGAGGCGACGTGAAAAGCAATTGTGAGAATTACTTGGTAGATGGAGGCGACAGAGATGGCTACAGGGCAGTAGGAACGCGGTTCTGATACCAAATGATAGAATCCCAAAGGAGCAAAATTGTAATATCATCTCTCATTATCAAAATATTTATAATGATATATTTTAAATTATTAATGAGAATTTATTTAATAATAGATTGTTTGTAAGGACCTATTTATAAATATAAGAATTTATTTGAAAGCTTACTACTAGGGATCTAAATGTAAAACTTAAATGTTTGATATGAATTATGTAAGATTTATATTAAGTTATATAAAAAAAAGGGTGATGACATATGCCATTACATAGTTTAAAGTGGTGCCACTTATGCATGTGCTTAGGTGACATATGTGCACATTGCATGCATGTTTACCACTTATCAACCCATATGTTAGCTTAAATAATTAACAATTAGAGGAAAAAAAAAGGGTTTTGGCTGCAACGTAAACTTGAGGAGAAGAAAAAGAAAAAAAAAGAAGAAGAAAAGATAAGAAAAGAAGTGGGAATTTTGAGATTGTGATCTAATTCACACCTTTGGGATCAAAATTTGTAAAGGCAAGTGTTCTAACCCCATCTTATATAATATCTTCTATCTTTTTTCTACTAAAATTTATCCTTGTTCTTACTTTGGTTGTGAGAAAAATTTAGGATAAAACCGAAATCTCTTTTGTTGGATGCCTAAGTATGAATATGTAATATTGTCAAGATTATGATTTGTCTGTCTTATTCTTGCTGTAACTTTCAGTACAGACCTTTGATTTGGACAAAACTTAGCTTTCTCATAAATATATTCATATATCATTCTTTTGAAACTGAATTTGAAGAATTTAGAGTTCATTTGCTAGCCTAAACATTTGTTTCAATTGAGCATATAAAATCTGTAAAACAAAGTCTGTACTTCTCGACCTTTCATCACTATATTGCTTATATCTTTCTATTGGAGTCTCTGATTTATGCAACACTAGATTCATTAGAAAATAGACTCGTAGATCTTCTATTTAATACTAGGATTGAAATGACTATCAAAATTTCTATTCTGTTAGACCTTATGGATTCTATAAAATAGGGATTATGATTTTGGACCTTTGTGTATGAAATTTATTTCATTTAAAAGTAGATTGATTTAGCTTTCCAATGATACACTTTATAGTAATTTGGAGAAGAAGAAGAAGAAGAGAAGGAAAGAAGTAGAAATTTTGAGATTGTGATCTAATTCACACTTTTGGGATCAAAACTTGTAAAGGCAAGTGTTCTAACCCCATCCTATATCATATCTTCTATCTTTTTTCTACTGAAATTTATTCTTATTCTTACTTTGATTATGAGGAAAATTTGAGATAAAACCAAAATATAGTTTGTGGGATGCTTAAGTATGAATATATAATACTGTCAAGATTGTGACCTATCTGCCTTGTTCTTGTTGTAGCTTTTAGTATAGACCTCTGATTTAGATAAAACTTAGCTTCTTCAAAAATAGATTCAAATATCTTTTTTTTGAAACTGAGTTTGAAGAATTTGTAGTTTATTTGCTAGCCCAAACATTTATGGGATATTTTAGACCTTTGCTAGAAATGGTAAAGGGTATATTATATTTGGAGCCTGTGATGCTCTACTATGTTTGGTGGTCAGCTGGACCATATTATGTTTGTGACCCACTTCACTATCTATATTTTTGATATGTTATCAGATCATATTTTATCTATGATCCAATTAAAGCACATCCTTCAATTGAGGCTTACAGTATTGCTTAAATTCTTATGCACTCTTGTTCTTTATTTTTTGACTATCTGAATACAAATTATGAATGGTTATGTTGACATTGTATTGCTTCATATTAGCATATGTATATTTAATTATTTTGCATATGCTTATGATATATGTCATTTTTATTACTTATGTCCTTTTGTACTTTGGTGTTTGTGGGATATTCAAGATCTTTGCTAGAAATGGTAAAGGGTATTATGCTTAGAGCCTATGATGCTTTACTTTTATCTGATGGTCATCCATAAATGGATAGATTCATATTAGGTATGTGATCCCACATCACCATCTATGTTTTTGATATGATATCGATTATATTTTGTTTGTGATCTAGCTAAAGTCTTTCTTCTTTGGAACCTTATATCATTGCTTTGTTATCTTACGTACTATTATTCCTTATTCCTTGCCTATCTGAATGCATATTATGAATGTTTATATATTCATCATATTATTTTATATTTGGCATATGTATATTTCGTTATTCCGCATATGCTTCCTATATATGCCAATTTTGTTGCTTATGTCATTTTGTACTTTGGTGTTTATGCGATATTTTCTGGACCTTTGTCAGAAATGGTAAAGAATATTGTGTTTAGAGCCAGCTATGCTATTGTCGGCCCCATTGACTTCACTCAGACATGGGTGTATAGAGCTCCCAGACGTGAGAGACTTATTTTTAGTGGTCATTCAGCGATGGATGATCCATATTCTGTTTATGGTCCCACTTCACAATCTATGTTTTTGATATGATATCTAGAGCATTGCTTATGAGTTTATTTCTACACTTTGGATAAGAATGAATGAATGTAATATCTGATATGATATTGAGTTTTTGTTCCTTAATTGTTTATTTAGCAAGCTTTGAGATTATTCCTATACCATTGATACGCTTCAAAATATATCCTATGCACCTTTGATATGCTCCGAATCATTTCATATTCTATTGATATATTCTGAAACTCTTTATGTATCTTTGATATGTTCCGAAATATTTCATTTGCCATTGATATATTCTAAAACATTTCATATGTGTTTGATATGCTCCTAACTATTTTGAATGTCATTGTTATGTTTCGGAAATGTTTCATTTGCTATTAATATATTTCAAAACATTTCACATGCTATTAATATATTCTAAAATATCATAAGCATCTGTGATATGCTCCGAAATGTTTCATATATGCCTTTGATATGTTCTGAAACACTTTATACATCTTTAATATGCTCCAAAATGTTTCATATTCCCAATGATTTATGATTATGTATCTAAATGCTCTCTATGGATTCTTACACCCTTGCCTTGCTATTCAATATCAAGTTTGTTTTGAAGGCTATCTTCTTTGTCTTGGATATGTTAGTCACTTACTAAGCTCTATATGCTCATCCTATTGCTATATAAATTTTACAGGTTAACTTGTCACTTACAAAAAAAGTTAGAACTGAGCTGAGATAGTGGAAAGCTATGTAGATTTTGGACAAGTCTTGTTGGGAGATGTTGTATAAGAATATTTTGTATGTCATGAAATACTATAGATAAATATGAATTGATGTATTCTCAATGTAGAATCTTTGAATGTTAAGTTTTACAATTATATGAAGTGGTGAAAAATGGTTGGTTTTACATTTGTATAGATTTCTGAGATTGATGATTTTATAAGCATGGTTAATATTTTTAGTTAAGTTAATCTTTGAGTTTTATAGATTATTGAGTAATGTGGTGTAAGATTTATAAACTGTATAAGTTTTCTGAATGGATGTGAATGATCTTTAAAAATATTTAATCAATATCCTCAAATTTAGTTTGGAAACCCTAGGGAATAGGTGGTGGCTAGGTTGGCTCTATAGCCGACCCTAGTAAGGGGAAACCCTAGCCGATCGGCTCAATAAGGGAGGCGGCGGCCACTAAGCCCTAAGGCCCCAAACCCTAAGCACACTTCTTTATAGGATAGAAGTGTCTAGGTGGGGTTTTATTATAATCTCATAGGATTTTATTTGACTACTTCTAGGGTGATTAAGACTCATCATATGGGAGCGCTATCAAACCCGTCCTCTTAAAATTAGCCTTGTCCTCAAAGCTGAGGTTCTATGAACTCAGGGAACCAAGTCTTCCACTCCTCATCAGGTAGTGTGTCAGTTGGAAGAATTTGGGCTGAGTCGTCAACTTTAAATTTCCATCTAAGGTGGGACTCTTGGAGAATCAACTGTAATCTTGATTTGGTGCACAGATCTGATCTCCATGTTAGGACCTCAATGTGATCCCCAATTTTACAAGGTCCAAAGAAATAGGGTGATGACTTTCTTGAGGCTTGAATTTTGTGTTGGTGGAGTTGGAGATGAAAAGGGACTTGATCTTTCTCATGAAACTTTCTTCTGCTCCAGCATTTGTTAGGGGTAAGTTTCTTCCTTGCATGGGTTGCCACGTGGTTACTTTGTAATAGTAGTCGTGCCTTCTTTTGGAGTGAGGGCTATCCTTTGATAAAATTTCTAGTGGTGTGAGCCTAATCTAAGTCCAAGGTAGGTATGATTGGTGATTTTTTGGAGCCTATTTTCACTTCTTTATGCTATTGACCATTTTGCATGAGGATGATGCTGACCCCCACTTTGGATGTGTCTACTCCAATAATAAACATATGGCTATGATTTGGTATGGACGACATCATGGTCATGAGGGCTATAGTTCCACTAAGCCAAGGTGGTGCATCTTTCTTTGTAATGAGAGGGATGATGTTAATGCTTCGTTGAGTCCTGCGAATGATCCTTCTCCTTTTCTAATTTCACCACAGAGGGGCTCAATTTTCTCGTAGACTTGGGCCATAGATTGGATGTCATCATCAAGGAAGTCTTTAATCATCATGGTCCGATCCTGGGGAAAGTTGTGGAAGTCACCTTAGATCTGGAAGTGCTGCATCAGCAACCATGGTGAGTTCAATGGGATGTAACACTTTAGAAGTAGCTTATCTCCGAGAAAAAAGATGTAGGGATGTGTCGTAATGGGAAATAAGCATGGTCGAACAATCCGTGTCTCTGTCATCTCTTAGAAGATCCTTTTATCTTCAACCTTCTGAGGTTATAGGAAGCAATCTGGTCGAGCAACAACTGGTAGAAGTTTCGGCCTATTTAGTATAGGAGGGTGGGACAGCTTCAGAGGAGGTAATCGACTCGGTTTGGTGGAGACGCCCTAAATTTCAGTTAGCTATGGGAGAGGGTTCTTATCTTTAATCTAAGTGTGATATTGTGGTTATAGTCACTGGGCTCTCTTGTAGGACCACCTATCTTTTTTTCCTAAAAAATTTCATGGTTAGCCTCGAAAAATTTCAAAAAACATCTCTAGTTATGAACAACTAATCAATGCCGAGCACTATATCAAAACCATTGAGAGGGAGGAGGAAAAAATCAGCAACGAAGAATTGTAGTACTAAAATTCCAGTTTCAGAAATAATTTTTCTCAAAGATCAATCTTAGATGAAAGGTAAGATGATCTATGAAATTGTGTAAAAGTTTCAACCAAAAAGGATGAATAAAAGTTCTGTTTCAAGAGGCCAAAAGGCAGAAGGCAGATTCTTCGTCGTAAAATTCCAACACTGTGCGACAAAGAATTACGGTACTATTATTATCCCCATAATAATTCATTCCACTCATCGACTATGGACGTACTAGGCCACTACGCCATAGAGAGGGGGATCAAATCCATCGAACCTATCTATCCACATTTACCATATATCTATAATCCCTCATCCAACTAATATCCCAGAGATCATATATTGGACATGGCTGTCAGGCCATATACAGAATCCGTCATAATCTCGCTCTAATCAGATTCTCTCAGAGAACTCTTTCTCTCTCAATCCGAATGACCCTGACCAGGGATTTGTCTGAGTAAACACATATGAGATATTTCTCTCGTGATACCGAGAGTGGATGATCCTCTATTGACACTTAATTACCTTTATAAGGTTGGCTACCAATTTCGATAACCAATTATACTATATCTGAAACTTTCTAAACCTGTAAGTCTAACGACAAAGAAAGGAGTACTCATACAAGGCATTCTTGGTGCCTCAAGTATAAGGGCCAAGTACATAACTAGGACTTTGGAATCGCTGTCTAACATTAGGTATCATTAACCATATAGTATTCCATATGGGGAACTTATTCTCTAATGAGCACATGTACTATATCCTTAGTATCTCAACACAAGTGGTTATGAGACCAGCCACCTCCATCATATAGACAGGTATATAGTACACCGGTCTGTCCGACTATCTTAATGTCCCTCTCGAGTAATCTATAACCGAGATTATTTAGGATCTATGTTTAAAAGTGAATCGATCTTATTATCATGATCCCATCATGATCCAATTCTCATTGCACAGAACCAAGTACATCATAATATATATGTAATAAATAATATAATATAAGAATATACCAATATTAATTACAAGCAAAGAGATTACACAGTGTGTCATACGTACCATTCACGTGATTGGCTTAGAGGACACTTGTAACTAGCACTCATCAATGCTTTCTGGCTCGATTTGAGAAAGAAATGCACATTTGAACAAAAATTTCTAAATAAAGACCGAGTTCAAATTCCTTTTGATGTTTCTCCTATTATAAGTTTCTTAAGATGATCATTCACATACTTCCATTCCTTGGGTAAGGATTTCGATGTAGATTCATCCAAGTTACTTTTAGGAGTATTATCATTTAAATTCAAGTGACAAAGATCCACTTTATCATCAAAATCAATCTTCTTAAATTCAGAAAACTCATTAAAAACAACATGAATAAATCCTTCTATTACTAATATTCTTTTATTAAAAACATGATAAGCTTTTGAAATAAAAGAATAACCTAGAAAAAATATCTTCATTGGATTTTACATCAAATTTACCTAAAGTATCCTTTTTATTTAAAAATAAAATATTTATAACCAAATATTTTAAAATAATAAATATTAAGTTGTTTATAATTTCATAAATCATAAGGAGTTTTAGTGAGTAATGGTCTTACAAGAACCCTATTTAAATCATAGCATGCTGAATTAATGGTTTTGACCCAAAAATATTTGGGTAGACTATGTTCATTCAATATTATTCTAGTCATTTCTTGTAAGCTCCTATTTTTTCTTTCTATTACTCTATTTTGTTGTGAATTCTATGGAGTAGAGAAATTATAGATATACCTATTCGAATCAAAAAATTATAAAAATCATTATTTTGGAATTCTCTATCATGTTTCACTTTGTATTGAAGAAATCATACATCCTTTTTCATTTTGAATAATTTTATAAAATTTTATAAAATATTTAAATGTATCACTTTTACGTGCTAAGAAATAGGTCCAAGTATATCTACTGAAATCATCCACTATAACAAATACATATTTACTACCACCTAAATTTGTAATGTCAATTGGTCCAAATAAATCCATATAGATCAATTGAAGTGGTCTAGAGGTGCTTATTTGATTTTTAAACTTAAAGCTACTATTTATTTGTTTTTTTAATTAACAAGTGTCACATACATTGTCTTTGATAATCTTAAGATTAGGTAAGCCTCTTACTAGTTCCTTGATATAAATTTAGTTTAAAAGTTTCATGCGAGCATGACCTAGTCTTTTATGCCAAATCCAAGCATCATCACAAAATTTTTCAATATCTATGTTCTATACATTGTTGTTTCTTAAGGCAATTAAGAATTTATTTTTGTGTGGCAATTCAATTATGCAAGCATTAGGTTGAAATTTAACAACATATCCTTTATCATATAATTGGCTAATACTAACCAAATTGTGTTTCAAGCCATCAACCAATAATACATCTTCGATTAAGAGGTTTGATTTGTTAGCTATTATTCCTTTTCCAATGATTTTACTCTTGTTGTTATCTCTGAAGGTAACAACTCCTTCACTTAACCTAGTGAGCTTAGAAAAATAAGATGGATCTCCAATCATGTGCCTTGAATATCCACTATAAAGATACCATTTGGTGCTCCTAGTTTTAGTTTAGAGACAAACCTACAAGAAAGATATTTTTGGTTTAGGTACCCATTTTACATTAGGTCCTTCATAAAGAATTTTATCTTTTTTAATTATTTGTTGTTATATAAAGTTCCCTTGGGAACCCAAACTAGTTGATGTGGACTATATTTTCTAAATAGGCATTTGTTTACCTTATGACGTAATTTTTCACAAGAATTATACTTGATTCTTTGTGGCACATTTAAGGTTGGTCCTTTAACAAATATGGTTGGTTTTTATTGAAGGTAATTAACAAAGCCTATGCCATTTCTTCTATTAATAAGTCCCTTATTGGCAAGGATCATATTTAGGGATTTGTTTCCGATTTTAAATTTTTCTAATGTTGTCTTAAGCATGATGTTTTCTTCTTTAATACTATCTAGCATCTCATATTTAGACTATGTGTTATGTGATACTAATAAATCTTGCATTTCGTCAAGTCTACTAACTAATAATTCATGATCATTCTTAAGCAACTTAAAAGATTTTTTAAGTTTTCTAAATTCATCAAACAAATTATGAAACATGCTTAATAATTCTGAAAAAGGTGGTCTTCTTCGTTCAAAGAGCTTGAATCATCCCAAGTGGCTGAAAGTGCTTTCTTCATTTTTGAAATGTCCTCTTTTTTACATTTATAGACATTGTCCTTTTTTAGTTATTTTCTGTTTTATAATTTTTATTCTTTTTTATAAATTTTTTAAATTTTCTTGATAAAAGTGCAATATCATAGTCCTCATCACTCGAGGTTTCACTCGTGGAGTCATTTATTGTTTGAAGTACTACATCCTTTATGTTCTTTAGAAGGGGTTTATCAAGCTTATCATGAACTTTACAATTTAATTCATATGCCATAGAGAGCCAATGAGTTCTTCAAGAGGCAAGTTATTTAAATCTTGGCTTCTTGAATAATAGTTATTTTATGATCCCAATTTTTAGGTAAAGATCTTAAAATTTTACTAATAAGTTCAAAATTCAAAAAATATTTTCCAAGTACTTTAAGGCCATTGACAACATCCGTGAAACGGGTGTATATGTCTCCAATGGACTTATTTGGTTTCATTCGAAACAACTTATAATTATGAACTAAAATATTTATCTTAGATTCTTTTACTCCACTAGTCCTCTCGTGTGTACAAAATATCAAAAGTTGATTCATAAACGGAAATACGATTAAACTCATTCTTGTCATGGGTATAAAATAAGGCATTCATAGCCTTTGTATTCAAAGAAAAACTCTTCCTTTCTAAATCATTCCACTGATTCATTGGATTGGAAGATTTTTTAAATCCATTTCTACTATCTTTCATAAATCAAGGTCTAAAGAAATAAGAAAGATACACATCATTGTCTTCCAATATGTGTAATCCGTCCCACTGAACATAGAAGGATATGAAATGGAATGTCCTTTATTCATGCCAAAACAAGCCATTTACTCAAGTGGGTGTTAATCCAATGAGTAATTACCTTGCTCTAACACTAATTGTTAGGATCAATTGGTATTAGGGGAGGGGGGGGGGGGGTGTTTGAATTAGTGTAAGTTAAAATTCTCATTTTAATAAAAAGCTTTTGGCTTGAAGCAAGATAAAAACACCTGAAGCTTTTCGTTCAAGTAAAGCATGTGAGTGATTAAAAGAAGATTACTTAGTTACTTGCTTAAAAATTACTTAAGAAAGAACAAGCAAACCCGAAAGATAAGCAACATCGAAGGGAAATGCTTGACTTGAAACTTTGCTTTCAAAGAGTAAGTAAAAATCAGAAGCGTTTAATTAATATATTGTTTAAAGCAATTAAGAACTCAACAATTGCAAGTAGTAAATGCAATAAGAATAAAACACTTACAATTATAGTGGTTCGGCACCAACAAGCCTACGCCCACTCCCGAGTCCTCCCCCTTGAGGCACACTGGCGTCCATTATCGATCTTCTTTGGGTGAAGACTAAACTATTATAACTTGCTTATAAGGGAGACTTCAAGAATTTTTCTAACTCTAAGCTCTCTCCCTTCCCCTTTTATTTTTCTTACAATTTACACATAGTTTTTTTTATAGAATGCGATCCCTAAAATTATTGTATAGAATGCAAGAAAACTTAGAGTATTTATAGGCCCTAAATGGCTTCAAAATTTGAAGCCAAAAATCAAATGTATTCGAAAAATCCAGGTTTGGGTGGTTCACCCGCCAGTGTCAGTGGTTCAATTGCCCAAAAATCTGGTATGAGCGGTTTACCCATCAGTCCTGTGCGGTTCAACCATCCAAAAACCTGGTACAAGCAATTTACTTACCTGTCTTGGGCAATTCAATTGCTGACAACACTGATAGCTGCCTTGTTTCCAGGGTACGGGCGGTCCAACCATCACTCACCGACTATTTACCTATCGAAATCTCCGAAAATGTGGTTCCCTCCACTTTTAAATTATGACTTGAACCTGATGTTAACCAATTCTTTGTCAATTAATTGAGCTTAAACTGAGCTCAATCAAACCTCATAGTGGACCTAGTTGCCTTATTGAGTTGATTTAGATTTCTTCTAAATCTAACTAAATTAGGACTTAATCCCTAACTACGACTAAATGATTATAACTCTTAATGACCAACAAGCTAAATCAAGACCTAACTCTCGCTAATCTAGTTGCCTCCGGTATTCTTACGATGAGTCTTTTGATTTTTTTCCAAGATCTCCCGACGTGTTCCTAGTGAGCTTCCTGATCTCTTCGGCAAATCTCCTAGCATACTTTCAACGATGTCCCACTACATCGTCCGAAACCGGCCCGATGCCTATCATTCAATTGTAACTCAATTGCTCCATTATAGTTAAATATATATTTTTTCCTCTAACACACATAATAGATTAAACACTCATCAATTGATTTCATATCAAAATCCGAGATTCAACATAAACAATCTCTAGAACAACCTAGGGTGAGTGTTGATGAGTTCCCTGTTAGGATCAATTGGCACTAGGAGGGGGGGCATGGTGTGGGGGCCGATGGGGTCCGGGGTTGTGGGCCAGGGGGTGGGTGAATTAATGTAAATGCTGAAATCTTGATTTAAAGAAAATTTCACTTGAAGGAAAATATAAAATCAAAAGTGTTTCGTTGAAGTTAGATACATGAGTAATTTAAACAATGAACAATGCTTAGTTACTATCTTACTTAAAGAAAACTTGAGTAGAAATAGATAAACTTAAAAAGTAAAGTTAGAAGTCTCATAATTTATAATGGTTCAACCAAAATTTAGCCTACGTCCACTTTTTAGAGTCCTCCTCCTTGAGACCTATCGGTGTCGACTAATGACCTTCTTCGGGTGAAGATCAAATCTTGACACTACTCACTCTCTCGTTTTCACAAGTTCAGGAGATGAACCTTATAAATATTTCACCTACAACTCATACGGGAGATTTTGAAGACTTTTACAAGGATTACAACACTTTCTTGCTCACTCCTTTGCCTTCTTTTTCTTGCACACTTTTAGCACACTTTTCTTCTCAATTTTCTTGTCGAATTTCTTATTGTCAATGCAAGAAAACTTGAAGTATTTATAGACCCCAACTAGCTATAGAAAATAGAGCCAAAAATTTAAACATATCTAGAAAATTCGAGTACAAGTGGTACAATTACCAGCGTCGTCGATACTATCGTCAAAAGTTGTCATGAAAATAAGTAGTACTACCATCGACTTAGGTGATATAACCGCCAACCTGGGTAGTACAACCATCGCCCACCGGTAGCACTACCGTCGGGAATCCCGGAAATATATTTTCTACACTTTTCTATTCATGACTTGTACCTTCGATTGACCCATTCCTGGGTCAACCAAATGAACTCACCTGAGCTCAATCCAAACCCAAAAGTGGACCCGATTTATTTTATTTAAGTTAATTTAGATTTCTTCCAAACTTAGCTCAATTAAGACTCAAAACTAATTACGAATCACTGATTATAACCATATAAGACCATCAAGTTTAATAAATGACCTAACCCCTGGTAATCCGACAACCTCTTGTAATCTTCTGATGAGTCTTATGGTCTTCTTCCGATAATCTCCTAGCGTATTCCTAGCGAGCTTCTCGATCCCTTCAATGAACTCCTAGCAAACTCCCAGCGAGCTCCCATTACATCATCTGAACTTTGGCTCAATGCCTGAACTTGATTTTGGCCTAACATCTAGTTATAACTTATTTTATCTTTCATAGTTAATCCTACATTACTTTCTCTAAAACACATGTTAGATCATCAAACCATCAATTGATTTTATCATAAAATCTAATATTAAATAATCTTCCCCTTTTTTATGATGACAACTAATTGATGATGAGAGTTAACCTTTACTCCCCCTATGTCCATGCCACCATTCAAATAAAGTAAGCTTAAATTCAAGAGAACCGAACACTCTTGAGTTCAAGTATCATGAATTTTAAATAATTTTCATCAAAAGAAACTTTACATTCATTTATCAATTTCAGAAATGATATAATTTTAATTTTAAATATTTTGACCTTAAGTCATCAATCATCAAATTATCAAAGATTTTTCAAGTATACAACATTACATTTAAATTCATGCATCAGTCATACATTAATTTAAAATTCTCCCTCTTAAGTAATTAATCATTTCTCCCCCTTTGTTTATCAATAAATAGAGAAATACCCATTTTACCATGTTTCTTACATGTATCATCAATATGTCATTTCTCCCCCTTTGTTATCAACAAAAAGGTGAAATGTTGAGCAAATAATTTCAAGGCACATAATCTCATCATATGTCAAATTTCTTCTTATTTGTTAAAAAATAAATATTGATTATATATCTAAAAATTTAATGCATAAAGAAGTTGTATCATTGCTCCTCCTTAGTAAAATAGGATAAGAGACATAATTTTTTTATAAAAATTTTCTCCCTTTTGTGAATAAGAAGGAAGAAGAAACGCGTGAAGGGTGTGAAAAACATTACATTACTAAGAAGGACTCTCAACCTCAATCTTATAAATATAAATTCCAAAATCCAAGAAATTTGTAAGATTATTTCAAAGATGAGCTCAAAAATCCAAGGAATCCAAGAGATATTCAAGAAATCCATAAAATAGTAAATTAAGAAAGTTACATATTATGCATTCAGGTGAGTTAGCATTCCTAACTCTCTTCTAATAAAATAAAATTATTATTTATTTAATAGTTTAGTAAAAATATCTGCTAATCGATGCTTAGTATCAATAAATTCTAAAGATATGTCATGATTATTCATATGATCTCTAATGAAGTAATGTATAATATCAATATATTTAGTTCTTAAGTGTTAAATAAGATTTTTAGTTAAACATATTGTATTAGTGTTGTCATATTTTATAGAAATATTTTTTAAATAAATTTCATAATCTTCTAAGGTGTTTTTCATCAAAATAACTTGGGCACAACATGCACCAATTGTAATATATTACTTTATCTGTAGATAAAGCAATCGGATTTTGTTTCTTAAAAGACTAAGAAATAAGAGCATGCCCTAAAAATTAACATGTTCTTATAGTACTTTTTATATCTATTCTACAACCTTCAAAATCGACATATGCATACGTAAGTAAATCAAGGTTTTTAGATTTAGGATACTATAAACCTAAGTTAGAGGTTCATTTTAAATATCTAAATATCTGTTTAACTGTCTTAAAGTAAGAAAGTTCGAGATTGGATTGAAACTTTGCACACATTCTAACACTAAATATTATATCCGGTCTAGTAACAGTTAAATACAACAAGCAACCTATCATTCCTTTATAAGTTCTTTAATCAAAATTTTCTCCCTTATTATCTAAGTCTAATTTTGCAGATATACTCATGGGTGTGTTTATGTCCTTAGCATTTTCCATACCAAAACGTTTTAACAAGTCTAAGGTATACTTAGTTTGACTAATAAAGATATTATCACTTAATTATTTTATTTATAAATATAGAAAAATGTTAATTCACCCATTAGACTCATCTCAAATTCTTGGCTTACACTCTTGGTAAAAGATTCACATAGAAATTCATTTATTGAATCAAAAATTATATCATCAATATAAATTTGAATAACAACAAAATCATTTCAAAATACTTAAAAAATAATGTAGTATCAATCTTGCCTTTCAAAAAAATATTCGAGATAAAGAAAGAGGTATGTCTTTCATACCAAGCCTGAGGGGCTTGTTTCAATCCATAAAGAGCTTTAGAAAATTGAAAAACATGATTCGGGAGAAGACTATTTTCAAAACCAGGGGATTGTTCAACATATACTTTTTTGGAAATGAAACTATTAAGAAAAACACCTTTAACATCTATTTGAAATGACTTAAAATCTTTGAAAAATGTAAAGGCAAAGAGCATCCTTATGGCTTCAAGTCTAACCATAGGAGTGAAGGATTCTTCATAATCAATCTCTTCTTCTTGGTTGAAACCTTTAGCCATTAATCTAGCCTTTTTTCTAACCATGATACTATTTTCCTCTTACTTATTTCTAAAGACCCATTTTGTACCAATCACTGAACGATCACTAGATCTAGGAACAAGCTCTTATATCTCATTTCTCTTAAATTGATTTAACTTTTTATACATTACAATAACCCAAGAGTCATCTTTTAGGGCTTTATCAATGCATTTTGGTTAAACTTGAGAAAGAAATATTACATTAGCATAAAAAATTTTAAAAGAAGAATTGGTTTGAATATCTCTTGATGTATCTCCTATTATAAGCTCCTTAGGATGAGCACTTATATACTTCCATTCCTTGAGTAAGTATTTGGAAGTAGATTCATCAAAGTTACTTTCATTCAAATTTAAAGTGCCAAAATCAAAATTATCATCAAAATCAATTTTCTTAAGTTCAAAAATCTCATAAAAAATGATATGAATAAATTCTTCAATGACTGACGTTCTTTTATTAAAAATATGATAAGCTTTTGAAGTACAAGAATAACCAAGAAAAATGCTTTCATCGAATTTTACATCAACTTTTCCTATGGCATCCTGTTCATTCAAAATAAAACATTTGTAACCAAATATTTTAAAATACTAAAGATTGAGTTTTTTTATCATTTCACAGTTCATAAGGAGTTTTAGAGAGTAATGATCTTATAAGAGCCCTATTCATAACATAGGATGCTGTTTTAATGGCTTCAGCCTAAAAATGTTTGGGTAGACTATGTTTGTTTAATATGGTTCTAGTAATTTCTTGTAAGCTCTATTTTATTTTATGCTACTCCATTTTGTTATGGAACTTTAGAAGTCGAGAAGTTGTGGATATACCCATTTGACTCATAAAAATTTTGAAACTCATTGTTTTGAAATTTACCACCATAATCACTATGTATTGACGAAACCATAAAACTTTTTTTATTTTTAACAAGTTTACAAAATTTTGAAAAACATTTAAAAGTATCACTTTTGTGTGCCAAGACATAAATCTAAGTATATCTACTATAATCATCTACTATGACAAATGTATATTTGCTTCCTAATAAGCATGTACTATCAATTGATCCAAATAAATCCATATGGATCAGTTGTAGTAGCTTAGAGGTGCTTATTTGATTTTTTGACTTAAACTACTTTTTATTTGCTTTCCTATTTGGCAAGTATCACACATTTTATCTTTAACGAACTTAAAGCTAGGTAATCATTTTACTATATCTTTAGTTGACATTTGGTTTAATAATTTCATGTTAGCATGGCCTAGTCACCTATGTCAAATCCAAGCATCATCATTTAAAACCAAAAAGTATGTTTTATCACAAAAAATTTCAATGTCAATAATATACATATTATTGTTTCTTAAGGGAATCAGAGATTTATTTTTGTATAGTATTTCAATTATACAAGCATTAGATTCAAATTTAACAATATATCCTTTATCACATAATTGGCATAGATTATGTTTCAAATGATCAACTAATAGCACATCTTCAATCAAAAGGTTTGATTTGTTACCTATAGTTCCTTTCCTAATGATTTTTCCTTTGTTGTTATCTTTGAAGATGACAACTCCTTCATTTAGGCTAGTGAGCTTAGAAAAGTAAGTTGGATCTCCGATCATATACCTTGAGCATCTATTATTAAGGTACAATTTGATGCTCCTAACCTTAATTTGAAGACAAACCTATAAAAAAGATGATTTTAATTTAGGTACCCATTTTACTTTGGGTCCCTCATAAAGAGCTATACCTAATTTAACTAGAGGTTTTTGGTTGTTTATGGTTCTTTTAGGAACCCAAATTAATTTATGTGGATTATACTTTTTAAATGACCACTTATAAGCTATATGTCCTAATCTATCATAAAAGTTACATTTACTTTTTGGTGGCAAGTTTAGAATAGGTCTTTTAACAAAGATAGTCGGCTTTTGTTGGTATTGCCTATAAAGCCTATACATTCTTTCCTACGAACATGGCCCTTATTTGTAAGGATCATGTTTAGAGATTTATTCCTTATTTTAAATTTTTCTAGCGTTTGTTGTAATACGATATTTTCATTTCTAAGTTCCTCTTAAGTTTCACATTTGGTGTATGAACTATATGATGGTGATGTTTCATGTATATCTTTAAGCTTACTAACTAGTGAATCATATTCTTTCTTAAGTAGTTTATAAGACTTACTAAATTTTTTAAATTCATCATAAAGCTCATGAAAAATATTTAGTAATTTAGTAAAAGACATATCGAAAGACTCACTTACCTCATCATGGATGACCATGAGAGCATAGTTGGCAACTTCTTCCTTGATGTGGTCTTCTTATGAGCTTGAGTCATCCCAAGTTGCCGAGAGAGCCTTCTTCTTATATGATGCATTCTTCTTTAATTATGGACACTTACTTTTGAAATGCCCTGGCTTCTTGCATTCAAAATATATTATTTTTTTTAGTTCATTTTTATTTTTATGATTTTTGTTTTTTTATAATTTTTTTAATTTTTCTTATCAAAGTGCAATGTCATTGTCTTCATCACTCGAGGAGTCATCTGCAGTTCTTAGTACTAACTCCTTCCTATTCTTTAGAAGGTGTTCATCTTTAGTACTTAGTGCTAAGTCCTTCCTGTTCTTTGGAAAGGGTTCTTCAAGTTCGTCATGAGTTTTATAGCTCAGTTCATAAGTTATAAGTGATCCAATAAGTTCTTCAAAAGAAAAATTATTTAGATCTTTAGCTTCTTGAATTACAGTTACTTTAGGATTCCAGCTTTTTGGAAGAGATCTTAATATCATCTTAACAAGTTCAAAATTAGAAAAACTCTTACTAAGAGCTTTTAGACCATTGACGATATCCGTGAATCGGGTGTACATGTCTACAATGGTCTCACTTGGTTTCATTCGAAATAATTCATAACTATGCACTAAAAGGTTAATTTTAGACTCTTAACTCGACTAGATTTCAAGTGTGTGCCAAATCTCATGAGCAGTTTCACAAACAAAAACATGATTAAACTCATTCTTATCAAGAGCACAAAACAAAGCAGTCATTGCTTTCGCATTTAAAGAAAAAACCTTCTTTTCTAAATCATTTCATTCGTTTATTGGTTTATAAGACTTTTCAAAATAATTCTCAATGATGTGCTATAAATCAAAATCCATAAAAATCAGAAAAATACGTATCGTTGTTTTCCAATACGTGTAATTCGTTATATTAAACATGGGAGGACATGCAATGGAATGTCTCTCTTCATGCCAAACAAAGTCATTGATTCAATTAGGTGTTAGTCCAATGAGTAGAATCTCGCTCTGATACTAATTATTAGGATCAATTGGCATTTGGGGGGGTGGGGGGGTGGGGTGGAGATTGAGCAATTTAAATGATGAACAATGCTTAAGTTACTATCTTGCTTAAAGAAAACTTGAGTAGAAATAGATAAACTCAAAAAGTAAAGTTAGAAGTCTCACAGTTTATAGTGGTTCAGTCAAAACTTGGCCTTCGTCCATTTTTCTTATCAGTTTTCTTGCCAAATTTATTGTTATCAATACAAGAAAATTTGGGATATTTATAGATCTCAATTGGCTTTAGAAAATAGAGTTAAAAATTCAAACGTATTCGAAAAATCTGGGTACAAGTAGTACTACCATCGAAAGCTCCTAAAAATAGAGCAACAATGATCGACCTGGGTGGTACAACCATCGACTTAGGCGGTACAACCATTGACCAGGGTGGTACAACCATCACCCACCGGCAGTTCTACTATCAGAAATCCTCGAAAGGTGTTTTCTATACTTTTCTATTCTTGACTTATACCTTCAGTTGACCCCTTCCTGGATCAACCAAATGAGCTCAACTTAAGCTTAACCTAAACCAAAGAGTAGACCCGATTTGCCTTACTTGAGTTAATTTGGGTTCCTTCTAAACTTAAGTCAATTAGGACTCAAAACTAACAACGACTCGTTGATTACAACTGTATAAGACCATTATGTTCAATATCGACCTAACTATCGATAATCCAGCAACCTCTGGCAATCTTCTGACGAGTCTTATGGTCTTCTTCCGGCGATCTCCCGATGTGTTCCTAGCGAGCTTATTGATCCCTTCGGCAAACTCCTAGTGAACTCCCAATGAGCTCTCACTACATCGTCTGAACCTTGGCCCGATGCCCGAACTTGATTCTGGCCCAACATCTGGTTGTAACTCATTTTCTCCATTGTAGTTAATCATGCATTGCTTTCTCTAACACACATATTGGATCAACAAACCATCAATTGATTTTATTATCAAAATTTGAGATTCAACATTCCCTTCTCGAGAGGAAGGAAAAAGTTTATCCTCCGGCCCCAGGAGCATGCTAGGCAGTTGAGATATCTTCCGCGAAATGTTTGCCAAGGTTATTAGGCTGTGAGTGTTCTTGCAATATTGGTTCCTCCTTCTAGCATAAAAAATATTGTGGAACTTTATATCGTGGCTAATGGGTTAGCACGGCTTGGTTCTACCCATGTGCACAAGACTATTCGCTTTAGTCGGGATGAGGGGGCATGCTCGATTGGGTCCATGAAAGGGGTTTGATGAACTCAAGTTGACCTTAGTTAGTTGACCAGAGAATTGGTCAACATAAGGTTCCAGTTGAAATTTGAAAAGTGGAGGGAACCACTTTTTCAAAAATTCTAGCGGTTGAATCGCTAGTGAGAGACAATTGTACCACCATCACCTAAGTTTTTGGGCGACTAACAGCTGCTGAACCACCTAGGCTGGCAACTGAACCGCCCATACCCTATTTTCAAGATGCTTTCGGCGGTTGCACCATTGGCGCCAACGGGTGAAAAATCATATCCGAATTTTCTGGATACATTTAAATTTTACCTCCAAATTTTAAAGCCATTTGGGGCCTATAAATATCCCAAATTTTCTTATATTTCATACAATAATTTTAGGATTAAATCTCTGTAAAAAACTTGTGTTAATTATAAGAAAAAAAAAGAGGAAAGGAGTGAGCTAAGAGTTATAAAATTCTTGTAAAGAGTTTGCCTTGTAAGCTCATGTTGTAAGGGTTTGATCTTCACCCAAAAGAAATCAATAGTGGACATCGGTGTGCCTCAAGGAGGATGACTTGGGAAGTGGACGTAGGCCAAAGTTAAGGTCGAACCACTATAAATGGTAAGCGTTTCTTACTTGCTTCATTTACTACTTATAATTGTTCGTAATTAGAAAAGCAAGAACATCATCTTTCAATTGTATTTTTAAAAAATCTACTTACTCACCTTCAAGTTCAAAGATACACTTTCATTTTACGATTTTGCTCCAAACAAAAAGTTTTTGTTAAAATGTCAATTTACACTTGCACTAATTCAACCCCCCCCCCTCTTAGTGCTAATTGATCATAATAATTGGTATCAAAGTTAAGTTACTTACTCATTGGATTAACATTCACGTCCTTCCATGTTCAATGGGACGAATTACACATATTGAAAGATAAGGATGCATATTTTTCTCATTTCTTTGGACATTTATTTATGGAACATTGTAGAGAATTGATTTGAAAAATCTTCTAATCTAATAAATGAGTGAAATAATTTGAAAAGGAAGAATTTTTTTTTGAATGCAAAGGCTATGAATGTCTTGTTTTGTGCTCTTGAGAAGAATGAGTTTAATTGTGTTTCCATTTGTAAATCAGCTTTTGATATTTGGCACACACTAGAAATCACACACGAGGAGATTAGTAGAGTTAAAGAATCTAAGATTAATATTTTAGTTTATAATTATAAGTTATTTAAAATAAAACCAAGTGAGTCTATTGGAGACATGTACACCCGTTTCACGGATGTCGTCAATGGCCTTAAAGCACTAGGAAAATTTTTTGAATCTGAACCTGTAAGTAAAATTTTAAGATCTCTACCTAAAAATTGGGATCTTAAATTAACCATTATATAAGAGGCTAAAGATTTAAATAACTTACCTCTTGAAGAATTTATTGGCTCACTCATGATATATGAACTGAACTATAAAGCTCATGATGAGCTTGATGAATCCCTTCCAAAGAATAGGAAGGATGTAGCACTTCGAACGATAAATGACTCCTCGAGTAATAAGGACCATGATATTACATTATTATTAAGAAAATTTAAAAATTTATGAAAAAACAAAAATTATAAAAACAAAAAGGAACCAAAGAAGGACAATGTCATATACTATGAATGCTAAAACTGGGACATTTCAAAAATGAATGTCCTTAATTGAAGAAGAAGTTGACACACAAGAAGAAAATACTTTCGGTTACTTGGGATGACTCAAGCTCTTCGGATGAAGAAGACCACTCCAAAGAAGAAGTTGCTAATTATGCTCTAATGACGATCCAATATGAGAATAGTGATTCATTAAACATATCTTTTTCAGAGTAATTAAATCTATTTCCTGATTTGTTTGATGAGTTTAGAAAAATTAGTAAATCTTTTAAGTTGCTTAAGAATGATCATGATTTGTTAGTTAGTAGACTTGACGAAATGCATGATTCATTAGTATCATATAACCCATGTTCTAATTGTGAGATACTAGATAGTGTTAAAAAAGAAAATATCATGCTTAAGATAATATTAGAAAATCTTAAAATTAAAAACAAATCCCTAAATATGATCCTTGCCAATAAGGATCATATTAACAGAAAAGATGGTATAGACTTTATTAGAAACACTCAACAAAAGCCAATCATATTTGTTAAAGGATCTACATTAAATATGTCACTAAAAATCAAATATAATTTTTGTGAAAAATTAGGACATCAGACAAACAAATATCTATTTAGAAAATATAGTCCACACCAATTAGTTTGGGTTCCCAAGGGAACTTCATACATCAAAAAATAATTAGAAAAGAAAGATAAAGTTCTTTATGAAAGATCCAATGTAAAATGGATACCTAAATCAAAAATATCTTTTTTGTAGATTTGTCTCCAAACTAAAGCTAGGAGCACCAAATGGTATCTTGATAGTAGATGTTTAAGGCACATGACTGAAGATCCAACTTATTTTTCTAAGCTCACTAGCTTAAGTGAAGGACTAATCACTTTTAGAGACAACAACAAAGGTAAAATTATTAGAAAAGGAACTATAGATAATACATCAAACCTCGGAATTGAAGATTTGTTATTAGTTGATGGCTTGAAACATAATTTGCTTAGTATTAGCCAATTATGTGATAAAGGATATATGGTTAAATTATAATCTAATGCTTACATAATTGAATTGCCACATAAAAATAAATCTTTGATTGTCTTAAGAAATAACAATGTGTACACCATAGATATGAAAAATTTTATGATAAAACTTATTTTTTGACTTTGAATGATGATGCTTGGATTTGACATAAGAGACTAGGTCATGCTAGCATGAAACTTTTAAACCAAATTTCTACCAAGGATCTAGTAAGAGGCTTACCTAATCTTAAGTTTATCGAAGACAAAGTATGTGATCTATTTAAATTAAAACAAATAAAGAGTAGCTTTAAATTAAAAAATCAAATAAGTACCTCTAGACCACTTTAATTAATCCATATAGATCTATTTGGACCAATTGATATTACAAGTTTAGGTGGTAGCAAATATGTATTTCTTTTAGTGGATGATTTTAGTAGATACACTTGGACCTATTTCTTGGCACATAAAAGTGATATATTTAAATGTTTTATAAAATTTTGTAAAATTATTCAAAATAAAAAAGGATTTATGATTCCTTCAATGCGTAGTGATCATGATGGAGAATTCTAAAATAATGATTTTTAAAATTTTTGTCAATCAAATAGGTATATTCATAATTTTTCTACTCCATGAAATCCACAACAAAATAGAGTAGTAGAAAGAAAAGATAGGAGCTTACAAGAACTGGCTAGAATAATGTTCAACAAACATAGTCTACCCAAATATTTTTGGGCCGAAGCCGTTAATATGACATGCTATGTTTGAAATAGAGTTCTTGTAAGACCATTACTCACTAAAACTCCTTATGAATCGTGGAATGATAAAAAAACCAATATTTTTTATTTTAAAATATTTGGTTATAAATGTTTTATTTTAAATGAGAATGATACTTTAGGAAAATTTGGTGCAAAACCCGATGAAAGTATTTTTCTAGGTTATTCTTCTATTTCAAAAGCTTATCATGTTTTTAATAAAAGAATATTAGTAATAGAAGAATCCATTTATATTGTTTTTAATGAGTTTTTCAAATTTAAGAAAATTGATTTTGATGAAATTGTTCTTGGTACTTTAAATTTAAATGATAATACTCCTAAAAGTAACTTTGATGAATCTACTTCCAAATCCTTACTTAAGGAATGAAAGTATGTGAATGATCATCCTAAGGAGCTTATAATAATAGAAACATCAAAAGGAGTTTGAACTCAGTCTTCTTTTATAAATTTTTGTGCACAATGCTGTATTTCTGTCTCAAATCGAGCCAAAGTGCATTGATGAGTCCCTAAGAGATAGTTCTTGGGTCAATGCAATGTATGAAGAGCTTAATCAATTTGAGAGAAATAAGGTATGAGAGCTTGTTTCTAGACCTAATAACTATTTAGTAATTGGTACTAAATGGGTCTTTAGAAACAAGCAAGATGAAAATGGTATCGTGGTTAGAAACAATGCTAGATTAGTGGCCAAAGGTTTCAACCAAAAAGAAGGAATCAATTATGATGAAACTTTTGCTCCCATGGCTAGACTTGAAGCCTTAAGGATGCTCATTACCTTTCTTTTGAAAATTTTAAGTTATTTCAAATGGATGTTAAAAGTGATTTTCTAAATGGTTTCATTTCCAAAGAAGTGTATGTTGAACTACTCCTGCTTTTGAAAATAATCTTCTTCATAATCATATTTTCAAACTTATAAAAGTATTTTATGAATTAAAATAAGCCCCTCGGGCTTCATATGAAAGTCTTTATTCTTTTCTTATTTTAAATAAATTTTCTAAAAGTAAGGTTGATATCATTTTTTAAGTATTTAAAAAATAATTTTTTAGTTATTCAAATTTATGTTGATGATATTATTTTTGGATCTACAAATGAATCTTTATGTGAGTCTTTTGATAAAGAAATGAGCCAAGAATTTGAAATGAGCCTAATGGGTGAGTTAACATTCTTCTTAGGATTACAAATTAAATAACTAGATGATGGTATCTTTATTAGACAAACTAAATACACCTTAAACTTGATAAAATATTTTGGGATCAAAAATACTAAAGCATTAAACACTCCCATAAGCACATCTACAAAGTTGGACTTAAACAATGAAGGAGAAAACTTTGATGAAAAAACTTATAGAGGAATGATAAGAAGTTTATTGAATTTAACTACTACTAGATCGGAGATCGTATTGAGTGTTGGATTATGTACAAGGTTTCAATCTAATCCTAAACTATCACTTTTGAAAGCAGTTAAACAAATCTTTAGATACTCAAAAGTAACCTTTAAACTAGGATTATGGTATCTAAAATCAAACAACTTTGACTTGATTACTTATTCAGATGCTAATTTTTGTGGATATAGAATAGACAAAAAGAGTACTATCATGACATGTCAATTTTCAGGATATGCACTTGTTTTTTGGACTTCTAAGAAATAAAATTCAATAGCTTTATTTACTGCAGAAGAAAAATACATTGCAGCTAGTGCGTATTGTGCCCAAGTCATTTGGATGAAAAACACAATAGAAGATAACAGAATGAAATTAAAAAATATTTATATAAAATGTGATAACACAAGTGCTATATATTTAACCAAAAATCATATTCAACATTCAATAACTAAACATATTAACATTAGACATCATTTTATAAGGGATCATGTAAATTGTCAAGATATCTCTTTGGAATTTATTGAATTAAGCATCAATTAGCAGATATTTTTATAAAACTTTTAATTGAAGAATAATTTGATTTTCTTAGAATAGAACTTGGAATGTTAAATCATGAAAATATATGAATTGCTTGAGATTAAGCTCATTTTTTTTATAATGTCTTGAAAATTCTCTCCATGTTTTTTATCTTATTGTTCACAAAAGAAGAGAAAATTTACATAAAAATGATGTTTTGCTATTTTACAGATTTATTTGCTACGTTTACTTGAAATTACATGAGATGATTTTAAATACATGAGTAGCTCCTAAATTTTTGAATCTTCTTAGATTTTTTAGCATATTTTCGAAATTTCCTTTTTGAATTTTACATCTATAAAATTGAGAGCTTTCCTTAATAATGTTTTACAACTCCTCCCTTGTTTTCTTTTCTTCTTTTTTACAAGAGGAAGAAAATTCTTTATGGCTCATATTATATTTTACAAACAGGGAGCAAAGACTCATGTGCCTTAAAATCCTTAACCCTACATTTCACCTTTTCATTGATGACAAAGGGGAAGAAATAGATGTTGATGACTTATATAATGACTTATGTAACAAGGGCATTTCTCTTTATTTATTGATAAACAAAAGGAAAAAATAATTAATAACTTAAGGGAGATTTTTTAATTTTTAAAATTCATAAAAATCCTTGATAAGTTGATGATTTGATATTACAATCCTTGAAATATTATTTACTTGAAATATTAATTGCTTCATGATACTTGAATTCAAGATTATGTGGTTCTCTTAAATTTAAGTTTTCCTTATTATGGCATGGATTTAGGAGGAGTAAGGTTTAACTCCTATCATCAATTGATTGTTATCGTCAAAAAGGGGGAGATTATTGAATCTCAAATTTTAATAATAAAATCAATTAATGAGTATTTAATTTAACATGTGTTTATTAGAGGAAGTATTGTAGATCTAACTACGATGGAGGAATTGAGTTATAACTAGATGTTGGGTTAAGATCAAGCTTGGGCATCGGGCCAAAGTTCAGACGATGTAGTGGGACTTCGCCGGGAGTTTCACTAGGAGTTCACCGAAGGGATCGAGAAGCTTGCTGGGAACACATTGGGAGATTGCCAGAAGAAGACTGTAAGACTCGCGATAAGAATGCCAGAGGCTACCGGGTTGGTAGGAGTTAAATCATTATTTAGTTTGATGGTCATTATAGTTGTAATCATTGAGTCGTAGTTAGGAGATTGAGTTCTAATTGAGTTTGATTTGGAAGAAATCTAAATCAACTCAATGAGTTAATCGGTTCCACTAAAGGGGTTTGATTGAGCTTAGGTTGAGCTTAATTAGTTGACTAGAGAATTGGTTAATATATGGTTCAAGTCAGAATTTGAAAGGTGGAGGGAACCACTTTCCTGAAAATTTTGATGGCTGAACCACCGGTGAGCTACGGTTATACCGCCACCGCCCAGGTTTTCGAGCAGTTGCTGATTGTTGAACCACCTGTACCCTATTTTCAGGATTCTTTTGGTGGTTCCATCATCGGCGCCGACGGGTGAATTGCTTGTACCCGGATTTTTCGTATACGTTTAAATTTTGGCTCCAAATTCTGAAGTCATTTAAGGCCTATAAATATCCTAAGTTTTTTTTTTTGCACCCTATACAATAATTTTAGGGATTAAATCTCTATGAAAAACTTGTGTGAATTGTAAGAAAATGAAAAGGGGAAGGGAGTGACCTAATAGTTATAAAATTCTTATAAAGAGTCTCCCTTATAAGCTCATGTTGTAAGGGTTTGATCTTCACCCAAATGGGATCAATAGTGGACGTCGGTGTGCCTCAAGGAGGACTTGAGAAGTGGGCATGGGCCAAGGTTAAGGGCGACCCACTATAAATTTTAAGTGTTCCTTGCTTGCTTTATTTACTACTTATAATTATTTATAATTAGAAAAGCAAGAGCATTATTTTCGATTGTGTTTTTAAAGCAACTACTTACTCACCTTTAAGTTTAAGATTCGCTCCAAATAAGAAGTTTTTATTAAAATGTTAATTTATACTTATACTAATTAACCCCAATCCCTCCTCCTCTCTTAGTGTCAATTGATCCTAATAGGAACTTGATAGATTAAAATATGATGAGAAAGTTTGATAAATTTTATTAACATGAATCCTATTTATACAGGTTAAAAGAAAAAATTTTCTCTATCAAAATCAGGTAGCCTTATCTTTTATCAGAACCATCATCACTTCCTCGTAGGCATGATCTTTATAGCAGCATATTTCACAATTGTTTTCTGATGTTATAACATAAAAATTCTAGTATCTTCTCGAACAAGCTACCACAGTCTTTTACTAATTATCATCGTGTGATTGTCATCATGTGGTTTCAATAATGATAACCTACCTATGTCATCATGTGCCCTACAAACCAATCACGTTAGTGATGGCACATGTAACACACTATGCGATCTTTTTACTTATGATTATTATTGATATATTCTCACATTATATTATCTGTTACATATATATATATACATATATATATATACATATATATATACATATATATATACATATATATATATATATATATATATATATATATATATATATATATATATATATATATATATATATATATATATATATATATATATATATATATATATATATATATATATATATATATATATATATTGTGATGTCTTTGGTTTTGTGCAATAGGAATCAGATCGTGATAAGATCATGATAATGAGATCGATTCACCTTTAAACACAGATCCTAAATAATCTCGATCATAGGTTATTCGAGAAGGATATCGAGATAATCGGATAGATCGATGTACTATATACTCATCCATATCATAGAGGCAGTTGGTCTCAAAGCTACTTATGTGGGGACACTAAGGATACAGTATATGTACTCATTAGAGAATGAGTTTACTGATTGATCCGCTTACAGAATACTATATAGTTAATAATACCTATTGTTAGATAGTGATTTTGAAATCCCAATTGTATGTCTGGTCCTTAAACTTGAGACACCAAGGATGCTTTATTTGAGTACTCATTTTTTTTACACTAAACTACATGTTTAGAAAGTTTTAAATTTGGTACAATCGGTTAACAGGATTGATGGTTAATCTTACGAAAGTAATTGATTATCAATAGAGGATCATCCACTCTCAGAATTATGAGATGAATATCTCATATGTCCTTGCTAAAATAAATCCCTGGCCAGGGTCATTCGGATTAAGAGAGGAGTTTTCAAGGAGAATCCAGTAGAGTAAGACTCAAACAAATTCCATATGTTGGCCTGACAGTACCATGTTCAATATACAGTCTCTGGGATATTAGATAGATGAGGATTATAGATACATGATAACGGAGGATAGATAGGTCCAAATATATTTGATCCCATGTACCGTTTGGGGACTATGGCATAATGGCCCGATACTTCCAAAATTGATGAGTTGAGTGAATTATTATTGGATAACAATTCACTGAGTTAGAAGAGGTTACATGGCTAGCTTGATATTGGGCCTAAAGGGTCACACATATATAGTGGATATTACAATGAGTAGAGGATTTGATACGAGTTATTTAATTAACCAATGTTCTCATTGGATGAGACCCAACATTGATAAGCTCTTTGTATGAGACACAGTTAGAGGCCAATTGAAAATATTGGATAGAGATCTAATAATCCAGGAGGAGTGAGTAATTGGATGGAGATCTAATACCCACTAAGGTAAGATCCATTAGGGTTTGTAGGTGGTTCTCTATAAATAGGAGGTAGGGGGTGGCAAAATAGTGAAAGACTGCACCTTTGGTCGTCCTCTCCAATTAGCCCTTGCCTACTATGATAGGGAAGCGAAGAAGATAGCATATCTTCTTCTACGAGTACTACGAGAAGGTGCACAAGAGTTACGGGTTGTGGGCTGTGATTGAAGGAGCATCACTACAATGATGTATCATGTATATATCGCTAGAGAGGACATTTAACCTCCCTAATCCACTCTATCTAGATTTAAAATTTTAGGGATATATGATCTTCTTAGGTAATCAATCTCTTGTGCATCGCAGTTTTCGATTTTATAGGTTTTTGAGTACCAATGTTAATATAATGACTTGATACACATGAAAAATTGGTTTTTGTTTTCTTTCTTCCTCTATGCATGTGATGCATTGATGGTTTCCCAACAAGGTATCAGAGCCAGGTTTCCCGTACAAAAGATTGGCTTTTAAACTAAGTATCATGAGATTGAATCATGTAGAATTGTTCTACGTACTCTTGTAGCGATTGGCCACAAAGGCAATCGCATGCAAGGTGCCTACGGATGAGGGGCGGCAGCCTATAGGGGTGGCTCGGCGAGCCCCAGAGGGGTGGTTGGGCTACAGGGGTGGCCGAGAGGCGATCACTGGCGCTCGCAGGGGTGGTCGCCTGCAGTGTGGCGCACGCAAGGGTGATAGCCTATAGCGTGGTGCCCACAGGGGTGGTCGCCTGCAGTATAGCGCTTGCAAGGGCAACTGCATGTAGCATGGCGCCCACTCGTAGTAGCGACCACCTGCGGGAAGAGGCAGCCGACGGTAGCATGCAACCGTGTCACCTACGTAGGGGTGGCAACGGCGGCCCATTGGAAGAGGGCAAAAGGAGGGCTAGAGTTTCTCTTTAGCAAAAGGATAAATATGCCCCTCAAAATTTGAGAAATTTCATAATATATCCTTTTGTCCAAAATTTTAAAAATACCCTTAATAATTCTAAAAATTTCTAACATATCCTAATTTCTAATAAAATAATTAATTATTAATTATCTAATAGTTCTACATAATGATATATACATGTGATGTATAATGTGGACGGATGATCATGAAATGTGTGATGTGATATGTGTAAATGTGATTATTATTATTATTATTATTGGAGCCTGTGAGCCTCCATGTTTTTCATTTATTATCAGGCCTGTATGCCTATGGTTATATTTTAATTACAGGAAGAGGCACAGAAAGAGCGTGGAGGTGTCAACAGGACCAACGATGTTGTGACAGGTGATTGCGATGCATAATGATGCACGAAGAACTCGACCGAACCAATGATGATGAGAAGGACGATCACAGGGCATGGAGATGCACCAAGACACATACAATACACATATAGATCTTATTATGAGTGATTGGGCCCATTGGCTCGGGCCTAATCACATTAAGTGATGGTTTATGATCATCTAGTGGGGCATGCATATGTGATATGTGATTATATATATATATATATATATATATATATATATATATATATATATGTGCATGTAATGTAGATATATATTAAATATGTATGTGTGTGACAGACATATTAGAAGACCAATACAAAAACAAAAAACAACTCCTACGATAATATTAAGTTAGTGAGCGTGATATGATAAAATTATCCCATGTGGCCTTCCATCATTATAGGAAGAAATTGAATCATGATATAGATTGAGTTGGTTGAGTCCCTCTAGGCTTACCTATCTATGTGATCGAGTTCTTGCCTATAACATAGAGATGTCACCGATGACCTGAGGATGTGGTCTGCTTAGTTGAATCCCTCAAGGGCATATTATCAAATCAGACTAATCTTGTAATGATGGTGATAACTTAACTGACTTCATGGTTGGTCAAGCAATCAAAAACATAATGGTTCAGAGGTCGAATATGACGAGAATCATAAGGAGCTATGATTGACAAGAGTTTCCTACCTTTTTAGGCTTAGTGTGATTGGTCGAGTCCCTCGAGGTTACACTAAGATGTTGATTAGATCCCGATCCCCACTAGAAGTCTATCGGAGATTTTCGTTTCATGTGTCAAGGGTGTCACATGATTTACTAAGAAAATAGTGGGAATAGATTAAGATAGAAGTCTATATCTTAATTTTCTGAAAAATCTGCATGTTATTCATTTATGCTACAGCTTGTTTGTTAGAAACATGTCACTTATAAACCCCTATGTGGCATACTTGATGCCAACCACCTCACCGGTCTAAATTATACGGATTGGCTTTGTAATTTGAGAATTATTCTCACGATGGATAAAATTGTGTATGTCCTTGACATGACTCTGCCTTAGAAGGAGAAGTCAAATCTCTATGTTAGTGAGACCAAAAAGAAAAAGAAAGTTGATAAGTCTCTTAAGAAGGGCAAGGGCAAGGGCAAACTGAAAGTAACGCAAAGGTTGCTAAGAAAGACCCGACTAAGGACAAAAGGCTGTGCTTCCATTGTGACAAAAATAGATACTGGAAGAGGAACTGTAAGGATTATCTTATAGAGAAGGCGAAAAAAAAACTTGGAGAAGCTTAGGAACATTCATGATTAGTCTCCATTTGTCATATTTTTATGATAACACATGAGTATTAGATACCGGGAGTGCTTATCATATCTGCCACCCTCTTCCTCAGTGGTGAGGATAGCCCAGCCACCTCCTATCCTCATCTTCCCCTATTGTTCCAGCACTGGCCACACTACTGTTACCTCTCGCTCCAACTGCCCTTTGCTTCTACCTCTACAGTCATCTTCTTAGTTAGCTGCGAAGATAGCCTAGCCACTACTGCCTCCTTTGCAACCAGTAGCGTCAACATAGCCCCTCGCAATCCCTTCTGCAGCACCTGTGGCAAGCATCGATGCTCGCGCTACTAGGATCACAACCCTTGGTGCTCCCTCAACCCTCCTTTCTTTGTCTTACTCGATTTCCCTCTACGTCTGATTGTTGCCATAACCCCAGCATTAATCGTTGCCTTCCGCCTCGCTCCCATCAGTAGTGCCTTTTTCTTGCTGAGTGATCGCTCCTCAGCGGCCACAGTAGCCGATTTCTTCGTCCTCTTTTCCCAGTCATGATTGTTGCTGTCGTGGCCACACCAGCATCGCTGCTACCCTCTTCCTCCCCCTGCTCCAACATCTTCTCCCAGCAGCACCGGTCGCTTAGCATCGTACTACTAATCAACCGCACGACCCTACTACTCTACTCCTTCCTTGCTGTTGATGTTGCTTCCCTCTGCCATCAACCACCGAGCAAGAAAGGAGATGAAGAGGTGCCCCTTTTGGTGCACAACAAGTATCATTACCTTCCACCCATTGATGTTTATGTCTCTAATGCAGCCGTAGCTGCTATTGCTACTGCATTCTTGTCCACCCACACATAGTAGCGTCGCCACCGCTTCCTGCTACCTCCTCTGCCACTGCTTGTTTCACATTGCTGCAGTGCTGTCATCTTTATCCTCCCCTACCGTTGCTATCATCGCTCCCATCTGTCACCTATGCCGCCATACCCTCCTCTGCCGCATTGTCGTCGCTGCCTCCACTACAACATATAGCCCTCTGCCATAGCCGCACAACCCTATGGCCACTATGTATCTCTACTATAAATTTCCCTACCCAGATCTTGTAGCAGCCATCACACCATGCTAGCGTCGACTCCCCCACCAACTTGTTGGTTATAAGTGCCCTACAAGCCAATCACGTGAGTGATAGCATGTATGACACATTGTATAGTCTTTTTATATTATTATTATTATTAGCATATTCTCATATTATATTATCTGTTGAATATATATATTATGATGCTCTTGGTTCTGTGCAATGGGAATCAGATCATGAGTAGATCACGATAATGAGATCAATTCATCTTTAAACACAAATCCTGAATAATCCTGGTTATAGGTTGCTCAAGAGGGACATCAAGACAAATAGATAGACCGGTGTACTATATACCCATCCATATGATGGAGGCGGCTGGACTCATAGCCACTTATGTGGAGACACTAAGAATACAGTACAGGTGCTTATTGGAGAATGAGTTCACTGATTGTTCTGCTTATGGAATACTGTATGGTTAATGATACATAACATCAGACAATAATTATGTAGTCCTAGTTATGTATCTAGTCCTTAGACTTGAGACACTAAAGATACCTTGTTTGAGTACTCCTCTCATTAACACTAGACTTATTTGGAAGGTTTTAGATCTGGTACAATTGGTTATCAGGATTGATAGCTAACCTTATGAATACTATTGAGTGTCAATAGAGGATCATCTACTTTCGGTATCATGAGAGAAATATCATATATGCTCTCACTCAGGTAAATCCCTGATCAAGTAGGTCGGATTGAGAGAGAATGAGTTTTCAAGGAGAATCCGATTAGAGTAAGACTTAGACGAATTCTGTATGTGGCCTAATAGTACCATACTCGGTATACAATCTCTAGGATATTAGATGTATGAAGGATTATAGATACATGGTAATTGAGGATAGACGGGTCCAATAGATAAGATCCTTTGTACCGTATGGGGATATAGCGTAGTGGCCTAATATGTCTATAGTCGATGACTCGAGTGAATTATTATGAGATAAGTCAGAAAGGGTTCTAACAGGTGGGACTCATTGCTAGCTCGGTATTAGGCCTAGAGGGTCATACAAATATGGTAGATGCTTCAGCGAATAGAGGATTGGATATGAGTTATCCAATTAGCCACTATTCTCATTAGATGAGACCTTATATTGATGGGATCCTCGCATAAGGACCAAGTAGAGACCAAAGAAGATTATTGGATAGAGATTCAAAAATCCAAGATTAGTGGGTAATTGAATGGGGATCCAATAACCACTAAGGCATGATTCTTAGGGTTTTTGGTAGCTCTCTATAAATAGGAGGCAGGATAACACATAGATGATGGACTGCACCTTTGGTTGCCCCTCCTATTCTCCTCCCTCCCTCTGCACAAGAGTTGTGAGATTTATGCTGTGATTGGAGGAGTATCCCTATAGTGATCCATCATGTAGATACCTCTAGCGAGGAGGACATTTGACCTCTTTCATCCTCTCCATCAAGATTTGAAAAAATAGGGATGTACGATCTTTCTAGGTAAATAATCTCTCACCTGACATGATTTTCGATTTTGTGACTTTTTCTTTAATAATCTTTGAATGATGATTTTGATCTACGTAGGAAATTAATTTTGTTTTGATCTTCCTTTGTGCATGTAATGCTCTCATTGAGGTTTCCCAACAATGGTATCAGAGCTAAGGTTATTTATATAATAGATTATTTTCTTAACTGTATGTGATGAGATTGAATTACATAGATCTGTCCTATGCATTATTATTGCGATTCATAGTGAAGGTAACAAGGAGGGGGGTAGCCACCTACGAGTAGGCTGCCCGCAAGGGCGGCCACCCATGGTTATGCCACTTGTAGAGGTGGCCGCACGCGGCTAGGACCATTGGCAAGGGTGGCCGCTTGCAATTAGGCCCTTTATAGAGGTGGCCAGGCCGCAAGGAGCAGTCGCCTACAGCTAGGGCTGCCACTAGCAGGGGCAACCAACTGTAGCGGCAATCACCTAAGGGCCTGGTGGCCACGCACAACCATGGCGACACCCGCAAGAAAGGGCAACCACCGCCTGCGCAAGGGCGACGCCCGCGGGCATGGGCTCAATAGCGCACTACAGTTGGGACTCGAAGGGCCTACGATATAAGGGCCGAATAGTATTGGTGCCCAACTCTCGCTGCCAAAATGCCATCCTACAGGAGATGTACTCTTCACCGATGAATGGACACTCCAGATTCCTTCGGACTTACAAAAGGATTTGGTAAAATTTTTATTAGAAAGGTATGAAAAAGATCATTGTTTAAAATGTAGCATGGTGTGACACTTATCAGTAACACAAGGGAGAAACGGTGGCAAGCCCATGAAAATTGAAGCCACTACCTATTCCAAACTCTACTTGGACCGATATCTACATGGATTTTATTGAAGGGCTGCCCACATCACAAGAAAAAGGTACCATTTTCATTGTGGTTGATTGCCTCAAAAAATATGCCCACTTTTGCATTGTCCAAAATCCTTATACTATTGCTAGTGTTGTTGAATTTTTGTAAAAAATATTGTTAAACTACATGGGATGCCTCGATCTATTGTAAGTGACCATGATAAGGTCTTCACTAGCAAATTTTGGACATAACTTTTTCAATTACAGGGCACAAAATTGAAGATAAGCACATCGTACCATCCTTAAACCGATAGCCAATCAGAAGTGGTGAATAGGTGCTTAGAGAATTATCTCAGATGCTTCATAAGTGATAGGCTGAAAGAATAAGTAAGATAGCTTCCTTGGGCTGAATCACAAGTGCAAAATGGGCAAGATTGCTTCCTTGGGAGAATTACCTCAAATGCTTCACAAGTGCAAAATGTACTCCTTTTGAAGCTGTGTGTGGTCGACCACCCCTTGTAATTCCTAAATATGTAGCCGATATATCAAAAGTAGATCAGGTAGACCAAGAATTGATTGACAAGGATAAAATTCTACAACTATTACAGGACAACCTCTCAGTCGCTCAAGCAAGAATGAAGCAACAGGCTGACATATACAGGAGCAAAAGGGAGTTTTCTATTGGAGATTGGGTCTTTCTTCACCTTCAGCCCTACAAGCAAATATCAATCAAGACCCGAGCATCAATGAAGATGTCTCCCCGCTTTTATGCACCCTACAAAATTGTAGAGCGCATTGGAGCTGTGGCTTACAGATTGGATCTGCCTATGAATCTAAAACATTCGGTCTTCCATGCATCCTACCTCAAACCAAAGCTTAGAGAAAATGAATCAGTCCAGAGCCATCTACTCAACACTCTGCTAATTGAGAGGTCCATGTTCAGCCAAAGATCATACTAGACTATAGGATTGTAATGCGTCGTCGAGGCCCCTCTACTAAAGTGCTGGTGTAGTGGACCAACTTACTACTAAAGATGCTATATGGGAATCCTATGAAGAACATAAAATAAGGTTCCTAGAGTTCATGGAGGCTCAGCCTTAAGGACAAGACTGATTTAAAGAGGACGGGTCTGATAGGACCCTAGTAGGGTCGAGTCCTAGTCCATTGAATCATGATTACAATAAACCCTTATTGGTATATAAGAAACTTTAATTAGCCAACCACCTTTGATTATGAAAGTTGGCTAGAGTTTGATGGATCCAAGTCCTACTAGGATTAGGATTCATCTAGGAGAGTTTCACGTAACATAGGAGTTCAATTAGGAGTTCTAAGTAGGAGTTTAATTAGGAGTTAGAATATAGTAAGGGTGTAACACCTTTGTTTTGATCAAATAAAATTTCAGCCACTTTTCTTCAGCTCTTGGAGCCGAAACCAAGGAGAGCCGATCCTCTATATAGATCAAGGAGGGCCGATCCCCTATAGAGATCAATTATCCCCAATAGAAACCTTCGGGTTCTCTTACTCATCTATATAGTGGAGGCGATTAGTCTCATAACTACTTGTGTAGAGACACTAAGGATATAGTATATGTGCTCATATGAGAATGAGTTCACTGATTGATCCGCTTACGAAATATTGTATAGTTAATGATACCTAATGTTAGACAGTGATTTTGTAGTCCCAACTATGTATCTGGTCCTTAGACTTGAGACACCAAAGATGCTTTGTTTGAGTACTCCTCTCTTTGATATTGGACTTATAGGTTTGCAAGGTTCCAGATCTGGTACAACCGATTATTGAGATTGGTAGTTAACCTTATGAAGGCTATTAAGTGTTAATAGAGGATCATCTGCTCTTAGTATCATGATAGGAATATCTCATATGCTCTCGCTCAAGTAAGTCCCTGATCAGGTTGGTCGGATTGAGAGAGTTCTCAGGGAGAATATGATTACAGTAAAACTTAGACAAATTCTATATATGGCCTGATAGTACTATGCCTAGTATACAGCCTTTGGGATATTATATGGATGAGAGATTATAAATACATGGTAACTAAGGATAGATAAGTTATTAGGACCCTAGCTGAGTTGGGTCCTAGTCGACTGAGACGAGTCCTTAAATGTTGGCCAACCTAAAGCTGACATTATGTCAGTTAGGAGAAAATTTGAGTCCATTGTAATAAATCAGCCCAAATCCTAGTAGGGTTAGGATTTGACTGAACTGGAGTCAGGTTAGGAGTCAGAGTTAGATACAGGTTAAAGTCAATTACATCATGAATGTAATAAGCCCTAATCTAACTATCACTCCCTAATAAAGAAGTGGTTGGCTAGGGTTAGGGAGGAGTCCTTATGGGATGGGAGTCTCCTAGTCACCTCCTCCTCTTAAGAGAGGTAAGCTAGGGCAAGAGGGGGAGAGTTCCTCTTAGCTTGGACTCTCTCTAGTTGGAGACCCCTATAGCCACCAACCACATCATGGTTAGAAGTTGGCTAGGGCTTAAGAGTTGAGGGGAAGAAGGCCTCAAATAGGAGTTAGGGTTTAGAAGGCCTATAAATAGTCTTGTAATAAGCCTCTTTTCATTATCAATAGATCAATTATTTTTTAGCTTTTATGTAGAAAATCAAGGAGGGAGGAACCCATATAGAGTTTCAAAGAGGTCGATCCCCTATAGAGATCACCCCAAGCTTAGAATCTGTAAGGGTTCTAACATAGGTCTGATAGATAAGATCCTATATACTGTCTGGGGACTATGACATAGTATCCATAATTGATGACTCAAGAAAATTATTATGAGATAATAATTCACTAAGTCAGAAAGAGTTTTGACAGGTGGGCCTCACGGCCAGCACAATATTAGGCCTAGAGGGTCACATATATATGGTGGATGCTTCAACGAATAAAGGATTAGATATGAGTTATCCAATTAGCCACTATTCTTATTAGATTAGACCCTACATTAGTGGGCTCCTTGTATAAGACATAATTAGAGGCCAAAGAAGATTATTAGATAGAGATTCAATAATTCAAGGTTAGTGGTCAATTAGATGGAGAGCATGTTGGGAAACCTCAGCGGGAGCATCACATGCGTAGGGGAAATTAAAATAAAAAAATCAGTTTCCCACATAGATAAAAAAAATCATCGTGCAAAAGATTGGGATTGTGAGAAAGCCACAAAAACTGACAAAACTGTGTCATGTGATAGATTGATTATCTTGGGAGATCGTATATCCCTATATTTTCAGATCCGAATAGAGAAGATGAAGGAGGTCAAGTGTCCTCCTCTCTAGCAGTATCCACATGATATTTCTCTACAACAAAACTCCTCTAATATGATCTTGCAACTCATGCACAGAGGGATGAAGGAGAATAAGAGGTGGAGGCCAAAGTTGCAGCCTATCAACCATGAACCTCCCTCTTATTTATAGAGAGCCACCAAAAACCCTAGGGTTCCTGCCTTAATGGGTATTAAATCTCCATCCAATAACCCACTAAACTTGCCTTATTGGATCTCTATCTAATAATCTTCATAGGCCTCTAATTTGGCCTCAAGTAAGAAGCCCATCAGCACAGGATTTTATCTAATGATAATAGGGCTATTTGGATCTCCATCCAATCCTCTATTCACTGAAGCATCCACCATATGTGTGTGACCATCTAGGCTCAACACCAAGCTGACCATGAGTCACTCCCATCAAAACTCCTTATAATATAGTGAATTATTATCTATATAATAATTTACTCGACTCATCGACTATAGACGTACTAAGCCATTATGCTATAGTCCCCAAACGGTATATGGGGATTGAACCCATCGGACATGTCTGTCCTCAATTACCGTGTATCTATAATCTCTCATCCAACTAATATCCCATAGACTGTATATTAGACATGGTACTATCAGGTCACATACAAAATCCATATGAGTCCCACTCTAATCGAATTCTCCCAGAGAACTCCTCTCTCAATCTGAATGACCCAAGCTAGGGATTTGTCCGAGCAAGCACATGTAGGATATTTCGCTCGTGATACTGAGAGTGGATGATCATTTATTGACACTCAATTACCGTCGTAAGGTTAGCTACCAATCCCAATAACCAATTGTACCAGATCTGAAACTTTCCAAACCTGTAAGTCTAGCATCAAAGAAAGAAGTACTCATATAAAGCATCCTTGGTATCTCAAGTCTAAGGACCAGATACATACTGTGACTATGGAATCACTGTCGAATATTAGGTATCATTAACCATATAACATTCCATAAGCGGATAAATCAATGAACTCATTATCCAATGAGCATCTATACTATATTCTTAGTGTCTCCACATAAGTGGCTGTGAGACCGCCTCCGTCATATGGATGGGTATATAGTATACCGGTCTATCCGATTATTTTGATGTCCCTCTCGAATAACCTATGATTGAAATTATTTAGGATCCGTGTTTAAAGGTTAATCGATCTCATTATCATGATATCATCAAGATTTTATTTCCATTGCATAGAACCAATGACATCACAATATATATGCAACATATAATATAATGTGAGAATATGTCAATAATAAAGCAAAAAGATCGCACAGCGTGTCACACATGCCATCACTCACGTGATTGGCTTGCAGGGCACCTATAACCAGTAATCTTCCACTTGACCTAAAGCCAATCACCTATGTGTCTGATCCCCATCAGACCCTTGTGATGCTCAAATACAATCTGAGCCAGCGGCTTCATCAATGGATCTGCAATGTTATATTCTGATGGAACTCTTTGCATTGTTATATCTTTACGGGCTATAATCTCTCTAATTAAGTAGAATCTCCTCAGAATAATTCTGATGAGACCTGGGTTCCCTTGCTAGAGCTATCACCCTATCATTATCGCTGTATATGGGAATTGAGCCACGCTGATTAGAATGATTCTCAAATCCCTGATGAATTCCTTCTTTCGCTGCAACAATGTATTCCGCCTCTATGGTCAAGTCAGTAGTAGTATCTTGCTTAGAACTCTTCCAGCTTACCGCTTCTCTATTCAGAGTGAAAACATACCTTGAGTTTGACTTGCTATAATCAATGTCGGATTGGAAACTTGAGTTTGTGTAGCCCTTAACCAGGAGGCTACCTTCTCCATATACCAGTAAAAGATCCTTAGTCCTCAAGTACTTAAAGATACATTTTACTACCTTCTAGTATTCCAAACCTAGATCTGCCTGATACCTACTCGTGATCCTCAGAGCATGTACTATATCAGGTATGTTACATAGTATAGCATACATGATGGAACCTATTGCTAAAGTATAGGGTATCCTATTCATGTCTGTCTTTTCTTCAGGAGTCTTTAGGGACATACTCCTAGAAAGTGATATTTTATGTCTCATTAGTATGAGACCTCTCTTGGAATTCTCCATGTCAAACCTTTTGACAATGGAGTCTATATACCTAGACTAGGACAAGTCAAACATCCTATTGGATCTATCTCTATAAATCTAAATCTCCAAAATATAGGATGCTTCCCCTAAGTTCTTAATGGAGAAGTTTCTGGATAGCCAAGCCTTTACTGTAGAAAGCATTCCTACATCATTCCCAATGATTAGGATATCATCCACATATTGCACCAAAAAGGTGATAGCGCTCCCGATTACCTTGTTATACACACAAGGTTCATCTTTGTTCTTAATGAAGTCATAAGATTTAATCACCTCATCAAGTCTTATATTCTAACTTTGAAAAGCTTACTTTAATCCATAAATGGATCTGACCAGCCTGCACACTCTATTTAGCCTCTCTCTAGATACAAATCCCTCTGGCTATATCATATGCACCTTCTCCTCGAGGTTGCCATTGAGGAACATCATTTTCATATCCATCTGCCATATCTCATAGTCATAGTGCACTGCAATAACCAAAAGAATTATAATAGATTTAAGCATAGCTACAGGAGAAAAGGTTTCGTCATAATCAACTCCTTATCTTTGACGATATTCTTTAGCTACCAGTCTTGCCTTATAGGTCTCCACCTTTTCATCCACTCTGATTTTCTTCTTGAAGATCCATTTGCAGCCGATGGCTACGATACCCTCAAGTGCATCCATAAAGTTCCAAACCTTATTTGATACATGGAATCCATATCAGAATTCATGGCTTCTTACCACTTCTCGAAGTCTATACTCATAATAGCCTCCTTATAGATTTGAGGATCAACATCCTTATAGTCCTCTCCACTGATATGTCTCATATATCTTTCCGGAGGGTGAGATACTCTGCTAGACCTACACAAACTTGAAACTTATGTGTTAGGTACCTAAATAGACTCGGACTCGAAATGGTGCTTGAGCTAGGTTCTCCAACCTCGCTCAACTCTATCTCACTCTCATTGTTTCCACCAAGAATATGTTCATTCTCAAGGAACATAGCTCTCTTGGCAACAAAAACCTTTCGGTCCTCGGGATGATATAAGTAATACCCTAAAGTCTCCTTAGGGTATCCCATAAACATGTACCGTTTCATCCTTAATTCCAACTCGTCGGGGTTGTGTCTTCTAACATGGGCAGGATAGCCCCAAATCTCAACCACCTTAAGATTGGGCTTCTTTCCTTTTCATATCTCATATAGTGTAGATACTACCGACTTTGATGGAACTCTGTTTAGAAGGTAAGCTTGGATTTCTAGGACGTACCCCCAAAATGAGATGGGTAGGTCAGCAAAACTTATCATGGATCGCACCATGTCTAATAGCATGCGATTCCTCCTTTCTATACACCATTGAGCTGAGGTGTGTAAGGAGGTGTCCACTGGGATAGAATCCCATTATCCCTGAGGAAATGGGTGAACTCCATAATAAAGTACTCTCTTCCTCGATCTGATCGAAGATTCTTAATACTCTTTCCAATTTGGTTCTCCACCTCATTCTTATATTCCTTGAATTTTTTAAAGGCCTCAGATTTATTCTTCATCAAGTACATATGTCCATACCTAGAGAAATCATTAGTGAATATAATGAAGTATGAGTAACCACCTATAGCCTGAGTCAACATGGGACCACATACATTATTATGTATGAGTTCTAATAACTTAGTGGCTCTCTCTCCAGTTCCACTAAAAGGAGAGTTGGTCATCTTCCCACGAAGGCAAGGTTTAAAAGTTGCATATGGCTCATAGTCAGATAGATCTGAATATCCATCTTTCAGCAACTTTTGAATTCTTCCCTCATGTATATGACCTAGCTTACAATATCATAGGTATACATTATCCACATAATCTTTTTTCCTCTTAGACATATTTATTTTCATGATGTGTGGAGAAGTGTATAACACATATAAGCCATTTATCAGTGTCCCTTTGTGATGATCTCACCATCCATAATTATTGAACAACTATTATTCTCAAAAACTAACTTATATCAATTATTGTCAAACAAGAGATGGATATAATATTTTTGATAATAAAAGGAACAAATAGCATGTGTCTAATGCAATGATACTCCACCGGTGATGTAGGGTGACTTCCCCAATGGTAACTATAGCAACTCTTGCATCATTGACCATCTTGAGGTCCATCTCACCTCTGGCCAATCTCTTATGTCTTGCTAGAAACTGCAACGAATTGCAGATATGATAAGCACTCATAGTATCTAATACCGATGTGTTATCATGAAAATCTGATAAGTAGAGACCGATTATGAATATACCTGAAGCTTCTCCAAGCTTCTATTTCACCTTATCTGTAAGGTAGTCCTTATAATTCATCTTCCAATGCCTATCTTGACCATAGTAGAAGCATTATCCTTTGTCCTTTGTCGGGTCGTTCTAAGCAACCTTTGTCTTACCCGATCTTTTTTTACCCTTGCCCTTCTTAAGGGTCTTACTGGCATTCCTTTTCCTATTGGTCTCTCTAATATAGAGAACTGACATCTCTTTCTTGATGGTACTCTCAGCTTCCCTCAACATATTAAGGAGCTCAAGTAGAGTCACCTCAAACTTGTTCATATTAAAGTTAATAATGAACTATGAAAAGGAATCTGGTAAGGACTGAAGTATAAGAATAATATACAAGTTATCCTTTAGGACTATCTTTATACTTCATAAAGCGAGTAATCTCATCCTCACTTATCCTTTCCTTTGGTGTGGACACAATCATATTAAGCACATATACAATTTTCTCTTTCGTGAGAACAATTCTCAAATTGACACACATATATTTAATATATATCTACATCACATGTAAATATATATATACATATATCTAGTAGGTGTATAGCACATCATATATGCAAGCCACACCGGATGACCATGAGCCGTCACCTAATATGATTAAGCCTAAGCCAATGGGCCTAATCATTTACAATAGAATCTATGTATGCATTGGCGTATCTTCATGCCATGTGATTATTGATCTCATCATCATCGGTTCCGTCGGATCCTCATCGCATCACCATGCGTCGTGATCTCCCACCACGGCATCATGGGTTTCGCTGTCAACTCCACGCTCCCGTCGCGCCTCTTCATGTAATTACAAATAATCACTAGCACACGGGCTCGATAATAAACAAGAAAATCAGAGGCTCGTAGGCCCCAATAATAATAATAATAATCATCATCATCACAATTACATACATCAAAACACATGGCTCATGATCATCCATCCACATCATATATCATATATACATCACATCACATATAAGATTACTAGATATATAATAATTAATTAAACTAATTAATTAATTATTTTTTTGAAAATCAAGACATGCTCAAAATTTTTAGAATTGTCAAGGGTATTTTCATAATTTTAGATAGAAGGACAGTCCTCAAAATTTTTAGAATTGTTGAGGGTGTTTCGGCATTCTGGGCATAGGATAGACTTTAGAATTTTTTAAATTCTAAGGGGCATAACCATCCTTTTCTCAAAAGGTCGCCTCTACCCATGGTCGAGCGCTACTGCCCTCAAGCGGCAGCCCTTGCGGGCTAGGGGTGCCGCCTTGCGCAGCCACCTAATCCGTAGGCCCGCCCACCGCAGTTTGTGGCCACTCTGTGGGCACGCTGTAGGTCACCGCTCCGGGCACCGCACTACAAGCAACGCCCTTGTGGGTGGCTAGGTCGTGGTTGGGGCCTGCCATGGCCACCCTTGCAGGGCCCGCCGTGGCCGACCACTCTCTTTCCTCACTGCCTTCAATGCAAAAACACAACAAGAACACGTAGAACAGTTCTGTGTGATGCAATCTCATCACATGTAGTTTAAAACCAATCTTTCACACGAAAACCTTAGCTTTGATACCATTGTTGGGAAATCTCAGCAAGAGCATCACATATGCAGCGAAAATAAAAACTAAAAAATCAATTTCCCACATATATCAAATCATCGTGTAAAAGATTAGGGTCACAAAAAAATCATAAAAATCAATATATAATATATATATATATATATATAACATAGAGATGTTACTAGTAACCTGAGGACATGATATGCTTAGTCGAGTCTCTCGAGGGCATATCATCAAATCAAACTCATCTTATAACGATGTTGATGACTTAATTAAATATCATGGTTAGTCGAGTCCCTCGAGATCATGATGGTTCGGAGGTCGAACATGATGAGAATCACAAAGAGTTGTGATTGACAAGTGTTGCCTGTCTTTTGGACTAGTGTAATTGGTCGAGTCCCTTGAGGTTGTACTGAGATGCTAATTGGATCTTGATCCCCACTATAAGTCTACCGAAAACTTTCACCTTACGTGTCGAGGGTGTCATGGGATTCGCTAAAAAATTAGTGAGAGTAAATTAAGATAGAAGTTCATATCTTAATTAGTTTTTCTACAAAATTTAAATATTATTTATTTATGATATATCTTGTTTATCAGAAACATATCGCTTGCAAACCCCCTATGTGGTATACTTGATGCTAACCGTCTCACTAGTCCAAACTACATGAATTGGCTCTGTAATTTGAGAATTATTCTAATGATAAAGAAAATCATGTATGTCCTTGATATGATTGTGCCCATGCCGGAGGAAGGGGCAAGCGAGGATAAGATCGCTATGTGAAGTATATAGATAATTCCATTTTGACAAAATGATATATGTTGGCCTCCATGACTCCTGAATTACAAAGGCAATATGAGAACATGGTGCCAATTCTATCCTTCTTTATCTCTACCAATTGTTTAAGGAATCGGGAAGAACTCAAAGATATGGGATATATAAGAGTCTCTTCTAAGAGCTAGGATGATAGAAGGGACATCAGTTCAAAACCATATCATGAAGATGATAGAGTGGATCGAGAAACTCACCAGTTTAGGAATAGTCTTAGAGGATAAACTGTGTGTTGATCTTATACTGTAGTCCCTGTCAGATTCCTTTCTCGCTTTATCATGAATTTTAACATGAGCAAGTTTGAGGTGACTCTCCTTGAGCTCTTCAATATGTTGAGGGAAGTTGAGAGTGTGATAGGACTCCAGTAGGGTTGTGTCCTAATCACCCCAGAAGTAATCAATAAGAACCCTGTGAGATTATAACAAAACCCCACCTAGTCACTTCTATCCTATAAAGAAGTGTGGCTAGGGTTTACATGGGACCTTAGGGCTTAGTGGTCGTTAACCCCTTTACTGGGCTAGTCAGCTAGGGTTTCCATCTGTTAGAGGCGACTATATAGCCAAATTGGCCGTTGCCTATCTCTACTAAGGCAGGTCAGTTATAGGAGGAACAAAGGGATAAGTTAACTTAGCAAGCACCCATGGGCTAGGGTTTAGAATCCTATATAATCATGTAGCCGCCCCCTCTTTCTATCAAGCAAGAATCATCTTTTATTCAGCCTTGTGTCGAGTTCTAGGAGGGAGGAACCCCTATAATATTCCAAGGGTTGATCCCCCTCAAATATCAAATTCTATTGAACTCCTTCTGAGGTTCTATCATAGTTCCATAAAGAAAGAGAAGCTAGTTCTCTATATTGGTGAGACCAAAAAGAAAAGGAAGGCTAGTAAGACCCTTAAGAAAGGAAAGGGCAAAGAAAGACCAGGTAAGCCAAAGGTTGCCAAGAAAGACCCGATAAAGGATGAAGAATAATGCTTCCACTATGGCAAAGATGGGTACTGAAAGAGAAACTGTAAGGATTATCTTACATATAAGGTAAAAAAGAAGCTTGGAGAAGCTTCATGTACATTCATAATCACTCTCCACTTATCAGATTTTCATGATAACACATGGGTATTGGATACCGTAAGTACTTATCATATCTGTAATTCATTGCAGATTCTGGCAAGACCTAGGAGATTGGCCAGATGTAAGATGGACCTCAAGATGGGCAATAGAGCAGGAGTTGTTGTAATTAACGTTGGAGAGGTCGCCCTACATCTGTCTGATAGAGCTATCATTGCAATGGATGCATGATATTTTGTTCCCTCTATTGTCAAAAATATTATTTTTATTTCTTGTTTGATAATTAATGGATATAAATTAGTTTTTGAGAACAATAGTTATTCAATACTTCTGGATGATGAGATCATCACTAGAGGGACCTTGATAAATGATTTTTATGTGTTAGACACTTCTCATGCATCATGAATGTAAATACGTCCAAGAGAAAATGAGATGAGGTGAACAATACATGCCTGTGGCATTATAGGCTAGGTTATATCCATAAGTGAATGATTCAAATGTTATTAAAAGATAGATACTTAGATCTATTCGACTATAAATTATATGCAACTCACTAAGCTATTGGAACTCATACATAGTGATGTATGTGCCCATATCGACTTAGGCTATAGGTGGTTACTCATACTTTATTACATTCATTGATAATTTCTCTAGGTATAGATATGTGTACTTGATGAAGTACAAGTCTGAGGCATTTAAGAAATTCAAAGAATATAAAAAAGAAGTAAAAAAACTAGATTAGAAAGAGTATTAAGACTCTTCGATCAGATCAAGGAGAAGAGTACTTGAGTGGAAAGTTCACTCATTTCCTCAAAGACTATGGGATTCTATCCCAGTGGACACCTCCTTATATACCTCAACTCAATGGTGTATCAGAAAAGGAGGAATCACTCATTGTTAGATATGGTGTGGTCCATAATGAGTTTCACTGACCTACCCGTCTCATTCTGGGGATATGCCATAAAGACTAGAGCTTACCTTCTGAACAGAATTCGATTTAAGTCAGTGGTATCTACACCATATGAGATATGGATAGGGAAGAAGCCCGATCTTAAGACCGATAATATATGGGGTTGCCTTACTTACGTTAAAAGACATAATTCTGATAAAGTTTGGATCAAGGACATAATAGTGTATGTTCGTGGGATACCCAAGGAAACTTGTGAGTACTATTTCTATCATCTTGAGGACCAGAAGGTCTTTGTTACTAAAAGGATTATGTTTCTTGAGAAGGAAAATAGTCTTGGTGGAAACATTGGGAGTGTGATAGAGTTGAGCAAGGTTGAAGAACTAGCTCAAGCACCATTCCAGAGTTTGAGCCTGTTCAGGTACCTAAAACACAAGTTTCAACTTTACGTAGGTCTAACAAAATATATCACCCTCCTGAAAGATATGTGAGATATATCAGTTGAAAGGACTCTCAAGATGTTGATCCTTAGACCTACGAGGAGGCTATTTTGAGATGTATAGACTCCGAGGAGTGGTAAGAAGCCATGAATTCTAAGATAGATTTTGTGTACTCTAATAATGTTTAGAACCTTGTGGATACACTTGAGGGTATTGTACCCATCAGTTGTAAATGTATCTTCAAGAAGAAGATCAAAGTAGATGGAAAGGTAGAGATCTATAAGGCAAGACTAGTGGCTAAAAGATATCGTCAAAGGCAAGGAGTTGATTGTGATGAAATCATCAGAATTCTTTTACCTATAGCACACTATAACTATGAGATCTGGCAAATGGATGTAAAAACCACATTCCTCAATAAAAACCTTGAGGATGAGATGTATATGATACAGTCAAAGGGATTTTTATCCAGAGAGTCTAGATAAAGTATGCAGGTTACTTAGATCCGTCTATGGACTGAAGCAAACCTCCTAAAGTTGGAACATAAGATTTGATCAGGCAATAATATCTTATGACTTTGTTAAGAATGAAGATGAGCTGTGTGTGTATAGGAAGGTAAGTGGGAGTGTTATCACCTTCTTAGTTTATATGTGGATGATACCCTAATCATTGGGAATAATGTAGAAATGCTTTCTCTAGTAAAAGTTTGGCTATCCAAAAACTTCTCCAAGAAGGACTTAGGGGAAGCATAATATATTTTTGGTATCTAGATCTATAAAGATAGACCCAAGAGGATGTTTGGCTTGTTTTAATTTAGGTACATAGACTCTATTGTCAAAAGATTTCGCATGGAGAATTCCAAGAGGTGTCTTATACCGATGAGACATGGAATATCATTTTCTATGAGTATGTCCCCAATGACTTCTGAAGAAAGGGCAGACATGGATAGGATACCCTATGCCTTAGTGATATGGTCTATCATGTATGCAATACTATGTACCAGGCCTGATATAGCATATACTCTGAGTGTCATAAGTAAGTATCAAGTGGATCTATGTTTAGAACACTAGAAAGTAGTAAAGTGTATCCTTAAGTACTTAAGAAGGACTAAGGATCTTTTACTAGTATTTGGAGAATGTAACCTCCAGGTTGAGGGCTACATTGACTCGGGTTTCTAGTCTAATATTGATGATAGTAAGTTAAAATCAGGTTATGTTTTTATTTTGAATGGAGGAACAATAAGTTGGAAGAGTTCCAAGCAAGATACTACTATTGACTTGACCACAGAAGCGGAATACATTGCTGCAATAGAAGTAGCAAAGGAAGGGGTGTGGATAAAGAAGTTCATGAGGGATTTTAGAGTCATATCAAGCAGTGTGGAGTCAATTCCCATATACTGCAACAATAATAGGGCCATTGCTTAAGCAATGGAACCTAGGTCTTATCAGAAGTCTAAGTACATTTTGAGGAGGTTTCACTAATTAGAGTGATCATAGCCCGGAAAGATATAGTAAGGGAAAGAGTTCAATCTGAAGATAACATTGTGGATCCACTAACAAAGTCGTTGGCTCATATTGTGTTTGAGCATCATAGGGGTCTGATGGGCATCACATAGGTGATTGGCTTGCTTTATATCAAGTGAGAGATTACTAGTTACAGGTGCCCTATAAGCCAATCACATGAGTGATGACACATTTAACATATTGCACAATCTTTTTGTATTATTATTAGGATATTCTTACATTATATTATCTATTAAATATATTTATTATGATGCCCTTGGTTCTATGTAATATAAAATGGATCATGATAAGATCATGATAATAGAGACAGATTCATCTTTAAACACAGATCCTGAATAATTTCATTCATAGGTTGCTTGAGAGGGACATCAAGACAACTAGATAGACTAGTGTGTTGTATCAATCTAGTACCATAGCAACGTTCTTGGCATCTCGTTGTTCTTCCACCCCCTACCATTGCCATCTCCATCTACTTCAACCGACCCCTCTGCTATCGCTGCCATCACCATCATCATTTGTTGCAGCCGACCCCTGTGGTGCTACTACCATCTACATCTACAACCGACTCTGGTATTACATCTTCATATGTTGCAATCTTTACCTGTTGCTACATCTTTATTCATTGCCTACCTCTGCATCTATCTTCATCTATTATAGTCGCTGCTACCTCTGCATATTGATGCTATCTTCATCCTAATATTATTGCCATCTTCATCATTGTTGTTACCTCCTTATATTATTGCCATCTTTATCGTAATATTGCTACCATATTCATATTGTTGTCATCCTCGTCGTAATCTGCTACACCCACCTCTTGCTATTTCAAAACCATCTCCCTTGTTGCTGCCGCTAGGGCAGCCCTTTAACCCTAAAATGCTATCATCATAGTCATCTTTTACCCCTTGCAGTCGACCCTAATAGTAGCCATATACCGTAGCCTTCTAACCCTAGATCACTGCTACTGCTGCCCTTTTTCCTTCTCCTGCTGCGACCAGCCCCATTTGCTGATCTATGCCCTGACTCGTCAATAGAAGAACCTAAACATCATAGATCTGCAATCTTACGCGATGGCCACATATGATGCAATTGATGTGAAGCTTGAAGCCTTCGAGGCCCACATGGAGAACAAGTTACACACAATCTTCGAAGAATTCAAATTAGGCCGATTAGAGAGTCCAAAGAGATCTCAACTCGGAGAAAGTTCATATCACGAAGAGAACCAATCAGAGAAGGGAGATCAAATACAGGACCCTATGTACCCACGCATGAGGGTGGACTTCCCTAGATGGGAACATGGAGACCCAACTGGGTGGATCTCATGTGTTGAATGGTATTTTTGCTTCCACAAGACTCCAGATACATCCATGGTCAATATTGTCGTCATACACCTTGATGGAAACACGATCCAGTGGTACAACTAGTTCGAGCATTCTCATGGTGTACCTATGTGGAGGTAATTTAAAAGCGAGCTGCTGATCCACTTTGGATCGTCGGAGTATGAGAACATGGATAACTAACTCATGAAGATTCATCAAACCTCGACCATCTAAGATTATCAAACCAAGTTTGAAGAACTTTTGAACCAAATGTGTGATTAGTCTGAAAAAAATTACTAGGGACGTTCATCAAAAGATAAAAGCCAAAGATTAGATGTGAAGTTATAGCATAACAACCATATATATTGATGGCGGCTATCTCCTTCGCCTACATCTAAGAGGAACGGCTAAACGATGCCCAAAGGACCAAGATCATAAACTAACCAACAACCATCAAACCTTCGGCCTCCCCTATTACCAACCAAACCTCTTAGCCCAAGAAATTAACTCAAGAAAAAATTCGTGAAAGATCCGTAAAAGGGCTATGTTAGCATTGTAACAAACCATGAAGTCGAGAGCACCGCTGCAAGAAGAGAAGGCTTTTGGAGATTGAACTGGTTAAGGATCCAAAACCCAAGGACATAGATCTCGAGTCCGAGGAGGAAGATACAGAGGAAGAACTATAGCCGGCCACCAACACATTACATGCCTTAGCCAGCTACGGGAGCCTGCAAACCATGAAGATTGATAGATTCCTCAATCACCAGCTGATTACTATTCTTATCAACACCAAAAGTATCAATAATTTAATGGAGAACAAGGGTTCTACTTGATTAACCCTCTGGATTGAAGATTATAGCAGGTTTGATATGAAGCTCATAGATAGTCGAACCCTCAATTACAGCCACAAGTGTTCGTGGGTGAAACTAGTCATGCAGGGCCAAGAGATCATCGTGGACTTCTTCCTTTTGTCATTGGATGATTACGAAGTGGTGCTAAGCATCGAGTGACTATCTACTCTAGGTGATGTTTTCTAAAATTTTTCTAAATTACTTATGAAATATTTTAGCCATGGGAAACAAGTGATCCTATGACAAAAACGTAGGGATAAAGTTTCGACTGTTTCGATGCAATGCATGGAGATGGTGCTGCACAAATCACATGTCGACTTCCTAACAACTTCAAAGGCTGCAAACTGAAGAGCCAATGATGAATGAAGATCCAAACCATTCCTCTTTCCTTGCTAAATTTTCAAACATCTTTGTTGAACCAAAAAATCTACCCCTTACCTGGCTACATGATCACCATATATTAATTCTGCTAGAAAAACTAACAGCAAATGTTTAGATATCCTCATCTCAGAAGGCTAAGATTGAGAGAATCTTCCAAGAGATGTTAGAAACAAGGATCATACGATCAAGTGTCAGCTCCTATTCTTCATCGGTGCTCCATGTACAAAAGGATGGAACATGACGAATGTGCGTGGATTACTAAGCCCTCAATAACATCATCATCAAGAACAAATACCTGATCCCTGTGGTGGATGAATACTCGATGAACTGAAGGGAGCACAAGTTTTTACTAAACTGGATTTGCGATTCGGATACCATCAGATTCAGGTGCATGATGAAGACATACTGAAGACTACTTTTTGGACACATAACGGCCACTACAAGTTCCTAGTAATACCTTTCAGCTTAACCAATGCCCCTTCCACCTTTTAGAGCTTGTTGAATTACATTTTTTGGGTTTACCTCTGTAAGGTTGTTTTGGTCTTCTTCGACGACATCTTGATTTATAGCTCCTCCCTCGAAAGCCACCTCTCACACTTGCAACTTATTTTAATGATTCTCCGAGAACATGTCTTTTTTGTCAAGCAGTCAAAGTACAGCTTTTTGTAGAGCAAGGTGGAGTACCTCGGGCACATCATCTTAAAGGAAGGAATAGTGGTAGACCCCTTGAAGATCGAAGTAATGCAAAGCTAGTCGTTGCCAAAAATAATTAAAGCGCTACGAGGATTTCTTGGGCTGACTGGCTACTACCGCAAGTTTATGAAGGATTACGACAAAATAAGGGGCCCCCTCACATCATTACTGAAAAAGAATGCTTTCAAGTGGTCGGATGAAGAAACAACAGCTTTCAACACCCTCAAGGCTGTGATGATGCCTACACCGATGTTAGCGATACTAGACTTCGACTAGGTGTTTGTAATCAAATCTGACATGTTGGCAGTTGAAATTGGAGTCATTCTAATGCAAGATGGCCAACCCCTAGCCTACATCAGTAAGGCTCTCTCCCCAATTCATCTAAAGCTATCAATCTATGATAAGGAGATGTTAGCCATTGTGCATGCAATGACGAAATGGAGGCCCTACTTGATTGTGTTAGGATTCTAGCTAATAAGGTCCTAATTTAAATTCATTAAGAGAGCACACATGTAAATATAATCTAGCCGACCCCTATTAATAGATGAAGAAGCCGGGTAGGTTAGGATATTTGGATGAGGCATTGGGCACATGTAACCCTAGTTAGTCACCCTTAACTTTGGTTAAACGGGGTTGGTTAAGGTAGGGTTAAGTTAGAGTTAGATTGGGAGTCCTAACCATCAGTCACCCATAGTTGGGTCGGCTAGTAGTTGCTTCTTAGATTTCGAGTAGGAGTTGCTTCTTAAAGTTGGAATAGGAGTTGTTAGAAGTAGGAGTCTTAGAGTAGGAGTCCTATTATGAGTTAGGGTTTAGAAGACCTATAAATATCCTTATAATCAGTCACTTTTTTTTATGAATAGATGAATCAGTTTAGCAGCCTTTGAGCAGCAACTTGGAGGGTGGGACCCCTATAAAGTTCCAAACAGGCCGATCCTATATAGAGATCACCCCAAGCTTAGAATCTATATGGGTTCTAACACTTGGTATCAGAGTAACGTTCTTGGCATCTCGCTGCACTTCCATAGCTATCCATCATCCCTCCACAGCTGCCTAAGCAATTCCCACAATTGCCTAAAGATCATCGTCGTATCCCACCGTAATCTCCACTACTATAGATCATCCTTTGATCTCCTTGTAAATTGCAACAGGTTCTGGTTTCCTACCTTACTACTGCTGTAATTTAGTTATCCTTATTTTAAAAAATCTAAAAATTCATTCCTATTTTGCTACATAAACTTTTCATCACAAAGTTTTCATCTCTACGATGAAAGTTGCATTGTAGAATTTTCAGTTGCATAGCACTATTTATTTGATCTTGCTGTTGTGTTTCTTCTATCAAAATCTCTACAAAATTTTTACAATGGCTTTGGCACTTCCTAACAGTGGGTTTATTTTTGGTTTCGTCGAAAAATTCTTTATATAAGCTGCTGATCTTTTACATCCAAGCTGCTACACTTTAGATGTAAAAATCTACTATAGTACCTTCCAATAATCTTTGATTTTGCTGAACCTTTTGTTGTCGTTTCCTTCCATAAAATTTTTGATGGCATTACCTCTCCCAGTAGATTCCCCTTGGTTTTTCTCAAATCTTTGTTAAGAATTGCTGGAAAAAAATGTGTCTTTATTGTTGGAATTTTTTCGACGAAAAATCTGCTATTGCACCTTTGTCTTTCTTGTTCTCCTTAACCTACTAAAACCTAACCATCTTGTTCCCACCAACCAAGACATATTTAGGGCATCCCTCTAGCCTCAACTATCATAATCTATTTTCATAAACCTAATACCACCCAAAACCACAGCCCAAAATAGTAAATCCTTGCAGCCACAATCTTCTACCACTGATCTTTCATTCGAACCTTCCACTACCCCATGCCATTGACCCATCAATAGAAAGAAGACAAAGACATCTCTGATCTATAGGCATATGCTATGGCTTCTCAAGATCCAATTGATGCTAAATTTGAGGCGTTGGAATCTCAGCTTGAATCATGACTTGAATCATGCTTGGAGGATAAACTACATGGTTTATTCACGAAATTCAAGATTGGATAGCCACCGAGTCCAACCGGAGTGATTGGACTAACCAACAAACTACGTGAATGGACTGACTGACAATTGTTAGGGATATTCATCGAGGGACTCAAACTAAAGATTAAAGGAGAGGTTAAAGCGTGGCAGCTCCGCATCGGAACGACTGGGATTTCTTTTGCCCGAATACAAAAGGAATGACTCAACCAAGATGCTCGAAAGATGAGGACCACTCCTAGGCCCGTGGAATATAGACCTCCTTCTATTCCTAGTCATCCTTCGCTACCAAAAAAATTAACAAGAGAAGAACTATACAATAGATCGGCAAAGGGTCTTTGTTGGCATTGTGACGTACCATGGAGTTGCGATCATCACTGCAATAAGGGGCACCTCCTACTAATTGAACCCCTTAAAGACATGGAGGAGGTCCAGGAGCATGAGGAAGAGGTCGTGGATGAAGTGTTAGGATCAAAGCAGCACTAAGAGGGGGGCAGTGAATTAGTGCTTATGAAAAATTTACGTCGATTTGAGTTTTCGCTCAATAAAAACCATATCAGAAATGTGTTTAAGCATAGAGATGTTTGTAAGAGTACAAGCAAAGATAGTAGATAGTTATATAAAAAAGTAATAAAGATAAAGAGCAAAGGTGAGGAAGCAAACTGATTTTATAGTGGTTTGGTCACGTGACCTACATCCACTCTTAATTCCTCCTCCGTTGAGGTCACGGGCTTCCACTATTGATCTTCCTTCAATGGGTGAACATCAACTACCCTCTTACAACTCTATTCTCCTTTTGTAGTTTTAGGAGGTAACCTTTACAAGTATCTGAGCTCTCCCTTAAACAAAAAACTACACAAAACGAAATGAGGAGAAGCTCTCAAAAAATTATAATAGCATTTTCACAAGTTTTTGCTCTTAATGCTTGCATACCTCAAGCAAGAATGGGGTGCGAGGGGGGGGGGGGGCGCGCAGGGGTAACTTAGAGGCCCCAAATGGCTTCAATATTAGAGCCAAAATTCAAATTTTAAGAGTTCCCGAGGTGTTAGTCTCGAAGACTGTGTTCTGACGATTGTACCGCCAGTCTGAGTGGTACGATTGCTTGATAGTAGGAAACTGTGTCTGGGTGGTTCAATCGGCCAGTCTGGGTGATTCAATCGCCTGACACACCTTTGAAGACTATGTCATCTTGGAGACCATGTCTTCGAAGATCGTGTTTTTCTAACGCTGGGTTACTGAAACGACTTTTATAATAAGTCGTAATCAATCCCAATTAAGATCTAATGACCTCTTAATTGAGTTAGTAAAGCTAACTCTCACTATGATGCTAACTGCGATAGTTAAAACATAATCTTCGTTGTCTAACTTTCAACTGATCTCTCGGCGAACTCCCGGTGAACTCCCGGCATCCTTTCGATGAACCCTCGGTGAGCTCTCGATTTCTTCTGGTGAACTCCCGACGAACTCCTAGCATTCTTCCGGTGAACTCCCGACGAGCTCCCGACAACCTGTCGATGAACTTCCGAGGAACTTTTCAACAAACCTCTAGTGAGTTCTCGGTGAGCTCTTGACAACATCGTCTGAACCTCGGTTAACCTCCGGCGAACTCTCGGCGAGCTCCCATTGCATCGTCTGAACCACAGCCCGATACTTGAACTTGACTTCGGTCTGACATCTAATTGTAATGCCCTTCGTTGTCGTAGTTAATCCTGTATCACTTGCTTTAACACACAATAGATCATAAAACCCATCAATTGATTTCATCATCAAAATCTGATATTCAGTAATTTCCCCCTTTTTTATGATGATAACCAATAAATGATTAGAGTTAATCATAACTCCCCCTATGTATATGCCATAGGATAAATAAAACAAACTTGAATTCAAAAGCACTATCACTTTTGAATTCAAGCATTTTGACCATTTTCATAATTTAACCATACATGACAAAATTTTTAAAGATTCAGTTTCTTGGTTACACATAAAAATTTTAATCATTATATTTACAAAATAACAATGTTATCAATCATGATACAACATCAATTATTATGTTCACAAGATAACTATGTCATCAATTATGATACAACATTCATTTTAACTATTTTAAAGATCTCAAATTAAATATCTTTCTTATGTTATCAATTATGTCATTTTCTCTCCCTTTGTCATCAACAAAAAGGAGAATGCTCAATTATATTTGAATAATTTTTTTAAATATTTATTACAATATTTAGCACATAAAAAGAAGTAGTTAATCCATTGCTCCCCCTTGGTAAAATAAGAAGAAGACTAAAGTTAGAATTTAATTCTTTTTTATGCATCATAAAAAGAAATATAAAATAGAATTTTATGCATCATAAATGCCACATCAAATTTCTTTTCTCCATCTTTGTAAATATCAATTATAAATAGAATCATTTTAAAAGAGAGCTCAAAAAGTCGAGAAGTCCAAGAAGACTATAAGAGCTACCAAAGTATTTGTAATTGATAATCTCATATAAACTTCAACCAAAAGCTCAAGAAATCTAAAAAATAGTAAATCATGTATTTGGATGGTTTAACATTTCTAACTCTCTTCTAATAAAGTTAAATTGTTCTTCATTTAATGGCTTGGTGATGATATCAGCCAATTTACGATTAGTATCAATAAATTCTAAAGATATATCATGATTATTTATATGATCTCTAACAAAGTGATGCCTAATGTCAATATGTTTAGTTCTTGAGTATTGAATGAGATTTTTAGTTAAGCATATTGTACTAGTGTTATTGCATTTGATAGGAATAATCTTCAAGTAAATTCCATAATCTTCTAAAGTGTTTTTCATCCAAATGACTTGTGTACAGCATACACCACTTGCTATGTACTCAGCTTCAGCTGTAGATAATGTAATCGAATTTTTTTTCTTAGAAGACTAAGAAACAAGAGCAAGTCCTAAGAATTGGCATGTTCTAGTTGTACCCTTTCTATCTATTCTACAACCTCCAAAATCGACATCTGCATAGACAATTAAATCAAAGTTTTTAGACTTATGATACCATAATCCTAAATTAAAAGTTTCTTTTAAATATCTAAATATTTATTTAACTATCTTAAAATGAGAATATTGAGAGTTGGATTGAAACTTTGCACATAATCCAACACTAAACATTATATCCGGTCTAGTATGAATTAAATACAATAAATTACTTATCATTCCCCTATATATTTTTTAATCAAAATTTGCACCTTCATTATCCAAGTTCAATTTTGTAGAAGTGCTTATAGGTGTGTTTATGGCCTTAGCATTATCTATACTAAAGTGTTTTAACAAATCTAAGGTATACTTAGCTTGACTTAAAAAGATACCATCATTTAATTATTTTGTTTATAATCCTAAGAAAATATTAATTCACCCATTAGGCTCATTTCAAATTCTTGGCTTATATTGGCAAAAGATTTACATAAGGATTTATTTGTTGAATTAAAAATAATATCATCAATGTAAATTTAAATAATTAGAAAATTATTTTTTAATCAAAATTTGCACCTTCATTATCCAAGTTCAATTTTGTAGAAGTGCTCATAAGTGTGTTTATGCCTTAGCATTATCCATACTAAAAAATGTTTTAACAAATCTAAGGTATACTTAGCTTAACTTAAAATGATACCATCATTTAATTATTTTATTTATAATCCTAAGAAAATATTAATTCACCCATTAGGCTCATTTTAAATTCTTGGCTCATATTGGCAAAAGATTACATAAGGATTTATTTGTTGAATTAAAAATAATATCATCAATATAAATTTAAATAATTAGAAAATTATTTTTAAAATACTTAAAAATAATATAATATCAACCTTGCCTTTCAAAAAATTATTTGAAATAAGGAAAGAGCTAAGTCTTTCATATCAAGCCCTAAGGGCTTGTTTCAATCCATAAAGAGATAATTTGAAAATATGATTCGAAAAAAGATCATTTTCAAAACCGAGGGGCTGTTCAACATAAACTTTTTCAGAAATGAAACCATTAAGAAAAACACTTTTGGCATTCATTTGAAATAACTTAAAGTTCTTAAAAGAGGCAAAGGTAAGGAGCATCCTTATTACTTCAAGTCTAGTCGTAGGAGCGAAGGTCTCTTCATAATCGATCCCTTCTTCTTGGTTGAAACCCTTGGCCACTAATCTGGTCTTGTTTCTAACCATGATACCATTTTCATCTTGCTTGTTTCTAAGGACCTATTTAGTATCAATCACTAAATGATCATTAGGTCTAGGAACAAGCTCTCACACCTCATTTCTCTCAAATTAATTTAACTCTTTATACATTAAAATAACCCAAGAATTATCTTTTAGAGCTTCCTCAATGCATTTTGGTTCAATTTGAGACAAAAATGTGGCATTAGCATAAAAATTCTTAAATGATGAATGAGTTTGAATATCTTTTGATATATCTTCTATTAATACTCCTTAGGATGAGCATCTACATACTTCCATTCCTTGGATAAGGATTCCTTGAAAGTAGATGCATCCAAGTTATTTTGGAGATGAGGTTTATCATTCAAATTTAAAGTATCAAAATCAATTTTCTTCAATTTGGGAACCTCACTAAAAATAATATAGATGGATTCCTCAATTACTATAGTTCTTTTATTAAAGACACGATAAGCCTTTGAAATTGAGGAATAACTAAAAAATATATCTTCATTGGATTTTGCATCGAACTTTCCTAAGGCATCTTTTTCATTCAAAATAAAATATTTATAATCAAATATATTAAAATATAAAAATTAGATTTTTTATTATTTTATAATTTATAAGGAGTTTTGAAGAGTAATGGTCTTATGAGAACCCTATTCATGACATAGTATGTCGTGTTAACAACTTCAACCTAAAAATATTTAGGTAGGCTATGTTCGTTTAACATGGTTCTAGTCATTTCTTGTAAGCTCCTATTTTTTCTTACTACTCCATTTTGTTGTAGATTTCTAGGAGTAGAGAAATTATGATTATACCCATTTGACTCACAAAAATTTTGAAAATCATAATTTTGAAACTCACCACCATAATCACTACCTATAGTTGAAATCATAAAACCCTTTTCATTTTCAACAAGTTTATAAAATTTTAAAAAATATTTAAAAGAATCACTTTTGTATGCCAAGAAATAGGTCCAAGTATATCTACTATAATAGTCTACAATAACAAACACATATTTACTAACTCCTAAGCTTATAGTATCAATTGGTCCAAATAAATCCATTTAATTATATTGGTCTAGAGGTGTTTATTTAATTTTTTAATTTGAAACTATTTTTTATTTATTTTCTGATAAGACCCCAGAAGGAGCCTTATAGATTTTGATCCTTGAGGGGGATCAACCCTTGGAACGCTGTAGGGGTTCCTTCCTCCTAGATTCGACACAAGACTGAAATAAAATTGATAATTACTTAATTCAAGAGAGGGGGCAGCTACATTATTATATAAGGATCAAAACCCTAGCCTAAGGGGGTTCTTGCCTAAGTAAAATTATCTCTTTGCCCCTCCTATAGCCAACCTGCCTTAATAGGAACAAGGGGTGACTAGGTTGGCTCTATAGCGACCTAGGCAGGGGGAAACTCTGGCCAACCAACCTAGTAAGGAGGCGACAACCACTAAACCCTAAGGGTTAATCTAAACCCTAGTCATACTTCTTTATAAGATAGGAGTGGCTTTATTACAATCTAATAGGGTTTTATTGACTACTTCTAGGGAGATTAGAACTCAACCCTGCGGGAGTCCTATCAAACCTACCCTTTTAAAATCAGTCTTGTCCTCAAGATTGAAGTTTCATGAACTCAGGGAACTGGGTTTTCAGCTCCTCATCAGCTTGGTTGTCAGTTGAAAGAACTTGAGCTGAGTCGTCATCTTTAAATTTTCATTTGAGATGGGATACTTGGAGGATCAACTGTAATTTTGATCTGGTGCACCGACCGGATCTCTAAGTTAGTGCTCCAATATGATCCATAATTTTATAAGGCCCAAAGAAATAGGGAGACCACTTTCGTGAGGCTTGAATTTCATACTGGTGGAGCTGGAGATAAAGGGGGACTTAATCTTTCACAGGAAACTTTCTTTTGCTCCAGCATTTATCAAGGGGAAGTTTCTTCCTTACATGGGTTGTCACATAGTTAGTCTTTAGTAATAGCCAATCTTTCTTTTGGAATGGTGACTGCCCTCTGGTATGGTTCAGGATGATAAGAGCCCAATCTGGCATGAGCATAGATTATAATTCTTCTAGTTTAACTCCTTTTTCATGCCATAGACCTGTATCCAATCATATTTTAAATTTGATAGTAATTAGTATCTCCTGTAAAAACCCTGTATGAAGTGTGGGAGAATCCTCGGTGTAAATTAGAAGTCGACCATCTTGCATAAGAATAGTCTAAATTCCAACTTCTGACGCATCAATCTCAATGACCAAAGTGTGACGGAAATCGGGCAACGCTAGGACCGACGTCATCATCATGGCTACCTTGAGTCATTCAAAGGCTGCGAAGGCTTTATCTGTCCATAAGAAGGAGTCTTTCTTTAATAAGGACATGAGCAAGGCACTGATCTTGTCATAATCTTTCATAAAATTTTGGTAGTAGCCCGTGAGTTCAAGTAAACTACGTAATGATTGTACATTTGTAGGTATTCTTGCATTGCCTCGATCATTGTCGGGTCCACCGCCACTCCATCCTCTAATATAATGTACCCAAGATACTCCAATTTATGCTATAAGAAGCTGCACTTTGACTATTTAATATAAGGAGTATTCTCCCGAAGAATCGTTAGAATAGTTCGTAAGTGCCGAAAATGTATATCAAGCGTAGGGCTATAAATGAGAATATCATCAAAGAATACCAATACGAACTTACATATAAAACTCTGAAAGATGTCATTCATCAGGCTTTGGAAATTAGAATGAGCATTCATAAGTCTGAAAGTCATTACCAGAAACTCGTAGTGGCCGTTATATGTACGGAATGTAGTTTTCAGAATATCTTTAGTGCATACCCGAATTTGATGGTATCCGGATTGGAGATCCAATTTAGTGAGGAATCGAGCTCCTTTTAATTCATCCAAGAGTTCATATATGAATGGGATAGGATATTTATCCTTGACGGTAATGGTGTTTAGAGCCCAGTAATCAATGTACATCCACCACGTACCATTTTTTTTGCGCACTAGCAACACCGGTGAGGAGTAACGGGTGCAGCTCGATCGAATCACAGCAGTGTCAAGCATCTCTTTAATAATGTTCTTGATCTCGTCCTTCTGTAAGTGAGAATAGTGGTACAATCATAAATTTGCTAGAAGTTTATCTGGCAAAATAGGAATATAACGGTTATGCAACCAGTTAGGGGGCAGCCCGTGCAACTCCAAGAGAATATACACCAATTCGTTTAAGCAAAGGGAAAGCTTAGGATCTAGTTTTGTATATTCTCTCTCATAGATGGCTGCTTAATATGTATCAAGAATCCACCATGTGCTTTGTGCAAAACTTTCTCCATTTGTTACGACGAAACAATAAAAATTTGGCTCCCGCGCTTGCCTTATAACGTGACCTATCTCCCTTTGTAATAAACTTTTATGATTAACAAATGAAAAATTTTAGAAGATATCACCTAGTGTTTGAGCCATTCGATCTTGAGTATGGCTTCATAATCATCAATGGATAGGAGGAAGAAATCAGCTACCACTTCTTGGTCTTAGAGGAGTAGTTTCACCGACGGGCACCGTTGGTCGCAATTAAAGATTCGGCCATCAATGACCTTTACGTCAATCTTATTGTAACCTTTGATTTGAAGTGCTAAATATATAGCAACCTTACTATTGAGGAAGTTATTGGTGCTACCCATGTCGATGAGAATGGTGATGAGTTGCTGTTTTAGAAGTCCTTTAACTTTCATCATCTGCCGGTTGGAATAGCCGACCAATACGTGCACTACGTAGTTGGCTGGTTGGGACTCTTCCTCTATGGATTCTTCAGATATTTTATTATCCTCATCCTCCACTAGTTCAATCACGAGGAGCCAGCCCTTTTTGCAGTGATGTTCGCGGCTCCACGGTTTGTCATAATGCCAACATAACTCCTTGGCCGATCATTCGCGAAGCTCATCTTTTATCAACCTTTTTGGTGCAAGGACTTGGATGGTAGTTGAGGGGGCAGTAGCCTCGGCATGGCTGGTCGGGGAGCAACCCTTGTCCTTCATACCTCATGGTTCAATTGTTCTTCCTGGATACGCGCGCAGGAAATCACCGCCATAAGAGTGTATGGTTGCCACGCCTTTACTTCTCCTTGGATTTCCGGCTTTAGGCCCTCGATAAAAGTACCAAAAGTTATTTCTCAAACCAATTCTCAGTTTGGTTAGATAAACGCTCAAACCTTGTTTGGTATTCCGATATTATAGAGGTTTGATGAATCTTTGCTAATTGTCTATCGATGTTATTGAAATTGGTTGGTCCGAAGCAATCTAGTAGTCCTTCCTTGAATTGCTGCCAAGAGAGTTCTCCATGAGTGTGCTTAAACCAATTAAACTACTAAATAGCATCTCCCTTGAGATGGATGGCAGCAATCCCCACCTGTGTAGCATCGGCGGTTCGGTAGAATCGAAAATAGTGCTCCACTCGTAAGATCCACCCAATCGGGTCTCTTTCTTCCCATCTAGGGAAGTCAACCTTCATGCATGGATTATTGAGATCAGAGGTGATATGGCCATATTCTTGAGGATTGTCTCACTAATCTAATGTTTCTCCGTGTTGTGATTTCCTCGGGTTCGATAGTCGGCCAATGCTGAATTCAACGAAAAGAGATCACATTTTCTCTTCCATGTGGTTTCCAAAGGCTTCAAGATTACATCGATAGCCTCCTCTGATGCCATAGTATACGCCTCTAGATCTGTAATATAGATATTTTTTTTGTTGTCGGGTTAGTGGCATGGGAATTTTGGAGAAGGAGGTGGCCGGTTGGAAGGTGAATTGGTTTGGATGGAAGTAGGCTACAGTTTAGGGCAGATTTAGGCCTACAGTTTTATAGAGTTTAGGCTACAAATTGGTGTGGTTTTAGAACTATAATAGTAGTAGATGAATGTTAGAAAAATAAATTTTAGATCTGGGATAGATGGCAACAAAGGTAGGTGTCTCGGTAAAGAAATTGGCTAAAAAGATAAGTGGATTGATAAGGAAGTAGACTGATTTAGGTGGCTGATTTGGGGGGTTGTTTGGATTTAGTTTAGGGTAATATTTAGAAGGGTTTTTAGTAAGGATGGTAGGGTTTGGAGATGAGGAAAAAAGGGTCTAAAATCCCACAAAAAATAGCACTTAAATCTAATAGAATTCGATGAAAAGAAGTGCTACGATGTACTATCCTACTAAACTGGTTTTTGCGTCAGAAAAATGATGACTTCTCAATATAAATTCTAGAGAAAAGTTTAAAGAAATTATGTAGAAACCCTTGGTTTAGATGTTGTCAATACCAATAAAAATTTTGACAGCATAACGGTAGGGAAATAGGGTAAAAGATGCAAGGTAGATTCCTTCATCGTAAAATTCTAGAACTGTGTGATGGTGAAATATTGTACAAGAAAACTGGTTTCAGAAGGAGTTTATTCATGAAATCAAATCTAAATGAAATCCATTTGATCTTAAGGATTGTATAAAAATTTTGGCCAAAAACGATGAACAAAAGTTTGGTTTCAAGTAGCAACAATCGGCTAAAAATTTCTGCAGTATTTCACCTTCGTAACGATGATAATGTTTATGATGGTAAAAAATTACAGTAAGGAAAGTTTAAAAAATTTCTCCCATATATAATATGAAGGATCTTGTAGTATTGAAGAGGCGTAGGTTCTAAAAATATACTAGAATTTCAGATCAAATGTAGGGGACAGCGGTAGACTGATTTGATCTACTGCTAGGGTGGAAGGTGGAAGCACGTGTCATAGCAATTATGGGAATTGCTTGGAAAGGTAGAGGCGTGGATGACAGCTACAGGGGCAGCAAGATCGCTGCTCTGATACCAGATGATAAGACCCCATAAGAAGCCCTATAGATTTTGATTATTAAGGGGGATAAACCCTTGGAACCCTTTAGGGGTTCCTCCCTCCTAGATTCGACACATTATTATATAAAGTCTATATTATTATATAATAATGTATAACCCTCCTATCTTAAAATTGATAATTGCTTGATTCAAGAGAGGGAATGGCTACATTATTATATAAGGATCAAAACCCTAGCCTAAGGGGGTGTTTGCCTAAGTAAAATTATCCCTTTACCCCTCCTATAGCCAACCTACCTTAATAGGAATAGGGGGTGACTAGGTTGGCTCTATAGCCAACCTAAGCAGGGGGAAACTCTGGCCAACCAACCCAGTAAGGGAGCGACAGCCACTAAACCCTAAGGGCTAATTTAAATCCTAGCCATACTCCTTTATAAGATAGGAGTGACTTTATTACAATCTAATAGGGTTTTATTGACTACTTCTAGGAGATTAGGACTCAACCCTACTGGAGTCCTATCATTTTCCTAGTTGGCAAGTATCACAAACTTTATCTTTTACAAACTTGATGCTAGCCATTCCTCTTACTAGATTTTTAGTTAAGATTTAGTTTAATAGTTTCATGCTAGCATGTCCTAGTCTTCTATGCCAAATCCATGCATCATCATTTAAGGCCGAAAAATATATTTCATCATAAAAATTATCAATGTCAATAGTATACACATTATTACTTCTTAAGGTAATCATAGAATTATTTTTTTATGATATTTCAATTATGCAAGCATTAGATTCAAATTTGATAATGTATACTTTATCATATAATTGGCTAATACTTAGTAGATTATGTTTCAAACTATCAACTAATAATACATCTTTAATCAAGAGGTTTGATTTGTTACCTATGGTTCATTTTCCAATGATTTTTCCCTTGTTGTTATCTTCGAAGGTGACAAATACTTCATTTAGGCTAGTAAGCTTAGAGAAATGAGTCGGATCTCTAGTTATGTGCCTTGAACATCCACTATCAAGGTATCATTTTGTGCTTCTAACCTTTATTTGGAGATATACCTACAAGAAAGGGGGTTTTGGTTTAGGTATCCATTTCCCTTGGGGTTCCTCATGAAAAATTCTACCTAATTTTACTAATGACATCGACTTATTTATGGTTCTTTTAGGAACCCAAATTAATTTGTGTGGACTATGTCTTTTAAATGAATATCTATGAGCATAATGTCCAATTCTTCCATAAAAATTATATTTATTTTTAGGTAAAATATATAATATAGGTCCTTTAACGAAGATGGTTGGCTTTTGTTTTGTATTACTCACAAAGCCAATTTCTTCATTTCTATAAATATGACCCTTATTAAAGAGGATCATATTTAAGGATTTGTTACCTATTTTAATTTTTTCTAATATTTCTTTTAATGAAATATTTTTTTATTAAGTATATCTAGTTCTTCACACTTAGTGCAAGGAGCTATCATATATTCGTCATACTCCTTTTTAAAATTTTTAAATTCACTAGCAAGTGAAGCATGATCTTTCTTTTACAATTTATACTTTTTACTAACTAATTTAAAATTATCAAACAGGTCATTAAATGTATTAAATAATTCATCATAAGATAAAGAAGACTCGTTTAGGTTACTTACCTTGTTGCTAAATGTCATTAAAGCATAATTTGTAACTTTTTCCTTGTTGGTTGGCTCCTCATCTTCGGATGAACTTGAGTCATCCCAAGAAGCTTTGAGCACCTTCTTCTTCTTTGGTTGCTTCTTCTTCATTCGAGGATATTCATCTTTGAAATGTTTCGGCTTCTTACATTCGTAACTATTGAATCTTGGATTTTGATGATGAAATCAATTGATGAGTGTTTAATCTAACAAGGTTGTTAAAGTTGATTGATAGAGGATTAACTATGATAGAGAGACTATTACAATCAAAGGTTTGGCCAGAGTCAAGTCCAAGTATTGGGTCGGGGTTCAGACTATGCGGTTGGGAACTTGCTTGGAGTGCATCGAGAGCTCGCCAAGGGTATGGGAGCTTGCCAGGATGGCACAAGGGAGTTCATCGGAAGAAGACCAAGACCCAATATCAAGCTTAGGCATCAGGCCAAGGATTGGACGATATAGTGGGAGCTCGCTGGGAGTTCGCTAAGACTTCACTAAAGGTATCAAGAAGATCGCTAGGAACACGCCAGGAGATCGCCAGAGGAGGACCGTGAGACTCACCGTAAGGAATGTTGGAAGTTGTTAGATTGCGGGAGTGAGATCATTAAGCTTAGTGTTCATGTTTGATTGTAATCTTTAAGTCGTAGGTTAAGATTGAGTCTTAAATAAATATGATTTGGAAGGTATACAAATCAACTCAAAGAGGCAATCGAGTCCACTGAAGGGGAGTGATTGAGCTCAAGTTAAGCTTAATTTGTTGACCAGAGAATTGGTCAATATGTGGTTCAAGTTGGAATTAGAAAAGTGAAGGGAATTACTTTTCCGAGATTCCCAATAGCTGAACCATCAGTGAGCGGTGGGTGTACCATCACCGCCTAGGATTTCAGGTGGCTGTTAGTGGCTGAACTGCACATACCCTAGATTCTAGGTACTTTCAGCGGTTGATCCACCTAGGCTGGTGGCTGAACCACTTATACCCAGATTTTTCAGGTATGTTTAAATTTTGGCTCCAAAATTTTAAAGTCATTTGGGTCTATAAACACCTCATATTTTCTTGCACTCTAGACAACACTTTTGGGGGATATATTTTGTGAAAAATATGTGTGAATTATAAAAAAAGAAAAGAAAATAGGGAGTATTCAAAGAGTTGTAATCTTGTCTCCCTTGTAATATTATAAGTGTTTGGTCTTCAGCCAAAGAAAATTGGTAGTAGACGCCGGTGTGCCTCAAGGAGGAAGACCCGGGAGTGGATGTAGGCCAGTTGGGGCCGAACCACTATAATTGTGTGTTTTTACTTGTTGCATTTACTACTTACAATTGTCAAGTTTTTAATCATTTTGAACTAAATACCAATAAATACTTTCAATTTTTACTTACTCTTTAAAAGAAAAGTTTTAAGTCAAGCACTTCCCTTCGATGTTGCTTATCTTTTTATTAGGATTTGCTTGTTCCTTCTTTGAATTTTTTATCTTGCTTAAAGTGAAAATTTTTTTTTGTTAAAACTAGAATTTACACTTGCACTAATTCATACACCACCCCACCCTCTTAGTGCCAATTGATCATAACAATTGATATCAGAGCTATGTTTTTTTCATTTAATTTAACACCCAAAAGAAATAACTCTTTTTGACTTTCAATAGGGTTTTTCTATCATTCGGCCTCCCATGTTTAATGGGACGGACTATACTTATTGGAAAACTCGAATCAGAGTTTCCTTACTTTCCTTGAACCTTGATTTATGAAATATTATTGAAAATAAATTCAAAATGTCTTCTCTTTCAATGAACGATTGGAATGATTTGGACAAGAAAATTTTCTCTTTAAATGCCGAGGCTATGAATTCTTTGTTTTGTGCTCTTGATAGAAATTTGTTTAATCACATTTTCGCTTGTGATTCAGCTTCTGATATTTGGCATACATTGAAAATCACATATAAAAGCATAACTAATCTAAATGAATCATTAAATAAAAAATACTTCTAAAAATAAACAAGAAGAATACCTTCCTAAGAATTTGACATTGAGAACCTAAGAACACCTTCCAAAAAATAGGAAGGAATGTGAACCTAGAAGAACATATCACTCTTCGAGTGAAATCTCAAGTGATGAGGACTTTGAACCTTTGACACATGAACCAAATAAATTAATGAACATAAATCTTAAAAATGATCTTAAAATGGAGAAAACCTCTTGTGAACGTAAGAAGCCAAGGCTCTCTGAAGATTAAGTGCATAACCAAGAAGTGGAGAATCTCATGCTTATGGCGATTCAAGACGAGGTTAGTGATTCATTAAGTGTTAATGTTTCAGAGTTATTAAATATGTTTCATGATTTGTTTGATGAGTTTAGAAAACTTAGCAAATCTTTTAAGTTGCTTAAGAATGATCATGATTTGTTAGTTGGTAGATTTGATGAAATGCATGATTTATTAGCATCACATAACCCTTGTTCTAAATGTGAGATGCTACATAGTGTTAAAGAAGAAAGTATCATGCTTAAGACAATATTAGAAAATTTAAAATTGGGAACAAATCCCTAGATATGATCATTACCAATAAGGGTTATATTAATAGAAGAAATGACAAAGGCTTTGTTGGTAACATTCAACAAAAGCCAACCATGTTTGTTAAAGGATCTACCTTAAATTTGCCACCAAGAATCAAGTATATTTTTTGTGAAAAATTAAGGCATAAAGCCTACAAATGTCCATTTAAAATTATAGTCCACATGAATTAATTTAGGTTTCTAAAAGAACCATAAACAATCATAAACCATTAGAAAAATGGAAAGAACGTATCATAAAGGACCCAATGTGAAATAGGTACCTAAATCTTTTTTATAAATTTTATGTCCTAACAAGGCTAGGCGTACTAAATAATGTTTTAGGTGCTCAAAACATATAACTTGAGATATAACAAGACTCACTAGCCTATATACTAACAAGATAAATTATTAAAAATAAAAAATTAATCTCTATTATGATTGTGCATAACCCTTTCGTTGCATGCTAAAATTAGAAAATAGAAAGATTAGGTATCCTTGATGAAAAATTATGAACATGAAAGGAAGATTTTGATGATGATTAATGTATTGATTTATGTGTTTGTATTTGTTTATATTGTCCTGAGATTAAATGACCAAACATTGAATTTGAACTTAAAAGTCATATACAAAATTATTTTTCTTTAAAAGAAAAAATCTTGATAACATGATATAATCATTCAACATAAAAAAAACCATTGGATTTTGTTTAAAAAATATATTTATTGTGATGACTCCACTTGAAAGTGATTTACTCATTTGGATTTATCTTATTATAACCTTGATTGATAATGCATAGCTAGAGCATGGTAAGACTAGAACTAAAAAACCTTAGTTATTGAAAAATATATTTATATTAAAACTTACAAAAATGAGATTTTTTTAGTGAATGCTAAGATCAAAATCATTGGCTTGAATATTTGGAAAGGCTATTGTTTAATGACTTAAATGTTGTGCTTGTTTAGTGATTAATTTAAATGGTTAAAAAATTTTATGTTGAGATTGAATGTGTATTGTTAAATGAAAAATTATTTTTGAATTTGAATATGAAATAAATAAAAATTTGAAAATAAGTTTGTCAACTTCTTGTACTATGTGTAAAAAGTTAGACTCATTTAAAAGTTGAAATTGAGATAAGTTGAATTTTGATTAAAGATGTTTTACGTTTAATGAAATCATATTTGATGATTTAATGATGCATAGTGATCATGCTTAATGAGTTTATATTTCAAAATTATGCATGATGATCTTTATGATTTATGGCTTATTAATCTTTACCGTAAAAAAAGTTTTTTTTCAGTTTTAAATGATGATGCATATTTTTCTTTTACTTTTGGCTTAAAAGATAAAAGCATGTTTGTATGAAATAAAAAGGAAATACATTTTTCTTGAAAAATTTTTATTTTATAATTTTTTTAAAAAGAGATTAATAAATTAATTATGTTATTTTTTATGAATCTCTTGAACTATGAAAGTGATTTTGATGATTTTAAATTGAATAAGTTATTATCATTATTTTTTGTAAGTTTAGAAAATAAAACTTGAAATCTTTACATAAATACTTTGTTTATAAACTTCACATAAACTTCATAATTGCTACTTTGACAATGACTAAGAGAGAGACAAGAGTGATATTTTGTAATAACAAATTTAAATACTTTGATTATGAAAAACCTTGATGTGGTGCGATTTGATAAAAAGAAAATTATGAATTTTAAATACATGAGATTTGCATGATTGGATTTCTATTTTACTTGAAATTTTGAATACATAAGATTTCTTGATTACTTTTGTTGAAATTCATAAATAATAAGGAGGGGCAAATTTATTAATTTAAATTATGTCTTTTGGTACTTAAAGATTTGATTTTATGATATGATCTCCTTGTACTTTTGGGCATAATTTTAATATGGACATTAAGAAGAAATCATGTAATCATATTTCTTGACAATGACAAAAAGTGAGAGATAAAATTATCAATATGGTTAGAATTAAATTGGATATGATACCATTGAATGAGAAATAATTTGCTTAGAAGAAAATTTTAAATTTTAAGTTTTCTAAATACATGCAAAATACTTGATTTTCTTAATTTGCTACCTTGCTTGAAATTTGCATAAGATAAATTAAATTGCATTGGTAGCTCTTAATTTTTTCTTGGATTTTGAAATTTACGTCTATAAAATTTACATCTATAAAATTGAGTATTTTTGTGATATTTTTCAATTCTCCACCTTGATTCTACCTTCTTGTTCACACAAAGTGGAGAAACGAAATCACTACCATTTCAAGAGATCGATAAGTCTATTAATTTTATTTTGAATCTCTTGAAGGTGATTTTGATAATTTTAAAATTGAATAAGTTCTTTACCTATATCATGATTTTGATTCCTCGGAATTATAACTTGAAATCCTTTATGAATCAAAATCTCTTATTATGTATTCTCATATTATTTGAAAGGATATTTTTATATAAATTATGATTTTGTCAACTTTAGATTTCTTATGCATGAATTAAGATATTTTATTTATTTCTTCTATGATTTATCTCTTGAAATTCATAATTTGTCTTCATGAATTGTATATCTCATCACCATGTTAATTTTTCTTGACATATTTCATGTGATGACATTCACAATTTGTCTTTATGAATTGAAAAATAATGTAATGTGAAAAATTTTGCACCATTGTAACCATCTATTCTTTTTGATAATGACAAAGAGGGAGCAAAACTTGCTAGCTTGTTCATCTCAAAAGAGAATCAAGAAGCAAAAAATTTTGCTTAACCCCACATTTTCAAAAAAAAAAAAAATGCTAAGAGAAGTAACACTTGCCTGCATGATGTAAAATTTCTAGCTTGAACATTGCAAAGGAAGCAAAAATTTGATAGCTTGCACTTCTCAAAAGAGAAGAAAGAACTCACTAGATTGCATATTCTAAAGTGATGAAAAATTTGCTAAATTGCTAAGTTTTCATATATCAAAAACTTACTAATTACACTTCTCCTTTTTGTTGATGACTAAGGGGGAGAAGATATGATGATGTGAAATCATGTTTGATGATAATACATGTTGATTTTGAAAATAAACATGATGATTTGGAATAATAATCATGATTTTATTATGATAATATAATGTATTGTATATGATGTGATTAAAATAGTTTCATTTTGGACTTTTGAGCTTATCTTAATATTCTTTTTGAAATTTTATAAGCGATCTTCTTAATGATGCTTTCACAACTCCTTCCTTGTTTCTCTTCTTATTAATCACGAAGGGGAAGAAAATTTTATAATGAATATTCTATTTTACTAAGAGAGAGTAATGTTATCATGTGCTTTGAAATTATTAGCTATATATTTCACCTTTTTATTGATGATAAAGGGAGAAAAATATATATTGATGATACACGATATTAATGATATACTTGGATATCTTATATATAGATGCATAATTCTTTTTTAAATTCATGATTTGATGATTTGATACAAATTTTTGTTGAAATTTGCTTGGAATAAGATTTGTTTCGTGATACTTGAATTAAAGAGAATGTGGTTCTCTTGAATTTAAGCTTTCTTTATTGAGGTATGGATTTAGGAGGAGTCAGGATTAACTCTTATCATCAATTGATTATCATCATCAAAAAGAGAAAGATTGTTGAATCTCAGATTTTGATGATGAAATCAATTAATTCATAAGTCATCAAAGACCCGATTAGTTCTTCAAGTGAAAAATTATTTAGGTCATTTGACTTTTTGGAAGAGATCTTAATATTTTGTTAACAAGTTCAAAACTAGAAAAACTTTTACCAATCACTTTTAGACCATTAACGACATCCGTTAAACAGGTGTACATGTCTCCTATGGTCTCACTTGGTTTCATGTGAAATAACTCATAGCTATGCATCAAAAGATTAATTTTTTACTATTTGACTCGACGACTATCTTCGTGTGTGACTTTGAGTGTGTACTAAATCTCGTGCGCAGTTTCGCATATAGAAACCTGATTAAATTTGTTATTATCAAGAGCACAAAATAAAGCATTCATCGCTTTAGCATTCAAAGGGGAAGTCTTCTTTTCTGAATCATTCCATTCGTTTATCAGTTTGGAAGACTTTTCAAAACCACTTTCAATAATATACCATAATTCAAAATCCATAGAAAGTAAGAAAATTCTCATTCGAGTTTTCCAATACGTGTAATCCCACTTAACATGATATGACAAGTGATAGAAAGTCCCTCTTGATTGCCAACAAAAGCCATCTCTCTTGGATTTTAAGCCAAATAGAGAGAAATATGGTTCTGATGCCAATTGTTAGGATCAAAACAACACTAAGAGAGGGGGGGGCGGAAGGAGTGGGGATGGGGGGTGTGTGAATTAGTGCTTATGAAAAATTTATGTCTATTTATGTTTTCATACAATAAAAACTATATTGCAAATATGTTTAAGCATAGAAATGTTTGTAAGAGTGCAAGCAAAGATAGTAGATAATTAAATAAGAAAGCAATGAAGATAAAGAGCAAAGAAGAGGAAGCAAACCAATTTTATAGTGGTTTGGTCTTATGACCTACGTCCACTCTCGATTCCTTCTCCGTTGAGGTCACCGACTTCCACTATTAATCTTTCTTCAATGGATGAAGATCAACTACCCTCTTACAACTTTATTCTTCTTTTACAGGTTTAGGAGATAACCTTTATAAGTCTCTAGTCTGGGCGGTTCAACCGTATGACACAACTTCGAAGACTATATCACCTTGGAGACCGTGTCTTCGAAGACCATGTCTTTTCTAATGTTAGATTACTAAAATGACTTTTGTAATAAATCCAAATCAATCCCAATTAAGTCCTAATAACCTCTTAATTAAGTTAATAAAGCTAAATCTCACTATTATGCTATCTACGATACTTAAAATATAATCTTCATTGTCCAACCATCAATTGATCTCTCGGTGAACTCACAGTATTCTTCCGGTGAACTCTCGACAAGCTCCTAATTTCTTTCAGTGAACTCCCGATGAACTTCCAGCAATCTTCCGGCGAGCTCCCGACAACCTATCGGTGAACTCCCTATGAACTTCCCGATAAACCTCTGGTGAGTTCTGGACGAGCTCCCGACAACATCATCCGAACCTCGGCCCAATGCTTGAACTTAACTCCGATCCAATACCTAACTGTAATTCCCTTTAATATTGTAATTAATCCTTCATCACTTTCTTTAACACACAAGTTAGATCATAAAACTCATTAATGGATTTCATCATCAAAATCTGAGATTTAACAGGAATAATAGCAACCGGTTGATTTTATGATGCATGCTCTTGCCGGTTATGCAAACCCATCGACGGTAAAAGTAAGAGGACTTCTAAAGCAACAACCAATCATCATTCTTATTGATACCGGGAGTACTAATAATTTTATGAACAACAAGGTTATTGTTCGGATGGCCTTACCGATTGAGGATTGTAGTAGGTTTGACATTAAGGTCGTTGACAGATGAATTTTAAAGTGTGATAGCAAGTGCCTACAGGTAAAACTATTGTTGTAGGACCAAGAGATAATTACATATTTCTTCCTCCTCCCTCTTGATGATTATGAGGTCGTGCTTGGCATCGATTGGCTAGCGACATTAGGTGATGTTTCCTGAAATTTTTTGAAATTAATCATGAAATGGGAAAACAAGTGGTGCCACACAGCAAACGGGGGAGCAACGTAATAATGATTTTATATACAATGAATGGAAAAGGTTTTACACAAGACATACAACGGCTTATTGATACAACTTAAGCAATATTTCCCTTGCTTACTGAATTTTCAGATATCTTTGACGAATCGCGTAGCCTACCTCCTACCCGCTGGCATGATCATCATATCCCAATTTAGTATGAGCAAACCTCTAGTAAATACTTGGCCATATCGATATCTTCATCTCTAGAAAGATGAAATATAAAGGATTATAAAGGAGATGCTTGAAATAGGAGTCATTCGGCTAAGTTGTAGACCTACTCTTCACTAGTGCTCCTCGTACAAAAGAAGGATGAAACATAGCGAATGTACATCAACTACAACAGCCTAAAATATTTTCTAGAGCAGAAAATATCCTCCCCTGAAGAGCAAAATTGGGTAACAAAACTTCTTGAGTATGATTATGAAATAACTTACAAAAAAGGAAAGATAATGTTGTTGAACATGCCCTTTCGCGGCTATTCAAGCAAGATGAATTTTCGTCTGTCTCCCTTCCAACTAGTGATTTCCTCGAGGATATTAGGAAGGAGTAGAGAGATGATCTAGAGATCAGTAAAAACATAAAAAAATTATAGGAAGACCCAAGCTCTGTGGCTCATTACAGTTGAGATTCAAAAGACTTATGTTATAAGGGCCACATTGTGCTTGCCGTAATCAATATGTATAAAGACTATTCTTCAAGAGATGCATTTCGCTCCAAACGGGCACTTTGGGTTCCTTAAAACCTATAAGAGAATTAAGCAAAATTTTTATTGGGTAGGGATGGAAAATATTACAGCTGAATTTGTAGCACAATGTGATATATGTCAGTGAAATAAAGACAAAACAGTGGCAAGCCCTGGAAAGCTACAACATCTAACCATCCCAGACTTGATATGGACCGATATATCTATGGATTTTATCCCTACACTACTTCTAGCATCGCTCGGATCTTTTTGGAGAATATTATAAAATTATATGGGATACCAAGATCTATTGTAACTGATTGTGATAGAGTTTTCACTAGCAAATTTTAGACATAATTATTTCAGATGCAGGGCACTAAGTTGAAGATGAGCACAGCATATCACCCACAAACTGACGGTCAAACTGAAGCGGTGAACAAGCGCATAGAGACCTACCTTAGATGCTTCACTAGTGATCGGCCAAAAGAGTGGGCAAAGTGGATTCCCTGGGTCGAGTGGTGGTATAATACAACTTATCATTCATCAACAAAATATACTCCTTATAAGACTATATATGACCGACCTCCCCCTGTAATCCCAAAATAAGTGTTGGATACATCTAAAGTAGAATAAGTAGACAGAGAGCTCAGGGGCAAAGACAAAATGTTGAAGTTACTAAAAGATAATCTTGTTGAAGCCCAAGCAAGGATGAAACAATAGTATGATCAGCACAAAAATGAGAGAGAATTTTCAATGGGAGATTGCGTTTTTCTTTGGCTCCAACCATGCAAACAAACATCGATCCATACTAGAGCATATATGAAGCTTTCACCTTGGTTCTATAGACCCTACCAAATTCTTAAGCGCATCAAAGCGGGCATACAATTGGACTTACCCGCTAGTTCCCGAATTCACCCGTCTTTCATGTGTCATGCTTGAAGCTCTTAAGGAAAATGAGATAGCCCAAAGCCACCTAGATATGACTGCCCAAGGAGAACTCTAGACCCAATTAAGTGCCATCATTGATTGACGAATCATGACTCAACGAAGGCGACCCACTACTGAGGTGCTAGTACAATAAGTGAATCTACCAGTAAAGGATGCCACCTGGGATGACTATGACAACTTGAAGATTAAATTTTCAAAGTTTATAGAATGTCAGCCTTGAGAGTAAGACTGATTTGAAGAGGGCGGGTCTGTTAGGACTCTAGCTAATAAAGTCCTAATTTAAATTCATTAAGAGAGCACACATATAAATCTAATCTAGCCAACCCCTATTAATAGATGAAGAGGTCGGCTATGTTAAGATATTTGGATGAGGCATGGGCACATGTAACCCTAGTTAGCCACCTCTTACTTTGGTTAAAGGGGTTTGGTTAAGATAGGGTTGAGTTAGAGTCAGATTGGGAATCCTAGCCGTCAGCCACCCCTAGTTGGGCCGGCTAGTAGTTGCTTCTTAGAGTTTGAGTAGGAGTTGCTTCTTAGAGTTTGAGTAGGAGTTGCTTCTTAGAGTTGGAATAGGAGTTATTAGAAGTACGAGTCTTAAAGTATGAGTCTTATTAGGAGTTAGGGTTTAGAAGGCCTATAAATAACCTTGTAATCAGTCACTTTTCTTCATGAATAGATGAATCCTTTTAGCAGCTTTGAGTAGCAACCTAGAGGATAGAACCCCTATAGAGTTCCAAAGAGGTTGATCCCCTATAGAGATCACCCCAAGTTTAGAATCCGTAAGGGTTCTAACTGATCAACTGATGCTTCTAGATCAAAACCGACCACAAGAGCCTTAAGTACTTCATAGAGCAGAAGATTTTCTCCCTCGAACAACAAAAATGGGTAACTAGATTCCTTGGCTTCGAGTATGAAATTATCTATAAAAAGGGAAAGGAAAACTTGGTTGTAGATGCCTTTCTAGCCTACTCGAGCATGCTAAAATTTCAGCCATCTCCCTTCCAATTTATGACATCTTGGAAGACATCAGGAAGGAGTGGTAAGGTAACCTAGAGACCCAGGAGATCATCAGAAAATTGGAGGAGGAACGAAGCTCAGTAGCACACTATAGTTGGGACTTGAAGGGCCTGCGACACAAGGGCCGAATAGTGTTGGTTCCCAACTCTCCCTGCTAAAACATCATCCTACAGGAGATGCACTCTTCACCAGTAGCTAGACACTCCAGATTCCTTTGGACTTACAAAAGATTCAATAAATTTTTATTGGAAAGGGATAAAAAAGATCATTGTTGAATTTGTATCATAGTGTGGCACTTGTCAGTGACACAAGGGAGAAATTGTGGCAAGTCCGAGAAAATTACAGCACTACCTATTCCAGACTCCTCTTGGACCGACATCTCCATGAACTTCATCAAAGAGCTTCCCACATCACAAGGAAAAGATACCATTCTCGTTGTGGTTGATCACCTCACAAAATATGCCCACTTTTATGTTATCTGAAATCCTTATACCATTGTAAGTATTACTTTATTTTTTATGAAAAATATTATTAAACTATATGGGATGCCTCGATCTATTGTAAGTGACCGTGAGGTCTTCATCAAGAAATTTTGGATAAAACTTTTTCACTTCTGTAGCTAAATTGAAGATGAGCATAGCATACCACCTCGGATCGAAGGCTAAAGCAGTGGTGAATATATGCTTGGAGAATTATCTCGGATGATTCACAAGTGATAGGCTGAAAGAATGGACAAAATGGCTTCCTTGGGCGAATGATAGTATATAATATAACATATCATTCATCTATAAAATGTACTCCTTTTGAAGCTGTGTATGGTTGATCACCCCCTATAATTCCTAAATATATAGCTGACACATCAAAAGTAGATCTAATAGATCGAGAGTTGATTGATAGTGATAAAATTCTAGAACTATTAAAGGACAATCTCTTGGTCGCCCAAGCAAGAACGAAGTAGCAAGCTGACACACGTAGGAGTGAAAGAGAGTTTTATATTGGAGATTGGGTCTTTCTTCGCCTTCAGCCCTACAAGCAGACATCAATCAAGATCCGAACATCAATGAAGCTATCTCCTTGCTTTTATGGACCCTGCAAAATTTTGGAGTGCATTAGAACTGTGGCTTACAAATTGGATCTGCCTGCAAACTCCAAAATTCATCCGATCTTCGATGCACCCTACCTCAAACCAAAGCTTGGAGAAAATGAATCAACCCAAAGCCATCTACATAACACCTCTGCTAATAGAGATGTCCAGGTTTAGCCCAAGACCATACTAGACCGCAGGATTATGATGTGTTGTTGATGCCCCTCTACTGAAGTGCTTGTGCAGTGGACCAACTTGCTTACTAAAGATGCTACGTGGGATTCCTATGAAGAAAGGAAAACAAAGTTCTCAAAGTTCATAGAGGCTTAGCCTTGAGGACAAGACTGATTTGAAAAGGGCGGGTCTGATAGAACCTTAGCAGGGTCGGGTCCTAATCGATTGAGTTATGATTGTAATAAACCCTGATTGGCATATAATAAACCTTAATTAGTCAACCACCTTTGATTGAGAAAGTTAACTAGGGTTTGATGGATCCAAGTCCTACTAGGGTTAGGATTCATCTAGGAGAGTTTCACTTAACGTAGGAGTTTAATTAGGAGTTCTAAGTAGGAGTTCAATTAGAATTTGTATTAGAGACCCTATAAATAAGGGTGTAACACCTTTTTTTATCAAATAAAATTTTAGCCACTTTCCTTTAGCTCTTGGAGCCAAAACCTAGGAGGACTGATCCCCTATAAAGATCGATGAGGGTTGATCTCCTACAGAGATTAACTATTCCTGATATAAACCTTCGAATTCTATCATTCGTCTATATGATAGAGGCGGATAGTCTCATAACCACTTGTGTGGAGATACTAACAATACAGTACAGGTGCTCATTGGAGAATGAGTTCATTAATTAATCCTCTAATGAAATATTGTATGATTAATGATACTTAACGTTAGACAGTAATTCTATAGTCCCCGTTGTGCATCTGGTCCTTAGACTTTAGACACCAAAGATGCCTTGTTTGAATACTCCTCTTTGACGTTGGACTTATAGGTTTATGAGCTTCTAGATATGGTACAATCGATTATCAAGATTGGTAGCCAACCTTACGAAGATAATTAAGTGTCAATAGAGAATCATCCACTCTCGATATTATAAGAGGAATATCTCATATGCTCTCGCTTAAGTAAATCCCTGATCAGGTTAGTCGGATTGAGAGAAAATGAGTTCTACGGAAGAATCTGATTAGTTCAAGACTTACACGAATTTTATATTTGGCATGAGAATATCATGCCCGATATATAATTTTGAGGATATTAGATAGATGGGGGATTATAAATACATTATAACTAAGGACAAATAGGTCTAATTGATAAGATCCCCTATACCGTCTGAGGACTATGGCATAGTGGCTTAGTATGTCTATAATCGATAAGTCGAGTGATTATTATGATATAATAATTTACTAAGTCAAAAAGAGTTCTGACATGTGAGATTCATGGCCAACTCGGTATTGAGCCTAGAGGGTCACACACATATGGTGGATGCTTCAGCGAATAAAGGATTGAATATGAGTTATCCAATTAGCTCCTTATGAGACCCTACATTGATAGGCTCCTAGCATGAGGCCCAATTAGAAGCCAAATGAGATTATTAGATAGAGATTTAATAATCTAAGGTTAATGAATAATTGGATGGAGATCCAATACCTACTAAGGTAAGATCCCTAGGGTTTTTGATAGCTCTCTATAAATAGGAGGCAAGGGTGGCACATAGATAATAGGTTGCACCTTTGGCCGTCTCCTCCTATTCTCCTCCCTCCTACTTAGCAAGAGTTGTGAGATTTATGGATGTGATTGGAGGAGTATCACTATAGTGATCCATCTTGCGGATACCGCCAGATAGAGGGGGATGTTTGACCTCCTTCATCCTCTCCATCCGAATCTAGAAACATAGGGATGTATGATCTCCCTATGTAAATAATCTCACATGATGTGATTTTATGACTTTTTCTCTCACTAACTTTACACAACGATTTTGATCTATGTGAGAAACTAGTTTTGTTTTAATCTTCTACTACGTATGTTATGCTCCCGCTGAAGTTTCCCAACACCACTTCCACTGGTGACCAAGCAAGAAAGGCCAACCGTCGTTGTTTCCCTCAACCACTGCTTCTCCTACTTACCATTGCCCTCAACCTCAAGATCGCAGCCACCATCTCCAATCTACCTATTTGGCAGATTGGTGATCCCTATATCGATAACTTTGTTGCGGCTAAGACCTACTACATCTACATCGCAAGCTCATGCCCCTAACTTGATAATAGAAAAAAGAACTGAACATCACTTATCTATAATCATACACGATGGCTACAGATGATGCAATATATGCAAAACTTGAAGCTTTCAAGGCTGGCATGGAAGAAGATTGCAAAAACTCTTCAGCGAATTCAGAATAAGTCTATCAGAGAGCCTTAACAAATCTCAATATGGTGAAATTTCTAACCTCAATAGGAGCTGATCTGAAAAATACAATCAAGGGCAGGACATAAGACACCCATGCATGAGGGTAGAGTTCCCTAGATGGGAAGATAGAGACCTAATCAGTTGGATCTCACAAGCTGAAAAGTTTCTTAGTTTCCACATGACTCCAAAGGAATCCTAGGTGGAGATAGCTTCAATTTAACTTGAGAGAGACGTGATCCAATGACACACAATTGGTATAAAAACTCTCACAGGGTCCCTTTATGGGAGCAGTTCAAGAAAGAACTCATCATTCGCTTTGGACCATCGGAGTATGAGAATGTTGATGAACGACTCATCAAAATCTACCAAACTTCTATAGTACAGGAATACCATAGTAGATTTAAACGACTATCGAACTAAGCTAGAGACTGATCTAAGAGACAACTAGTGGGAACATTCATTGAGGGGCTCAATCCCGAGATTCGGTGTGAAGTTAAAACTCATCAATCCTATACCATGATGGCTGTCATATCATTCACATGCATACACAAGGAAAAACTCAATATGGATAACTGTAAAAACATAAGCATTAATAGGTAGGTAAATCAGTAACCCGTCGACCCCACCTGCCTCCACTCGAAACCCAAAACCTCAAAGAATTACTAGAGAAGAGCTCAAGAAAAGATTAAAAAAAGGATTATACTGTTATTGTGATAAAAAATAGAGTAAGAAACACTGATGCAAATAGGGTCAGCTTCTAATAATTAATCAATAAAGGTAGAATCAGAAACTGATAATGTGGGCTCCGTTCATGCAAGTATGCATTTTGATGAAGATATTGGAACTATCACACATACAGTGCATGCATTAACTGGCTACTTTAATCTACAAACCATGAAAATTGAAGGAATTTTGAAACATCAGCCTGTTACTATTTTAATCGATACTGGTAGCACTAATAATTTTATGGAGAAAGCTTGCTTACTGATTAGCCTATCATATTGAATGTTATAACAAATTCAAAGTCAAAGTTGATGGTAGACGAATCTTAACTTATGATAACAAGTGTTCAAAGATAAAATCGATTATACAAGGCAAAGAACTATGGATTTCTTTTTGATACCCCTGGAAGGCTTCAAAGTGGTGATCCTCAAAAGAAGACATGGAACTGCCACTAGCCATCGGAGGAAAAGAATTCTTCAGAAGACTACAATGACTACTACACGAGAAGACCGACCCATTACTTACACCAAGTGGAGACCCTACTAAATCAATCAAAGGGTTGTGATGCACGACAAATATCTTGGACTGAAGTGCCCCCAAGATTTAATGTTGCTTCGCCTTGAGGACAAGACTGATTTGAAGAGGACAGGTCTGATAGGATCCTAACAGGATCGAGTCCACATTTATTGAGTCATGTTCTCTATTGAGTCATGTTGGTCAGTCCAATCAAGTCAACTAGGAGTCTAAGTAGGAGTTGGATTCAGCTAAGAGTCTCTTTGATTATAAGTTCAACTAGGAGTTAGATTCAGTTATAAGTATATTTGATTAGGAGTCCAAGTAGGAATCGGCTAGGAGCCTCTATAAATAATGGTATAACACTTTCTTTTAAAGCAATCAATGAAAAAAGTATTATTTTAGCCAATAGGCCAAAACCCTAAGAGGGTCGATCCTTTATAGTGATCAAGGAGGTCGATCCCCTCAAAGTGATCAAGGAGGTCCGATCCCCTCGAAATGATCATTTATTCTTCTTTTCCATGATAGAACCCTAGGGGTTCCTATCAAGAAAATAATTTTTCATGAAAAAAAGTCTCAATATAGACCAAAGGTCAACAAAAACTACTGACGACCAAAACTTAGTCATCTGAAGTAGAAGGCATTAATATCTATAAAACTGAGCCAAAAAACCAAAATACGAGATGTTCTTGAGAGAGGATTAACTATAGCTTAAATTTTAGGGTTTATAAAAAAAAACCATAAAGTTTGTTACTTGTTAAATTGAAATAAAACAGATCTTATCGATCTATTTTTATCTTCGTCTCTAAACTCAAGACTCCTTATCTCGATAAGGATGAGCAATCATCACCACGACGATGGCTCCACATAGGTCTAAAACACACACAGGTGTAGGCATCCTCCGTAACTAAAAAAACCCTAACATCTTTTTTATCAATGTTAATAAGTATAACATAATTTATACTAAACCTTGTCATACTAAATAATAAAAATATTAATCTAATCCTAAAATTCCTTATCATATAATGGATCCTCAATCTACACCAAATAGATATAAAAAAAGATTCCTACCACGAGAATGCTTTAAACAAGCACTCCACAAAATCACTTCCATTACTACCTGTATCACTTCAACATAAAAAAAATCATGATCAAAGCCAAAATTGATCCACTTTGATTAGGGCTACAGGAAGTCTGTACATAACATGACAGTTTAAAATGACTGATGTGAGTAAAAAACATCTCTTTCATTTCCCTCTAAGAGTTCATACAGTCGTTCACTGATAGATACTAGTGTCAACTAAGCCAGTAAATATCAAGTCTGAATCCTAGTCTATTCCAGGTTGCAACCTCACTGCAACTTGATAACCACATTATACAGGCCAATAAAATGTTTCCAAAATGGACTGACATGAATGCCAGATTATATAATCTATCTTTCTCTATAGTGACCCTAACTGTAGGCAGATTTTTTAGTCTTTGCGGGTTTTCTTCTAGAGCCAGATCTTAATTTGAGACTTTGAGAAGCAAGTAACACGTCTGGAGATTCTTCGTTTCCCTGCGATTCTGTGCCTTCTGTATGCCGATTCGAAATCTTATCCTCGTGAGCTTCACTATCAATGGCTTTTATAATGTAAATCTGCAATCAGACAACGAACGGCAATTGTGATAATTAATGTCATGAACTTGATGCAGACAAGAACTGGCTTCACTATCAATGGTTGATAATTAAGATCAACCAACACCAGAGATATGGACAACTCTACCCAAGTCTAACTCCAGCTATAATTATATACAACAGTACTTGATGCAGTAAAATGTCATGAACATTGATGTAGGTGTGGCAGCATCCGGACGTCATCTTGGTAGAGTTCTTTGATTATCATTCATCAAAGTATGGTATTTTTAATCAATCTAGATCCATCAGAATGATATCAGCTTCCAAGAAGTAAAAGTTCTCCTTCAGTAATATAATTAGATATGCTCAAATGTATGCTGCAAAAACTGGAGTGACCTAAAATAGATTCACTACCTACTGAATTAAATTTTCACAAGAGCAGACCATTACCATTTTTTACTGTAAACTTTATTTTAAATTTTTAATGTTATTTAAGTTCAACAATCAGATTAGTTTGCTATTCATGACAATTCAATTTTGATTCTGTTTCAGGACAAATATTCAAGTGTGTACATATTGATTCCTACTAGTTAAATGACTTCAGATATAATATTATAAAAGGCAAGAATTATCAGTCCTAGTGGTATTCAAGATATAATAGTTGAGAGCATTCAAGTCCAGTTTAATATGCAAACTGATCAATAAATTGACACACAAAAGATGAGAGCATAAACGTACACAGAAAGTTACCTTAAATCTAGCTGGTTCCCTTAACTCAAATACCAAGACATCCCCATCTTCCAAATTGTGTTCCATAGCAAAGCCTCTCCATCCACCACTTAGACCAGTCCGGTTTCCGCTGTAGATGGCATCAAATCATTTCCATTCTCATCTTCAAGTACCATTTTCAGTTCATATGGAGGAAGATGTTCCTTGCAAAATCTCGTCGGAAGACCCTTGTTACAGAATATAAACCCTTATTATGCTTATCTTAGGCAACTATGATATATCTCAGCTTCATGTTTAAGCAAACAACTTACAAGCCAAAAGCAACTAGACACATGCGACCGAACCATAGATTTGATAAAAGATGGGTAGATTGGTTCTAGATTGCTTTGAAGTTCCTCAGCTTTCTCTACAGCACGATGCTGTTCTTCGTATGATGCAATTCTTCCAGTATACACCCTTCCACGTTGGTCACTCTTACAGTATCTGGTGAAAATGATATGCATCATAGTAACATACTTATAGAAACATTGCAGTAGAGACCAATAGGTGATACCTTCTACGATGTGATCGAAGTTCTATATCATCCACCTGAGAAAAATCCTTAGAACTTTAATGAACTAGCTTCTGTAATTGGAAATTATCAGTACGAAGTAATGGCAGAGAGCAATAATTAATAACAGGTGACAGGCTCCTCAGGTTCGAGAGAGGATTTGCAGTTTGCCATGGCATGAACTTACCTTTCTTTCTAAGCCTCAGAGCTAAAGAGTTATACCACACCTTAGAGATAAATCTGACCTTATGCATATTAAATCAACTAAACAACACTGATGCTACACAAGGGAGATAACTCATTTATCATTAGCAGTGAAGTTGTGGTTGAGATGAATTACTACACAAAATTGCTACTAATCTCGAAGCAGTATTGGAACTTCATTGGATCGGCCTGCAATGGTCGAGCATGTTACTGCTATCAGTTGCTATGCACATAAGGTTAATATCAGTATTTGACTAGCACTGCAACATGCTACAACCACCCTAAATGTACCATAACCTACTTCTGGGTATAAACATTCATGTGCCACTTTAAATTGGGTTAAGAATGATGGTGCTTCCATAAATCAGGCCCCTTCTAAAATCATTTAGCATTTTAAATAGGCAGTGAATTTCTGGCCAGACATTTCGGCCATAGACTAGGTCAAGGGACAACTTTACCTTTCGAACAATTGGTCTATTCATTCACAGCCAACTCCCAATCCAAAAGAAAATACACTAAGATCTAGAAAGCACCCATATTTGCTAGACCTCTTGTCTTTAAAAAAAAAATTTGAACACCTTCCTTCTAACCCAAACTGGTAAAATAAACAAAAGGATCAAGTGCACGTACATGCATTGCATGGTATCTCAAAGAATAGCACTTGTAAGTTTAGTCTTCTGATATGCTGGATACAAGGATAAGTGAAGACAACTTTTGTGCTTCATCAATTCGCTTAATTTTTTCAAAGACGTTTATATTTCTAGAAACTATAGAAGGATATGTTTTGGACTAGAAACCACAGTCAAAACTGAACTTCAGATGTGAAGATATACACTTGCGATGTGAACCTTTTTTTTCCTTTTTCCACAAACACATTCTTACTTGATCACGATATGAAGGAACTAGATTTCTAGCTCTTGAAGAACGCCTTATTTCCATCTTTCCAAAAATTTTCTTCATTTTGGGGCTTGCACGAGGTTTCTGCAATAAAATAAAACTAATGAACACAACAAGATCTCGTATATACTTAATTTAAGAGTATGGTTTCTACTAAAGATGCAAAAGACATCACATTTCAGAATTCATGTATATTGAATATTCAGATGCATAATTGTTGTTATGTTTTTGCAGTGACCAAGTCATCAAGAAGCAAAATAACGAGAATGCTTTCAGTTCTCTAAACTAATGTCCTAATCTTCACATCAAATATCTGATGAATAATTGAACTGCATACTCAAGAATAAATAAAAAAATAATGTACTTTCTTGAATAAGACTAAAAAAGTACAACTGTGTCAACAAGATTTCAAGATTTATAATCAATACATAATAAACAAGTTATTTTTCAATTGCAATAGAAGTAACAAACCGAACCTCAGGCTCATAAATGAACTTACCAATAGCTTATGTTCGCACTTTGCAACTTCTAAGAGGCTTTTTGAGATACGTGATATCCCTAATTCCTTCTCCACCAAAGAGAATTAAAAATAATAATTATAAATTAGCAGAGAGATACAATATGGAAACTATCTTTACCATGAATCATATGCATCTCATGTCTACGAGTGTAAGAATAATTTTTAAAAAAATGCTATTGAGAGAAAATTTGTAATTACCAATATTCCCAAGGTTTTCCTCAATATGTGATTCAATACTAGTCATCTTATCCAGCATGAAATATGTTCATATCATTAAAAAATATTATTCAGATTTTTTGGACTGGTTGCTTCAAGACAACTTGATCAATCTCCTGGTTCTTCATGACTAACCGATCCAAGTAATGGTGAATTTATACCACATCATCAAATGGTCAGTTGAAAACACAGATCTCTCATTTACCACAAAATTAGTCATAAAACTTCGAATCCAGGTCACAAATTCCATCTAGATCCTTCTTTTAAAAAATAATTAAATTTCCATGACAGTGTTAAGTCCAGAAAACAAGCAACAGCAAATGATTGTGTGGAAGAACTTGTGTTTTGACCTTACAGATAAAGAATAATTTCAGCTAAAATCTATGTTGTCCCTGAAGATATTGGACTACAGCTCACAGATTCATGGGGTGAAATTGTTTCCACATTAATCCAAGAATATATAGGCATCTCATTATGCACAAGTTATAATGAAGTATATTACCTAATATTTAATATCAATTCAAGTTACAAGTCACTGCCTAAGTTACAGTGATTTAAAACCAACAGGTTGCTTCCTGCTGCTATCTATTCTCTTTTACATTGTTTTTCACACAGATCTATATATTATTCTTATGCCATCTCACCTTCTTCTGTGATAGGTACATAGGTATGAACCCAGCCTAATCATGGAATAGCATCCTTGTTCTATGGTCTAGTCTCACTGTTCTATTTAGTTGTTGTGGCAAACAAAGACCTACAACTTTCCTCCTCCAATTTACACAAGTGCTGTGTAATTCTTAGTGACAACCTGTTACCAGTTTTACCAATGTTTTCTCTATTCTAATAGGCAGATAAAAAGGTTGAGCTCATGCATCTCCCTCCTTGATATTCTAACTTGGAAATAAGCATTTTAATTTTGTGTGAAAGTCGAACAACTGACAAAATTTGCGTTCCATTTCATGGTACCTCCATTTTGTCTGATAAATCTTATAATTGATATGTTTTCTTTTATTATCATCCTCATAATGTTGAGAGGGCAGACACTAGTACAATAATAAGATTAAGCCTTCGTAACCTGGGAGACCAGGATTCGGATCACAAAAATAGTCTCTTTAAATATTTAAAGGTAAGGCTGCATACATTAACCCCTTGCATTAGCGAGAGCCTCATGCACTCTAAATGTTACACATAGAAAACTTCATAAGAATCAATTTGGTAATATGGAAGTATATTAGCATTTTGTAGAAAAGCATTGAACTCAGAGGAGTAGGGAAAGAATGAAATCTTTGAGGTGAATATGTGGAGAAATCCCTCTTACGCCTGCATGAATAGATTTCCACTTTTGTCTTCTCTGCTGGTTTAGGGTCATGCTAGAATCGCCACAACAATTTTCAATGTTTTTATTTCTTAAATTTTAAAATCGCAAGGAAAGTCTTTTTGTTTGAATTCCTTGGAATCTTCTTGCAGTATGTTGTTTCAAATGACTTCTTTTAAACACCGTTTGAAGAATATTCAGCCCATATTGTTAATCCAACCATATTCTTGACCAAAAATACAATATTTGCTCATTTATATCTGTACTAAATTCTTGCATATTTTCTAGGTCATTCCTTGTCTTTATGCTATTCGCATATGCACTTATGAGAATTAAAAATATTGTATTTTTTTTTTCATTCTACAATATCATTCACATGCATCTCCTGTTATCATTGTGAAATATTTTTGCTCCTATTTCTAATATCAATAAGTAAGTTTTTCAAGTTAAGATTATCATTAGTAGTATTGAATAAGCAATTCTGGTCTGGCATACATTTGTTTGAATATGTATTTATGTTTCAGATTCTTATCCCACCATTCAAGCAACTATTAGCATCAGGCTAGAGCAAATTTTGAACTTTGTTAACTCGTCTTACCTTGAACTGGATCATATAGACCCTGTTTATCATTGTTTATACTTGTGAAAATGCTTATAAGAAAAACCACTTATATTTACAAGCTCATTTGGTAGGTTCTTTTTGTAAAAGCACTTTTAAAGATAAGGTTGTTCACAGAAATTCAAAAAAAGTAGAGATGAGTTTGCAACTTCTACATGAGAATAAGCTTTCCCAAGATATGTCAAATGCAAAGAATTAATTTGTAAGAAAAAAAAAAGCAGATTATCAGCATCTACTTTGTTTCGAATCTCCATTACAAACAAGACACCAAACAATCTATCTTTCCCCGTATAAGGTCTTTTTATTTTTATTTTATTTGAAATGGCCAAAAATACTTTTTGAATTTCCAGTTTGATGATCTAGGATGTTTATCTTGTACCACATATCATATCGTCAAGATTCCAATTAATTATGTTCTTTGGATCAAGATTTGTGATTCAAAAATCGACCGTCGATGGTCGATTAAGGGAGAAATCAATCGTCGGTCGATTTTGGCGGAATCACCGGGCGCACATCAACCGGTATATCGATATGCCGCGCCAGAATATTGAAATTACAAATCTTGATCCAAAGAACATAACTAATTGGAAAATTTTGACTTGATGTGTGTGATTCTAATAAAGGTACAAATTTGATGATCTGTGGATGTGCTTGACATCCATAGATCATCAAACTGGAAAAAGTGATTGAGCGAGAAAAAGTGAGGAAGAAGAAGAAGAGGAAAAAGAAGAAAAAAAAAGAAAAGAGGAGAAAAAGAATACCTATCGGCCGCGCACGGTCCTCGCCCATGCACCATCGCCGCCCGCGGGTCGCCAGTGCCCACACGCCGTCGTCCCTTTTTCTCTTTTTTTAATATTTTAATATTATATTATATTATATTATAAAATATTTATATTATATTTTAATATACCATACGGTACACACTGTACATATCGCTTGGTACCAGTACCGTACTAGTACCGAAATTAACTCGATACACGACACAACCAATAAGTCAAACCTTGCTTTGTATAATTGATCTACAATTCAGCAAACTTTGTCCGGTGGAATGCAATAAGTTGAGGATTAGATGCAAGGTTAGAATTGAAAATCTTACAAACTCTATTTACATTACGTTCAAGCTCTGAGTAGCAGAAAAGAAACGTCTGGTTTTTCAAATAAAAAGATAGGCTTTAATACTCATTGCAGCTTCACCCATGAGCCATTTGGCCATATACGTTAAGCTATAATGATGTATGGTCTTCTTCCATCGATAAGCTAAGCCATATACTTTCCAGAAGATCCTATTAATCCTTTCCGTAGACTACCTGACTCATTTGAGGCGTAAAAGAATCATCTACAAACCTAAAAGAACAGAAAAACCGTGTAAAATTGATTTATAAGGCCTTTAATTACCAAAATCAAATGTTATAATCGTTATACAGCGTCAAAACTCTACCAAATGCAACAAAGTTCATCTTTCTTTTTTTTTTTGTTGGAAAAGACACATGATCAAAGAGAAGATCTTATCTGTTCTAGAATGAACGGAGCTAAAACGAAGAAGAATAGAAAGAGATGCAGAATGAACCAAACAGGGCGTGTACCGTTTGCTCCTCCCATTCAGCAGGAGAGTTACCTCGAGATGCTTAAGGTTTTGTTGAACTCTCTGTCTCCGAAGCGCTTCATACGAGTTTGGATCGGCAGCCATTTGCTATTCTATCAGATGAGGGGCTTAGCAGCCAAAGCCTGAGCTCATGGGGTGGTGCTTCTTGTGGCGTAGTCGCACATCACTCCTTTGGGGCCAACAACGCAACAGTGGAGAAGAAAAGAAGAGAAAGCAAGGCGACGAGAGTTGAGACGGAGTTTGAAATTTGAACCCTACCATGCCATGGGGGAGCGTGTCTTGTTCTGGTGCTCATACATGCTCCGCGGTCTGTCCGATTGCCTACTGAAGGTTGTGATGTCAGAGCGAGGTTTTAACGGGCACCGTATTTATTTTTTTGGGTTTCGCACCCGTTTGAAGGGATACCTGCCTTGTGATTGGTGACAGCTGTGGGAACTCATCGTTCCATCACCAGATACGTTCGTTGTCGGGTGATATGTTAACGATGAAGAAGGAATGGTTTCCTAGAGTTCTTTTAAAGAGCAGCAGGACCTTGTTATGTGTATGCCGGATTCAACAACGTAAAATAATGAGTGGGAAGCTCCTCCTGTTGTGAGAGGAGGTTTCTTTAAAGAGCAGCAGTAGGACCTTGTTATGTGTATGCTGGATTCAACATCCTAATGAGTGGGAAGCTCCTCCTGTTGCGAGAGGAGTTTTCTTTAAAGAGGAGCAGGAGCTTGTTATGTGTCTGCCGGATTCAACAACGTAACGAGTGCAAAGTGTTAGAATTTTGTGGGTATAATTAAATATGTTAAGTCATTATTTTTTATTAATCAAAATTAAAGTGATCCAATTAAAATAAAATTATTTGACTAAGGGACATAATTATTATTATGAAAATTAATTATGTGGATACCATCAGTCATATTTATAACTTAATGACGAGATAAGTTAGAAATATGAAACTCCTGAGGCATAATTGAAGATTCATCAATTATGATTATAATCATAATTGTAGATTCATCAGTTATAATTATAAATAAGGTTATGGTCCCCGGTTGCAATATCGAATGAAGTTTCTCTTCACCCGTCAAGGAGAAATCTAAAGTTCTTAAGGATACTCTGCAATTGGAAGACCAAATCACCAATCAATTCAGAAAATACTCTAATGGATTCATCAGATGCGCTTTCGTATTAATATGTTTCTTAATTGTTGTAGGATTTCATGTATATTATAATGGATTTAATAAGTTTTATGGAAACATTCTTAAAACCATTGTTTTGGATCTATAAAGATTGTTTTGAACCAAAAATTCGATTTTGATTCTATAAAATAATTGATCGATCTATATATGATATGTTAAAAGAACCCAACAAGTGGTATCAGAGCCATCCTACAATAATTGATTAACATCTATTTATGATTCATCAGTGATTTGGTTCTATCATCATTGGGAAAGATGATAGTTTTATGTAATCATGTTATTTTATTTGGTTCTATTATCGTTGGAAAAGATTATGGTTTTATGTAATCATGCTACAACATGCTTCACATTCAATTCAGTGACTTTTACTGATGTAATATCAGTCTAATTTTGGATTGTCTTTTTCGTTTCGTGTCTTTTCCTTTTCAAAATATGTAAATTCATTTTTTGTACTTCAAGGCATAAATTTCTTAAATTCTTTTTTTCTGAATTTTATCTAATTAATATGAATTTAATTAATTAGATATTATTGTAATATTATGTTAGTTTAAACATAATATTGGTTCTATAAAGTTGTTTATTGACATAAATTGAATGATTTACATGCTTTAAATATTTTAGTTAACAAATTAAGATTAAACCAATTTGACTAATATGGTCCAAATTCAATTAGTGATTACTTAATATTAGATTGAGTAATTTAATATATGAAGTCGCCAAAGTGACCTCTCATATATAATATTTCTCATGAAAATATTAAATGTAGTGTGTATTTACATCCATGCGGTAATTATCCGGTCCAAAGGAAGGTTAATGACTGGTAGGATTATATGCATACCTGTAATGGTAAATAGTGATAATTATAAAGTTATACATGTAAATGATAAATCAATCCAAAGATGGGTTTCTCATTTGACATGCCTTATTATCAGTGTTTGATCATTACAACAAGACTACCACTAGCAATTAATATTGAAGTTCAAAGACAAGATATTAATGTTGCACTTGGTATCTTGAGATGGGTTAAATCATTATATGAATTTACTTAAGTTTATGACAATAAATATGAGCATAATTTCTGGTTGTCTGTTGTTCTATTATTTAGGTTCTCTTGTAAAAATATCTGCTAACCTTAATTCAGTATCAGTTCTAAATGAAATCAACTTTAAGGGTAAGAAAAGAAAATACAATCTGGAAAGAATGAGGCTGATAAGGGTCTAATACAGAAGAAACAAAATAAGGATAATATTTGTTTCTTCTATAAGAAATCTGGGCATTTAAAGAAGGACTGTGCTAAATATCATGCTTGGCATGCTAAAAGGGGAACATTCCTTACTTTAATTTGTTCACAAGTCAATTTAACTTCAGTACCTAGAAACACTTGGTGGTTAGATTCCGGTGCAATAACTAACATTAGTGTATCAATGTAAGGTTGCTTAAGCTACCGAAGGCCTAATAATGTTGAGAGAGGCATTTATGTGGGGGACGAAAAATCGGTAGATGTGGAAGCTATAGGCTTATTTAGATTGTTATTGTATACTGGATACTATTTGGATTTAAAAGACACTTTTATTGTACCGTCATTTAGATGGAACTTAATTTATGTTTCTTATTTGGACAAATATGGTTATTCTTGTTCATTTGGAAACAATAAGTTTACTTTGTCTTTAAATTCAAATATGATTGGAACTGGTTCACTTATGACTTATGACAATCTATATTTACTTGATACTATAGCATCATATCATAAAACCTTAAATGCGGAATTGCGAGGTACTAAATGTAAAATTAAAAATTCTAATATATTATGGCATAAACGTTTGGGTCATATATCTAGAAATAGAGTTGAAAGACTTGTGTCAGATGGGATTCTTGATCCCATTGACTTATCAGGTCTAGATGTTTGTGTTGTATGTATTAAAGGTAAACAAACCAAACCTAAGAGATCATATGCATATAGAGCTACAGACGTCTTAGAATTGATACATATAGATATTTGTGGACCATTTCTTACACCTTCATGGAATAGTCAACAATACTTCATATCATTCATAGACGATTACTCTAGATATGGATACTTGTATCTAATACATGAAAAATCTCAATCTTTGGATGTGTTCAAAACATTTAAAGCTAAAGTTGAAAATCAACTCAACAAAAGGATAAAAAGTGTCAGATCTGACCGTGGAGGGGAATATTACGATAGAAATGACGATTCAGGTGAACAACGTCCATGACCATTTGCTTTATACCTAGAAGAGTATGGAATTGTCCCTCAGTATACAATGCATGGGTCACCTAGCATGAATGGTATAGCTGAAAGATGAAACCGCACACTTAAGGACATAGTAAAAAGTATGATTTCTCAATCTACTTTGCCAAAGTCACTCTGGGGAGAAGCAATAAAAACTACAGCTTACATTCTTAATAGAGTACTAACTAAAGCAACTGCAAAAACTCATTATGAACTTTGGACTAGGAGAAAGCCTAGTTTAAGACACTTTCGTGTATGGGGTTATCCAACTGAGACAAGGCCTTACAGGCCTAATGAAAATAAATTGGAACCCCGAACAATAAGCAGTTACTTTATTGGTTATTCTGAGCGATCTAAGGGGTATAAATTTTATGATCCCAAATCAAGAAATATTTTTGAGATGGGTATTGCTACATTCTTTGAGGATATTAAGTTTGGGGGGAGAAATAAGATTGAAGACTTTATCTTTGAGGAAGAATTGGTTCAGTCTGATTCGATTCATATAGTTGTCACTAATATGGTAAAATTTGTACCTCAAAATGATATAGTCATTTCAACTCCCATACAGTATGAAGAAATTATTCACGAGGAATAAACTCAACATTCTTAAGAATTTGTGCCGCAAGAGTCAGCACCTTTGCGACGATCCACTAGGGAAAGGAGGAGTGCCATTTCGGATGATTATATGGTATTTCTCCAGGAACATGAAGAAAGTAGTGGTATAATGGAAGATGATCCAATTAACTTCCGTTAAGCCATGGAGGATTCTAATTTAGATAAGTGGATTGAAGTAATGAATCAAGAGTATAAGTCTATGCAAGACAATAAAGTTTGGGAACTTGTCCCATTACCAGAAGGTGTGAAACCCATTGGTTGTAAATGGATTTTTAAAACCAAAAGGGATTCTAAAGGTAATATGGAGAGGTATAAAACACATCTTGTGGCAAAAGTCTATACTCAAAAGGAAGGGATTGACTTTAAAGAGACATTCTCTCCGGTTTCAACGAAGGACTCTTTTAGGACAATTATGGCTCTAGCCGCACATTTTGATTTAGAGCTTTATCAGATGGATGTTAAAATAACATTTCTCAATGGAAACATTAATGAAATAATTTATATGGTGCAACCAGAATACTTTGTGTCAGGAGACCCAAAGAAAATGGTTTGTAAATTGATAAAAGCCATCTATGGACTAAAACAGGCATCTCGTCGATGGTATCACAGATTTCATCAAGTAATTATCTCATTTGGTTTTGAGATAAACGCTGTTAATGATTGCTTGTATCACAAATTCAGTGGGAGCAAATTCATTTTCCTGATATTGTATGTGGATGATATTCTGCTTGTTACAAATGATATAAGCTTATTTCACGAAACCAAGAGATTTCTATCTAGAAATTTTGAGATGAAAGATCTTGGTGACGCCTCTTTTGTATTAGGAATCCAGATACACCGAGATAGATCTCAGGGTATTCTAGGATTATCACAAAGGAGCTATATCGATAAAGTATTCAAAAGGTTTTGTATGCATGATTGCAAATCAGGAGACACCCCTGTTGTAAAGGGAGACAAGTTCAATCTCAATCAGTGCCCTAAAGGAAATCTGGAAACTCAAAAAATACAGAAGATTCCCTATGCATCAGCTGTAGGGAGTCTAATGTATGCATAAGTTTGTACGTGTCCGGATATAGCGTACATTATTGGTGTGTTAGGCAGATACTTAAGTAATCCTGGAATGGATAACTGGAAGGCAACTAAAAGGGTCATGAGATATTTAAAGAGGATAAAAGATCATATGCTCACATATAGGAGATCAGACCATTTTGAGATCATTGGGTATTCTGACTCCGATTTTGCTGGATGCCAAGACAGTAGGAAATCCACTTCGGGCTATATTTATATGTTGGCTTGTGGGGCATTTTCTTGGCGTAGTGCCAAGCAATCTTATTACTTCTTCCACTACGGCAGCGAAATTTGTAGCATGTTTTGAGGCGTCCAATCATGAAATTTGGTTGAGGAATTTTGTCACAGGGCGGCAAATAGTACAAGGGATTGAAAGACCACTAAAGATATACTGTGATAACAAGTCAGCTGTTTTATGCTCCAATAACAATATGAGCTCGACTAAGTCAAAGCACATTGACATCGAGTTCCTAGTTGTGAAAGAAAGGGTACAAAGTAAACAAATTTCTATAGAACACTTGGAAACAAACTTTATGTTGGCAGATCCTCTCACAAAAGGTGTACCGCCCAAGGTCTTTCATGAGCATACTGCTTATATGGGTATATCAGAATTTGATGAAACTTTAGTTTAATGAGAGTCTGTCATATGTTTATTATATGTTCTATGCCAGATTCTGTATTTGTACAGATATTTTCTAATCAGAAATAAAGCTTCAGTTTATTATACTTTATACATTATGGCTATTAAAGTTATTAATGATCTCATAAAGATAAAGTTGGACCAGTTGAAAATTGACATGTACAGATCACATTCATGTAATTTTCATGCTATACATTTCATAATTGATCTATGTCATTTGGTTATGTTAATATTAGTGATCATTGATGGGTTTAGCTATGATTGATATAGCGAAGACCGCTTTGGTCTTATATTAATATAGTCAATTGATGAGATTGTTTTGTATGTCCTGTTTAATAATGGTAATAGTTTTGAGCTCATAAAGTATAGCATATTTATAAGGATACATATGTGACTCAATGGGAGATTGTTAGAATTTTAAGGGTCATATATGTATAATTAAATATGTTAAGCCATTATTTTTTATTAGCCAAAATTAAAGTGATCAAATTAAAGTAAAATTATTTGGCTAAGGGACATAATTATTATTATGAAAATTAATTGTGTGGATACCATCAGTCATATTTCTAACTTAATGACGAGATAAGTTAGAAATATGAAACTTTTGAGCCATAATTGCAGATTCATCAATTATGAATATAATCATAATTGTAGATTCATCAGTTATGACTATAAATAAGTTTATAGTCCCCGGTTGCAGTATCGAATGAAGTTTCTCTTCACCCGTCAAGGAGAAATCTAAAGTTCTTAAGGATACTCTGCAATTGGAAGACCAAATCACCAATCAATTCAGAAAATACTCTAATGGATTCATCAGGTACGCTTCCGTATTAATATGTTTCTTAATTATTGTAGGATTTTATGCATATTATAATGAATTTAATAAGTTTTATGGAAACATTCTTAAAATCATTGTTTTGGATCTATAAAGATTATTTTGAATCAAAAATTTAGTTTTAATTCTATAAAATAATTGATTGATCCATATCATATGATATATTAAAAGAACCCAACAGGAAGCGCCTGCTGTTGTGAGAAGAGGGTTCTTTAAAGAGTAGCACGACCTTCTTATGTGTATGCCAGATTCAACAACCTGATGAGTGGGAAGCTCCTCTCGTTGTGAGAGGAGGGCATTAGGCCCGTTTAGTAAACCAGGGGAAGTTCTCTGAAGCAGAGTATACGTCTTTCATTAATTGAGGCAGCCAACATCTGCTGGGAATTGAAGCAATGAGTCACCAACCGACAAAGATGGTATCTTGATGCAAGTTGAAGGAAGTAATTCAGATTTGGCACATCCTAAATATTATACTTTATGTTAATTGTGAATCAGTGTGCATTCAGATATATCTTTGTTCATCGATTTGAGTTAGTTTGTGTAATATTATATTTTTAAAAAAATATGCATAAAGGAATAACTTTGACCAACTTAAAAAGATGAGCTAAATTAAGTACGTGATCGACTACTTGTAATACGCACATGTGAGTGAGCACGTGTTTACTTGTGTTTCGAAATCTTTTTTTTTTTCGAAAAATATTCATATCGTTCAAATGGTATCTCATCTTTTAGTTTTTCTCATATTTAATTCTGGTGGGGCCAATAATGATCAGTTAAACGATACAAAGAATATCATATCCCCATCTCGATCACGTCATGATTCAGCCACGTCGAGTCTGCGTCCTCCGCTCGACCCGACCTCGGGGTATCCTCTGGTGGCTCTATGATCGACTAACTATCCCCCCTGATAACGGGCGAGCCGACGGACCAGCCCTCAACGGGGCCCCGACCGACAATTGGTGACAAGGTGAGATATAGCCGATCGGCAACAAGACTTCGACCCGATACAACGGCAGCGGGGGTACAATAGTCGATCGGTGAATAATACCTCATGACCCCTAATAGTTGGCAACGGCGTGTTAAGAGAGCACCCAGGCCCGACGACAAGTGGTTGGCGACTTCAGAAGCGATGACGTGACCCACGTACGACCAACTCATCTACGTAGGTATAAATGTCCCTTACCACCTCCGCGAGGGGCCTCACTCAATCCAATCGACCGATTTGATCATCGGAGGGACTCGGTCGAGCCCAAATAGCTTGATCTAGGTCTTTTGCAGGACTTACCGACCAACTGATCAAGGAAGCCACCCAAAGAAGGGAGTTGAGCTGCCACATCACTGGACCATGGAGGCGATCCAATGCACATGGGAAACCTACCAGGGTGATCTATCATCCTACGTTGCGAGACCACCCCAGCATTTTGGTGCTAGAAGGAGGGTCTATGTCACAAGATCGCATCTCCAATCTCTTCCCTAGTCAGGTGACCGAGGAAGCAGTTTGACTCACTCCAACCCCCGTGGCCATGCCTCAGATCGCGATCGCACCCTCGGCTCCCCAACCAGGGACCACGGATGGGGACAATCTATCCCGACTCGACAGTGCAAGGTTGTTCACGATCCCGGCTCACCCATCCGGTTCATGCGTCACGTAGTCACCGGAGGCTTTCCTTGGGCTAGCACATCAAGTACAGGCCTTGACAGGGATGATACAGGCGATCATCCCCTATATTCCTCAACTTGCCCAAACAACAGCTCCCCTTCGACCGGAGCCTCAGCGACCCCCTACCAACCAGGAGGGGTCTCGGGAGCACCTGACGCTAGCCTGACCTGGTCTGACGAAACCAAATCCTCCTGAGACCTGGTCCGAGACCCCTTCGATCGTCTCGAAAAAATTGACTGCTCCACACCTCGGGATAGAGCACACCCCGCAGGACCCAGACACCTTGTCATTGGACTCGACCAACTCGTTTTGAATGTAGCTTTAACGCATGAACGAACGCTTCGATGAAGTATAGAAGGAGGTTACCAAGTCGAAAGAAGAGGCTGGGGAGAACCTCAAACATAAATCGCCCTTTGTCCTGGAAATATAGGACAAGCCAGTACCGACCAACTTCAGATTACCCATTTTGGAATCATATGACGGGAGCTCAAATTTGACCAAGCATGTGGCGATCTTCCGAGCTCAAATGGCACGACTCATCTAATGCGCTCATGTGTCGGGTTTTCCTAACCACCTTAAGGGGACCAGCTCGGATGTGGTACGACTATCTCAAGCCGACATCCATTATTTTCTTCGACCAGCTTACGAGGGAACTGGAGTAGAACTTCCTCACCAATGCTCGACCAAAGCCCACGGCAGCCTCGCTCCTCAGCATCACCCAAGGAAGGGAGGAACCCCTCACCCAGTTTGTCAATAGATTCACCGCCGAGACACGGGCGATCCCCGACGCGTATCCCTCTTTAGTTATCCAAGCCTTTTTGATGGGCATATGCCCATCCAAACTATTCTGGTCTCTAGTCGAGAAACCTCTGACCATAGTCCCCATGATGATGCAAAGGGCAAACCACTTCATCGCCGCCAAAACTCTAATCACCGGAAAGTGATAGAAGCATAAGCATCCCCAAACGGAACAACCTCGGGGACCCACCTCGGGACCGTCGAGGAGGAGGATAGAGGGGCCATACTTCAACTACTCACAACCCCCGACGACTCCTCTCAACTCCATGCAGACTGAGATTTTCCTCCATATAAGGGGGAAGGGCCTCCTGGCACCACCAAACTGCATCAAGACCCGACCCGAGGAAAGGGACAAGGACAGATATTGTTGTTTCCACTATGAATATGACCACGACACCGAAGAATTTTGAGACCTGAATAATCAAATCTAGGACTTAATCCCCCAAGAACACCTCGGTCATTATGTCCAAAGGCGAGTGGACCACCTAGACAGGTGATCGGAGAGAGATCGACAAGCACACCCTGCTAACCCAGTTGAACAACAGATTGAAGTTATAGTCGGTGGACCCACTGCGAGTGGAGACAACACCTCAGCACGTAAGGCCCATGCTAGGGCCGTAGTCGAGAAGAGGCCAAGGCACCACCCCGACCCCGAGATTAGTTTCCAACTAGAGGGAGAAGAGTACCCGGATCATGACGACGCCCTGGTCGTCACTGTGCATATCGCCAACGCTCGAGTTAAGCGCATAATGATAGACACAGAGAGTGCTACGAACATTTTATATTTTAAAGCTTTCCAGAAGCTCGGTCTAACTGACCAAGATTTAACTCCACTGACCTCTATGTTGATAAGGTTTACTGGAGATTCAATCACCCCTCTTAGAATGACAACCCTGTCGCTACTGGGCGATTCAGTCAACAATATTGGCCCCCCAACACTCGCCTAAGAATGCAATAAGGTAATGCCATGAGTTGGGCGCCATCTGACTTAGGGAAATCCTCCACCACCTAAGGCATTCCACTATAGTGGGATGTAGAAGGAAGCACAAACCAGCTTCCAATACGTCTATCGAGATGCTTATCTCGGAAGGCTTAGGTTGATAGGGTCGCTGCTTGGGCGAAGGGGCCCAAAGCACATATCCCTCGAGAATGCTATAGCACTCTCGAATGGACTCAAGAGCCTCCTCACTTATGACCGAGGCAATATCATGACAGGATTTCATAACCTCCAAGTCCCTTCGTGACCGGGCATCCTCCGGGGAAGGTATCCCCGAATGTGATGACCCTGAGATGCTAGTTTCTCGACCCTCCGACCGCATTCCCTCCGAACTGGCAGAGGGAACGACCCTAACACTAGACGAACATGAGGAGGACATTTGACCTGTTTGAAGGAGAAGGGGGGATAGGAGAAGGAGAACTGCAAAAAGCCGAGGTGAAAGCAAAGGGAGTTCAGAAGAGCAAGTAAGGTCTATGGACGTGGGAGACGGGGTTATAAAGCCACTGAATGGTGGTTTGCATGCTCGAGGCAGAGAGAGAACACTGCCCAAAGAACCTACCATATCAATAAATACAGGACCACATCAGCCCTAAACAACCATGACCATCCGCCGCCAAAACCACGGGCACAGAGACGGCGAGCACAAATCATGCGCACATGACTGTGGGGTCGAAACTCGTGTTGGTCACGTGTGACACACCGGCGGGTGTTCTCGATGTACACCCTTGAGCATCGTCAGTCCAATCGTGCTCGAGACATGCCTCTCGGCCATCATCAGTTCAATTATGCCCGAGATGCATCTCTTGGCCACCATCAATTTAGTTGTGCCCCCTCTCGGCCATCATCAGTTTAGTCATGCCCGAGACATATCTCTCGGCCATCATCAGTTCAATCGAGCCCAAGACACATCTCTCGACCATCATCGGTTCAATTATGCCTAAGACGCATCCTTCGGTCACCATCAGCTAGAACATGTCCCATCGATGCCCCTCGGCCACTACCAGGCGCCACAAGTCCATGACACCCGAGCTGAGCAACTTCCTTGCAACACGCCCCAGAAGATCAAAAGCTTCACAACAATCCTTTTCATCACAATCCAAGCCCCAACACAGCCCTTGCAGGTGCATCCCACAAAGAAACAACGAAAATGATTTCTCGAGGGGGCGAAAAGGGGGAGAGAATGATGGGGCTAATAATGGTCAGTCCAACAACATAAAGAATACTGCATCCCCACATCGACCACGTCACAACTCAGCCACGTCGAGCTTGTCCGCCTCACTGCACCTGGGGTATCCTCCGCCCTACCGACTAACTATCCCCTAATAACAGGCGATGCAATAGAGTCAATATGCTAGACCACCGACCAGGCCCCCGACCCTTGACGACAAGAGGCGTATCAAGGCAGACACAATAATCGACTAACGAACAGTACCCTCTGACCCTTGATAGCTGGCAACAAGTAGTGTGTCAGGCAAGATGTAGCAGCCGATCGGTGAATAATATCCCCTGACCCCTGATAGCTGGTAATGGGCGACATGTCAGGGCAGATGCAGTGGCCGATCAAAGCATACGTAGTGGCGACGTGACCCATGTATGACCAACTCGTCTACGTAGGTATAAATGTCCCCTTACCACCTCCGCTATGGGGGGAGGGGGCGCTCCTCACTCAATCCAATCGACCCCTGACTTGATCGTTGGAGGGACTCGACCGAGCCCAAACAGCTCGGTATGGGTCTTTTGCAGGACCTACCGACCGACCAACCGAGGAAGCTGCCCGAAGAAGGGAGTGGAGCTGCCACATCACCGGACCACAGAGGTGATCCAACGCATATGGGAAATCTCACTAAGGTGATCTGTCATCCTACGTTGCGGGACCACCCCAACATTTTAGTGCTAGAAGGAGGGCCCATGTCGCAAGATCACATTTCCAATCTCTTCCCCAACGATAGGCAGTTGGCGACTTGTCAGGTACTGTAGCGATGACGTGACCTACATACGACCAACTCGTCACGCAGTATAAATGTCCCCATATCACCTTCGCCGGGGCTCACTCAATCCAACCGAACCCTAACTTGATCATCGGAGGGACTCGACCGAGCCCAAACAGCTGTCTTAGTCTTTGCAGGACTTATCGACCAACCAAGGAAGCCGTCAAGAAGGGAGTGGAGCCACATCACTGCACCATAGAGGCGATCCGGCACACGGAAACCTCACCGGTGATCTGTCATCCTACATTACGGAACCACCCTAATAAATTCATAAAATAATTAAACTACCTCCTCTCCATTGTTGTCGTCTCCTCAAGCATCGCTCATCGCCTATGCTGTCCACCTATCATTATCACCTCTTCCTCCCACCGTAAGATCCCGTCGAAATGGAGAGGGGAGGAGGGGAAGAGGAGGAAAGGAAGAAATGGTGGGGAAGGGGGCTTAGAGGAGGGAGGAGCAGGGAAAGTGTAGAAGGAGGAGAAAAGAGGAGGATAGTGTTGAATCTCATATTTTGATGATAAAATCAATTGATAAGTTTTAAATATCTAACATACGTATTAGAGAAAGTGATGCAGGATTAACTACGATGGTGAAAAGGTAATAAAATCTAATATTAGGCCAAAGTCAAGTTCGAGCATTGGGCTAGGGTTCGAACGATGCAATGGGAACTCGCTGGAAGCTCGCCGAAGGTAATCAGGGGCTTACCGGGAGCTCGTCGGAAGCTCTCCGAAGGTAATTGTGCACTTGTCGTGAGCTCATCGAAAGCTTGTCAAATGTGATCGGGGGCTCGCCGATCAGGAGCTCGCCAAAGTGTCACGGACAACAATGTAAACAAGGTGTTCGATGAAATGCTTGTGTTAGTCCGTGTCCTTCGATTTAGGTACATATCTTGTACAACAAGAAGCGGGCTTGCAGTAGGCTTGGAAGCCCTAGTTTGATTTGCTTTATGGCCAAGTTTGGCTTGTAAATACAAGTGTGTCTTATAAGCACTTGTGGGGGGGCTTCGATCTGTAGTGGACCATTATCCTTTGTGTGCAACCTCTCTGAGTTTGTAATGTCCATGGGTGTAATTTGTATTTTGGCTTTATAAAGTGTTTTTCTTGAGCAGTTGCTTGTGGATCCCGTGGGAATTGCTTCTTTTGGCCCGTTTTCTCTTTTTGTAAGTCTGTGGGATTTTAGGAGATCTCGGGAGGGCTGACTGTGACGGACACGCATGGGTGCCGCACTTAGGCAAAATCAGCTAAGCCCGTGACAATGTGGTATCGAGCAGACAAGCACACGCAAAAACACTTGCCATACAAATGTGGGGACCTAGCTAGGTGTGGAGGACAAAGACGCCGAACCGCTTGGGGGAAATGGACATTGAGATGTAGGGAAAGGAGTTGCTGAGAGGAGCGAGCATCTTGGTTTGGCATTCAAGGAATAGCCAACCCCTTTGCGTGAGAGGCACCACGAGGACAAGCAAGCGAAGAAGAATGCGTAGCACACAAAGATTGGGATGGTTGAGTTTGAGCTATAGCTCGACGTTGGCAACTAAACTTGACGGTGCTTAAGGCAAAGCAGGGTGCTTGGTGAAAGATGAGACCGTGCAAGGTGGGAGGTGAGGGGAATTGATCGTCAAGATATGGGGGCTGTGTACCACCGAGGGAGTAGTCAGATTGCAAGTACCAGTGAGTCCCATGAAGGGGACTTAATTAACCGAGCAGGAGAGTTGGACTACTTCAGTGCTCACATTCGCTTAAGGGAGCCGGGCAAGTCAAAGAGGACAAGGCCGAGTAAGCGAACGTTGCTACCAAGGAAGCTAAGGAGAACAGAATCGGCACAAGCCCTGTAACAAGATGGCGGAGGCCATACATGAGAGTTGCAGTCTATCTCTCCGTCGACCAAGGAGAACTGCTAGAAGGACATAGTGGTGTCGAAGCAGGTGGTCGAAAGGGGCGAGGAAGCGACGACGAGTCCAACGGGGCTCAGCTACCCAAAAGAAAAGCGTCGGTTAGAGAGGAGGTGGACTCGGAGGAGCTCCACAGTGCCATAGAGGCAGATCTACCGATCGCGAAGGAAGGGATGAAGATGCAAGGTAACGGATAGTAGTGCTATGGGCTTGGCAGCGCCATGGTATCGCAGATGCGGGACTTCCGTGGAGTCATCAATCCCTTGCTCTCATGAAGGGACATCATTGGTTGTAAAAGGGGCCAAGGAGGTGGAGAATGTAGAGGTAAACTCTAAGTACCAAGATGAGGCAGAAGGGCAGAGGCCAAGAAACTTCATAAGACCGATGTCGATGTGCTTCTTATTCAGATAGCCGAAATTAAGGGACTTCGGGTTGATGCAGGAGGGCTCGACCAAGGAGGCAAGACATGGTATGCCTTTCTACTCAAGAGGAGTAGGCGGCAAAGGTGATGGAGAAGACGGTACAATCCCAAAGGCGACCAGACCTATCAAAGACTTACTCCAAGTTGGGGGACTCCAAGTTGGAGTAAACTTTTTGCTCTTTTCGGGCAAAACTTCTTGCATTCCAGAAGTTCAATGGTAGTGGAAAGGTGAATCACAGTAGCTAACCCAACACAAGGAGTGCAACCACTTCAAGTGCTTCAGAAGTGTGAGCAAAGAGCAGGCGAATGTTAGTACCCAGCTTAATGCATGAAGTACAAACTTGAGGAGGCAGGCGAAATCAAGTAACCTTTGCTAGGCGAAATTGAGTAACCTTTGCCTTCTCAACTCGAGAGAATGGGCGAAACCGAGTACCCCAATTCTCTTAACTTGAGGAGGTGAGCGAAGCCAAGTAACCTTACCTTCTCAACTACGAAGAGAATGGGTGAAGTCAAGTATCCCAGTTCTTACTTATCCAAGGGAGCTCTACACAAGTTCGGACCCTTCAAATAAAGCTTATGGAAGACAATGGTTGTCAAATCCTCACCGTTGGTGATCGGTGCTATTGAGAGTAGTTTTTTCACTTCATTTCCCAATTGATTAAGAGGGTGATGCGAACATACTTGGAAGTGACAACTAACAACGGAAGAAGGTTCAATGGGCAAAGATTATGGAGAAAGGACCTTAAAAACTTCAAAGTCGTGGATATACCGTTAAAGCTCCAACAAGCATCTACCCAGTTCAAGCAATATGAGTATCTCGACATCGCACATAATAAGGCATGTCTTTTCATTCATCGAGGGATCCGCGAGAACCAATAAGGATCAGCACAACTCAGCCAACCCCACACCGATTCAGTCATTAGTGAGTTGAAGCGATGGCGATTAGAGTTCGACTACTCAACAACAGCGGTGGAGAGCGGCTAGGAGCCAAAGGGGCGTGTTGCAGCCAAAGCAGAAGATTAAAGATTCAGCAAAATGCGAGGAGATGCAACGTCTACAGTGGCTTCGACGAGGACGTCGAAGGAATAAGTGGGGGAGAATGTCACGGACAACAATGTAAACAAGGTGTTCGATGAAATGCTTGTGTTAGTCCGTGTCCTTCGATTTAGGTACATATATTGTACAACAAGAAGCGGGCTTATAGTAGGCTTGGAAGCCCTAGTTTGATTTGCTTTATGGCCAAGTTTGACTTGTAAATACAAGTGTGTCTTATAAGCACTTGTGGGGGGGCTTCGGTTTGTAGTGGACCATTATCCTTTGTGTGCAACCTCTCTGAGTTTGTAATGTCCATGGGTGTAATTTGTATTTTGGCTTTATAAAGTGTTTTTCTTGAGCAGTTGCTTGTGGATCCCATGGGAATTGCTTCTTTTGGCCCATTTTCTCTTTTTGTAAGTCTGTGGGATTTTAGGAGATCTCGGGGAGGGCTGACCTGTGCGGACGGACACGCATGGGTGCCGCACGGCTTAGGCAAAATCAGCTAAGCTCGTGACAAAAGGTAATTAGGAGTTTGTCGGGAGTTCACCAGGAGCTCGTCGAAAGTGATCGAAAGCTTGTCGGGAGTATATTGGGAGTTTGCCAGAAGATGATCGAGAGACTCGCCATGAGTTCGCTGGAGGATACCAGGAAGTTCATCGGGAGTTCGGAAGATCAATTGACATGTCGGACAATAATTATAGTTATATTTGTATGCCTTAGTATATCATAGTTGGCATTTGATTGATTTTGAATCTTAATTGAGTTAGATTGGGAAGGAATCGAAACTAACTCATTGTGAGGCAACCGGGTCTACTTTAGGTTAGATTTAAGTTCAGTTTGAGCTCATTTCGTTGATCTGAAAAGGGGTCAATATGAGGTACAAGTCAAATATGAAACATTGTAGGAAAGTACTACTTTCGGGATTCTGGCGGTAGTACCATCGTCACTTCTGTTTTCAGGATGCTTTCGGTGATAGTGTCATCGGTGGTAGTACCACTAGTACATAACATTTATGAGATTGGTTGGATTTTGGCTTCATTTTCTGAAGTCAATTGAGATTATAAATATCTCAAGTATTCTTTTATTCGAGAGTAAGAAAGTGCATGAGAAAGAGGTGAAAATTATATGAAAAAGATTGTAAAATTTTAGAGCTTCCCTTAAGTGCTTCAAGTGTTAAGTAAGTCTAAAGGAAGAGGAAAAAATTTGTAAAGGTTCCTCTCTTGAACTTGTGAAAAGCAGAGAAGTGTAAGGGGTCTAGTCTTCACCTATGAAAGAAGATCTTTAGTGGACTCCGGTGAGCCTCGACGAAGGAGGACTTTGAAAAGTGGACATAGGTCAAGTTTTGACCAAACCACTATAAATTGTGAGTCTTATCTCCTTGTTTTTATTTTAGCATTTATTAGCTAAATCAAAAATTTTGATCTTAAGTTTGAATTGTTCACGTATTCGAATTCCATAATTTTACTTACGCAAAGTTTTTCTAAATCAAGTTTAAATTAACCCTTGCACTAATTCACCCCCCCTCTTAGTGTCAACTTGATCCTAACAGTTGATATAAAAGTGAGGTTATACTTAATTGGATTAACACTCAAGTGAGTAAATGATTTCGTTTGGCATGAACGAGGGATATTCTATTGCACATCCTCCTATGTCAATGGGACGAATTACACTTATTAAAAAACTAGAATGCATATCTTTTTTTATTTCTATGGTGTTTGATTTATGGCACATTGTTGAAAATAGTTTTAAGAAGTCTTCCAAACCTCTAAATGAATGGAATGATTTGGAAAAGAAGAATTTCTTTTTAAATGCTAAAGTGATGAATGTTTTATTTTGTGCTCTTGATAAAAATGAGTTTAATCGGGTTTCTACATGTGATTTGACTTTTGATATATGACATATATTAGAAATCACATATGAAAGCATAATTAAATTAAATGAATCAATGATTGAAATGACTTACAAAAATGAACAAGAAGAACACCTTCCAAAGAACAAGAAGGATTTGACATTGAGAACACAAAAACAATACCTTCTAAAGAACAAGAAGGAAACTGAACTAAGAATGATAAATGACTCCTCGAGTGATGAGAATGATGAATTTAAACTTATGACAAAAGAACCAAATAAATTATTAAACAAAAAAATGAACTTAAAATAGATAAAACTTTTTGCTGTGAATGCAAGAAGCCGGGGCACTCTGAATATGAAAACCGCAACTAAGAAGAAGTAGAGAATCTCGCGCTTATGGCCATTAACAATGAGGTAAGTAAATCTTCCGAAGACTCATTTATTTTTGATGAATTATTAAATATATTTCATGAATTATTTGTTGAGTATAAAAAATTTAGCAAAACTTATAAATTACTTAAAAAAGATTATACATTACTTTCTTATAAACTTGAAACTTTGAATGATGCATCAACAACTTGTACCTCATGCTCGAAATATGAAATGCTAAATAAAATTGAAAAAAATATGATGTTAAAACAAATCTTAAAGAAGTTTAAGATATGTAACAAATCTCTAAATATGATCCTTGCTAATAAGGATCATGTTTAAGTAATGTATTGGTTTTGTAGCTAACAACCAACAAAAGCCAACTATCTTTGATAGAAGACCTATATTAAATTCTGCATTCGAAAACAAATGTAATTTTTATGATAGATGTAGACACTTTGCCTATAGTTGTTTATTTAGAAAGTATAGTTCACATAAGTTAATTTGTATTTCTAAAGGAACCATAAATAACCAAAAGCCATTAGTGAAAATGGGTAGAACTTTTCATGAGGGACCCAAAGTCAAATGAGTACCTAAACCAAAACCCCCCATTTTATCTCCTAACAAGGCTAGGAGCACTAAATGATATCTTGGAAGTTGATGCTCAACACACATGACTTGAGAAAAATCCTTTTTAAGCTCACTAGCCTAAACAACGGTAATAAGAAAAATTCTTAAAATTAAAATTATTGTAACGAATCTTTTGATGGTTCATTGTTATACAATTAATCTTGATATTGTATAGCTAGAATATACTATTACAAAAATGAACTAGAACTAAAGAACCTTAGTTGTTTTTAATGATTTATATTGAAATTTATGAAAAGGGATTTTGATAATATTATGTTGGTTGATTTGAATGTAAATGTTAATGTTGAATGATTGACTTGAAATATGATTGAATGTTAGATTATTCTTGAATTTGAGCATAGAATAAAATAAAAATGGAGAGAAAAATCGTGCTTCATTTTTTAATATTTTTAAAATATTAAAAATATTTTTGAAATGAGAATGAAATGAGAGTAACTCATTTCACTAAGTCTAAAGAGTTATACTCACTAAAAAAAATCATTAGAATTAAAATGAATTGAAGCTTTTGTTTAAAAAATATTATATGGTAATAATCTTGATGATTTCTTTCTTAAATAAAATTTGATTTTTGGTCTTAAATGACTATACATTAATTTGGAAAGCATTCTTGAAGCAAATCACATGAAACAACTAAAAAAGAAATAAATATCTTTTTGAAAATATCTTTATCCTATCAAGCCTTCAATAAGAGATAAAAGGATATCATTATTATTGAATCTCTTAAACTATAAAAATGATTTGATGATTTAAACTTTTAAAAAAATATTTTCTAGATCATGACCTTGACATCTTGAAAATTATAATTTGAAGATCTTCATATATATCAAGATCGTTCACTATGACTCCTTCATTTTATTAAAAAGAATTATCTTGATAACTTGATATTTTTGTCTTTTCGGAATTATAACTTGATTTTTTTATGAATCATGTTCTTGATAATTTGAAATCTCTTATACATGAATTTAGATCTTTCATTCTTCTATATCTCTTTTTACAATTTACTATAGAGAAGTTTTTCATCCTAATCATGATCTTGACTTCTCAATGTTTATAACTTGATAATCTTTTATGAATTAAGATTTCGCTTACTATTTGATCTCGTAAGATTCCTTTTTATTAGCTAAGAGGAGATTTGTCAAATTAAATCATGACCTTTGATATTCATGATTTGATATCATTCATGTCATAATCTATTTATGATTTCCTTGTATTCTTAAATGATATATCCAATCACCAAATTGATAATTCTTAATATTTTTCATGTTATCAATATTTGTCATGATTTGAAAAACTAATGTATAAGAAAAGATTTTGTATCATTGTATTCTTTCATTCTTTTTGACAAATGTCAAAGGGGAAGATAAAATTTGCTATCTTGCAACAAAGCCAATGAATGAGGAACAACTTGATTTCATTAGAAGAGAATTAGGTATGTTAAATTTTCCAAATAAATGAGTTGCTATTACATTTTTTGGATTTCTTGATTTTTCCAAATTGAGCTTCTTCTTAAATTTTATATGAATCTTTTGAATGCATGACATAATTCTTTCTTCTTGAAATTTACAAATAAAAATGTGATCTTTGATCTTTCAAAATGATTTCACATCATTCTTTTCTCTTAAAATTTACAAAAGAAAACATATTTTGATTCGTGCATTCTTGAATTTAAAAGTGATGGGTTCTTTTGATTTCAAGTTTGCTTTATTTATCTTATGGCATATACATAGGGGGAGTTAAGGTTAACTCTGTCATCAAATGATTGTCATCATCAAAAGGGGGAGATTGTTGAATTTCATATTTTGATGATGAAATCAATTGATTGGTTTTAATTATCTAATATATGTGTTAGAGAAAGTGATAGAGGATTAACTACGATGGTGAAAAGGCTAATCTAATGTTGGGCTGGAGTCAAGCTCGGGCATCGGGCCGAGGTTCATACGATGCAGTAAGAACTCGTCGAGAGATCACTATAAGCTGGCCGAAGGTAATCAGGAGCTTGCAGGGAGTGTTGGAAAATCTCAGCGGGAGCATCACATATGTAGTAGAAAATCAAAATGAAAATAAGTTTCCCATACAGATCAAATCGTCGTGCAAAAGATTGGATCGTAAGAAAGCTATAAAAACTAAAAAAAATCACATTATATATGCGATTATTTTACCTAAGGAGATCATATATCCCTATTTTTCAAATCTGGATTGAGAGGGTGAAGGAGGTCAAGCGTCCTCCTCTAGCAGTATCCACACGATAAATCTCTATAGCGAAACTCCTCCAATCAGATCTTGCAACTCTTGTGTAGATGAAGGAAGGAGAATATGAGGAGGCCAAAGCCATAGCATATCAACCATGAACCTCCCTCTTATTTATAGAGCCACAAAAAATCTTAGGGGTCCTACCTTAGTGAGTATTGGATCTCCATCCAATTACCCACTAACCTTATATTATTGGATCTCTATCTAATAATCTCCTTTTGCCTCTAATTAGGCCTCATACAAGGAGCCAATTAGTGTAGAGTCTCATCTAATTAGAATATGGGCTAATTGAATCTATATCTAATTCTCTATTCATTGAAGCATCCACCATGTGTGTGTGACCCTCTATGCATGATACTGAAAGTGGATGATCTTCTATTGATACTCAATTGCTTTTGTAAAGTTGGCTACCAATCTTAATAATCGGTTGTAACAAATTTGGAACTTTATAAATCTATAAGTCTGGCGTCAAAGAAAGGAGTACTCAAATAAGACATCTTTAGTATCTCAAGTCTAAGAACTAGATACATAACTATACTATATCCTTAGTATCTCCACACAAGTGGCTATGAGACCAACCACCTCCATCATATAGATGGGTATATAGTACACCGGTCTGTCCGATTATCTCGATGTCCCTTTCGAGTAACCTATGACCGGGATTATTTAGGATCTGTATTTAAAGGTGAATCGATCTCATTATTGTGATCTCATCATGATTCAATTCCTATTGCACAGAACCAAGGACATCATAATATATATATATATATATATATATATATGCAACATATAATATAATATGAGAATATACCAATAATAATTATAAGCAAAAAGATCATACAGTGTGTCACACGTATCATCACTCACGTGATTGGCTTGCAGGGTACTTGTAACTAGCAATCTCCCACTTGACCTAAAGCCAACACCTATGTGTTTGATCCCTATCAGACCCATGTGATGCTTAAATACAATTTGAGCAAGCGACTTCGTTAGTAGATCTGCAATGTTATCTTCAGATAGAACTCTTTACATTACTATATCTTTAAGGGTTATGGTCTCTCTAATTAAGTGAAACCTCCTAAGAATAATTCTGATAAGACCTGGGTTCCCTTGTTAAAGCTATCGCCCTGTTGCTATCGTAGTATATGGGAATCAGCTCTACGTTGCTCGGTACGACTCCTAAATCCCTGATGAAGTTCTTCATCCACAGCCCTTCTTTTGATGCTTTTACTGCAGCAATGTATTCCACCTCTATGGTCAAGTCAATAGTAGTATTTTGCTTGGAACTCTTCCAGCTTACTGCTCCTCCATTCAGGGTAAAAATATACCTTGAGTTTGACTTGCCATCATCAATGTCAGATTGGAAACTCGAGACTGTGTACCCCTTAACCTGGAGACTACCTTCTCCATATACCAATAAAAGATCCTTAGTCCTTCTCAAGTACTTAAGGATACACTTTACTATCTTCCAGTGTTATAAACTTGGATTCGCTTAATACCTGCTCATGACACTCAAAGTATATGCTATATCAGGCCTGGTACATAGCATAGCATACATGATAGACCCTATCGCTGAGGTATAGGGTATCCTATTCCCTTTTTTCAAGAGTCTTTGGGGACATACTCCTAGAAAGTGAAATTCTATGTCTCATCGGTATGAGACCTCTCTTCGAATTATTCATATCAAACCTTTTGACAATGGAGTCTATGTACCTAAACTAGGATAAACTAAACATCCTCTTGGATTTATCTCTATAGATCCAAATCCTCAAAATATAGGATGCTTCCCCTAGGTCTTTCATGGAGAAGTTTTTGGATAACTAACATTTACTATGGAGAGCATTCCTACATCATTCCCAATGGTTAGGATGTCTCTTTGGATAAAGTAACCTGCATACTTTATCTGGACTCTCTTTGGATACGGATCCCTCTAGATGTATCATATACAGTTTCAGACTCCTCGAGATTGTCATACTTTATCTGGACTCCTCGATATTGTCATTAAGAAATATCGTTTTCACATCCATCTGCCAGATCTCATAATCATAATATGTTGCAATGGCCAAAAGAATTCTAATGGATTTAAGCATGGCTACAGGTGAAAAGGTTTCATCATAATCAACTATTTGTCTTTGATGATATCATTTAGCTACTAGTCTTGCCTTATAGGTCTCTACCTTTCCATCTACTCTGATCTTCCTCTTAAGGATCCACTTGCACCCGATGGGTATAATACCCTAAGGTGCATCCACAAGGTTCCAAACCTTGTTAGAATACATGGAATCCATCTCAGAATTCATAGCTTCTTATTACTTCCCAAAGTCTATACTCATAATAACATCCTCGTAGGTCTAAGGATCAACATCTTGAGAGTCCTCTCCATTGATATGTCTTATATATCTTTCATGAGGGTGAGATACTTGTGTGCTAGGTACCCGAATAGACTCGGACTCTAGAATGGTGCTTGAGCTAGGTTCTCCAACCTCGCTCAACTCTATCTCACTCCCACTTTTTCTACCAAAAATATGTTCCTTCTTAAGGAACACAACTCTCTTAGCAACAAAGACCTTTCGATCCTCGGGATGATAGGAATAATACCCACAAGTTTCCTTAAAGTATCCCACAAACTTGTACCATTCTGTCTTAGACTCCAACTTCTCAGGATTGTATCTTTTAACGTAGGCAGGATAATCCCAAATTTTAACCATCTTAAAATCAAACTTCTTTCCTTTCCATATCTCATATGGTGTAGACACTATCGACTTTGATGTAACTCTGTTCAGAAGGTAAGTTGTGGTCTCTAGGGCGTATCCCCAGAATGAGATGGGTAAGTTAGCCAAACTCATCATAGACCCACCATGTCTAACAGTATGCAATTCTCCTTTTTGATACACTATTGAGCTTAGGTGTATAAGGAGGTGTTCACTAGGATAGAATCTCATTGTCCTTAAGGAAATGGGTGAACTTCATACTCAAGTACTCTCCTCCTCGATCTGATCAAAGAGTCTTAATACTCTTTCCAATCTGGTTCTCGACTTCATTCTTATATTCCCTAAATTTCTCAAAGGCCTCGAACTTATACTTCATCAAGTATACGTGTCCATACCTAGAGAAAATCATCAGAGAATGTAATGAAGTATAAGTAACCACCTATAGCCTGTACACGGGATTACATACATCACTATGTATGAGTTCTAATAACTTAATAGCTCTTTCTCTAGTTCCACTAAAAGGAGAGTTGGTTATCTTCCCACGAAGGCAAGGTTCATAAGTTGCATATGACTCATAGTCAAATGGATCTAAGTATCCATCTTTCAGTAACTTTTAAATCATTCCCTCATGTTTGTGACCTAGCCTACAATATCATAGACATGCATTATTCACCTTATCTCTTTTCCTCTTAGATGTATTTATATTCATGATGTCGAGAGTAGTCTAACACCTATAAGCCATTTATTATGGCCCCTCTAGTGATATCTCATCATCCATAATTACTGAACAACTATCGTTCTCAAAAACTAATTTATATCCACTAATTGTCAAACAAGAGATGGAAAGAATATTTTTGACAAAATTGCATGCATCTAATACAATAATAGCTTCACCAGGTAGATGTAGGGTGACCTCCCTAACATCAACTACAATAACTCTTGCTTTATTCCCTATCTTAAGGTTCATCTCACCTCTGGCCAATCTCCTAGGTCTTGCCAGAACCTTCAATGATTACAGATATGATAAGCACTCTCGATATCCAACACCTATGTGTTATCATAAAAATATGGCAAGTGGAGGCTGATCATAAGTATACCTAAAGCTTCTCCAAGCTTTTATTTTGCCTTATCTACAAGGTAGTCCTTACAGTTCCTCTTTATAATGCTCATCTTGGCCTGAGTGGAAGCACTGCCCTTTGTCCTTTGTCGAGTCTTTTTTGGCAACCTTTGCCTTACTCGGTCGTTCTTTATCCTTACCCTTCTTAAGGGTCTTACTAGCCTTCCTTTTCTTCTTGGTCTCACAAATATAGAGAACTGACTTCTCTTTCTTGATATGCTCTCAGCTTCCCTCAACATATTGAGGAGCTTATATAGAATCACCTCAAACTTGTTCATATTAAAGGTAATAATGAATTGTGAAAAGAAATCTGATAGAGACTGAAGTATAAGATCAACACGCAAGTTATCCTCTAAGACTATCTTTATACTTCACAGAGCGAGCGATCTCATCCTCGCTTATCCTTTCCTCTAGCGTGGGCACAATCGTGTTAAGGACATAAATAATTTTCTCCTTCGTGAGAATAATTCTCAAATTATGGAGCTAATCTATGTAATTTGGATCGGTGAGGCGGTTACCATCAAGTATGCCACGTAGGAGGTTTGTGAGTAACATATTTTTAACAAATAAGATATAGCACAAATAAATAACATGTATATTTTGTAAAAAAATTAATTAAGATATGGACTTCTATCTTAATGTACTCTCATTATTTTCCTAGTGAATCATGTGACGCCCTCGACTCGTGAGACGGAAGTCTCCGGTTGACTCCTAGTGGAGATTGAGATCCAATTGGCATCTTAATACAACCTCGAGGGACTTGACCAATTACACTAAGCCCAAAAGGTAGGCAACTCTTGCCAATCACAACTCGTTATGATTCCCGTCATGTTCAGCTTTCGAATCATCATGGTCTCAAGGGACTCAGCAAACCATGATGTTCAGTTAGGTCATCACCATCGTTACAAGATAATTCTAATTTGATGATATACCCTCGAGGGACTCGACCAAGCATACCATGTCCTCAGGTCACCGGTGACGTCTCTATGTCGTAGGCAAGATCTCGATCACATAGATAGGTGAGTCTCGAGGGACTCGACCACCTCAACATATCTCGTGATTCAATTTCTTCCAATAACGATGAAAGGCCACGTGGGTCAATCTTATTGCCTTATGCTTACCGACTTAATATTATTGTAGGAGGGGTTCTTGTTTTTTATCAGTCTTGTAATATGTTGTGTCACACACATACATATTTAATATATATCTACATCACATGCAAATATATATATCTAGTAGGTGTATAACACATCACATATTCAAGCTACACCGGATGATCATGAGTCATCACCTAATATGATTAAGCCTGAGCCAATGGGCCACTCACAATAGGATCTATGTGTGCATCGGTGCATCTCCATGCCCTGTGATCATTGATCTCATTATCATCAGTTCTGTCGGATCCTCATTGCACCACCATACGTTGTGATCTTCTGCCACGGCATCGTGGGTCCCGCTATCACCTCCATGCTCTCGTCGCGTCTCTTCATATAATTGTAAAATAATCACAAGCATGCAATCTTAACAATAAATGAGAAAAACGGAGGCTCGTAGAACCCAATAATAATAATAATAATAATCATAATCATAATTACATATATCACAACACATGACTCATGATCATCCATCCACATTATACATCACATGTACATCACATCACATATAGGATTACTAGATATATAATAATTAATTAAATTATTTAATTAACTATTTTTTGGAAATCAGGACATGCTCAAAATTTTTTAAATTATCAAGGGTATTTTTAAAATTCTGGATAAGAGGACAATCATTGGAATTTCTAAAATTATTGAGGGTATTTTTGGTATTCTGGGCATAGGATGGAAACTTAAATTTCTTAAATTCTAAGGGACATAAATGTCTATTTACCAAAAAGAAAACCCTAACCCTTTATGCCATCATCCAATCACCGTCGCGCAGCGGGTGCCACTAATGGTTGCCTTGCCCACGCCGCGTGGCGGCACCACTACCCTCGAGTGGCACCTCGGCGGGTGGGCACCGCCTCTATGGGTGGTGTGTGCCTCTACGACCACGGCGAGCGCCTTGGCGCCGCTGCCATAACGACCACTGTGGTGTCACCTCTTGCTTCCTTCATCGAAAACGTAATGAATGCATAGAATAGTTCTACATGATTCAATCTCATCACACACAGTTCAAAACCAATCTTTCGAATGAACAACCTTGGCTTTGATACCACTTTTGGGGAACCTCAGCGGAAGCATCACATGTACATTGGAAGATCAAAACGAAAATAGGTTTCCCACGCAGATCAAATCATCGTGCAAAAGATTGGGTTACGAGAAAGCCACACAAAAAAAAATCATATCATGTAAAAGATTATTTTACCTAGGGATATTGTATATCAAGCATCCTCCTCTCTAGTGATATCCATACGATGGATCTCTGTAGCGAGACTCCTTAAATCAGATCTCGCAACTCGTGTAGAGTAAGAGAGGATAATATAAGGTGGTGGCCAAAGTTATAGCCTATCAACCATGAACCTTCCTCCTATTTATAGAGAGCCACCAAAAATCCTAGGGGTCTTACCTTAGTGGGTATTGGATCTTCATCTAATTACCCATTAACCTTGCATTATTGGATCTATATCCAATAATCTTCTTTGACTTCTAATTGGGCCTCATGCAAGGAGCCCATCAGTATATAGTCTCATCTAATGAGAATAGGGGCTAATTGGATCTCTATCTAATTCTCTATTCATTGAAGCATCCACCATATGTGTGTGACCCTCTAGGCCCGATACTAGGTTGGCCATGAGTCATTCTCATAAGAACTCTTTTTGATATAGTGAATTATTATCCCCATAATAATTCACTTGACTCATCGACTATGGACGTACTAGGCCACTACGCCATAGTCCTTAGATGGTACGGGATCAAATCTATCGACCTATCGATCCATAATTATCGTGTATCTATAATCTCTCATCTAACTAATATCCCAAGATCATATCTGGATATGATACTATTAGGTCACATACGAAATCCATCATAATCTTACTCTAATTGGATTCTTTAAGAAAACTCCTCTCTCAATCCGAATAATCATGACTAGGGATTTGTCTAAGAAAGCATATGGGATATTCCTCTCATGATACCGAGAGTGGATGATCCTCTATTGATATTCAATTGCCTTTATAAGGTTAGCTACCAATCCCGATAACCAACTGTAATAGATTTGGAACTTTCCATACTTATAAGTCGACATCAAAGAAAGGAGTACTCAAACAAGACATCATTAGTGTCTCAAGTCTAAAGACCATATACACCACCGATATTATTAAATCGTTATTTAACATTATGTATCATTAACCATACATCATTCCATAAGCGGATCAATCGGTGAACTTATTCTCTAATGAGCACCTATACTATATTCTTAGTATCTCCACACAAGTGGCTATGAGACCAACCGCCTCCATCATATGGATGGGTATATAATACATCGATCCGTGTTATTTTGATGTCTTTCTCAAGTAACATATGAGATTATTTTGGATTTGGTGAATTGATCTTATTATTGTGATCTCATTATGATTTGATTTCGATTTCAGAACCAAGGACATCACAATATATATATAATATATAATATAATGTGAGAATATACTAATAATAATCATAAGTAAAAGATCACACAACATGTCACACGTGTCATCACTCACGTGATTGGCTTATAAGGCACCTATAACTAGTAGGGAGCTCACCAGTGATCAAGAGCTTGGAGTGCATTGGGAGTTCACCAAGATGATCGGAGACTCACCATGAGTTCACTAGAGGATACCGGAAGTTGGGAGTTCGGAAGATTAATTGACATGTTAGACAACAATAATGGTTTTATTTGTATGTCTCGATGTCGTAGTTAGCATCAATTGATTTTGAGTCTTAATTGAGTTAGATTTGGAAGAAATCTAAACTAACTCAATGTGAGGCAACCGAGTCCACGTGAGTTGGATTTGACTTGAGTTGAGCTTATTTTGTTGATATAGAAAGAGGACAACATGAGATACAAGTGAAAAAGATAGAAAAGTACTACTTTCAGATTCTCAATGGTAGTACAGATGGATGAGTACCACGTGATGATAGTATTGTCTTCTCTCTTTATTTTATTTCAGTATTTATTAGCTAAATCAAAATTTTCGATCATAAGTTTGAATTACTCAAGTATTCGAATTCCAAAAGAAATGCTTGATTTCGCATTTTACTTGAGCAAAGTTTTTCCAAATCAAGTTCAAATTAACCTGCACTAATTCACCCTCTTAGTGCCAACTTGATCCTAAAGATAATGTAAGAATGGGATATGAGGACGTAAGTATAAAAGATCATAATATTTTATTATTAAGCAAAAGAATTTTAATGTCAAAATTAAAATCAAATAATAATATATCTAAGCACCTTTCTATTTAATAAAATATTTTCTCGATTTATGAGTACACCATCATCGATTCGAGATCTATAGTGATGTCGATTTGTAAGGAGAACTAGATTCACATTCTCCTATCTTCTTATCCTTCATAGAACTACTATAATCAATGAATTTAGGGACAAAAGAATATCTATACACATGATCGTAATCTCTCATTGACCGATTCACATGACTAAGGGAATTGAGAGAAGATATATAATCTCTCAATCATGTCACGTATTCACACATTCATATACCAAAATATCTATGCATCTATTATATATTTATATTATTGTTAAGTCATTAGGAGATTCTATCTATATATATGCAAGAGTAGAAGGTCTAGAATAAGTAATTAGGAGAGTTTCTCCCATTAAGGTCATTCCTAGGGAATATTATCATAATTAAACTTGATTTCTATTAGTCGATAACCGTAATTAAGATTCAATCATAACCATAATATATCTTATCTAATTAGATAGGACCACATAATCTAACATTCTAAACCATTAATTGGTAAGATACAAAAGTTTTTAAAAATTAAAAAATAAATAAATAAAATTTAGTAGAAACTAATTTCCGATTGGATTCTAAGATTTTTTAAAAATATTCTATATGTACTCGTGAAATTTATAAAATAAGATATTAAGTCTAATAAATATAATAATACTACATTAAGTCTAACTAGTAATACGAGTCATAATGGGTATATGTCATTAATGTCATACTTCTTTCTATATACCACAACATAGATTTATTAAATTTAAGAACCTTTATATACAACTTTCAAAAGCTTGTTTAAGGTCATAAATAAATTTCTTAAATTTACATACTAAATTTTATATTTTTTATTTTCTTTGTGAATTATTTATGTTAACACATATAAATCTAGATCCCCAATAGAAAAACTTATTTTCACATCCTTATGATGTAACTCAAAATCATCACGAGTCACTAATGTTATAATGATTCTTAATGAGTTTATTTTAAAAAAATAAAAAAATCTCATTGTGATTGATGCATTCTTTATGAGTAAAACTTTTAACTACTAGCTTGACTTTATATCGTTCGATATTACCCATTGAGTTATGCTTATGTAATAGACTCATTTATAATTATTGGGTAATTTGATGAGTTTTGAGACACCATTTTGGTATTTAAGTTTAACTCTTCTTTATTATGTATATCACTTTTCTGAATCATTATCTTTTATGAAAATAATGAGGGATCCATTTGATTCCTATATTATAATTTAATTCTTGTAGATGTACCACATAATGATTAAGAATGACAAGGTTCTTTTTCTTTTGAGATATTATTAAAACTATTGATTATAGTTATTTCACAGGATTCCTGTTATGTGGGAGTTCACTAATATCATTTTGTTGTTTATCTTTATCAAATCATTTAATGATTTGAGAAATAATAATCTCTTGAATAAAGAAGTATCAACTTGTATCTTTTTAATGTCAAGATTAAAATTTTAAGATTTTTATTCCCATTGATTCTATATTTTCTAGGAATCTTATATTACTATATCTAAATATCCACGTACTATAATTAGGATAATAAAATATATACTTTTTATTTTTAATAAATAGTAAAATATTCCTAAATAATCTTTGAATTCAATTTATATTTATGTGAATTGAATATAGGATAATCCTAAATATGTAAATATCTTAAGCTAGATTTCCTATCAGTCATAACTTGATGGAATTAACTTATTAAGAATCATATTAAAGATATATATAATCATCCTTAGAGCTTCTTCTTAGATTGATTAGGGTATAGAATGATAACTCATCATGCTCCTGACAATATCCAAAAAAATAAGATTTACTTTTCAGTAATCCTATTCTATAATGGCATATATGGTAATTATACTAAGCATATATACCCTAATTTTTCAGGGTTCAAACAAAAGAATTAGAATTATGATCAAATTCATCATAACTACCAAAAAATTTATTACCCCTATTAGATCTAATAATTTTAACTTTTCTTATTTAATTATCTCTCAACTTTATTTATGTATACAAAATATTTCAACAATTTGAGACCTGAATTAGGTTATCTATAAAGGTGATACAATATATCTCCTCACTAAAACCAAAACATGAAGTGACCTATAGATATAAGCATATATAGCTCAAGGAGTTTATGAAACTATATTTCATCCTAATATTTAATTAAAAATCATTGTAAAGCATTTATATTAATTCTATATAAACTATCATATTTGAAGATTAACTTTTATAAAATCATACTAAGTTTATGACTATTAAGAGAGAAACAATATCTTAACAATTCTAGATAAAGAACCTAAATTTTTAGAATTTTAAGAGCATAGCACGTATCCTCGAGATCCATCAAATAAATTATCTTTAGGCATAAGCGATAAGTACCAAATATTATCACTTTCATTTTAAGATGATTCCATAGAATGATGAACATTTTATTCCCTTTTAGTTTTTCATATTAAAATGAATCTCTATTATTGGTAACAGATGTTGAAGCGTCAAAATTAGTCCACCAAGTATTAGAAAAGGATTTCTATAGTATTCGATTTTAAATATAAAGATCAGACTTATACCTTTTTTTTTCAAACCAAACCTTATAGTTCTTCTTCGTATCATTTTCCTTACCACAAGAGTAGTACATTACTATGAAGATTTTTTTTATGAGTTTATATAGTATTTATAGACTCAAGTGATTAATCCTTCAATTTTTTTTATTGTTACATACTCCTTGAATAGTATCCAAAATATTGAGTCTTTTCTACTTTAATTTGAATTCTTTCTAAATACATATATTAGTTGGCTCATTTAATTTTTATTTATCCTTAATTTACTAAGGTAAATTTCAAATGAGTCAAAAAAAAGAATAAATTATACTAGAAAGGACTCAATTACAGTAATACTCAATGTTGTTGAGCTTATAATTTTGCTAGTGGATATAATCTTGAATTTCTCAAATATTATCATACTATTATTTTGTCATTTCTTTCATTAATATATCAACCAATAACTTGTCAGTAAGTTTAAATTAATCTTTAAAATATTCTAGTGAGCTAATTATAGACTATATTAAAATCTAAATATTGTTAGTAATTGTCATAAAACTAAGTCTTTTAGGTATTTTGTGATCAATTATCTTAATTATTTATTATATAAAACTTTTAGTAATTAAGTCTATGATCCTTTTAACGACTCCGATCAAGTTCTAACACACTCAATATAAATTGCATATGCTCAAACCAGTTAATCCAAAAAAATATAGGGATATTTACAAGAATATAATAAACGAGGTATCATTGTGATAATATAATTAATACTTTGAGTTTTCTTAATAAATATTAAACTATTAATATTATCTCTATTTTATGTTTGGGTAAAATATTGATATATCTAATTTTTGTACAAAATTATTTATAGAGAACTGATATCATTCTCATGGAATAGTAATGCTACATTTGGATATAAAATCCTAAACTACAAGGAGATCCAAAATAGTATCATCCTATCTCATCACATAATTAAAATGTATTCTCCTTTAGATAATCTAAATCTCTTAATCATATGTATTATTTTGAATATTATCTTTTTTAATATCATTTAGGACTAATTTCTTAATATAATTTTATAAGTTATTGGTCTAAGCTACTTTGGTGGCCATAAGACCAATACAATAATATAAAATATAATTTAAAATATTATATAAATGATAAGATCTTTATTATAATTCATATCTCGTAAGTATATTGTCTAAGCTACGTTGGTAGCTACTGATCATATAAAGCATAGAGATATGAGTTATAAATAATATTCATAATATTTTTAAGTTAATTTATATCAAAATTATTTCAAATAATAATCATAATAAATATTGAACATTAATTAATAAAAAACTTATATGATAACTATAATCATGATAAAACATAAATCATATTTTAATATAAAAATAAATATTTTCATAATTTTAATAAATATCTAAGAACAATAATTAAATTTTTATTTATCACATACAAAATATATTCAATAAGTCATAGGAGAAGACTATAAAAGAAAATCATAATTTTATATTTTTTAATTTTATATGAAACCATATACTAGTCAGTTTTATTTAATTAGATAAATCCAGAATTGAACTAAACATCTGTCAATCAAAAATAAAAATGATAAAAAAATAAAAATTATTTTTTCTAGAATTTGATCAAGATTTGATTGATCGAATCTAAATCTAATTAAAATAAATAATAAATTTTATAATTTGATTAAAATAAATTAAGTTAGTTAATTTTATAATTGAGAATATAAATAATAAATTTTAAAATTTGTAAGGGTCAAACTATTATTTTGATATAAGATAAATAACAGAAATTTATAATTTCCGAGGGGTATAATAAAAAATAATTTAAAGGATATAGCTTGAAATTTTATAATTTATGAAGAATAAAACTGTCCTTATGAAGAAATGGTCGCCTGCTAGCTTAGCGAGGCGCGTACATCATGTACAGACAAGGTTTTATTTTGAATTTAATTTATATTGACCAGAGGAAAATTGGAAAATAAAATATTGCACTTTAGATCCTTTTGGCGATGTCTTACACTTCACGCTGCTTCAGGTGGATCTCCTCTTTGGATGATGATTAAACTATCCTATGTGGATCGTTGACCACTGCACAAGGAGTCATAAGCAAACCTCATGCCACTATGCAAGGTTACATACTATAATTATATGTTGTCATAATTTTGCCTTTTCTTTTCTACAGTGATCATTCGACCTGAGAAAAAAGCTACATGATGGACGCATGGCCTTATCGACTCCCTCAATGTTTGATTGTACAAAGGACCCTGATCTAGGCCATTGCCAATTCTACAATTCCTGGATTAAATTTCTACTAAGAAGAAACTGACATGGGTCACCAACCAATCCTAAGTACTTCAAATCATGTGGCGATTGTCTCTCTCTCTCTCTCTCTCTCTCAGAAGAAAAACAAAAGACTGTGATAAGGTATCTACTGAAACAAGTTTTGTTCCCTCAATATATTGGAAGGAGCAGCTTTTAGATGCTACATGGTAATCTGTGATACTACGGGATACAAGTCACTAGGGGTGTTGTTGCTAGAACGTAGCAACGCACAGCAGCATCATCTCACCGAAAAAGGGGAGCTCCAACAAAAGAAGACCTCCATGCTTTGCAACTATTCCGACTCTGGCTGCAAGAATCACTATAGCAATCGGCTCGTTATTATAGTCTTCAACCTTATATCCAAGACGTTCAATGCAAGGCTCTGCTACTTAAAACACGTCTTCCTCCAAATAGGTGACAAGAAAATAACAACCGCGACCGCCTGAACTGCAACAAAATACTTTCCCCTTGCCCTCCATAGGAAAGATTCTTACCGCCTCGCCTTTTGTTTCTTTGGCTTGGGTTCACAACCTACGAATGGAGAGCAAGTCCAACAAGATTAGCTTATGGAAATCAGAAAGGGAGAAAAAAATATTGGAATTAGATGTAAAAAAAAATTACTTGCATTGATGTTATTAGTGGATAATTTTCAAAATAATATCCCGAACATACAACCTTCTAAAACTAAATTAGAAGCAACAAACTGTTCTAAAATACAAGCAGCAGCTAATGCACATAATGCTTAGCAATCTCTCACACCATCTGTTTGGAGAATAATTGACTCTCATGGATCCATCTGATGAAGGAGAAGACCTACCTTATTATGTGCCAGTATCAGAGTATACTCATGTTGCTTGAACTGGATGGATGCTTGTTGGAGCTTTAACGAGCATCGCCTCGCAGACTTTGAAGTTTTTAAGGTCCTTCCTCCACAATGTTTGCCCATTGAACCTTCTTCCTCTTTTAGTTGTCACTTCAAAGTATGTTCGCATCACTCCCGCTTTCGATTAGTCAATTAGGAAATAAAGTGAAAAATCTACTCTCAGTAGTACTGATCACCAATGGTGAGGATTTGACAACTATTGTCTTCCATAAGCTTTCTTTGAAGGGTCACTGAACTTGTGCAGAGCTCCCCTGCTGGATAAGTAAGAGAACTGAGATACTTGACTTCACTGTTCTCTTCGTAGTTGAGAAGGTAAGGTTACTTGGCTTCGCTCACCTCCTCGAGTTAAGAGAATTGGGGTACCGCCACTTATTCTCTTGAGTTAAGAAAGCAAAGGTTACTCGATTTCCTACCTCCTCGAGTTTGTACTTTATGCATCGAGCTAGTTACTAATATTCGTATGCTCTTTGCTTACACTCAAGCACTTAAAGTGTTTGCACTCCTTGCGTTGAGTTAGCTCGTGATTCGCCTTCCCACTGCCATTGAACTTTTAAAATGCTAGAAGTTTTGCCCGAAAAGAGCAAAAAGTTTACCCCAACTTAGAGTCCCCAAACTTAGAGTAAGTCTTTGATAGATCTGATCACCTCTGGGATTGTACCGTCTTCTTCATCACCTTTACTCCTCCGAGTAGAAAAGTATGCGTATTACCTACTTTGTTCCTTGGTTGAGCACTCTGCATCAACCCAAAGTCCCTCAATTTCAGCTATGTTGATGAGAAGCCCATCAACATTGGTCTTATGAAGTTTCTTGGCCTCGCCTTTTGCCCTATCTTGGTACTTGGAATTTGCCTTTGCATTCTCCACCTCCTTGGCCCCTTTTACGACCAATGCTCTCCTCTATGAGCAAGGGATCGATGACCCCATGGAAGTCTCGCCTGCGGTACGGTGGCTAAGCCTATAGCCCTACTATCCGTTGCCTTACATCCGTATCCCTTCCTTTGCGATTGGTAGATCTCTGCGACACTGTGGTTCTCCTCAGTCTACCTCCTTTCTAACCGACGCTTTTCTTTTGAGCCCCACCGAACTCATCGCCGCCGCCTTTCGACCACCTGCTTCAATACCACTGTGTCCTCCTAGCAGTTCTCCTTGGTCGATGGAAAGATAGATTGTAACTTCTTATGTATGACCTCCACTATCTTGTTGCAGGGCTCATGCCGATTCTGTTCTCCTTAGCTTCCTTGGTAGCAACGTTTGCTTACTCGGCTTTGTTCTCCGATTGGTCGGGCTCCCTTAAGTGAATGTAAGCACTGAAGCAATCCAACTCTCCAGCAGCTCTGATCATACCTTAATATAATTAAGTCCCCTCCATGAGACTCACTGGTACTTGCAATCTGACTTCGCCTTCGGTGGTACACAGCCTTCATATACTAACGACCAAGTCTTTCATCTGATGCAAGCTTCGATGCATACATATGGAAGACCCGCCTCTGCGGTACTGTGACATTCACTTCTTGAATCCACAGCCCTTCTTGCTATTACATTGTTCACTGAAGTGGAGCTCCTAGTAGCTCCTGATCATTCACATGATCACGTCCCCCTCCATGGGACTCACTGGTCCTTGTACTTAGATTTCTTCCTCGGTGGTACACAGCCCCCATATGCTGATGACTAAGGCTTTTATCCAATGCAAGCTCTTATGCACACATGAATACCCACCTCTATAGTACTATGACATTCCTTGAATCCATAGTACTTCGTCTTGTTGTGTCGTACACCAAAGTGGAGCCCCCAGTAACTTCTGATCATACCTCCGCATGATCTTATCCCCTTGAATCCATAGTACTTCGTCTTGTTGTGTCGTACACCAAAGTGGAACTCCCAGTAACTTCTGATCATACCTCAGCATGATCTTGTCCCTCACGGGACAAGATTGCCTGTATTGCATTGCCACGAACTATTCCACCATGATCCACTGCACCATGTCCCCTCCTGGTGACATCTCCATTGCATACAGATTCTCGTATGATGAACTCGAACTACGACTTCTTTACGTATGGCCTCTACCAACACATCGTAGGGCCTTTGCCATCTCCGATTTTTAGTTCGCTCCCTTGGCACTTCACCTTCATCCATCCACTCTTGGGTCACCCCTGGATGAAGCATAGCTCTAGGATAGTCCATCGCCTAGTAGCTCATGAAGTCCCCTTGACTTTGCTATAATTGGTGCACCATTGTTTGGATCCTGGAACTCTATCCCCTACTAGCACAATCTCTGTTATGCACCATTTGTTCCTAACAACTCGAATGACAACACTATGGCATATTCTTTAAGAGTACCCGCCTCTACGTCCTCTTGCCCTGTGCTAAGGTCTAATGATCCCAACTTTACCTCCGCAAGTGAATCACCTTAGTTACTCTGTTAAATCAAATGCATCTCTAAGGTAGCTTGCATGTGCCTCGAAGCTCCCTTCATCTTTGGCACCATGCAAAATAAGTCTGTCCCATCAGAATGAAGAACCCATGGAATGACATGATCCCACTCTTACCTCTATAAGAGTTCATGCCCTTGACCTCTGTCCAAGGAAAGCTCCATGTCTCCACTCCATGTTCCATCTTCTATGTCGACTCCCTTCATGCGACTTGGATACTTCACCAAGTTCCACCCAAGTCGCTCCGCTCCTCGATTTGCATTGAGTTGATAGTGGCCCTCGCGTCCATCATTCCACAAGTCAGCCATCCGTTGAGTTCAATTTTTGCATCAACTCTAAGTGTGCCTTCATATGATGTTATCTTGGATTGCTCTCCCACTTGATCTCGAAGTGCATCCACCAATACATTACCTCATTCGAGATCATGCGATGACTCTTCGTCACTCACTCAGTCCATTAAGCTTTGTGGAGATATAGCCTTGAGAAACTCTTCCTCAATATATGCACTCTGCATATGATTCTCCTACTAGAACCGGACTTATCCCTCTTGGATATCGGTCCTGTTGGAGCAACTTTTCTCTTTAGATACTTCCCACTGGAAGTTTCAAAGACCAGCATCTCCTTTGGACTACTTTGTCTTGCTGAACAACTTGTGCCTTGTTCTGCCCCCGTAAATGCACTTGCTATGCGACTCTTCGCCAATATAGTCTCTACTGCATCCTTTAGGGTCTAGCAACATGCTAAACTTGTTGCACATTTTAGTCGCCACGACGATTTCCATGTCAAGAGAAAGTTCGATACTCCATGCCGAGTTTCGATCGCCTTGGGATGGCCACGAATACTCATCCGTACAAGCCCTTGCATGAGTCAATCCTTGAGTTAGCAATTTCCCTCACCTCGTGAGTTGCCTCTTTGCCTTGAGCCAAGTTTGGTTGCCAACGCCGAGTTATAGCTTGAACTCAACCATCTCAATCTTTGTGCTATGCATTCTTCGTCCTCATTGTGCCTCTCACGCAGGGGTTGGCCATTCAATGCCAAACACGGATGCCTACTCCTCCGAGCGACTCCTTTCCCTTCATCTCAATGCCCATTTTCCCTCAACGGTTCTTGGTTGTCCTCCACACAACCCATAGGTCCCCATGTTTATATGGCAAGTGTTTACAGATGCTTATCTCGCTCGATACCACAATTTTGTGCTAATTTTGCCAAGTCATGCGTGTCCGTCCGTGAAGGTCAGCCCTCCCCGAGTTCTCCTAGAGTCCCTTAGACTTACAAAAGAGAAAACAGGTCAGAAGAATCAATTCCCACGGGATCTACAAGCAACTGCTCAAGCAAATACTTTATAAAGCCAAATACAAATTACACGCATGGACATTACAAACTGGAGAGGTTGCACACAAAAGATAATAGTCCATTACAGACCGAAGTCCTCCTATAAGTATTTACAAGATACCCTCATATTTACAAGCCAAAATTGACCACAAAGCAAACCAAAATAGGATTACTAAACCTACTACAAGCCCGCTACTTGTTGTACAAGGTATATACACAAACCAAAGGATATAGATAAATACGAGTATTTCATCGAACATCTTATTTATATTATTATCCATGACAAATTGATACTTCAAACTATATATTCACCTTTTAATAATATTAGCAGGTGTAACCGTCTTACAAATAAAATTTAGACTTACGACTTGTCATAACATAGGTAAAAAATGAAGAGGTGTGAATGTTATTTTTCTTTTAATTTAGTCCTTTTGGTTTGATCTGTCACTTGAACATTATGGGATGTAAAAAGTCTACAACTTTAAAAGATTATATGATTAATCATGTCACAAAGTCAAAGGAATAAATCAGCAACTAATAACTATGGCATGTCATGATAAATAAGCAACAACTATTACTGGCAAAACATGAAGGACAGGCGGCATGTCCAATGAAAAAGTGCATCCACACTAGTAGGCTTGAGGAGAAAGGAAACAAAGTCAAAACTCCTTACAGAATCTAATATAATGTTAATCCGATGAAAAAGTGCATCCACCTAAGGTTCTAATATAATGTTAATCCGATGCATAATATATAATTTCATGATAAAAAAAATCATTAAACTATTAGAGTACCTTCCTTAAAAGAAAAAATAGTTGCCCCTAACTTAACAGATAGGGCCTCATATGCTACCTTTGCTTTTCCATAAATCTGTAATGTTAGAAGTTTCAATCTAATGAGTGAAAGATACAGCTTGTTATGAACATCGAACAACAGAACACTTCTAAGAGAAAGATAGGTGTGCAACAGTAGCCACATTGACAAATGAAGCAAAGTGACCAAATGAAATTTAAATTGGTGTGCTTCCTGTAAAGATGAAAGAAAATAGTAAGATAATCATTTACTCTGAATAACCAGATTGCTCATGTGAGTTTAGCATAACAAGAGAGCAAGGATCAATGGAAAGATGTAGGAATCTTAGCAATACTTACAAGGATAAAGAAACTTTAGGCATAACATAATAGTTTTGAAGCATTATAAGTCCATCTCATCTCTTTGATAAATATAACCTCTAGCACATTTTTAGGGGTGTTACAACTACAAATTGAAAACCAGTTGTTAAAAAGCAGACCTCTTCCTCTTTCTCTGCATCACTAAATTTGGTTATTCCATGTAGTTGTTTCACAGTTTTAGATTGCTTCCAGTGAAGAATTTCTTCCAATTGGCCAGGAAAGGTCAGAGAAATACAAAGCATCAGCAATTGTTTGATCACACGCTACCCATCTTTCATACTGTACAGCCTCAGCAAGCCAGGTGCTGATTATCACTTTTGTGCATAACAAATCAGGATAGCAATCCTCTGAAATTTTATTTTCATGTCCAAAATTACAATGTTATCTTCATTCAAACATTTACTAACTCTTCTTTCATTATTGCATGTCACATAATATCCATGCTCAATGTAAGGTACATAATCTGCAAAAGAAGGAAATGCAAATAAGTAAATTGATAAAAACCAGTCAACAGTAGCAAAACTAAACTCTTGACCAATAATAGTTGTCACGCTTGACAATCCAGCAAATGCTTCATTCTCCCGAGAATAGCAATATTAGACCTTTGCTTTACCAAGCTTGAGGATTCACCCCTGCCACATTGGCCTTGATTAGTTGCATTGTAAAGATGTATCATCAAGAATCTATTCAACAAACATCTAGTTATTAGTTATATAAAAAGTTCTCAACTTTACAGAGAGCATATGTCAATTCAATTGACTATATATTGATAGCTTAGGATGCACTGAAGGACTACAAAAAACAATGAAAGTTTTTACTGCAAAAATTTCCATATATCTATACTGCAGATATTTCAAGGTTCCTGTGATACTTGTGGGTTAGGATTTGTCTTGTATTATGCAAATTCTTCCTTTTCTTTTACATAATTCTTATTCCTAAAAAAATGGTTAGAGCTATTCTCTCCCCTCTCTTTCTTTCTCCCTCTAGGCCTCTTCTCTCTCCTCTTGCCTCATTGATGGTTCACAGTGGGTGCCACAACTACGGTGACCCCTGAAGGCAACCTTGCTAGCAATTGAATCTCCTTTTCCTCTTCATAGAATTTTTTTCTTTCTCTTTTGCCATTTTATAGCTTCCTCCTCTTCCTTTAATTGCTCTCTCTTCTTTCTGCTCTGGTTTCCGCTCCTATTTTTTCTCTTGAGGTTGACAAATTGACTAGAGAAAGGTCAATCAATTTCTAAATAAGTGAAACCATTTTTTGTAATCAACGTCTTGATTTGCAATATGACTGAAAAATTGGCTAAAAAAAAGAACTCCTTGGCCGATATTGATCCAGATCACGTTCAGCCAATTCAATGAAGCATGAAAAATTACAAGCTCTGTTTGGTCCCTGTGTGTCTTATCTAACTTGCCAAGTGACTGCCCTAGTACAAGTGAAATGCCACCTAAGTGCCTAACAGGTATGATATACTTGTTAAACATCCATTTGCATACAAGTATGGTCCACCTTAATACAAGCATAATGGATGAAAGAGGAAAAAGGATATCAAACATCCATCCAAAAGTGAGATCTGTCTAGTTTTTGCCATGGAAAATTATGCGCCTTATTCAATCTTAGAACTCAGCCGAGTCTACATTACAAATTACCGTAAGGTTATGTGTAACTGACTTTGTTCATTAACTTTGAGAAGTGGCCATCTTAAATTTGACCACAAGAATCAAAACGACAAATGGAGCCATGGTGTTTCCATTGGAATGCCTAATCAATTTGTGCAGCTTCAATTAGAAGTAACATAGAGAACAATAGTTCTTGGATTTTAATCACAATTCATTAGCCATTTTATTTCAAGTCAAAGAGCAAGACATGAATTACTTTAAGACAAACCAAGAAGATGGAATTTATGCACAGCACGATCAATGGCAAAATCTATGAAAAGTTTGTTCATAAATAATGTCAATTTCAATCATGATCGTTCAACAAAAGGAAGATTGCATGCTACGACATAGAGCATATGGATCTTCATCTGACATATGGTTTACCAAATAAAGATTTTCTATAAAGTTAAGAAAGGCTTTAACCATTATATATATATATATATATATATATATATATATATCTTCAAAAAGCAGTATTGAAAATTTGAACTCCACATTATACCAAACCATTCATGAAAGTACAATGATGAATGAAGTCTCCATAAATTACTACTCATTGGTTTACAAGAATATCGTATGGTTCATATTTGCCACAATTTAACAAGTAAAATGAGACATTGAATTCAAGACACATTAGTACTTCAAAAAATGTTATAGACAGTCTAGATTTGTTTCATCTTTATCTGAATGGGTTTCCGCATATTTAATATAGTATTCTTACCTCTTAAAATCTTTGCCATCAAAGTGGTCTTCTGAAAATGCATGGTTTATTAGCTGCCTGAAATATATTAAAACAGAACAGTTCTTTTAATAAACATGAGATCTAGAGTGGTACATTTTGACTCTAAAAAAAGAGTTGGAAATTATTCTTGAGAGGCATAACTGAATTGAGAGAGGGTCTCTACAAAACCATAGAAAATGGCAGTGACACTCATGTCCTCAAAGCCTACCTTTATCAATCCAAACCTTAATCTATGCACAGGTAAAAACATGATATCCAACTATGGCCGGAACATGGAGCTTCTCCTCAATAATTTTGGCACTATTGTCCATATGGAAACCTTGTTCCTTGGAATATTAACATCAATCAGAATTCTACCTGGAGCTGGAAATTATTGTTGAGAGGTATGACTGAATTGAGAGAGGGTCTCTCCAAAACCATACGAAATGGCAGTGACACTCATATCCTTGATGATTGGTCAGTTTTTGATATCCCATAGGCTGGAAGCCTACCGTTATCAATCCAAATCTTAATTTGTTGACAGTAAAACACATGATATCTGACTATGGCTGGAACATGGAATTTCTCATCAATAATTTTGGCAGTATTATCCACCAAATGATCCTAAAGATCGACATATCTCAACAATCTTTCAATGATAACTGGATTCGGATGCATACTGAGAGTGGGAAAGCAACTGTCAAATCTGGCTACAGATTTCTTTGAGGGGGTTCTAGCAGAACTCAGACTCCATGGGGAAGCTGGGATAGTTTATGGAAGCTACAATTGCCCATAGAGTTTCTGTGTTTTGCTGGAAACTCCACCTGAGACTACCTCCTACTGAGAAATCGGCTGCCATGGGTATAGCAGATACCCACTACTGTTGGCTTTGTGGAAGGGGGATCAAATTGACTTTAAAAAGAGTATTATTATTTTTTTAATGCCAGCTAGTTAATGAGGTTTGGGATAATATGTGTTAGTTGGCCTATCAACTTCGTGATGAGTCATTTAATTTCATTCACATGTAATTATTTCCTACTCATAATCTTGATAAACTAACTAGCCTCTCAACTTTGTTTGGTTTAAACCATTGACTAGAATACTTAAGTTCAAGTTAATAATATTATATTTATTGAACCCTTATAAATCAATCTTAATCTTTTGTATTTCTGGGATTAATTGGAATGTTGTACATTCAATTATTATTGAATAATCAGTTCGAGTATATGGATCAATCGTATCTTGCACTGTGGTTCAAAAGAAAGTGAGGAGGAAAACCAAGTAAACTGCTTGATACTTGGAACTATTACTGCAAATCGCTTATGGATTTTCTGGAAATATCGGAACTGAGGCCAGAATTGACAATACTAAGACCAACTCCAGTGTTACCCATCATAAAGCTTCGGCTTATACAGCTGTCCATGCTGAAAAATTTATATCTGAAGACAATGGTGAGCTATGTCAAAATTCTTTTAGATGAGTGAAACCTAATAAATGGTGGCTAAAACTTAATACCGATGGTTCATGGTATGAAAGCAACAATGAAGGGGGCACTGGTTTTGTCATTAGAGATGTACTTGGTAACTGCCTAATTTCTGGTGGTAGGTACATTGCTGAAGGTGATGGGGAGACTTGTTGTGAGCTACTTGCTGTGCTGGAGGGAATCCAAGTTGCAAACAGGGAAGGAGCTACTCACATTTGGATTGAGAGCGACTCTACTTGTTGATACAATCAACAGAAAGAAAGACCCTTCACGGAGGTTAATCAATCACGATAACAGAAAGAAAGACCCTTCGTTGAGGAATTTTGAAGACTTACTAATTACACATATCTATAGGAGGCGAATAGAGCTGCTCATTGGGCAGCTACTTTTGCTAGAACTACCGCCTCTTAACTTTACGTGGCAAAGGAACTTGCCAGTAGAATTTCGCAATATTTTCTCTTCAGGTAAAGTGGGATCCTTTTGTACCAGATGGATTTAAGGTTATATAATTTTCTTTTCAGAAAAAAAAGAAGAAGAAGAAGAAGAAGGAGAAGAAGAGTAGCAGCACATCTTACTCCAGAAAATGTGCCTACATGTTTGCAACTCTATTTTATTCAACCTTATACATAACTCTGCGATCCAAAAGTATGTTATCCAATATTCATCAAAGAACAATTTCAAACTATATAATACAAGGATTAGAAAGTTGACCTAGGCCTTCTTCCACAACATCATGGACAAACTGTAAGAACCCATCCCATTTGTCTTTCATCATGCTGATGCTTTAAACATGTTCTATGAGGTTTATGCAGAATAAATGTCAACTATAATATTAAGGTACAGAATAACCTTATAGATGAAATATTCAAATTGATCCCAAGAGATAAAAACAATGATGTGTTCAAAGTCAAACCTGAATTCTTAGATTTAACTTTAGAAGATACTTTTAGCATAAATAATATCAAACCAGGAAGAATCCCAATAGCTGAAAGCACAAAGAGCACCTCCCGTAATTATCTTTTTAACTGTCTAATGCATCAAAAGAGGCCAACTCCAACTGATGTGCCCCATAACTTCAATTATTACCAAAGTTGGAAATACTACAAAGGTGCTCTCTAGGGGCCATGATCCTAGCTAGTTCTTTCTTGGCATCCACTTGCCTCAAAATCCTAAAACTTATATGCACCTAAGTTTCTTTTACCAATGACATACATTAGCGGAGAGACCACAGTAAGGCACATCCCTGTACTTAAGATGCTACATGTTATTAAGCAAAGCCAGCTCCCGGCGCCAGCTTCTTTCAAACTTCTTCCTGGAAAAGGCATTTTGAGACCATTGTCTCCCTTGATTAAGATAAAGCAAAGGAAACCGATATCTATAAGCAGGTAATATGCTGTCAAGGTCACATGCAAGGGCTTCATTTTCTACCCATTCCACAATCCTCATCGCTGCTACCCAAAGTGTTAAGCATGACCCAAATCAATTAGATGCCACAGAAAGATGGCAAAGATCGATGATCATCTTGTAATAATCCCCAATCCTAACGGGTCTACTCAATAAACAACTCGAAGCCAGATTGGAGATACGAACACCAAGAAAACCACTCGCGACCAGAACGATCTCCAGCATCTCCTCCGTCCTCGGATTGCCCATCCTAATGCAATGGGAGGGCTTCTCTTTCTTTTGTGTTTGCCTTGTCTTTTGGAAGGGTTGTGCAATTTCTACTATGTTACGACGATCACTCTTCGCCCCTCGAGTTTCGTTGTTTGCTTCTTGGTGTGCAGCGGATGTTCGATATTATAACTCTAGTCAAGAGTTATAAGTAAAAAGATAATATTTTGATAGTAAACATTCATAAGTTTTGAAACATAACTTAAAAAATCATTGACATTAAAAATATTAGTAACAAGTCTTGATGGAAGTTTTGAAACATAACTTAATAAGCATTATTCAATTTTATGATATGAGATTCAATCTCATGCTTATATCATTAAAATATCAAATAAAAATAAATCTATGATAACTTTAAGTGATAATTTTTATCTTTTGGTCTTGCGTTTACTAATGTAACTTATTTTTAATTTTAAATTATAATGCATAACCTATGTATATGAAACTAGTGTGAAATTAATTTCATAAAATAGAACTAAAAAGAAATGACTAAAATAAAATTATTAAGAATAAAATTTGTGATGCATAAAACATACGAACCCAAAAACCAAGTAAATAACTTTAGACCATTACAACTAATTCATATTTATTTATTTAAATCTATTAATATCACGAGTCTAACAAATAGTAAATATGTTTTTATGATTGTTGATAATTATTATAGATATACTTGGATATATTTCTTGATTCATAAAAATAATTATTTAAATATTTTATCAAGTTTTATAAATAAATTTAAAATAAAAAAGATTTTATAATTTCTTCTAATAGTGTTGATGGTAGTAACTATTGAATCTGAGATTTTGATGATGTAACTAATTGGTATGTTTATAACCTGTGTGTTGGTGATAAGTGATGCAGGATTAAGTACGGGGAAAAGGCAAATCAATTATAGAAGAAAGCTGTTGACCTGGAGTCAAGGTCGGAGCTAACCGAGGTTTCGTCGGTCGGGGTTTAAACAATGTGGTCGGGAGCTTATCGTAAGTTCGCTAGAGGTCAGTCGGGGTTCAGATGATGTGGTCGGGAGCTCGCTGAAAGTTTGCCAGAAGTTGGCCGAGGTTCGGACGATGTTGTTGACAACTTGCCGAGTGTTCTCTAGAGGTTTGCTAGGAAGTTCATTGGGAGTCCGCAAACAGGTTATTGGGAGCTCATCAAAAGGATGTTTGGAGTTCGTCGGGAGTTCACCGAAGGAGATCGGGAGCTTGTCGAGGTTTCACTGGAAGGATGTCGGGAGTTCGCCAAGAGATCAATTGACGACTGGACAAAAAAGATTATGTATTATATTTGTTTACCTTAAGTGTCGTAGTTAGCATCATAATGAGAGTTAGTTTTACTAACTCAATTATGAGGTCATTAGGCCTTAATTGTGACTAATTTGAACTTATTAGAAAGCTCATTTCAGTAACCCAAGGGAAGGTAAGACACGATCTTTGAAGACAGTCTCCAAAAGGACAATCTCCCAATGACGGTGGTATCACCCGGTGGTACTACAAAACACATCTCAAGGGTAGAGGCTATCAACACCTCAAAATCCCTAAAAATTTGAATTTTGGCTCTACTTTTGAAGTCATTTAGGTCTATAAATATGTTACCCATTCTTACTTGAGAAGGTAAGAGAAAAGTGAGCAAAAATTTGTGAAAACACTATTATAATTTCTTGAGAGCTCTCCTTCTTTTCTCTAAGTATAGTTTTTATAAAGGTTATCTCTCAAACCTATAAAAGAATAATAGAGCTGTAAGAGTGGTGTTTGATCTTCGCTAGTTGAAAAAGATCATGAGTGGAAGCGGTGGTCTCGAGTGAAGAGGAATCGAGAGTGGACGTAAGTCAAGGGAACCACCGTGTCTCTTTCTTGCCTTTCATTACTATTGCTTTTGGATTTAATTGCTTACTAACTAGTTCCAAGTTAAAGCACTTCCAATATCAGTTTTTCTTCGAACGAAAAATTTTTCAAACCGAAGTTTTTCACTTAGCACTAATTTATGCGCCTCCACTCCCCTTAGTCCTAGTACTAACTCGATCCTAATAGTAACTTTAAGAATCATGATTTTAAGAATTTATAATTTAAATGAGTATGATAATAATTTCTTCACTTCAAAAAATCTACAACAAAATACAATTGTTGAAATACAGAATTGGAGCTTATAAGAGATAATACGGACCATGCTTAACAAACATAACCTATCAAATACTTTTGGTAGCCATTAACGCGATATGTTATATCATGAATATGGTTCTTATAAAGCCTCATATATCTAAAACTCTTTGTGAATTGTAAAACCTAATATTCCATATTTTAAAGTTTTTTATTATCAATATTTTATTTTAAATGATAAAGATGTCTTAGGAAAATTTGATATAAAATCCAATAAAAATATTTTTTTACACTCTTCTACCCCTAAAGCTTATCGAGTTTTTAATAAAAAAATCTTTAGTTATTGAAGAATATATTCATGTTATTTTTTATGAATCTCTAGAGGCTAAAAAAAATTTAAATGATAATTAAATTTGATAAATTAAATTTAAATGAGGATTCTACTTTCCTAAGTAATTGGGTATATCTATTTCTAAAAACCTTACCCAAGGAAAGAAATGAAAGTATTTAAATACACATCCTAAAGAGCTAATTATTAAAAATATATCAAAATATGTTCAAACTTATTCTTCTTTAAAAAAATATTTATGCAAATGATACCTTTTTATCTCAAGATGAGCCTAAATGCATTGATGTTTTTAAAGATGACTCATAGATCTCGACAATGCATGAAGAGTTAAATCAATTTAAAAGAAATAAAATTTGGACATTTGTTCCTAGACCTAGTGATCATCGTTTAATTGATACTGAATAGGTCTCTAGAAATAAGCAAGATGAACAAGCAACAAAATATATATCATGATATGATATAAAAAGAAATACAACAATTCATGGATGAAGATATCGACAAAAGTATGATCCCTACTTATAAAGAAGATCAACAAAAAGATTTACAAAAAAAGAGAGAAAAGATACATATCGATCTCCTAGCAAATGATAACCACTACTTCCTCTTTCCCACCAACTACATCTCCTCTTCACCATTGTCATAGGCTTTATATCCTTTTGAGGGCTTGACATCTCTTCTCATCATTGGTTTTGCTCTATTTAAGAACTCGAGAGAAGGGTTCATAGGATATTTATAAAGGTAGATATCCTACCTTTTATTAAAATTATAATTCTAGTCCACTTAAAATCCTTAGTTTGAGAATTAGGACTCTTTATTTGTTTTAGTTGATTTATACTTATAATGCAATAAGGATGGGTAAAATATTGTCAACGTCCTTGTCGTGACGTGACCTTGATTTGTATGTGAGAATAATTGAAGGTGGAAAACACCTTCTCCCGAGATGTCACCTACACAAAGCCCGAAGTTGAGAGAGGCTTTCCAAGCCGATCCCTTCAATACTTAAGTTAGTGCTAAGGTTCACTTCTCTAGTTATGAGTTCTCTATCTCTCACTTATCCAAAGTTGAGGGTGTGTTTTATACCTAATCTTAAGAAGACGAAATATCTCATAAAGATTTTGTAGGGAGGCGATTTATGATTGACGAGGAGTCCCTTGGACTCCCAAGATTATTTTATGAATATTTCATAAGGAAATAGTTCGAACGATTTAAGCTATCCATGGACTCTTGGGAATATTCGTATGAATATTCTATAGGAGTCAATACATAATGTCCCGAGTTGTCCTTGGACTTCCAAAAATATTCCTATGTGAATATTTTATAGGGAGATAGTTTGCTAACTAATATGAGCTTCTTGGACTCTCATCTATGTCGACAAGCGGTATTAGGTCATTCAAGTATTTTTCCTCTCATAGGCCTTACATGATGCTTGCTAATTACAAATGCCTGACCAATCACATGAATGATGACATATGTGACACATTACACAATCATTTTACATATTATTGTTATTGACATTTTTCTCACTTTATGTTGTCAATTCCATATATTGTGATATTCATGGATCTGTGCAATAGGAATTGGATTATGATGAGATTATGATAATGAGATCAATTCACCTTTAAACACAGACTCTAAATAATATCGATTATAGGACAGGTGCTCATTAGAGAATAAGTTCACTGATTGATCTGCTTACGGAATGTTGGATGGTTAATGATATTTGACATTAGACAGTGATTTTGTAGTTTCAATTGTATGTCTAGCCTTTAGATTTAAGACACCAATGAAGCCTTATTTGAGTGCTCTTTTCTTTGACATTAGTCTAACAGGTTTGAAGTTCCAGATCTAGTACAACCAGTTATCGAGATTGATAGCCAACCTTACGAAGGTAATTAAGTATCAATATAAGATCATCCACTTTCGATATCATGAGAGAAATATTCCATGTATTTTAGCTTAAGAAATTTTCTAGCCAAGGTTGTTCGGATTAAGAGAGTTCTCTGGGAGAATCTAATTAAAGCACGACTCAAATGAATTTTGTATGAGGCCTGATAGTACCATACTAGATATAGGATCTCTGGATATTATATAGATGAGAGATTAAATACATGGTAATTGAGGACAAACATATCCAAAGGATTAGATCCCTTTGTATCATTTAAGAATTATGACGTAGTGGCATAGTGCGTTTATAGTCGATAAGTTGAGTGAATTGTTATGAGATAACAATTCGAGCGAAATAAGTTCCGAGTCCAAGGAGTTCGACAAGTGCAAGCTCGATATCGGGCCTAGAGGGTCACACATATGGTAGATGTTGTGGCGGTATATGTTCATATACAAGATATTCGTTGAGACCTTACTTTATTAGATATCCAATAAGCTCTGTATAATTGGATCATATGGTTGAGATCACGGAGCATTATATTCACGAGAAAATCAAAATAAGCAGTTTCTCATGCGGATCAAATCATCGCAAAAGATTGGGTCATGAAAAAGCCATATAAATCAATAAAATCACATCGTGTGATAGGTTAATTTACCTAGGAGATCATATATCCCCGTATTCCGGATCCGGATGGAGAGGATGAAGGAAGTCAAGTGTCTTCCTCTACGGTATCTATCGATGGATCTCTAAGTGAAACTCCTCCATCGATCTTGTAACTCTTGCGGAGGGAGGGATAAGAATATGAGTGGGTGGCCAAGTTGCGACTATCAACCATGAACATCCCTCCTATTTACAGAGAGCCACAAAAACCCTAGGGTTCCTACCTCGGTGGGTATTGGATCTCCATCCAATTACCTACTAATCTTGCATTATTGGATCTCTATCCAATAATTTCCTTAGGCCTCTAATTGGGCCTAATGCAAGAAGCCCATTGGTGCGGTCTTATCTAATAATAATAGAGGCTAAATGGATCTTCATCCAATCTTCTATTTGAAGCATCCACGATATATGTGTGACCCTCAAGGCCCGATCGAGCTAGTCGTAAGTTACTCCCATCGAACTCCTTCGATATAGTGAATTATTATCCCTATAATAATTCACTCGACTTATCGACTATGGATATACTAGGCCACTACACCATAGTCCCGGAAGTGCGGAGGATCGAATCCATCGACTTGTCTATCCACAATTATCATGTATCTATAATCCCTCATCCAACTAATATCCCAAAGATCGTATATTGGACATGGTACTATCAGTCATATATGAAATCCGTTATAGCCTTGCTCTAATCGAATTCTCTGAGACCTCATTCTCTCTCAATCAAATAATCAAGGATTTGTCGAGCAAGCACATATAAGATATTCCTCTCGCGAGTGGATGATCCTTTATTGACACTCAATTGCCTTCAAAAGGTTGGCTACCAATCCCGATAACCACTACTAGATCTAGAACTTTTCAAACCTATAAGTTTGGCGTCAAAGAAAGGAATACTCAAATAAGACATTCTTGGTGTCTTAAGTCTAAGGACCAAATGCACATTGAGACTATGGAATTATTGTCCACATTAGGTTATCATTAACCATACATTATTCCATGAGCGGATCAATCGGTGAATTCATTTTCCAATAAGTACCTATATTATATCCTTAGTGTCTCCACGTGGCTATGAGACTAGCCACTCCATAATATAGATGAGTATATAGTATATCGGTTTATCCGGTTATCTCGATATCCTCTCGAGTAACCTATGACTAAGATTATTTAAGATTTATGTTTAAAGGTGAATCGATCTCATTATTATGATCTCATCATGATCCGATTTCCAGACAACCAAAACATCACATATATATATATATATATATATATATATATATATATTAACTAATGAAAACTCAAGTTAGTATAGCCCTCAACCCGAGGCTACCTCCTCCATATAACAATAAAAGATCTTTAGTCCTTCTCAAGTATTTAAAGATACACTTTACTACCTTCTATTGTTCTAAACCGGATCCTCGATACTTGCTCGTAACACTCGAACGCATTATATCGGCCCGGTACATAGCATAATGTACATAGATCCTATCAGAGGCATAGGGTATCCTATCCACGTCCTTCATAAGGTTGGCTACCAATCTCATTAACCAATTGTATCCGAAACTTTCAAACCTATAAATCTTGCATCAAAGAAATGAGTACTTAAACAAGGCATCCTTGGTGTCTCAAGTCTAAGGATCAAATATACAACCTAAACTATGAAATTCTTCTCGACATTAGGTATTATTAACCATATAATATTTCATAAGCGGATCAATCAGTGAACTCATTCTCCAATGAGTATATATACTATATCCTTAGTGTCTCCACACAAGTGGCTATGAGACTAGCCACCTCCATCATATGGATGGGTATATAATATATCGGTTTGTCTGATTATCTCTATGTCTCTCTCAAGTAATCTATGATTGAGATTATTCAAGATTTATATTTAAAGGTGAATCGATCTCATTATCGTGATCTCATCACGATCCGATTCTCATTGCACAAAACCAAAGACATCACAATATATATAATAAATAATATAATGTGAGAATATGTCAATATTAATCATAAGCAAAAAGATCGTGCAGCGTGTTACACATGTCATCACTCACGTGATTGACTTGTAGGGCACCTGTAACCAGTAATCTCTCACTTAACCTAAAGCCAATCACCTATATGTCTGATCCCCATCAAACCCCTGTGATGCTCAAATACTATCTAAGGTAACAACTTCGTTAGTAGATCTACAATGTTATCTTCGGATGGAACTCTTCCCATTGTGATATCTTTATGGACTATGATCTCTCTAATTAGATGGAACCTCCTCATAACAATTCTAATAAGATCTGGATTCCCTTGCTAGAGCTATCACCCTATCACTATCGTAGTATATGGGAATCACCGCGGTACAACTCCCAAATCCTTAATGAACTTCTTCATCCACACCCCTTCCTTTGCTTTTCCTACAACAATGTATTCCACCTCCACGGTCGAGTCAAGAAGTATCTTGCTTGGAACTCTTCCACCATCGCTCCTCCATTCGGAAAACATATCCCGAGTTTGACTTGCTATCATCAATGTTGGATGAAAATTTGAGTTAGTATAGCCCTCAACCTAGAGGCTACCTCCATATACTAATAAAAGATCTTTAGTACTTTTCAAGTACTTAAAGATACACTTTACTGCCTTCCATTATTCTAAACCTGGATCTACCTAATACCTACTCATGACACTCAAAGCATGCGCTATATCGGGCCTGGTACATAGCATAACATATATAATATATCCTATCGCTGAGGCATAAGGTATCCTATTCATGTCTATCCTTTCTTCAGGAGTCTTTTGGGACATACTCCTAGAAAACGATATTTCATGTCTCATCGATATGAAACTTTTATTAGAATTCTTCGTGCCATACCTTTTGACAATAAAGTCTATGTACCTGGACTAGGACAAGCCAAGAATCCTCTTAGATATATCTCTATAGATCTGGATCTCAAAAATATAAGATGCTTCCCCTAAGTCTTTCATGGAGAAGTTTTCAAATAGCCAAGCCTTTATTGTAGAGAGCATTCCGACATCATTCCAATGATTAGGATGCTATATAGATATAACACCAAGAAGGTGATAACACTCCCACTTACCTTCCTGTACACACAAGGGTCATTTTTGTTCTTAACGAAGTCATAAGATCTGATCATCTCATCAAATCTTATATTTCAACTTTGAAAAGCTTGCTTCAATCCATAAATGGATCTATACAATCTGCATACTTTATCTAAACTCTCTATGGATATGAATCCCTCTAGTTGTATCATATATACCTCCTCCTTGAGGTTGCCATTAACGAATGTCGTTTTCACATTCATCTGCTAGATCTCATAGTCATAGTGTGTTGCAATGACCAAAAGAATTATGATGGATTTAAGCATGGCTACGGTTGAAAAGGTTTTGTTATAGTCAACTCCTTGCCTTTGATGATATCATTTAGCCACCAGCCTTACCTTATAGGTCTCCATATTTTCGTCTACTCTGATCTTCTTTTTGAAGATCCACTTGCACCCGATGGGTACAATACCCTCAGGTGTATTCACAAGGTTCTAAACCTTGTTAGAGGACATGAAATCCATTTCAGAATTCATGGCTTCTTACTACTTCCTGGAGTCTATACTCATAATAGTCTTATTATAGGTCTGAGGATCAATATCCTGAGAGTCCTCTCCACTAATATGTCCCACATATCTTTCAAGACGGTGAGATACTCTACTAGACCTACGTAAAGTTGGAACTTGTTTGCTAAGTACCGCAGACTCGACTCTAGAATAGTGCTTAAGCTAGGTTCTCTAACCTCGCTCAACTCTATCTCACTCCCACTTTTTCTACCAAGAATATGTTCCTTCTTAAGGAACATAGCTCTCTGGCAACAAATATCTTCGGTCCTCGAGATGATAGAAATAATACCCACAAGTTTCCTTGGAGTATCCCACAAACTTGCACTATTTTGTCCTTGATTCCAACTTGTCGAGATTGTGTCTTTTAATGTGGGTAGGACAGTCCCAAATCTTAACCATCTTAAGATCAGGCTTCTTTCCTTTTCATATCTTATGTGATATAGACACTACCGACTTTGATGGAACTATATTCAGAAGGTAAGTTACGGTCTCTAGGGTGTATCCCCACAATGTAGGTTAGCGATACTCATCATGGACCACACTTTGTCTAACAACATGTGATTCCTCCATTCTGATAAACCATTGAGCTGAGGTGTATAAGGAGGTGTCCACTGGGATAGAATCTCATTGTCCCTAAGGAAATGGGTGAACTCCATACTCAAGTACTCTGCTCGATCTGATCGAAGAGTCTTAGTATTCTTTTCAATTTGGTTCTCTACTTCATTCTTATATTCCCTAAATTTTCTAAAGGCCTCGAACTTGTATATCATCAAGTACACGTGTCCATACCTAGAGAAATAATTAGTGAATATAATAAAGTATGAGTAATCGCATATAGCTGGTCATGAGACCATATACATCACTATGTACGAGTTCCAATAACTCAATGGCTCTCTCTCCAATTCCACTAAAAGAAGAGTTGGTCATCTTCCCATGAAGGTAGGGTTCATGAAGTTGCGTATGATTCATAGTCAAATGGATCTAAGTATCCATATTTCAAGAACTTTTGAATTCTTCCTTCATGTATATAGCTTACAATGTTATAGGTATGCATTGTTCACCTCATCTCTTTTTCTCTTAGACGTATTTATATTCATTATGTATGAAGAAGAGTCTTAACACATATAAGCAATTTATTAGGGTCTCTCTAGTGATGATCTCATCATCTATAATTGTTAAACAACTATTATTCTCAAAAACTAATTTATATCCATTAATTGTCAAACAAGAGATGACAATAATATTTTTGATAATAAAGGGAACAAAATAACATGCATTTAATGTAATAATAGCTCCATCAGGTACATGTAGGGTGACCTCCCCAACAGCAACTACAACAACTCTTGCTTCATAGTCCATCTTGAGGTATATCTCACCTCTGGCCAATCTCCTAGGTCTTGCCAGAACTTACAACAAATTGCAGATATGATCAGTACTCCCGATATCCAACAACCATGTGTTATCATAAAAATCTGACAAGTGGAGACTGATCATGAATATACTTGAAGCTTCTCCAAGCTTCTGTTTTACCTTATTTGCAAGATAGTCCTTATAGTTCCTTTTCCAATGCTTGTCTTGGCCGTAGTGGAAGCATCGTCCCTTTGTCTGGTCTTCTTGGCAACCTTTGCCTTACCCGGTCATTCTTTATCTTTGCCCTTCTTAAGGGTCTTACTAGCTTTCCTTTTTTTCTTGGTCTCACCAGTATAGAGAACTGGCTTCTCTTTCTTGATGGTGCTCTCAATTTTCCTCAATATGTTGAGGAGCTCATGTAGAGTCATCTCAAACTTGTTCATATTAAAGGTAATAATAAACTGTGAAAAGAATCTGGTAGGGACTGAAGTATAAGATCAATACACAGGTTATCAAATAGGACTATCTTTATACTTCACAAAGCAAGCAATCTCATGTATGAGTTCCAATGACTCAAGAGTTCTCTCTCTCTCTCTCTACTAAAAAGAGTTGGTCATCTTCCACAAGGTTCATAAGTTGCATCGACTCATAGTCAAATGGATCTAAAAATCCATCTTTCAGTAACTTTTGAATCCTTCCCTTATGTATATGACTTGGCTAACAATGTTATAGGTATACATTATTCACCTCATCTCTTTCCTCTTAGACATATTTATATTTATGATGTGTGGAGAAATGTCTAACATATATAAGCTATTTATCAATGTCCCTCGAGTGATAATCTCATCATCAATAATTATTAAACAACTATTGTTCTCAAAAACTAATTTATATCTACTAATTGTCAAACAAGAGATAGAAATAATATTTTTGATAATAGAGGGAACAAAATAGCATTCATCCAATGCAATAATAGCTCCATCAAGTAGATGTAGGGTGACCTCCTCAATAATAGCTATAGTAACTCTTGCTCCATTGTCCATCTTGAAGTCTATCTTGTCTCGGGCCAATCTCTTAGGTCTTGCGTAACTGCAATAAATTATATATATAATAACCACTCCTATATCCAATACCCATCTATTATCATGAAAACCGACAAGTGGGCGATTATGAATATACCTAAAGCTTCTTCAAGCTTGATTCACTTTTTGTAAGGTAGTTCTTATAGTTTCTTTTCCGATTGCAGTCTTGGCGTAGTGGAAGCATCTTTCTTTGCTTTTGCCCTTCTTAAGGGTCTTAATAGACTTCCTTTTCTTATTGATCTCACCAATATAGAGGCGGCTTCTCTTTCTTGATGACACTTTTAGCTTCCCTCAACATATTGAGGAGCTCAGGTAGAGTCACCTCAAACTTGTTCATATTAAAGTTAATAATGAAATGTGAAAAGAAATCTGGTAGAGACTGAAGTATAAGATCAACACACAGGTTATTCTCTAGGACTATCTTTATACTTCACAAAGCAAGTGATCTTCGCTTGTCCTTTTCTCCGGCGTAGGCATAATTATGTTAAAGACATATACGATTTTATCCTTCATGAGAATAATTCTCAAATCATGGAGCTAATCGTAGTAACCAACATAGGCGGTTGGCATCAAGTATGCTATGTAGGGGTTTCAAGTGATAAACAAGATATAGCACAAAGAAATAACATGTAGATTTTGTAAAACATACTAATTAAGATATGAACTTCCATCTTAATGTACTCTCATTATTTTCCTAGCGATCGCGACACCCTTGACACTTGACACGTAAGTAAGGATCGGGATCCAATCGGATCTTTATGCAACCTAGAGGACTCAACCAATTACATTAAGTCCAAAAGGTAGGCAACTCTTGCCAATCACAACTCCTTGTGATTCCCATAATGTTCGCCTTCAATCATCATTGTCTCGACCGACCAACCGTGAAGTTCGGTTAAGTTATCACTATCATTACAAGATGAGTCTTATTCAATAGATATGCTCTCGATTGCTTGACCAGTTATACCATGTCCTCGTGTCACCAAGAATATATTTATCTCGTGGCAAAAACTCGATCACGTAGATAGGTGAGCCTCGAGGGACTCAATGATGATTTAATCTGCGTGAGAAACCGCTTTTATTTTGATTTTCTTTGCATGTGATGCTCCTCGAGGTTTCCCAACACGACCAACTCAACCTATGTCATGATTCAATTTCTTTCTATAATGATGGATGGCCACATGGGTCAATCTTATTGTCTCATGCTTACTGACTTAATATTATTATCGTAGGAGGGGTTTTTGTTTCATATCGTCTATATCGTATGCATATATATATATATAGTAGGTATATAACACCATATATACAAGCCATACTGGATGATCATGAGCCGTCACCTAATATGATTAGACCTGAGCCAATGAGCCTAATCACTCACAATAGAATCTATATATGCATCGTCATCTCCATGTCTTGTGATTATCGATCTCGTCATCGGTTTCGGATTCTCATCGCATCACCATGTGTTGTGATCTCCGTCACGACATTATGAGTCCATTTCATACTCTTCTGCGCCTCTCCATGTAATTATAAATAATAATAGTAGGCAGATAATAAATGAAAACGAAGGCTCACAAGCCCCAATAATAATAATAATAATCACAATTATATACATCGAACACGTGATCATTCATCATACATCACATGTAGGATTACTAGATATATAATAATTAATTAAACTATTTAATTAATTATTTTTCTGAAAATTAGGATACGCTCAAATTTTTTAGAATTATCAAGGGTATTTTCAGAAGTCTAGATAAAATGATAATCCTTGGAATTTTTAGAATTATCGAGGGTATTTAAGGAATTTAGGATAAGAGGATAGACCTAGAATTTCTTAAATTCAGAGGGGCAAAATAGTCCTTCGCTGCACAATAGAAACCCTAGCCCTTGTTGCCCCTTTCGGCCCGTCGCGACCACGCGGTGGCGCTGCGTCGTTGCGCCCTACGGTGAGTGGCACCTCACGGGTGGTGCCAGGGATGCCTCTGTGGGTGCCACCCCTCAGGGGTTGGCCAAGCATTGTTCTGGCTTTGTTTGCGGGCACCTGCTGGGCTAGTTGGCGATCGCCATTCTTAGCGCGATGACCGCCTAGAGGGCTGGCCGTGGTCGTGACCCCTCTCTACCCCTGCAAAAATACGGAAATGCGTAGAACAATTCAACGTAATTTAATATCATCACATGTAGTTTAAAATCAATATTTTACACAAAAACCTTAGCTCTGATACCATTGTTAGGAAACCTCAGTGGGAGAATCACATGCGTAGCGAAAGATCAAATCAAAATAGGTTTCCCATGCAGATCAAATCGTCATGCAAAAGATTGGGTAGTAAGAAAATCACAAAAACTAAAAAAACTACATCGTGTAATAGATTGATTTATCTAGGGAGATCGTATATCCTTATATTCCAGATCCAGATGGAGAGGATGAAGGACGTCAAACATCTTTCTCTCTAGCGGTATCCACACAATGGATCTCTGCAGCGAAACTCCTCTCGATCTCACAACTCTTGCAGAGGAGAGAGGAGAATAGGAGTGGGTGGCCAGTAGCCTATCAACCATGAACCTCCCTTTTATTTATAGAGAGCCACAAAACCCTAGGGTTCCTACCTTAGTAGGTATTGGATCTCATCTAATTATCCACTAACCTTACATTATTGGATCTCATCCAATAATCTCCTTAGGCCTCTAATCGAGCCTCATGAGCCCATCGGGGTCTCATCTAACAATAGGGGCTAATTAGATCTCCATTCAATCCTCTAGTCAAGCATCCACCGTATGACCCTCTGGGCCATCTGGGAGTCAAGCATGAGTCAATCCTCGAACTCGATATAGTAAATTATTGTCCCAATAATAATTCACTCGACTCATCGACTATTGATATACTAGGCCACTACACTAAAGTTATTAGATGATATAAGGATCGAATCCATATGACCTATCTATCCATAATTACCGTATATCTATAATCCCCTATTTAACTAATATCCTAGAGACCATATATTAGACATGATACTACTATCAGAGCCAAGGTTTTCATGCGACAGATTGGTTTTAAACTGCATGTGATGAGATTGAATCACGTAAAATCGTTCTACGTGTTCTTGCTGCGTTTTCACAGCGAAGAAGCCCTTGTAAGGGGTAGCCGGGCATGGCCACGGCTAGCCTCCTCAGGTGGCTGCGACCGGGCCCCGCGGGATATGGAGCCCCTGCGAAGGGCGGCTAGGCTCCCCTAGAGGCGGCCGGCCATGAAGCCCGTGCAGGCGGCTCGTGCGGCGGCCTCGCGGGGCCGGCGACCGGGCCCCTGCGACCCTCGCGACGAGCGGCCTGATGTATGATGTGGATGGATGCTCAATTAATTAAATAATTTAATTAATTATTATATATATCTAGTAATCCTGCATATGATGTGATGTACATGTGATGTATGATGTGGATGGATGATCATGAGCCATGTGTTATGATATGTGTAATTATGATTATTATTATTATTGGGGCCTGCGTGCCTTTGTTTTTCTCGTTTATTGTCGGGCCTGCGTGCTTGTGATTATTTGTAATTACATGGAGAGACGCATCGAGAATGTGGAGATGACAGCGGGACCCACGATGCCGTGGCGGGAGATTACGATGCATGGTGATGCGACGATCCGACGAAACCGATGATAACGAGATCAACAATCACGGGCGTGGAGATGGCGACACATAGATCCTATTGTGGCCCATTGGCTCGAGCTTAATTATATTAGGTGACGACTCATGATCATCCGGTGTGGCTTGCGTGTGTGATGTGTTATACACCTACTAGATATATGTATATATATATTTGCATGCGATGTAGATATATATTAAATATGTATGTGTGTGACACGATATATTTAGAGACCGATACAAAACAAAAACCCCTCCTACGATAATATTACGTGGCGTGAGACAATAAGATTGGCCCACGTGACCTTCATTGTTATAGGAAGAAATTGAATCACGACAGGTTGAGTTGGTCGAGTCTCTCATGGCTCACCATTCACGTAATCGAGTTCTTACCTGACATAGAGATGCCCCATGACCTTAGGACATAGTATGCTGTCGACTCCTTGAGGCTCACCTATCTATGTGATCGAGTTCTTACCTATAACATAGAGATGTCATGTGACCGAGGACAAGGTATGCTTGGTCGAGTCCCTCGAGGGTATATCATCAAATCATACTCATCTTGTACGATGGTGATGACTTAACTAAATATCATGGTTGGTCGAGTCCCTCGAGACTACGATGATTCGGAGGCCGAACGTGACGGGAATCACAAGGAGTTGTAATTGGCAAGAGTTGCCTACCTTTTGGGCTTAGTGTAATTGGTCGAGTCCCTCAAGGTTGCACTAAGATGCCAATTGAATCTCGATCCCGAGTCCAGGAGACTTCCGTCTCACGTGTCGAGGTTGTCACGTGATTCACTAAGAAAATAGTGGGAGTGTATTAAGATAGAAGTTCATATCTTAATTAGTATTTTCTGTAAAATCTGCATGTTATTTATTTTTGCTATATCTTGTTTGTCACTTGCAAAACCCCTATGTGGCATACTTGATGCCAACCGCCTCATTGGTCCAAAGGCCCCGTAATTTGAGAATTGTTCTTATGAAGGAGAAAATCCTAAATGTCCTTAACATGATTGTGCCCAGGAGGAAAGGACAAGCGAGGATGAGATCACTCGCTTTATGAAGTATATAGATAGTCTGAGGATAACCCATGTATGATCTTATACTTGATCCTATCAAATTCCTTTTCATAGTTCATTATTAACTTTAATATGAATAAGCTTAAGGTGACTCTATCGAGCTCCTCAATATATTGAGGGAAGTCGAGAGTGAATCAAGAAGGAGAAGCTAGTTCTCTATATTGGTGAGACTAAAAAGAAAAGGAAGGCCAACAAGATCCTTAAGAAGGGCAAGGGCAAAGAAAGATCAGGTAAGGCAAAGGTTGCCAAGAAATACCCGACAAAGGACAAAAGACAATGCTTCCACTGTGGCCAAGATGGATATTGGAAGAGGAACTGTAAGGACTACCTTGTAGAGAAGGCGAGACAGAAGCTTGGAGAAGCTTTAGGTATATTCATAATCAATCTCCACTTGTCAGATTTTCATGATAACATATGGGTATTGGATATCGGGAGTGTTTATCATATCTGCAATTCGTTGCAATTTTTGGCAAGACCTAGGAGATTGGCTAGAGGCGAGATGGACCTCAAGATGGGCAATGGAGCAAGAGTTGCTGTAGTTGCTGTTGAAGAGGTCACCTTACATCTGCCTGGTGGAGCTATTATTACATTAGATGCATGCTATTTTGTTCCCTCTATTATCAAAAATATTATTTTTATCTCTTGTTTAACAATTAGTGGATATAAATTAGTTTTTGAGAACAATAGTTGTTCAATAATTATGGATGATAAGATCATCACTAGATGGACCCTAACAAATGGTTTATATGTGTTAGACACTTCTCCACATATCATGAATATAAATATGTCTAAGAGGAAAAGAGATGAGGTGAATAATGCATACCTATGGCATTGAAGGCTAGGTTATATACATGAGGGAAGGATTCAAAAATTGCTGAAAGATAGATACTTAGATCCATTTAACTATTAGACATATTCAACTTACGAACCTTGCCTTCGTGGGAAGATGACTAACTCTCCTTTTAGTGGAACTGGAGAGAGAGCCACCGAGTTATTGGAACTCATACATAGTGATATATGTGGTCCCATGTCGACTCAAGCTATAGGTAGTCACCAATACTTCATTACATTCACTGATGATTTCTCTAGGTATGGACATGTGTACTTAATGAAGTACATATCTGAGGCCTTTGAGAAATTCAGGGAATATAAGAATGAGGTAGAGAACCAAATTAGAAAGAGTATTAAGACTCTTCGATCAGATCGAGAAGGAGAGTACTTGAGTACGGAGTTCACCCATTTCCTTAGGGATAATGGGATTCTATCCCAGTGGACACCTCCTTATACACCTTAGCTCAATGGTGTATCAGTAAGGAGGAATCGCACGCTGTTAGACATAGTGCGATCCATGATGAGTTTCGCTGACCTACCGGTCTCATTTTGGGGGTACGCCCCAGAGACTGCAGCTTACCTTCTAAATAGAGTTCCATCAAAGTCGGTAGTGTCTACACCATATGAGATATAAAAAGGAAAGAAGCCCGATCTTAAAATTGTTAAGATTTGGGGTCGTCCTGCTCACGTTAGAAGACACAACCCCGATAAGTTGGAATAGAATAGAATGGTGCACATTCGTTAGATACCCAAAGGAAACTTGTGGGTATTATTTCTATCATCCCGAGGACCGAAAAGTCTTTGTTGCCAAGAGAGCTATGTTCCTTGAGAAGGAACATATTCTTGGTGGAAACAGTAGGAGTGAGATAGAATTGAACGAGGTTGGAGAACCTAACTCAAGCACCATTCCAGAGCCTGAGTCTGTTCAGGTACCTAACACACAAATTCCAAATTTACGTAGGTCTAGTAGAGTATCTCACCCTCCTGGAAGATATGTGAGACATATCAGTGGAGATGACTCTCAGGATGTTGATCCTCAGACTTACGAGGAAGCTATTATGAGTATAGACTCCGGGAAGTAGTAAGAAGCCATGAATTCTGAGATGGATTCCATGTACTCTAACAAGGTTTGGAACCTTGTAGATACACCTGAGGGTGTTGTACCCATCGGCTGCAAATTGATCTTCAAGAAGAAGATCGGAGTGGATGAAAATGTAGAGACCTATAAAGCAAGGTGGTAGCTAAAGGATATCGTCAAAGACAAGGAGTTGACTATGACGAAACCTTTTCACCTGTAGCCATGCTTAAGTCCATTAGAATTATTTTGGTCATTGCAGCACACTATTACTATGAGATCTAGCAGATGGATGTCAAAACAACATTCCTCAATGACAACCTCGAGGAAGAGGTGCATATAATACAACCAGAAGGATTTGTATCCAAAGAGAGTCCAGATAAAGTGTACAAGTTACTTAGATCTATTTATGGATTGAAGCAAGCTTCCCGAAGTTGGAACACAAGATTTGATGAGGTGATCAGATCTTATGACTTCGTTAAGAACGAAGATGAGCCTTGTGTGTATAGGAAGGTAAGTGAAAGTGCTATCACCTTCTTGGTGCTATATGTGGATGACATCTTAATCATTGGGAATGATGTAGGAATACACTCTGAAGAAAAGCTTCTGTAAACTTCTCCATGAAAGACTTAGGCGAAGCATCCTATTTTGGGGATCAGGATCTATAGAGATAGATCCAAAAGGATGTTTGGCTTGTTCCAGTCTAGGTACATAGACTCTATTATCAAAAGATTTGACATGAAAAATTCCAAGAGAGGTCTCATACCGATGAGACATGGAATATCACTTTCTAGGAGTATGTCCCTAAAGACTCCTGAAGAAAGGGCAAACATGGATAAGATACCTTATGCCTCAGCGATAGGATCTATCATGTTTACGATGCTATGTACTAGGCCTGATATAGCGCATGCTTTGAGTGTCACGAGCAGGTATCAGGCAGATCCAGGTTTAGAACACTAAAAGGTAGTAAAGTGCATCCTTAAGTAATTGAGAAGGACTAAGGATCTTTTACTAGTATATGGAGGAGGTAGCCTCCAGGTTAAGGGCTACACAGACTCAAGTTTTCAGTTTGATATTGATAATAGCAAGTTAAATTCAGGGTATATTTTCACCATGAATAGAGGAGCAGTAAGCTGGAAGAGTTTCAAGCAAGATACTACTACCGACATGACCATAGAGCCGGAATACATTGCTACAGCAGAAGCAGCAAAAGGGTATGGATGAAGAAGTTTATCAAAGATTTGAGAGTCGTACTAAGCAGTGTAGAACCAATTCCTATATACTGTGACAACAATGGGGCGATAACTCTAGCAAGGGAACTCAGGTCTCATCAGAATTATTCTGAAGAGGTTTCATATGATTAGAGCGATCATAACCCGTAAAGATATAGTAATAGAAAGAGTACCATCCGAAGATAACATTGCAGATCCACTGATAAAGCCGTTGGCTCAGATTGTATTTGAGCGTCGATGATGGGAATCGGGTGATTAGCTTTAGGTCAGTGGGGATTGCTAGTTACGATGCCTCAGCCAATCACGCGGTGATGGCACGTGACATCGCGTAATCTTTTTACTTATGATTAATATTGGTATATTCTCATATTATATTATATGTAGCATATATATTGTGATGTCCTTGGTTCTATGCAATAGGAATCAGATCGTGATGAGATCACGATAATGAGATCGATTCATCTTTAAACACAGATTCTAAATAATCCCGGTTATAGGTTACTCAAGAGGGACATTGAGATAACCGGACAGATTGATGTACTATATATGATGGAGGCGGTTGGTCTCATAGCCACTTATGTAGAGACACTAAGGATATAGTACAGGTGCTCATTGGAGAATGAGTTCACTGATTGATCCGCTTATGGAATGCTACATGGTTAATGATACCTAATGTCAAACAGCGATTCCATACCCAGTTTTGTATCTGGTCCTTGGACTTGAGACATCAAGGATGCCTTGTATGAGTAGTCCTTTCTTTGACGCCAGACTTACAGGTTCGGAAAGCTTCAGATCTAGTACAGCTAGTTATCGGGATTGGTAGCCTACCTTATGAAGGCAATTGAGTGTCAATAGAGGATCATCCACTCTCGGTATCATGAGAGGAATATCCCATATATGCTTGCTTAGACAAATCCCTGGCCAGGGTCATTCGGATTGAGAGAGAAGGAGTTCTCCGGTAGAATCCGATTAGAGCAAGACAAACCGATTCCGTATGTGACCTAATAGTACTATATCCAATATACGGTCTCTGGGATATTAGTTGGATGAGGGATTATAGATATATGGTAACTGTGGATAGACAGGTCCGATGGATTTGATCCCTCTATACCGTCTGGAGACTATGGCGTAGTGGCTTAGTACGTCCATAGTCGATGAGTCGAGTGAATTATTATGAAGATAATAATTCACTATATCAGAAGGAGTTCTAATGGGAGTAACTCACGGCCAGCTCGGTATCGGACCTAGAGGGTCACACACATATGGTGGATGTTTTAGCGAATAGAGGATTGGATGGAGATCCAATTAGCCCCTATTCTCATTAGATGAGACCTTATGCTGATGGGCTCCTTGATTAAGGCCCAATTAGAGGCCTAAGGAGATTATTGGATAGAGATCCAATAATGTAAGGTTAGTGGGTAATTGGATGAAGATCGAATACCCACTAAGGCAGGAGCCCTAGGGTTTTCTGGTGGCTCTCTATAAATAGGAGGGGACGCTTGACCTCCTTCATCTTCTCTATCCGGATTTGGAATACAGGGATATACGATCTCCCTAGGTAAAATCAATCTCTCACACATCGTGGTTTTTCGATTTTTGCGTTTTTCGCGCGACCCCAATCTTTTGCACGACGATTTAATCTGCGTGGGAAATCGATTTTTGTTTTGATTTCTGCTATGCATGTGATGCACCCGCTGTAGGTTTCCCAACAATACCGCCTAGGTTGGTGGTTGTGCTGACGCCACCCTCTTTTCAAGGTAGCTTTTGACGGTAGTACCATCGGCACTAGTGGTTGTACCGCTCATACTCGGATTTCCTAAATACATTTGAATTTTTGGCTTTATTTTTTGAAGCCATTGGGGTCCATAAATATGCCCCAAGTCTTCTTGCATTAAGCACAAGAAATTGGCAAGAAAACTGAGAAAAAATTGTATAAGAAAAAGAAAGGGGGCAAGAGAGTGAGCAATAAAGTGTTGTAATCCTTGTAAAGGTCTCCCTTGTGAGTGAAATACTTATAAGGTTTTTCTCCTGAACCTATAAAAAATAGAGTAAGAATTACAAGGGTTTTGTCTTCACCCGAAGAAGATTAGCAGTGGACACTGGCGGGCCTCGATGAAAAGGACTCAAGAAGTAGATGTAGGTCAAGTTGTGGCCAAACCTCTATAAATTATGAGTTTTTCTCTCTTTGTTTAATTTCAGCATTTATTAGCTAAATCAAAATTTTTCGATCTTAAGTTTGATTCACTCACGTATTCAAATTCCAAGAAACACTTCTGATTTTCGGTTTTACTTTGAACGAAAGTTTTCAACTCTTGCACTAATTCACCCTCCCCTCTTACTGCCAATTAATCTTAACAGGAGACTGTCTTCTACGAGACTGTCTTACCTAACCTTGGGTTACCGAAACAAGCTTCCCAATAAGTCCAAATCAACCCCAATTAAGACCTAATGATCTCTTAATTGAGTTATAAAAACTAACTCTCATTATGATGCTAACTATGACACATAACACATGTTCGACCGTCAATTGATCTTCGGCGAACTCTCGGTGAACTCCCAACATCCTTCCGGTGAACCCTCGGTGAGCTCCCATTTCCTTCGGGGAACTCTCGACGAACTACCAGCATCCTTCCAACGAACTCCCGACGAGCTCCCGACAACCTATCGGTGAACACCCAACGACCTTCCCGGCAAACCTTAGGTGAGCTCTCGACAAGCTCTAGACAACATCATTCGAACCTCCGACGACCTTTGGCGAATTCTCGACGAGCTACCACTGCATCATCCGAAACTCAACCCGATACCCGAACTTGACTCCAGCCCAACAATTGATGCCTTTTTGTCATTGTAGTCAACTTTCTCTAACACACAAGTTAGATCATAAAACCTATCAATTGATTTCATCATCAAAATTCGAGATTCAACATCTACCACAGGCAAATGATATTTCCAACAAAATTATGTCATGAATCCATCATATTGTACCAAAAAAATAAGTCTTCACAGTTTATCATATTACGACGTCTTGAGAAACCTTCTCAAGATGACATAAGGAGTTGGCAAACATGCTTAATTGTTACAAACCTGTGAATTGTGATAAACTTTTCCTCCTTTGATATGTTAAAATGTTTTACATGTTAAAATCAAGGTCTTAATAAGACCTTAACTATCCGCTTATTGGGAATCCCAGATCTCTGCAAAAGGTGAAATCCATTTAGTACCCCCCCCCCTATTCGGTGCTTCAAAAGCTGGTTACCTCCCTCCTCTCTATCTTAGTCGAGCTAGCTTTGTTTTATTCCCCTCGATCCGCTTAGTCTCTTCTTTCCTCTACCGTTGGTCGAGCGTCTTCAAACCTCTACCATCCCAGTCACGGACTCATCGAGTCTTGTTTCAGAATAGCTCCTTTCCGTTTCGCTCCTCTCCCTACCTGGTTAGTATAGTTACCCCCTTTCTATATTTAATAGCATCTTCACTTTAAGATCCCTTAGTTAGGTCTTATTCCCCATCCACAACTTAGTTTTAGAGCTATTTCCTTCTAATCTTCCACTTAGAACATAGAGTTAATTCTGAAACCTTGGTTCCAGTCTTCTTCTTCGCTCCTTGCCTTATCCTTATCTATAAGCCCCTCTTATTTTCTTGGAAAGACCTGCCTGCTGTGAAGAAAGAAAGGAGATACTAGCTTCATGTGTATGGGCATTTCAAAAGCTAATAAAATGTGAGGCTATTAAAGATTTCGTGCCCCAACCCAAGGCAAGGTAGAATAATATCCGTATAAAAAAAGAAAAGAGCCTATTCGTATATATTAAAGCCCTTTTCCGCACTTAGCAAAAGAAAGAGCCAAAGATCATATTCATGTGCAAGAGTCGCTTCTAAACTTCTGAAATCATAGAGAAAGTGGGCGGACTAGTTCGACTGGTGCTTTTGTTTGACTAGGGGCATTAGCCATAGGAAGTATAGTAAGGTAAGGGAGTAGTTTCCACTCGTTACCGAGGGTGATTCCATTCATTAATCTTGTTAAACTAGTCTACTTCAAATCAAGGTTTTGTTTGCCGTGGATAGGTCTTTTCTCTTAGCTCAAATCCTGTGAACGAATCTCCTTCTTGGCTTCCTCCACAATGACTGATCTTATAAAGATCCATCTGAATAAAACAAAACCCTTCGATCCAATGGCCAAGAAATAGCACTTTCGCTAAGCACCGCTTCACGTATCGCTTTTCTTGCTACACCGAACACACTCGCCTCCAGTGAGTTACTATTAACGATTATGCTATCGAGGTTTTCCACTACAAACAAACCAGTCAAGGTTCAAAAGCATGTCTTTCACTCTCTATTTGAGTTGAGGCTCGCTATAAGTTTACTTAAGAGGCAGGCATCTCTCTATTGATTAAGCTATAGCGTCTGTGTTCTTACATTCCAAGTTCTATAGATATTGAAAGAACCCGGGCCGCATCCAAAAGCAAAGCACAGGAAAGGGAAAGTCAAGAGCCGAGCTATAGGGCTAATAATGCATATCTTATTTGTTTGCGAACTCCACAAACAAGGGAACAAGCATCGTCAACGTACTGAACCACTGCTCCACTCGGTGTCGGCTGTCACTTAATCTTTGGATTTGATGTTATACCCTTAATGTAATGCAAGCTATCCATAACATAAGTAAGGGTATATTCCGGTCGACACAACCCTCGCACCCGACAACACAAGCCCTTTTCTTTTAAGTACATTACTACGTTAACCCCTATTTCCAATCCTACTTATGGTATCCGTGAACCTCTATTTTCGGTTTGCGTTCCATTTCTTTCTCTGGTATCCATGAACCTCTATTTCAGGTTATTTAACCTTAAGCAAATGTTATCATTTTTCATGCGAGGGCTAGTCTCAGGTATCTCCCAAGGGCGAAAGGCAAGTCAGGGGGTCGGGTGATTCAAAGTAAGGAAAGGAAGCTGAATCGAATGCCCAAGTAGCGGTTGAGACCGAGTCAGATCCAACATATTTTCTTTCTAAAGTACCTGAAAAGGAGTCAATCCCTATGTAGCAGTTGAGCTTGCTTGTAGTTAAGGTAGGATTGGTTTACAATGCAGTATCGAATTTCAAAGACATGGATGAAAATAAATGCAACATTTTGAACAGAATCAATATCTGGATTATACGCAGGAGAGACTAAAGTCCAACGTTAACAAGAAGAATTGTGTGCGAGTCTAGGTTCGATGCTTGGCAAAAGTCAAGGTGGTATCCATTTAGTGTCAGTGAGGATGAGGATTAGGATAAAGGTGCCCAGCCCAATATTCTAAGTTGGCCGGTAGAGGAGTCTTATTAACTAATAATTTCTATACTAATTGTCAGTCAATTTTCTATACTTATTTCTATACTTGGGATCGAAAGATTCCGCTAATGTTGGAGCAGAGGGCGACTACCCCTAGGATCAGTATTTCTTAGGATCAGTATTTCTTAGGATTCAGTATTAGAATAAGGATCGGTAAATGATGTTTCTGTTCTTGGTAAAGTACAAAGTAGTTCTTTTGCTTCTGCAAGAGATGATATTAATTCCTCAGCGTTAAGTCATGTCAGTCCCATAACAAGAAGAAATCTAGTAGTGGTCCAAAGAATGGCGATAGATTGAATTTTCATTTTGGAGTGCTCAGCCACCAAGCTACTATTTAAACGATTGTCAGCCTACTAACTCCCAGCTCTCATTCAACTAATCCTTAGCAAACTCTGTCATTCCCGCCTTGCATCTTATGTTTTGACATTGAATAATTTTTTACTAGCTTACTTCGCTTTCCAAGCTCTCTTATACACTTGCCTCATTCTTATTGCCTCCGATTTGCTTCCTCAGTCCTATCAACTTCATTATTATACTTATGACTGGAATTCTCTTTCACCCTCGACCCCTAACTCTCAAGCCTTCCTACTTAAAAGTCCGAGAACCGCACCAAACTATAATACCATATAGTAGTGCCTAGTGTAGCGTGTCTAATAATACCGATAGGAGTAAGCATAAGTAATAGACTAATAGGAGTAAGCGTAAGTAATAGACTAATAGGAGTAAGCACCAAGAGAATAGGTAATGAGTCTAGTTGCCGTCGATAGTTCCTTTCTTGTTAGCGCGATTTCGATCCGATAGCTCTATTAGTAGCCTATCTCCTACCACACGTAAAGAGTGTAGCGGACGAAAGTCATCCGACTCCTCAAGAAGAATGAGATCATTAAAGTAAGCCTCTCGGGCAAGCATCAAGGGCAAATACAAGCTTATGGACGGACAGACATAGGCTGATAGCAAGGAGAGATATAGACTGTAAGGGTATTGAGACTTACATGAGCGAGAGGCACGTCAGATCTCGAACTAAGGATTTCAATAAAGTAGTATCTGACTTAGGGGCGGGAAAGGAGGTCGATGTCATTTGAGTGAAATGGTTTTCTATGCACGTAGGGATGTCTTCGGCGGCAGGAGTTCTCCCCTCTTATGGGTATTCCGAGTCGAGTTCGCTACCTATGTGCTATTTCGCTACCTATATGCTATTGATACAAGCAAGATAGTCTATGCTATTGATATAAGCAAGATAGTAGCTCAGGAGTGAAAGCAAAGACAGATAGGATGGAAGTTGAGGTAGTGAGCCCTAGGATCAGCAGCTAAGGAAGGGCTAAGGTCGCCCTAGTTGATTTGTTATTTCTTAGTTTCTTTCTTGCACTCGTGAGTTTGGTTCTCTATGCTCTACCACCCATATCCTAGTGGTTGATCTTTTCCCTACGCTCCTATTCTCTTATGCCCCTCAGAGAGAAATATTAGTGTGATTCCAAGAAGCGTAGCTGCTCTCAATTCCCTATTCCTTGGTTTAGTCTATTAGTGGCTGTTTTCAGTCTTGTTAGACAGGGTTTCCGTTAGCCCTTGTTTCAATCCGATAAGGAGTAGTTTCATTACCGGTGTCTCAAGTTCAAGTCCCGTTTTTTGTTTGCTTCTTTTAGGTGCTAGTTCCAATCTTGTTGGCAGCAGTTCGAACCTTGTTAGTAGTAGCTCAGATCTCTTATTAAGTATCGTTTAAAGGAGATCCAGATCAGTGTTCTTAGAATCCAAGTGGGGAATGCTAGGTTGAAAACAAGGATAACGCAAGAGAATAGGGATGCCAGGCCAAAGCTCACAGTAGAGAGTCAAAGTAGGTATTTTTTTTGAATGAAAGCGAAAGGTAGCTTCGATCGGTGGGGTTATTACGAGGAGTAGAGTAGTCGCATAATTCTATAGGTAGAAGTCAGGAATGAGTTTTAAGGGCGGATGGAAGGATCAATACATCTACTTCCCTCGAGTACAGGCGCGCAGGCTTATATAGGTGTCAATCCGGAATGAAAGTATGGAAAGCGAACCCGATAAGTAAAGTACATAATGTAAGTCAGAAGTATAAGCCCCATAGTAAGTCAAAGAGATGAAAGTTAGCAGAGGGCTTAAGCGTGGCAGTTCTTGTAGTAGTAAGTGGTTGCTCGCCTTACCGCCGACACGAGAACCGCAACATTATACTAAGCTTGGCGTCTACTTGCCCATTATCATAAGTAGTAGTCCGATTCTAATGGTACTTGTTGCATTCTTGTTAGCTGTAGTGGACTTCCTCCTATTACGCTTCAGACTTTTACTTGTTTGGTTTTACTCCTCAATCCATTATTGACTTTCAAACATAGAAATCAGAATAGTTTTGTTTAGGCATAGATCAACTCAGGGTAACTACATAACTACTAAGAAACTAGCAGGGTAAGCCTCTTCCCAAATACTTTAAGTCTAACTTCAATGCTTCCAGGCAATTCAAATCTGATATCCCTGTCTTTAATTCCCGAGCTACTGATACGGATCCTTGCCTTCACTCTTTTAACTAATGGATTGTGATTTATTGCTTCTTAGATCGCCTTGTATATCATTTATTATTTATTGAAACTCCTTTCCCTTACGCGCACAGCTGATGATCTAAACTCGACTTCTGTGTCTGATCTGCGCAAGATATATGAAATAGGAGGGTATTTGTTTTCCTCGGTCCTCGGAGCTAGACTCAATGATAAAGTAAGCAGCAATCGGTGGTTCGAGTGCAGAGTCAGTTTCAAAAAAGATTCAAAGAATCCACAGGGAACCATAAGTTTAAGTGAGCAATACAGTGTCTTGTATGGATATAGGTAATAATAGAACGGAGGTGTTGGCACCGAGAATGAATAAGAGTGGAATCCGTTTGTCAACTCAACGAGGTAATTGTGTTGTCAGTTCTGAAAGTGGTGTTCGAGCAAAGTCAACGAGGGAATCAGGCTTTACAGCATCCTTTACCATTTATAAGGGTGAAAAAGATGGGTTTAGAGCTTAACAAAGTCGAAAATAAGTGTTTATAGCGGTAAACGACCAAATAGAGAAGCCTTCTCAATCAAGAGCGTACTGCATATTCCTTCCTTAAGTAGAGTATCAACAAACAAGGCAACTAAACAAGGCGCAAGGAAGATTACACATGGGTTTCGAAAGGAAGGGTGCTCAATCCAGTATTCAAACACTGAGGTTTAAAGGAGGAGTTTAAAGCGCAAGTAAGCTCCACAGTAGAAAGGTTCTTTGTCAACGAGATCAGCCTTAAGTTTTAGTGAAGTCCTAATGTGGTGCATCAACCGCTGAAGTCAAGTATCCAGGTTCAGTGCTTTGGAAAGTTAACTCTTGAATAAAAGTATCAAGCGGAATTCTCATCTGGTAAGGAAGCAATCCGAGTTGCATCTTATAATAAGCGGAATCCTAATCTCCTATCTTTTATTGAGGCGCAGTGGTGCAATAGATATGAAATAAAGTATCCAGTTCCAGTTGAAAGATCAGAAGTAGTAAAAAGAGAATAAGTGTAAAAGTAAGAAAGCAAGTAATCGAGAATCAATAATGCGGTTTCCCGTACCATAGCTAAAGTGATAGTTTCATAATTCAGTGTTTCAAGGTATAGTTCCCGATTCAAATGAAAGTAGAGTTCCTACTTGAGCGGGTATATTTAGTTCCTCGACCAGGACTTTCAGTGAATCATGTCATTGAGGATATTACCCATTATATATGATACTAGAACGATTGGCGAACTCGGTCGCACTTCTGTGTTATAGGAGTGAGTTGTGCGAGAGTTTCTATAAACTTATCTTACAGGGTCTCTGTCCTCAGGTAAGCTAGTTCCATTCTAATTGTTTAGCACCCAGAGTAAGGAGTCAATTTTGAAGCAATAAGTGAGTTTTAGTAAGCGGATAAAGAGCCAACTATTATAGGTGTTTTGCCCCTAAATTATACCTTGTGTTACTAATACTCGAGAAAGCAACTCTGGGTGCTAAAGGAAAGGATAAGTTCTGAGCTAGAGAGCGAATACTCTGCTTATGTGTTTTAGTGCTTGTCGACTAGGTGGGTTGAAAGCCCCCGAGCTCAGTAAGCACCCCGGGACTACCTACGTAAGCACCCCTACTAGAGTAAGCTAATGCACTTTGGCTTGTTGAATTGATTGTTCATTTGCATTCTGTTGCTTCTTCTCTCCCCTCGCTTACAAGAGTATTGTATTGTATAGAAATAGGGTAATATTAATCTAGATTTTTCTACCATTCCTATCCTATTGATCAGAAGCTTGTAGAAAGTATGATGCTACTATGTGCGAAGGAGTGAGGTTGGATTACATCATTATATCATATGTCTACTCAACCGACTTACTTGCACGACTTGGACTACGTAAAGGGAAAGGTCAGAATAAGAATTCATTAACATTCTCCAAAAAGGGAAGGGGTACTTGTCAATAATCAAGTTGGTACTGACTAAAGGAAGACCTAAAAACTCATTGGGTACTGTGCGCTTAGTATTACTCAGTATTAGAAGGGAAAAAGAAGTACCATTCGGGCCAAAGGAGAGTTGCGATCCGTTGTTCACCAATCATTGACATCTATAGCCAAGCCCACATTACATGCAATAGTACGACGCTTAGAATGACCACTGGAATAATCTAATAAATGAGAATTGGGCCATGCGGGTTCTCTACAATAATTATGCCCCACCCCAGACACTTTGGATTATCCCGGACCTACTTAGAGGTATTTAAAGTGATTCTAAAATCAATATAGTAGAACAAAATGTGAGTAGATGAGATCGAATGCAATAGAAACAAAGACATAGGGAACGGTTACTCTTAACAGTAAAAGTAGGGTAACAGTCAAAGTAAGGTAGACTAAGATTGAGTTTCTTTTGACAGTTGTTCCAGGGATATTTTAGTATATAGTTACATTCTATTCATTATTCAGTTCAATGGAGTGCATTTCTTTATTCTATTACAATACTTAATCGAGATCGAGTGGTCAAACGAACTAGTATAATACTTAATCGAGCGGTCAAACGAACTAACCACTAGGGCCTCTGATAGACCATGAGCTCTGGCTACCTTGCTCCGCAAACAAAAGATCCTAAAAGAAAACACTGCCTTATATGAGCTTTATTACAGAGTGTTTAAATGACCATCTCCGGACACCAAATGCAAAAGTAGTCTTTTAATACTTTTCCTAAGGGCACTGCTTCCTCTTTTAGGCGATTATCTTGATGTAGTCAAGGAGGTAGGCGTCTGAGCAAGCAAAGTATACCGCGAGCTAGTAGCCTTTGCCAAATAAACGCTAATAGCTTGCTTGTTTGTTGCCTTGCCAAACTTAGGGGATGTTAGTCGTTGTCACGAGAAAGGACTTCATCTTGAAATCGAAGAAGCCGTCAACAGTGGCAGATAGCGCCTTGGTATTGAATCACTCTCCACCTTCTATCCTGTCCTAGGAAGCGTCAAATGCAATGTGTTAACTAGAAGCCTTAAAATCTAGTCCGACTTTAACACCGACACTATACCCACAATTATAAGTATCCAAACCTAGACTCGAACTTGGGTATACAAGAACAGAGCTACTGCTAGAAGGAATGGAACGAGCAACTAGGGCAGCTGACGTACTGAACGGATCTTAACGACTCTACTATAAGATAAGACAGACTGTCACACATAAAACCACAGAAGTGTTGTTAGAGTGACATTTCCACTAATCTATTTATGGGTGAAGCAAGAATTCAATCAAGCAGCCTAAGAACCAAATTCGAAATAAGGTCAGCTAAGCTATAGGAATGGACCACTACTAACAAGGTTCCAAACTCATACTAACAAGGATGCAACAAGAACATGGGAACTCCACTACTATATTTAAGACTATAGCTCCTGTATCCAACTAGGTAACCTGCTTTTACTCCTCACTACCATATGATGAGAATTCAATCACTGCTAGTAAGATTAACTACTATGCTAATAAGACTTACTCCACTAGCGGGGAACCCAACGACCGCTCCTTATTCTTACTATCCGCCTGGAACTAGGGCTTTTCATGCTCTAACTACTGTTATAGATCCTTTATCTTACAAATAAGGAATTACATTAGCAAAAGAAAGACGAAAATGACTAATAGAAAGAATACAGACAATGTAACAAAGAGTAGGTATGAGAATGGAAATAAGGGTTATTGGAATCAAACTAACGAGTAAGGAAGTAGTAGAATTGATAATAGAAGTAATAAGCCCAAGCCCTATAGTGAAATACATATACTTAGATGCCGGAGTGAAAGGCACCAGGGGTAGGTCTCGTTTGCCGTTGAGAGCTTGCCCTGTCATTAGCTGAAGTATTGTTCGTGGTAGTCCGATTCTAACTTAATGGATTGATTGCCCGGCCAAGGTGTTATCACTAGTTGGAATTCTGTTTTTCACTCTTTTCCAATAGTAGTGAGATCCTGACACTTGTGAATTCAATTCAATTCCTTCTTAATTATTAGTTGCAACGCTGGCTTGCTTTCTTCTCCTAGCACCATTGCTTTCTTCTCCTAGCACCAGAGGTTCAGTCAATCCTAAAATACATGAGGTAAGATGAATTATTTACTGTCGCACTTTATTAAGAATATCCTTTCTTTGTCTAGTTGACCCTTACTTCTATCCAAATCTCATGGGACTTCTATCCAGGACTTCCAACAATTCGAATATGCTGACTCTAATTCCCAAGCCGAAAACAGGGGATCAGGTGGCACCTGGGATACATATTCTTTGAAAATATCCTTTATTACTCTATGGCTTTTCAAGTCCATTTCTTATTGCTCTATAGAATATCCCGTGGTTAGTTTCCTTGCTAACAGGTAACCCGGTTTGGCTGATGGATACGATACAAAATAGGTTGGCTTGCAGGCCTGGCTAGTAAGTTGACTTTGTCTTGTCTCACCTGAGCCGACATTCCGAATTGCCCCTTCCTTTATAGAAAGATTTCAATAGTCTACATGAAATGAAGGAAAAATAGAATAAGACAAGAAAGACAATTCTAAGACCTCCCAATCCATCGTCCCTTCTTATGGTTCTGCCTGGCCTAGCATTTGATTCAGGTCTAGCATCACAATAGTGCAATGAACGTGCGCTGCATCGATGATTTCCTTTCTTGTCTTGGGTTGGGAGCATCCCAGCTACTTTTTTATCACCCATCGGGAAGAATTAGCTTCGTTCTCGTACCTCATACAAGTCAAAAGGAGTGTAATGCCCCCCCCGACAAAAACATTTTGTTGCATTCCAAAATGAGTAAAAGCCCAAGTTCTTTGGGTAAGGCCTACTTCGGGTTCTTTCTTCGTCGATCATTGAAAGTGCTTCGCTGCTATTGATGCAGGATCGGCCTCAGCCTCGGTCTTGCTGGAATAAGGAGCTCCTTCCTTTTGTTGGGCAACCATGGAATCAATGCGACTATTCGAATTCTCCCGATATGCCTTCACTACATGCCTTTGATTGAAATCGGTAGTACTCTTTCTTATATGATTAGTCTTTTATTGCGTAGAAGTAGAGAAAGCTATCGATGGTCACAAAACACAATCTGATCCTGAGGCAAGGTAAGGGTCCAAAGCCACTAGTCCGCCTTCATATTAATATTATAGCCTGCCTAAATAAGGAGGAACTTACTCAAGCTTTAAACTCAAACAAACAAATCCCACTTTGTTGAAATACTTATATGTATGAAAAAACAGAAAGCGATTACCTACCATTTCAATCAAATCAGACTTTGGGTTTAGACTAAATCTTTGTTTCGTTGTATCAAGCAAGCCAATTGACTTACCCTTTACGAAGGGAACTCTCGTGGTAATTTCTCTAAATTCAGGAGCACTAGTCCTTCTTTTCCTTGGGGAACTTCCCTTAAGGCACTAGTCTCTTCCTTGGGGAACTCCCTAGAAGATAAAGAAGCGAAGGGGAATCACCTAGTTTGAGTTCAGGAAGATGAATCCCGGAGAGAATAGAGTCTAATAGTCGGTGAAAGGGCAATCTATCTGACTTCTACGGAAAAGCATTTTGCAACCTAGCTAGATCTCACACAATAGTAAGAGTAGGCCTACTAGAGGAAAAAGATAGCCGCTCCCTCAGGTCTTTTTTATTGACTCGTTGCTTTGAGAGTTTACCTATAACTTAGACGAGCTTACCTATAACTCTGGGCTCTGGGCTTATTGACGAGAGAGGAGAAGATGGGCTTATTACAAGAAAGGAGAAGAGGAGTGGTAGTCAAAAAAAGGAAGTAGTAGAGATTCGAACGTTATTATGCAAAAATGAGCAAAGGCGTAAGCAATTCCTATATTCTGTCCCGCATTCGGTTAGCATCACTGTAAGCAAATCTTCTCGCTATAGCAACAAAGGCAGAGATTGAAATCATGTATCTGATGCCTTGACAATGAATGCACGAATAAGTGAAATCTCCAACTTCTTACTGGCAAACAAAAAGCAATCTATCGTGATAGTTGAAATTGGCTAAGGTTAGTTCTTTTAGCGTGATGGTTCTATATTTGGATTTAATTAGTAGTTGACTATCCGATGTATCCTTACTTGTGGTCGAGGGGCAGGGGCAACAATAAATGTTCGTATCCTTCGTAGGAACCCTAATTCTTCCGATAGTTGAGTGCATTCTTTAAGTCAAATAGCTCATTCATTGATTGATGGGTCGGGCACTCATGCTAAGCAAACTACTAATAAACTCGAGGTAAATCTAATATGATAAAACAAATATCCACATAGGGTAACTGAATACTGAATTCATAGCATCAAAGCGAGAATGAGCCCAAGGAAACTTATACTTTAATGAAAAAGGGAGTAACGGTTTGAGAGAAGCAACTAGCAAAGCAGGCTCCAACTCGAACATAGGCATTGAACTCCGACAGTATACGAATAAGAGTAAAGTAACTCAAACTTACGGAAAGGGTAGTAAGAATAAGAGAAAAGGTAGTCAGTTTGAAGCTAACGGGTAGCATACTTACAACTGGGACATGGAAACCAAGGCGAGGGTTATTCTTTGACTTCACTCCTACTCTTGTGGTTACTCGTTTGATTCTTTAACTCACGACTCTACTCCCCTAGCCTTCCAAGTCAGGCAGGTATCCTTACTTTATATGGTACCTTACTCGATGGCTTCTCATTCCCACCAAGCAGTGATTCTATTCTCATAAGTAGGAGTGCTTGTTTAAAAGCAAAGAGAGGTAGGTTGGTTCTTGCCGTTAGTAGTTGCTTGGCGAGGAAGTACATACACCAACAGAGCCTGCCACTACTGGTATAAATTCTCTCTTCTTTATTGACGCCAAGCCAACTTCCAATGATTTCTTGCATCTTGCCCAGGGCACCTTAGGCTTTACTGCTTACTTTGACTCCTCAACTATGGACCTCGGATCCACCCTTCCCGGACAACTCACTACCGAAAAGATATAGATTTGATGTTACAAATAAAAATAGAGGGCATAGTAAATAGAATAGAAAGCTAGAGTAAAGTAGTCTCTGCTCCTTTAGGGCTGCTTCACTCTTTCACTTACGGTAGTTCCCATACCTGTTTGGTCTGCTACCCCCTATCTTAACTTGGCACTCTCCGGTTTCAATCTATCAAACATTATATCTAACTACGCCCTTACTTTATATTACCCTTATGCCCTCTTCAATTACTATCTCTAATTCTGACTATTTTGCATGGGAGGCTTGTTCTCAGTAGCTCCATTCTTGTTGTTACTAGTTGAAATACCGGTTTCGAGTAAAAGTATTAGAAGCTGTGTTTTCAGTCTAATAGTAAGGTCAGCAGCTAGAGAGTTAGGTTGGATTCCAATAGAGTAGGATAGGATCTCCGCCCGGAAGATGGAAGAATCAAGTAAGCGATGAGACTCAACTCATGTGTGGCGGGCGTGTTCGATAAGGTCTTATAGGCCATCAGTGAAAGAAGTGGGTATAAGACCCATAGGCGAAATATAGCTTTAAGGCAAGGAAAGCAAGCATTAGACGAAGTAGTGGCTTGGTGGCTTAAAATAACTAGTGAAAGAATAGAAGCAAGGGAAATAAACTGTGGTAAGTGGGAAAGTAAGGCTGGTCGGCGGGAAAGTAAGAATCAAGCAGGAAAGTTCGAATCAAGGGGGAGCTACATAATGCAAATAAGGAGCAACAGTTTTAGTTAGCAAAGGTAGGGCTTACAGACAGGTGCAGGTGAGGTCGCCTTAGAGAAAGTAAAGCCAGATCCAATGTGTCAATGTTAAAGAAGAATAGTAAGTAAAGACAGCGTCGACCAAATAACTACTAATAGCAAATAGAATAGAAAATAACTGGAAATATTGGATAAGATAATTAGACCCACCCACGAGAACATAATCTTGGAATTTAGAATAAGAATAAGTGATGTGTTCGCCAAACCCTGTCTTCTAGCGTCAGCGTGTGCCGGTTGCCCTATTAGAATTGAGCTAGGTAGTATAAAGCTTCAAGGTGGTGTCAAGGCATCGAAACAAAGAATATAGGATCAACTACCAAGTGGTAAACTGAGAATAAAGAGTATAACTTATAAGTAGTAGTATTCGTAAGGATGCATCATGTATAGGAGTAAGAAGAAAAACGCATCTAAAGAATTCCGTGTAAGGGTATAAAAGAGTGTATCTTACTAGGGTATAAAAGAATTAGTAAGTGGCCAAACACGGGAAGAATTGAAATCCAATAAGTAGTAAAAGAGCTATCCAAAAAAGATAATCATAATCCCAATATGGTTGTTCGGGGTATATGATAGGCGCTCTCAATTCCAAAGTCAGAAAGAAACTCATTAGTATGCAAATGGATACGTGTCTAGTGTGGGGAGAATGAAACCAACCAAGTAGCAACAGAATCAAACAGAGGGCATAGAAATCAACTCATTAGGTAAGATACCTGTGCTTGTATATGAGCCCTAAGACTAATAGTATTATAGTAGTATCAATGGACTATATACAACTAAGAGAATTGAGCTACTAGGCAAATAGAAGAGAGCTATCCCCATTCGTATGAGTATAGTAGACGTTAATATTGGAATGAAAGTACGAATAAAAAGAATCCAAATTAGTATTACAAGGCGGGTAGCATTTTTTAAGCGATAGGGGAGTTCACACTGGGTATCCTTCTTACTTGATGGTTGAATTCCCATACTGATTAGTATGGATTTGACTCTTTTCAGTGCGGGTTGGATCTCTTCTGTTCCTAGCTCGAGTCTTGTTAATGGCAATAGTTAATAGAAATATGAGTATTAGATGTACTAATTGATTTCTTGTTAGCGGGTTTTTATATTATGAGAAGCAATGGTTCAATTCCAATAGTAGTTTAATTCTCATAGTAGTAAGCGGGATTCTTTATTATGAAAGTCAAGCATATAAGTAGCTTCACCTGCCATCGGCTGGGGTAATTGACGTTGGGGTAATTGACTCGAACTATGCTAAAATTGAGAGCTTAGAACACTTCAAGAATAGAGCAAAAAATTTAAATCCTAAAAATTTAAATCATATGAATGGAGCAAGTCATGTCAATCATATGAATCCTAACAAGGTTCGCCGTATTGGCGTATCGAATTTATATCGATACGGTATGCTACCTGATACCGAGCGATATGCACAGGGCATACAGCTCAATATATTATCATATAATAATATTATATTATATAATATTATATAATATAATATTAATACAATATTAATACAATATAATATATACTAAAAAAATAAAACGGAGAGCCGAGGTGTCGCCTTGTTCTCCCTTCTCCCCGCATGGGGGAGACGAGGCATCACGAGGTGACGCCTCGTTCCCACGCGAGGAGTTCCCTTCTCCTTTCTCGCCTCGTCTTCCTGGGCAAAGAAGGAAGCCCGCCAACCAAGAATCCGAACTCTGAGAGCAATAGCTATTAATCAACTTTACTGCAGATAAATGATTGACTCCAAATAAAATTATTTTACAATTACAATACCAAGCAACAATGGCAAATCTGGTTAATCACTTTAATGATACATTATTAAGTCTTAGAGAGTTTTAATTGAGGTCGTGACTAATTTTATTTGAAGTGACTAATAAAAAAAAAAGTTTATAATTTTCAAAAAGAAAAGTGAATAAAAAATAAAAAGAGAAATCATTTGACAAAATGATTGTTAAGGTCGAGATTTGAACTTGTCACTAATTGGTCCATTGTATCAGCCTAGGTGCATCCTTAGTAGAAAAGTCATAGTCATCATCTTAAGTAATTGCCAAACCTACATAGCACGAAAAACAAAAAGCTCTCACAAGCCAGTCATGCTCAAACTGGTTGAAGCATCAATAGCATTTTATCCTCGTGAGGACCTAAATTAAAGGATGATGTCATCATTGTAAGCATGCTTCATATTGAAGCATCCCGATCCCGATCCATCGCCCGTGGACCCAAGAAAAGTTTAGTGAAAAAGTTAACTCAATTTGCTATCCTGATCCCGATCCATCGCCCGTGGGCTCCTCCGTGCTTCACGATGAGAATCTTCGGCAAACACAAGGAGAAGAAAACGACGCGCGAGCTTCTCACCGAGGCTTCGCGAGGAGATTTCTTCTCCCCGCACAGGGAGAAGAAACATCTCCCCACATGGGGTGAAGGAACGAGGCGACGTGGCATTTTTTTTTATTCTTTAACTTTATTTTATATATATATATATATATATATATATATATATATATATATATATATTGCTCGAATCGACATACCGTACTATACCGAGCTCGATACGTTAGTACGGTATGAAATGGTAGACCTTTCCTATTATTGTAATTGCTGGCATACATTATAGTAACAAACATTGTTTTACTAGAATCTTTTTGGATTAGTGTGATCATAAATTATAGTAAAAAGAAAAAGATTATAAGCAATTAGAAAGACAACAACAAGAGTATACTTTTGATAAGCCTAAAGACGAGATTCTAATGAATATATTATAAGGACTGGCAAATAAGCTCTTAATCGATATTTATTGGTCTAACCAGGCAACGATATAGCACATATATATATCTATATCATTCATTCTAAAATGTATTTTTATTTTATTATTTAGTTTAGTCATATCAAGTGGTACAGGCATATTGTTATTCCTCCTAGTTTCTCTGCACTATACCAATCCAATAGGTTATCGAAATCAAAATCGGTTAGGCATTTAAATCCATTGAACAACAATAAGGGATTTGCATCACGACTATCCTTATAAGAGTAATATAAGAGAAAATTTAGGAATGGAGTTTGATGAACAATACATCATATATAGTCTTAAAAATATAAATGCTTAGAATATTGAACCACTTACCACCACCTCCCAGCATCTTCAAAGAATGAAAAAGTTAACCTAATCTGCAAGCACCAAAGAAAAGCTAAGCTTAGTGAAAGCAACCTTTCATTGTGCTCTAATAATCTTCTTATCCACAGTTTGAATGGAAACAGCCCTAGTTGCTCAACTTCCATATTGCTGGTCTTTACAATAGAAGGAACCACAACAGAAAGAAATCAAAAGAAAAAAAAACTAACAAAAAGAGACAAACATGAAAAGTAGCAAAAGAAGACATTACCCAGGAAGATAGAGAGATGAGGCCATGTTCAGACCTATTGTTGATAATTGGACTACAGAGCAAAGCATCATGCATCAATCCATCTTCTCGATGTACTGAGGCAACCTCCCACGTTGGATCAATGATGGATTTCTATTGGATAGAAGCTTGTGGTCATCAGAAGTCAGAACCATATAGTTTTCTAGGTCATCTATGTTGTGCATCTCAAGCAAAAAGGAAGAGAAAAGCATTACCACTAGTGTAGTACTACAGTACCTGAGAACAAAAAATAGTTAGAGCACTTATCTTGTACCCATCCTCTGCACCTTTGCCTTCTTTCTATTGGGTTGCTTATACCAAGGATTTGTCCTTATAGTGAAAATAGACTAATGTCTCCTTTCTAAAGATGGCGATCATGTAGGACCACGTTCAAGAACTTGAAAACATGTGAATTATGGGCTCATGAGCATATCTTGTTCACCGTCGGCACCATATCTTTCTTTATTATGTGCTTTTTGTTCCGAGAGTCACTACAACAACAACAAAGCTATAAGTCCCAACTATTGGGGTCGGCTGCATGTATCTTTTGCTATCATTGAGATCAGTAATTTTATTAAGTTTAAAATACTTAAATCTTTATTTATAACTTCTATTAAAGTCTTTTTAGGTCTTCCTCTATGTCTCCTTGTAACACTAACATTAATTATTTCACCACTTCTGACTACAGCATCTAAAGGTCTCCTCAGTATATGCCCATATCATCTTAAAAATTTTCTCTCATCTTATCCTCTATCGACACGATACCTAGTTGTTCACAAACAAAAGTATTTCTTTTTTCTATCTTTCCAAGTAACTCTACACATCCATCTCAACATTTTTATCTCGAAGCATAAACTTTTTATATATGTCTTATCTTAACAACCCAACATCGCCAGAGTCACTCCTCGCAAAAAATATAGATGACTTGTCTTCTTTTCAAAGTTAGACATTTGATAGAACTATTATTTAAGATCCATTTATAAGATATCAAGAAAACATTAACAATCATAAACTTTATGTAACGAAACATATACATATAGCTATAAAAATGTAACATAAACCAAGGTTTTACTTACCAGTCTGTACCGATGTACCGACATTTGTCGATACTAGTGTGATACCAGTATTGGGCAATCCGCATAGTGCATACCTCCCGATATATTAAAATATATTATAATATTATATTATATAATATTATATATTAAATATATTTAAAAAGAGAAAAAAAGGGCGACATCACCTCGATCTTTCTCCCCGCACGGGAGAAAAATCGCAAGCGGCGACTATGACGACCCAGGAGAGGCGGCGCGGCGAGGACAGTGGGGTATTCTTTCTTCTTTCTTCTTTCTTCTTTCTTCTTTCTTCTTCAATCAACAGACCGAAATCGACTATCGATGGTCGATTTTTGTACCGCCGATGGGTGGTCCGCCTACCAAGAACTGGTGAGACATACATACCGGGCAGTACAAATCGGTATGGAAAACCTTGACACAAACAAGCATCTAACAATCCATTACTACAATAGATTAATTGATGGAGAACCATCGAGCTTTAAAAAGGATTTTAAAAAAATTATTCTATAAAAAATAATCAACAAAAAGTCATCAATTAGTTAGCCTAGAAATTCTAAGAATTGTGTTGAAAATTGAAAAGTCTTATAGTCCTTCTAAGGACTCATATTGTATTAAGTGCACTCTTGTATTAAGTGCAATCAATTACTTTTCATGTATCCTAAGAGTCACATTATAGATTTATAAAAGATATACTAATTCCCTAGGAGATTACTCTGGGGAATCATTATCTTCATTCTCTTCCCCTTTCTTTCTCTATGTTTCCCTACTATGTTCTACAACAGTTTGGTATCAGAGCTAGCTCAAGAAACCAACCCTATACCCCATTGGGTTCCAACTAGCAGCAAAAGCTTTGATCAACACTCATGGATCCTTGCACCTCCAATGTCAACCCCCTCGCATGTGTACTTGGACTTTAGAGCAACTATCCCTACGAAATTGGTAAACCATATAGCTTTTAGTGTCGGGTGACAATCCTCCCAAAGCACCGATTCTCCCACAATACAAGGTTGACGTAGAGGTCATTCTTGATGTCTGGCATATTACAATTGCTTCCGATGCTACTTGGATTACCTTAAAGGAACTTCGTGACTTTACACCAAACTTATTTGGAAGCAAGGTTTTCCAGCAGGCGATGCACGCAGACGCAGATTGCCCACTATCGGGCGGTATCACCAGGTAGCGGCTATTTTTGCTCGTTACCACGTGAAATCGAACGGTAACGATCGATTTCTACTATCAAGGCCGTTGTCGAGCGATAACGATCGATTTCGACCATCGCCGGTCGATTTCAAGTAGTATCAGTCGAGGGAAGGAGAAAGAAGAAGAGGGAGAAAAATACCTCGAGTCCTCTTCGCTCGCGCGATCTGTCGCCCGCGGGCGATTTCTTCGTCGGCGAGCGATTTCTTCTCCCCGCACGGGGAGAAGAAAAGTCTCCCCAAATCGCCCACGAGCGATTTCTTCTCCCCACACGAGGAGACTTTTCTTCTCCCCTCGACGACGTCACCCCGTTTTTTATTTTTAACTTTTTATAATATATTATATAAATATTCAAGGTTTGCAATTTCGACGGTACATACCGGTCCGTCAGGTTACCGGTACACGAACCGCCCGCTACCGGGCGGTTCCATCAAAAATCGACCGTCGACGATCGAACCGTCGACAGACGATTGAAGAAGAAATCGATCGTCGATGGTCGATTAAGAGAGAAATCGACCGTCGACGATCAATTGAGGAAGAAAAAGGGAAGAAGAGGAAAAGAAAGAAAAATCGACCTCGCCTGCGCAACGTCCTCGCCGCCGCCTCGCTGCCGCCGCGCCGCCCGCTCGCCGCTGCCCTCGCCCGCTTGTCATGGTCGCCCACGACCACCCTTTTTCTCCCGCACGAGGAGGGCGTCGCCGCGACGACGCCGCCCCTTTTTTTTAATATTTTAATATTTTAATATTATAATATATTATATTATATTAATAAAATATTATGTTATATTTTAATATCGTGGTAATGCGCATATGCATCTTGCGACGCAGATCTCATCAAGCATATGCATACCGGTGGTATGCCCTATACGCCTTATCGATCATCTTGTCGAGCTAAGCTAACGAGCATGGAAATCCTTGATTGAAGTACTTTTAAAATTACTCTTGAAAGTCGAGTTCTTTTCCACCGAGGGAGAACAATGGAGAGTCGAGCTCAAAGGATTTCAAAAAATTATTCTAGGCAAAGATATCAACAAAAATCATCAATTAGTTTAGATATTATAAGAGTTGTGTTGAAAATTGAAAACTCATTTGGTCTTTCTAGGGACTCCTTTTGTATTAAGTGCACTCATTTACTGTTTTATTATCCTAGAAGTCATAGTTTGAAAATCTAAATGGCATACTAATTTGGATTGAAAATACATATCAAAATCATGTACATTGTCCAAGAAAGAGTGTGCCAAAAGTAATGAATTCTTTATTAGAAAACTGATATAGTTCAAGAACTTAAAAACAGAAAAAAGAAAAGTCAACATAACCTGTAAGCCTTGCTAAATAATTGTGGACCAAGTAGCTTTTGGTTGTGTTCTCCAGTGAACCATTCTAACCAGATTTCTGACATAGGCAGCCCCATTTTTCGATACAAGAATCAAGAAAGGAAGTAACTCAAATTGAAAAATATGGCAAGTAAATAAACGATAGGCAAATAAACAAAGTAGCGAAGACAAGAGACGAGCTACAAAGAATGATATGCGAAGTTGAAATTTAAACTTGTCGATAACTAGTCCACTATATCAGACAAGTGCATCCTTAGTGTAAAGACATAGTGATCATCTTAAATAATTGCAAAACCTACATAGCAAGGAAAACACGAAGATCTCACTGGCCAAATATGCTCAAACTGCTTAAAACATCAGCTGGAGGGCTTAAATTCAAGGATGATGTCATCACTATAAGCATGCTTCATATTGAAGTAATCATAATGTAAAGTTAGAAATTTATAATTTTTCAGTCTCACATCATGTCGTAAACACAAATTTGCTCACGTAATACATATGATACAGACTTGATATGCAGGTATAAGTGGTTGACTCCAAACCATAACAAATAATAATGCATTAAAATCATAGCTGATATATAGCAAACACAATAAAACGGTTACATGTGAAAGGAGATTGAGTATTGAGTGAAATAATGACTAGTAATGATTTTAATCAAGGTTTGCAATACCGAGCATCTCTGCGTGGGACGTATTGGTCCATAATGCAGATACCGACCACGATGATACCGTGTATTTCCATTACCACCCAAAATCGACTTGATCAATTTCGACCATCACGATCGCGAGAGAATGGCCGATCGACGATCGATTTCGAGTGGTATCGCCAAGGAGGAGAAAACACCAAGTCTACATCTTCGTCCATGTAATCCATCGCCACGGTGAACTCGCGATCCGTCATATAAGCGATTTCTTTACTGGCGAGCGATTTCTTCTCCCTGCGTGGGGAGAAGAAACGTCTCCTAACGTGGGGAGAAGGAAAGATACGACATCATTTCAAATTTATATTATATTTATTATATTATATATATACCGAGTCGTACGATTGTGCATATTGCTTGATACAGACGACATATCGTCGAAATGATACTAATAAACCATGATTTTAATCATTATAATTTTTCATTACAAATTTAATAAACTCTTTATTTTGTTTCCATCATTTTATACATGAACGAATTTTAAAAAATTAGCTTGTTTATAATCTTCTAGATTTAAAGAAAATTATCCAAACCAATGTTTTTGATAGCTTAACATGTTGCAGATTACCCTAAACTAAACAGTCCAATAGAATCATAGCTTACCGGCAAGTAAGTCACGTAAACCTTATGAATCCTCATAGCTTAATAAACAAACCTCGATGTTCTATCATCAAAAAATATAGATCCAACTATTGACCAATCCCTAAATCATTTATCCACTTTACTCCAGATAAACGATTGATGCCAAATAAAATTATTTTATAAATACAGTACCTAGCAACAATTGTATATTATTAAGTCTAATAGCCTTTTAATAGATGTCATGATTAATTCTCATTGGTCATCATTACTCAAAATGTTCCAGAAAAAAAAGTATAAAAAATAAAAAGAGAAATCATCTGATAAAAAAAAGCTTATAGGTTTCACATTTCTAAAACGTTTATAACTTCGTTCTACCAAATTTACATTATAAAAGTCTCATTGTCTAGTGAAAGGAAGATGAGAAGTATCACTTACACCAATTACTATGATTGTCAACCTCAAAACCACACTACTTAGTCGAATAACTTCCTATTATTTTAATTGCGTCAAGAAAATAAAGCAATTCTTATTCCTTTAATACCCAACTTATAGTTGTTTGCAAAATTTATTTGGCTACTGAGCTCAACTAAATTTTTCAATGGTGCTACCATCAGTTATTCATTCATCATAAGCAAATTAGTCCAGACATCAAACATATGTAACAAGTTGCTTTTTTTTGGGATAAAATAGAACAAATAAATCAAGATGGAGAATTCAAAACCAAAATAAAAATTAAAACTTAAGCGCATATTTATAAGTCAAAACCTAATTTACCATGGCATATTAAAAAGAAAAGAGGGTTAAACAAAAGAGAGAAATTTGAATTGAAAAATACACATCAAAATCATGTACCTTGTCCAAGAAAGAGTGCATGCCAAAAGTAATGAATTCTTTATTAGAAAACTGCTATAGTTCAAAAACTTCAAAACAGAAAAAACAAAAGTCAACATAACCTGAAAGCCTGGCTAAATAAATATGGACTAAGTAGCTTTTGGTTGTGTTCTTCAGTGAACTGTTTTATCAATATCTCCTATGGAGGCAGCCCAATTTTTCTTTACAAAAATCAAGAAAGGAAATAACTGAAATAGAAAATATGACAAAAAAAATGAGAGGCAAATAAACAATATAGCGAAGACACGAGACAAGCTACAAAGAATGATAGGCGAGGTCAAGATTTGAACTTGTCGGTAATTGGTCCACTATATAGACCCAGTTGCATCCTTAGTAGAAAGACATAGTGATCATCTTAAATAATTGTCAAAACTACATAGCAAGAAAAACCTACAGCATGAAGCATCAGCAACACTCTATACTGGGGAGGGCTTAACTTAAAGGATGAAACTAGTCAGCAACCATATTACTTAATAACATATTAAAGATAGCAACCATTTATGTTTTTTTTATCAAAGAAACTAGTCACAAATAATAATGCATCAAAATTAAAGCTGATATATAGCAAACACAATAAAAAGGTTACATGCGAAAGGAGATTGAGTATCGAATGAAATAATGACTGGTGATGATTTTAATCATTACAATTTTTCATTACAAATTTAATAAACTCTTTATTTTGTTTCCATAACTTTCTACATAAACAAATTTCAAAAAATTAACTTGTTAATAATCTTTTAGATTTAAAGAAAATTAACCAAACCAATGTTTTGATAGCTTAACATATTGCAGACAGCCCTAAACTAAACAGTCCAATAGAATCCAAGCTTACCAGCGATTAACTAATGTAAACCATATGAATCCTCATACCTTAATAAACAAACCTCAATGTTCAATCATCAAAAATATTGATCAACTATTGACCAATCCCGAAATCATTAAGTCTGAACTCTGAGAGCAATAGCAAATTATCCACTTTACTCCAAATAAATGATTGACGCCAAATAAAATTATTTTATAAATACAGTACCTAGCGACAATGGCAAATCTACCTAAACACTTTCAAGACACATTATTAAGTCTAATAGCCATTTAAATTATGCTGTGAATAATTCTCACTGGTCATCATTACTCAAGAAAGTTGCAGAAAAAAGTACCAAAAAAATAAAAATAGAAATCATCTGGCATAGAAAATCTTACAAGCATCACTTACACCAATTACTTTGATTGTCATCATGAAAACCACACTACTTAGTCTACTAACTTCCTATTGTTTTAATAGCATCAGTAAAATAAAGCAATTCTTATTCCTCTAATACCCATCTTATAGTCATTAGCAAAATTTATATTGCTACTTAGCTCAACTACATTTTTCCTGTTTGCTACCATCTATTACTTATTCATTTATCACAAGCAAAATAGTCTAGGCATCAAACATATGTGACAAGTGTTTTTATTGAACAAAATCGAACAAATAAATCAAGATGTAGAAATTCAAAACCAAAAGAAAAATTGCAAGTGAAAGGACATATTTACAAGTCAAAACATAATTTACCAATAACATATTAAAAGGAAAAGAGAGTTAAATAAAAGAGAAATTTGAATTGGAAAGTACATATCAAAATCATGTACGTTGTCAAAGAAAGAGTGCATGCCTAAAGTAATGAATTTTTTATCAGAAAACTACGATAGTTCAAGAACTTAAAAACAGAAAAAAGATATGGCACATATATATCTATACCATTCGTTCTAAAATACATTTTTATTTTATTATTTAGTTTAGTCATACAAGGTGGTACAAGCATATTGTTATGCCTCCTAGTTTCTCTGCACTATATCAATCCAATTGGTTATGGAAATCAAAATTGGTTAGGTATTTAAATCCATTGAACAACAATAAGAGATTTACATCACAGCTATCCTTATAAGAGTAATATAAGAGACAAAACTTAATGGAATTTGATGAAGAACACATCGTATATATTCTTGTAAAAAATATAGATGCTTGGAATATTGAACCACTTACTACCACCTCCCAGTATCTTCCAAGAATGAAAAAGTTAACCCAATCTACAAGCACCAAAGAAAAGTTTAGTGAAAAAGTTAACTCAATCTACTCTCCTGATCTCGATCCGTCACCCGTGGGCTCCTCGGTGCTTTGCTAGGAGAATATTCGACGATCGTGGGAAGAAGAAAACGACGTGTGGGCTTCTCGCCGTAGTTTCGCGAGGAGATTTCTTCTCCCCGCGTGGGGAGAAGAAACGTCTCCCCACGTGGGGTAAAGGAACAAGGCATTGCCACCATTTTTTTATTCTTAAACTTTATATATATATATATATATATATATATATATATATATATATATATAAAGTGGTACGCTTGGGTGTTCCACTCGATATCGTGTGCTACATACCGAGCTCGATATGTCAGTACCTTACGAAACGACAAACCTTTCTTATGATTGTCACTGCAGGCATATATTATAGTAGCAAACACTATGTTACTAGAATCTTTTTGGATTAGTCTGATCATAAATTACAGAAAAAAGAAATAGATAGTAAATTATAGCAACAAGCACTAAAATGAAGCAATTAAGAAGACAATAAAAGGAGGATACTTTTGATAATCCTAAAGACGATATTCTAATCAATATATTAGGAGGACTAGCAAATAAGCACCTAATTGATATTTATTGGTCTGACTAGGCAGGATATGGCACATACATATCTATGCCATTCGTTCTAAAATGTATTTTTATTTTATTATTTAGTTTAGTCATACTAGGTGGTACAGGCATATTGTTATGCCTCCTAGTTTCTCTACACTATATCAATCCAATTAGTTATGGAAATCAAAATCGGTTAGGTATTTTAAATCCATTTAACAACAATAAGAGATTTGCATCACGATTATACTTATAAGAGTAATATAAGAGACAAGTTTTAGGAATGCAATTTGATGAACAATACATCGTATATACTCTTGTATAAAATATAGATGCTTGGAATATTGAACACTTACCACCACCTCCCAACATCTTCAAAGAATGAAAAAGTTAGCCCAATCTGCAAGCACCAAAGAAAAGTTTAGTGAAAGCAACCTTTTATTGTTCTCCAATAATCTTCTTATCCACAGTTTGAATGGAAACAAACAGCCGTAGTTGCTCAACTTTGATGTTGTTGGTCTTTACACTAGAAGGAACAACAATAAAAAGAAATCAAAGAAAAAGAAACTAACAAAATGAGACAAACAAGAAAAGTAGTCGAAGAATACATTGCCCATGAAGAAAGAGAGATGAGGCCATGTTCAGACCTATTGCTGATAACTGGACTCAAGAGCTAAGGCCCGATGCATCAATCCATCTTCTCATCCTGATGTACAGAAGTAGGCAACCTCCCACGTTGGATCAATGATGGATTTCTATTGGATAGAAGCTTGTGTTCATCAGAAGTCAGAACCATATAGTTTTCCACATCATCTATGTTGTGCATCTCAAGCAAAGAGGAAGAGAAAAGCATTACCACTAGTGTCGTACTACTGTACCTGAGAACAAAAAATGAATTAGCCAATGCAATAATAAGATAATGCACATAATGCCATATGTAAAGAACTCCAAGAAAAAAATCAAATTTATAAGCTAAAGAAAAGGTCAGGCGAGATTGTGATTTTTGAGGTCAAGTCAAAGAATCATACATTTGACCCTTAAACTTGAAATTTGCTTACTAACAAGGTTTCAAATCTTGGATCAAGAGCAATATCGATCCTTGACTTGATTAATATGATTCGGCATTTTCTGGCAAGCCAATAGACCATATCCTAGCATATCCATCAGCAATGACAAAAGAGAAAGGAGGAGGGAGGAGGAAGAGGAGCAGAGGAGAAAGATTAGGAGGCATAGCAGAGGTGGCGGAAATGAAAATCAAGTGACAGCTGGAAGCCATAATAGAGCTACCATGATGATGGAGCAGAGCAGCAGGGGAGAGAATGAGGCTATGATTATCTTTAGCTTTACCTTGGCCATATTTTGGAGTAACTTTTGCTAAATGCAAGTTTCACTAAGATTCCACATCATTTAATACTTTGAGAACTGATGTGACTTGAGCCTGACACTATTATAACCATTTAATCAGCAAAGTCAAAACCAAAGAGTATCCAAGCGAGATGACACAAAAGAAACTAAAAATCTTCACTCATGAACCGTTAAAGCAATAACTTTTGCTTTTCTATCTTATGCTATTTTTAGAACCTGTTATTTGGATAATATAAGATGGCCTACCATTCCAGCTACTGTTTGAAAGCTTTGTTACTCTAGTATATTCAATTACAAAGGATGGAAAATGCCTTAAATCATATGAGGAGCAAATCTATAGGAGAAAATCATACAAAATCCACTCCATGAACTTGAATTGAGTTCAAAAAAGCTGGGAAGCATAGAATCATAAACATTGCCGCATTTTCTCTTCATTTCTCTTGGGCTCCTCATTCTTTAAGTTCATGTCAATGAGGCATTAAAACCAAGAAAACAAAAAGGACTGCATTTAATAAACCACTTGAAGAACTCAAAAACAAGTGTGGGATCAAGCAAGTACCTTGTCCCCATCCTCCATAGCCTCTTCCTTTCTCTTAGGCTACTTGTTCTCTACATTTGCTCTTCTTTAAAGGTGGACCACATGCCTTCTTTAAAGGTGTCAATCAAATAGAATCACTTTCAAGAACTGAAAAACAAGTCAACTAGGGTGCCTATACCATCTTAAATATTTTCTCTCATCTTATCCTCTATTAAAGCGATACCTAGTTGTTCACGAATAAAAGTATTTCTTTTTTTATTAACTCCACACATCCATCTCAACATTTTTATCTTGATAGCATAAACTTTTTATATGTCTTATCTTAACAACCCAACACTCAGCACATGCACATCCCCAGAGTCACTCCTCACAAAAAATATGGATGACTTACCAAAGGTAGAAATTTGATAGAACTATTATTTAAGATCCATTTATGAGATATCAAGAAAACATTAACAAGCATAAACCTTATGTAAAGAAATATATACATATAGCTATAAAAAATGCAACACAAACAAGCATCTAAAAATCCATTACTACAATAGATTAATTGATGGAGAACCATCGTGCTTTAAAAAGGATTTTAGAAAAGTTTATTCTATAAAAAATTATCAACAAAAAGTCATCAATTAGTTGGCCTTGAAATTCTAAGAATTCTGTTGAAAATTGAAAAGTCTTATAAACCATATAGCTCTAAGTGTCGGGTGACAATCCTCCCAAAGCACCGATTCAACCACAAAACAAGGATGACGTAGGGATCATTCTTGATGTCTAGCATATTACAATGGCTGCTAGCATGACTCATACTTTCTTATCAAGTGACGTGATTGTCCAGCTTCCGATGCCACTTGGATTACCTTAGAGGAACTTCGTGACTTTGCACAAGACTTATTGGAAGCAAGGTTTTCCATACCGGGCGGTACATACTGGTTTTCCATCAAGCAGATGCGTCGATCCGCCATGTGACCGAACGCAGCTTTGTCACCGGTAGCTTTCCACTTACCATGTGAAATTGATCGAATCGCCGATTTCGATCGTCGATGGCGTTGTCGGTAACGATCGATTTCGACCTTTCGATTTTGACGATGTCTCGAGGGAGGGAGAAAGAAGAGGAGAAAAATACCGAGTCCTCTTCGCCACGCAATCCGCCGCATGACGATTTCTTCATCGGCGATTTCTTCTCCCACGTGGGAGAAGAAAGTCTCCCACATTGCTCATGAGCAATTTCTTCTCCCCACACGAGGAGACTTTTCTTCTCCCTCAACGACATCACCCCTTTTATATTTTTAATTTTTATAATATATTATATTATATTATATAAATATTATATTATATTATATTATATTATATTATACCGAGTGGTTTGCCTTGCATACCACTCTATCTATACCGCATCGAAATGAGATCGATACACCGATTCAAGATGGCAATTCTTGATTGGAAGTACTTTTAAAATTACTCATCAAAGTCAAATTCTTTTCCACCGCGGGAGAATGATGGAGAACCATCGAGCTTCAAAAAGGATTTCAAAAAAGTTTATTCTAGGCAAAGATATCAACAAAAATCATCAATTAGTTAGCCTAGATATTCTAAGAGTTATGACAAAAATTGAAAACTCATTTGGTCTTTCTAGGGACTCCTTTTGTATTATGTGCACACTAATATTAAGTGCACTCATTTACTATTTCGGTATCCTAGAAGTCATAGATTGGAAATCTAAATGACATACTAATTTAAATTGGAAAATACATATCAAAATCATGTACATTGTCCAAGAAAGAGTGTGTGCCAAAAGTAATGAATTATTTATTAGAAAACTGCTATAGTTCAAGAATTTAAAAACAGAAAAACGAAAAGTCAACATAACCTGAAAGCCTTGCTAAATAATTGTGGACCAAAAAGCATTTGGTTGTGTTCTCCAGTGAACCGTTCCATCCAGATTTTCAACGGAAGCAGCCCCATTTTTTGATACAAGAATCAAGAAAGGAAGTAACTCAAATTAAAAAATATGGCAAGTAAATAAATGATAGGCAAATAAACAAAGTAGCGCAGACAAGAGACGAGCTACAAAGAATGATATGCGAAGTTGAGATTTGAACTTGTCGGTAACTGGTCCACTATATCAGACCAGGTGCATCCTTGGTAGAAAGATATAATTGCCAAACCTACATAGCAAGGAAAACACGAAGCTCTCACGCCGACATGCTTGAAACATCAGCAACACTTTGTGCTGCGGAGGGCTTAAATTCAAGGATGATGTCATCACTATAAGCATGCCTCATATTGAAGTAATCAAAATGCAAAATTAGAAATTTATAATTTTCCAGTCTTACATCATGTCGTAAACACAAATTTGCTCACGTAATACATATGATACAGACTTGATATGCAGGTATTAGTGGTTGACTCCAAACCATAACACTTGATAACTTATTAAAGATAGCAACCAATTATTTTCTTTTTATCAAAGAAACTAGTCACAAATAATAATGCATTAAAATCATAGCTAATATATAGCAAACACAATAAAAAGGTTAAATGCGAAAGGAGATTGAGTATTGAATGAAATAACGACACGTAATGATTTTAATCATGGATTGCAATATCGAGCGATCATCGGTGGTAGTGCATCGTCCAGACCGACACGAAAATGCTCATCGCGATCGCCAGCGGTTGTTTCGCCGTTACCACCCAAAATCGATAACGATCCATTTCGACCGCCACCGACCGTTGTCGAGTTGTAACGATCGATTTCGACGGTCGAGTCGATTTCGGGATGTCGATCGAGGAGGAGAAAAAGAGGAGAAGAAATACCTAGAGTCTATCGCTCTTCGCTGACGTCACCGCGCAATCCATAGCTCATGATCCATCGCGAGCGATTTCTTTGCTAGCGATTTCTTTGCTAGCGATTTCTTCTCCCGTGAGGAGAAGGAAGGAGGCGACATTATTTTAATATTATATTATATTATATTAATATTATATTTATATATATATATCGAGTAGTACACTTGTGTATACCGATCTGATACATCTTGTACCAATGCTCGGTATGCTGATCGGCAAACCTTGATTTTAATCATTACAAATTTAATAAACTCTTTATTTTCTTTCCTTTACTTTCTACATGAATGAATTTCAAAAAATTAACTAGTTTATAATCTTCTAGATTTAAAGAAAATTATCCAAACCAATATTTTTGATAGCTTAACATATTGCAGACTGCCCTAAACTAAACAGTCCAATAAAATCCTAGCTTACGGGCAAGTAAGTCATGTACACCATATGAATCCTCATATCTTAATAAACAAACCTCGATATTCTATCATCAAAAATATTGATCCAACTATTGTCCAATCCCTAAATCATTAAATCTGAACTCTAAGAGCAATACCAATTTATCCACTTTACTCCAGATAAACGATTGACGGCAAATAAAATTATTTTTTAAATACAGTACCTAGCAACATTGGTAAATCTACATAAACACTTCCAAGACACATTATTAAGTCTAATAGCCTTTTAATTGATGTCATTATTAATTCTCACTGGTCATCATTACTCAAAATGTTCTAGAACAAAATGTATAAAAAATAAAAAGAGAAATCATCTGACATAAAAAAGCTTACAAGTTTCACATTTCTAAAATGTTTATAAGTTCATTCTACATTATAAAATGAAACGGAGAAACTTGAATCCTAATACCTTGATAAACAAACCACGATGTTCTATCAACAAAAATATTGATCCAACTATTGACTAATCCATAAATCATTAAGTCTGAACTCTAAGAGCAATAACAATTTATCCACTTTACTCTAGATAAATGATTGACTACAAATAAAATTATTTTATAAATACAAGAACTAGTAACACCGGCAAATCTACAAAATTTATATCGCCTTAGCTCATCTAGAATTTTCATGTTTGCTACCATCATTTTATTCATCACAAGCAAATTAGTCTAAGAATCAAACATATGTGACAAGTTGCTTTAATATTGGACAAAATCAAACAAATAAATCATGATGGAGAAATTCAAAACCAAAAGAAAGTCAAAGGGTTAAACAAAAGAAAGAAATTTGAATTAGAGAATATATAACGAAAGTAATGGGTCCACTATATCAGCCCATGTAATCCTCATACCTTAATAAACAAACCTCGATGTTGTATCATTAAAATATTGATCCAACTATTGACCAATTCCTAAATCATTAAGTCTGAACTCGAGAGCAATAGCAATTTATCCAATTTACTCAAAATAAATGATTGACCCTAAATAAAATTATTTTATAAATACAGTACCTAGCAACAAAGGCAAATCTGCTTTATATACTTCCAAGACACATTATTATGTCTAATAGAGTTTTAATTGATGTTGTGACTAATTCTCACCTGTCATTATTACTTAAAAGTTTGAGAAAAAGTGAATAAAAATAAAAAGGAAATCATCTGACAAAAAAGCTTATAGATTTCTCGTTTCAAAAAGTTTATAAATTCGTTCTTCCAAATTTACATTATAAAAATCCTATTTTCATGTAAAAGGTAGTTGAGAAATATCACTCACACCAATTAGTATGATTGTCCTCCTCAAAACTGAACTAATTAACTTCCTATTGTTTTAATTGCATCAGCCAAATAAAGCAATTCTTACTCCTCCAACACCCAACTCAGAGTCATTTACAAAATTTATATCACTACTTAGCTTCAAAAGATTTTTATGGTTGCTACCATCAGTTACTCATTCAATCATCACAAGCAAATTAGTCGAGGCATCAAAAATGTGAGAAGTTATTTTTATAAGACAAAATCGAACAAATAAATCATGATGGAGAAATTCAAAACCAAAAGAAAAGTTAAAAGTGAAAGGACATATTTATAAGTCAAAACTTAATTTACCATTCCATATTAAAAAAAATCAAAATGGGTTAAACAAAAGACAGAAATTTAATTGGAAAATATGCACATTGTCCAAGAAAAATGCATACCTAGAGTAATGAATTCATAATTAGAAAACTATTAAGAGTCCAAGAACCTAAAAACAGAAAAAGGAAAAGTCAACATAACTTGTAAGCCTTGTTAAATAATTATGGACCAAGCATCATTTCGTTGTGTTCTTCAGTGAACTATATTATACAGATCTCCAACGTAGGCTACCCAATTTTTCTTTACAAGAATCAACAAAGGAAATAATTTAAATTGAAACATATGTGAAAAAAGAAATGAATGCAAATAATACAAACTTCATATTGAAGTAATCAGAATCAAAGTACAACAATTGTAATTGACAAGATAAATTATTAAAGATAGAAACCAATTATTTTCTTTTTATTATAGAAATAGTCACAAATAATAATGCATTTAAATTATAGTCAATATATAGCAACACAATAAAAAGGTTACATGTGATAGAAGATTAAGTATTGAATGAAATAATGACTGGTAATAATTTTAATCATTATAATTTTTCATTACAAATTTAACAAACTCTTGATTTTGTTTCGCTTCACTTTCAACATGAACGAATTACAAAAAATTAACTTATTTATAATCTTCTAGAATAAAGAAAATTAAGCAAACCAATGTTTGATAGCTTAACATATAGCAGAACACCCTAAACTAAATAGTCCAATAGAATCCAGACTTGTCAGTGGATATCCACATACCTTAATAAACAAACCTCGATGTTCTATCATCAAAAATAGATCCATATATTGACCAATTCATAAATCATTAAGTCGGAACTCTAAGAGCAATGGCTATTTATCTACATTACTCTAGATAAATGATTGACTCCAAATTAAATTATTTTTTAAATACAGCACTAGCACTATTGGCAAATCTGCTTAAACACTTTCAAGACACATTATAAAGTCTAATAGAGTTTTAATACATATTGTGACTAATTCTCACTTGTCATCATTACTCAAAAAGTTATAAGCAAAAATATATAAAAAATATTAACACAAAAGGTTACAGGTTTCTCATTTCTAAAAAATTCAATCATCACAAGCAAATTAGTCGAGGCATCACAAGCAAGTTCGTTCTTCCAAATTTACATTATAAAAGTCTCATTGTCTAGTGAAAGGTAGTTGAGAAGTATCACTCACACCAATGAATATGATTGTCCTCAAAATCACACTACTTAGTCTAATAACTTACTATTGTTTTAATTGCATCAGCCAAATAAAGTAATTCTTACTCCTCCGACACCCAACTTATAGTCGTTTGCAAAATTTATATCGCTACTTAGCTCAACTAGATTTTTCATGTCCGCTATCATCAGTTATTCAATCATCACAAGCAAATTAGTCTAGGCATCAAACATGTGACAAGTTATTAAACAAATCGAACATATAAATCAAGATGGAGAAATTTAAAACCAAAAGAAAAGTTAAAAGTGAAAGGACATACTTATCACTCAAAACATAATTTACCATGCCATATGAAAAAAAAAAGTCAAAGGGTTAAACAAAGAGAGAAATATTCTAGGCATGCACACGTCCTAGAATATTGAATTCTTTATTATAAATTGCTATGGTTCAAGAACATAAAACAAAAAAAAAGTCAACATAAACCGTAAACCTTGCTAAATATTTATGGACCAAGCAACTTTTGGTTATGTTCTTTGGTGAACTATTTTATCTGTTAGGACCGAGTTGGCACTAAGAGGGGGGAGGTGAATTAGTGAAAGTATTTTAAGAGACTTGGTTTGAAAAATTTACTTAAGTAAAATCCCAATCAAAAGCGTTTTCTTAGAACCGATCAAGATCATATTTGAGAGAGATTTAAAGCCGAACCAAATGAAGAATCTCGATTTAGTTCAGAACGCTAAAACAAAAACAAGTTTAAAAGAGAACAAGGAAGGAAGGCTCACATAATTTATAGTGGTTCGGTCAACAACTTGACCTCGCTCACTTCTTGAGTCCTTCATCGAGGCCCGTCGAGTCCACTAATGATCTTCTTCCATGGGTGAAGATCAAAACCTTTACACCTTTCTCCTTTTCAGATCGGAGAAGAACCTCTACAATTGTTCACTCTTCCCTTCAACTTACTTTACATTTTAAGCACACAAGGGAAGCTCTCAAATTTTATAGAATTTTTCCAAGATTTTCACCTCTTTTCTTCACATTCTTGCTACCCAATCCAAGAGTATTTATAGTAGTGATTTAAAAGTGTGAGGTGCTAAAAGGCGATAGGGTCTCAAAACGCCTCAGGCGTTACGAGCAAAGCTAGGCACTAAAATAAAAAATAATATAATTAATAAAAATATAAAAATATAAAAAATTAATATTTTAAATAATTAATAAATATAAAAGCAATAGTGAAGTAGGTGTGCTACGTCAAGACACCTAGACGTGTGTAGACTCTGCTACTTGGCTCTCAGAGGGATAAAGAGAGAGAGAGAGAGAGTGACCATGGCTCCACGTTTTCCTATTGCGGTCGCTCCTCATCGCACCACCCGTCTCACCGCCTCGAACGAAGGTTCATTTCTCCCTCGCTTTCCTTTTGCAATAGTGATTTCTCCTCCTTCTCTGAACTCGGCGTTCTACGACGGTGACAACGATATTATCATTTGGTATAACCCGGCGCTCAAGCGCCGGCGGCTCGGGCGGCGCCAGGCGACGCCTCTTTGAAGCGCCGCCTAGAAATCAAGTGAGGCGCCGGGCCTCGCCGGCGCTTAGGCGAGCGCCTATTTAAATCACTGATTTATAGACCCCAATTGGCTTCAAAAAATGAAGCCAAAATTCACCCTTTTCTAGAAAAATCTGCTACGGACGATACTAAAAACTATAGCATGAAACGAAATATCTAGGCCAGCCACTATGTTTTACAATACAGTTAATTAATATGAACCAAAAAAAGGTATGTATCAAGGGCAGAAAAAAAACCACCAAATAGACTAAGTGAATTAGACATCAAATTGTGCTCCAATCTCACAGACAATGTAGAAATCTTTAAAAATTGAAAAGCATAACATGAGAGCTCAACCAAAACCATCCAAGAAAAAAGAGAAGTTACAGAATTGACCAATAATAGACCATGTTACATGGAATAGAGAGAAAGTATGGGGACCCAATTGAAATAATATGCTTAACGTTCCTCGCTTGCAGTTGATTATGCCTGATTCATTGTCAGAATCTACTTATGGCAGAAATTACATGGTGACAAAAATGAGTGTATTGTCTTTTCTAGAGAAATAAAATGCTAAGTGAATCTCATCGATGACTTCTCAGTTCTCAAGATAATTCTGCAGGGTAAAAACTTTGAATCTGTAAAAACAACTAACATTTTCTAGCTCTGTTTATTGCTTCATTTGTTCTTTTAGTACCTAAAGAAAACCCAGAAAAAGATTTAGAGTAGGAACTTTGAATCTATCAAAAGAACTAATATTTTCTAGCTCTGTTTCTTGCTGCATAGGTTCTTTTAGTCCCTGGGAAAACCATGCACAAGATTTAGGTACAGGATATCAACACTTAATTTTTAGGAAAACTATGTTGAATTTGGGGACAGTCAATAGGAAATATAAAGTCAAGAAAACAGCAGAAACATAGGCTCTGGGATTCTTTGTTCTCTGAATTCTTGGCACCAAGTAATAAAAAAAAACATACAAAAGAAATCGCTTCAAGAATTCGAATGGAGTCACAAGAATAGGATTAAAGTGCATCATCTAATCTCTGCATTCAAGAAACATACTCTTTCTGATCGATTCTTTGGGCCTCGCTCTCTGGTTTCTCGACAGCAAGTAGACAGAGTGAAAGTCCCATAGGAGATGCATTTAGGAAACCTTAAGAAGTCAAACGGTAATAAGAAAAGAGAGAAAGTATGGGTTGAAACGCATCATCTCACCAACTCGAATGGAGTCAAGAAAAGAGAGGAAGTATGGGATGAAACGCATCATCTCACCAACTCGAATGGAGTCAAGAAAAGAGAGAAAGTATGGGATGAAATGCATCATCTCACCAACTCGAATGGAGTCAAGAAAAGAGAGGAAGTATGGGACGAAACCTGCTCCTGATGAATCCTTTGCGGAAATGCCTTCCAACCTAAATCCAGGAGCAGCACGAATCACTGATGACCCACTAGAACAAATATCCTGACGATGGCATTTATCATAAGAATCAGGTCCAGATAAGGGGTGGAAGCTGGCGTTAAAAGACTATTTCTCAACTTGAGAATCTTCTTTTTCAGCATGAAAACTAAAACTAAAAGATGCATAATTACATGCAAATTTCCAACTATGATTGTGGGCATGAAAGAGTTATCTAAAATATCATACCAAAGCATTGGCATTGTAATCTGAACTCAAAATAGAAACAAGAAACTCTGCAAAAAATTCCAGAATTTAATGAAAGACCAACCAGTGGAATTATGAAAAGGAATTATTAAACCAATTGAGTAAACACTCACTTGCAGGTTTTGATGACGCCAGCTCCTAATGCAGCACGCATGTCACCAATATTCGCTCAACAAGTTTTACATAACTAACTTCAACTTTACACAAGGAAACAATAGATAAAGATATTTTTCATATAAGATACACAAGGAAAACATAGGTACAGATATTTTCATATAAGATACATAAGGAAAACCTGTTTAAGATTGTCTATTCATGCATAGAAAAGAGTCTACAAACTAAAGACAAATTCAACTCAAATTAAGTGTTAGGCTAGTAATAATAAAAGACAATGATACTTAAATTATTTGTCATTGCTTAGCATGCATGTTAAGCATACAATCCCAACTAATCTATAAGGATAATTTACTTTTATTTTTATTATTATCAACTTTAATAAAAGAAAGTTCTTCTATTGAAACTATAGATAATTTTGACACAGATAAAATCAATCCCACATATTATACTTCGTTTTCTTATGGTTGTAACTGGTGGCATATTCTCACACATTCATAAGAAATTTAAATGTACTATACTTCGGTCATCGGTCCACTCTCTCAGCCCAGGTGCATCCTCAGTAGAAACCCATAGTGATCATCTTAAGCAATTGTCAAGCCTACATAGCAAGGAAAACAAGAAGTTATTACTGTCTAGTCATGCTCAAACTGCATGAAGCATAAGCAGCACTCCTGTTCTTGGGAGGACTTAATGAAAGGATGATGTTATCAGTGTAAGCATGCTTCATATTAAAGCAATTGGAATGCAAAGTAAGAAAATTATAATTTACTCTCACATCATGCTGCAAACACAAATTCACTCATGTAATGCATCTGATATAGACTTGATATGCAGGTATAAGTGGTTGATTCCTCACTATAGTAATTGATAACATATAAAAGATAACATCCAATTATTTTCTTTTTACCAAAGAAACCAATCACAAATAATAATGCATTAAAATGATATATAGCACACACAATAAATATATCAGGATCTTAGTGACACTAAGAGGGACGAATTAGTGCAATAGCATATTTAATCGATTTTAAAACTCGATCAATAAATTAGCACGTTTTGAAAACTCGATCGATTAAGGTAAATTTACTAGTAAATTAACTCACAAGTAAGGGCAAGTAAAGAAAAGCAAACAAATTTATAGTGGTTCGATCTTTTCGACCTACATCCACTCCCAACCTACCCACCCCAACCTATGTGTCTCTCTTCTTCCATGCCAAATACCTTTGTAGAAGCAGTGGACAGTTGTGCCTGAAGGTGTTCTAGCTAAAGCCCTAAAAGAAATTGTTGTTCTATAGGAGGCACCTGCCTTTGATTGGAATGGGATAGAACATCCAATAAACCATTAAGATTCTGCATTTGAATATTCAGCTCTAAATTTGCTTGGATAAATTGATCTATAGCTGAGTCACGATGCAGTGAAAGGTTGTGATACTGTTATCTCTTTCAAGAGCTGCAGCCTAAAACGAACCTGATCAAACATGTTTATCCCAAGAGGATCAATGTTGGATGCTCCAAAACCAGCTTCAAGTAATTGCCGATGCAGCAGATGTTCAAGGTGCATCTGCTGCTGGGATTGTATTAGTTGTGGTTCATGATGAAGACGATGTCGTAACGTTGCTGTTGCTGACAAAGTTGATGTTGCTGCTGCAACATATCAAGATGTCACTGCAGCTAAAACTGAAATTTCAGCATGCACTATGGATCCTCCAAAAGTTGTTCATTAACATGGTAGAGTTGGTGCACTGGTCCGTGCACCTGGTCCAAAAGTGTACCAGTTAGCTCAGCTTTTTGATGGGCCAGCAAACGCTGCTGCTGAAGTTCTTTCATCTGTAATTGTAGGAAGAGCAGGCGCAGTTTTAAGCCAAAGTAGCTTGATTCGGCCGCAATCTGTGACATGTTAGTTGCATCAAATATCTCAGAAATTATATTTAAACTATTGCTCCTATAGTTTTTGGATCATTCATCGTTGACTATAGGAAAGTCATTGATTCAATTAATATGACTAATTACATATTATTTTCTGTAATTAGCTACCTTTAACACTCCAATTATTATATTTTCAAAAGTTACATTATGATCTCTATACTAATAAAAGTGAAACATTTAACTTCGTTTCTCCTTACATCGTCGACTTTACCGACAAAAATACCATGTGATTTACTACTGAGCATGTATTGACTCTATTTCACTTCAGTTTACCACGAGCACGTCGGTATTTACCGTAGTCAATGATTTGAGAATAAATAAGGTTACATGTTTCACTTTCGTAAATATAGAAATTCCAATATAACTTATAAAAGTATAAGGCTCGAGGTGCTAAAAGTAGCTAATCACAAAAGGTAATCTATAATTAGCTCTCCAAATTGAAGTCAAACCCAAGTGGAATTTCTTGACGAATCACATTTGCCAACCAAATTCTCAGTAGACACTAGAATAGTTAGCAAAAGGGGAAGCTTTTGTTCAGTTCCTTCTAGCTGAGACCTAACAATCCAGAAGGATCCAAATTATTATCTCTTGAAATGAGACCACTTACAAAACTAGTATTTCCAGCCTCCAGCACCATATAATGGTGATCACTAGGGGACCTTGATAGAGCAAGGTGGTCAGGGGTGCTTGCCTAAGTAAAATTATCCTTTTGCCCCTCCTATAGCCAACCTGCCTCAATAGAAATAAGGGGCGACTAGGTTGGCTCTATAGCTTACCTAAGTAGGAGGAAACTCTAGCCAACCAACCTAGTAAAGGGGTGACGACCACTAAGCTCTAAGGACTAATCTAAACCCTAGCCATACTCCTTTATAAGATAGGAATGACTTTATTACAATCTAGCAAGGTTTTATTGACTACTTCTAGGGAGATTAGGACTCAACCTTGTTGGAGTCCTATCAAATCTGCCCTCTTAAAATTAGCCTTGTCCTCAAGGCTGAAGTTCTATGAACTCAGGGAACCGGGTCTTCAGCTTCTCATCAGCTTGGGTGTCAGTTAGAAGAACTTGAGTTGAGTCGCCGTCTTTAAATTTTCATTTAAGGTGGGATACTTGGAGGATCAACTATAATTTTGATCTGATATACGGATTTGATCTCCAGGTTAGGGTCCCAATTTGATCCCCAATTTTGCAAGGCCTAAAGAAATAGAGAGACCACTTTCTTAAGGCTTGAATTTCATGCTGGTGGAGCTAGAGATGAAGGGAGACTTGATCTTTCTCAAGAAACTTTCTTCTGCTCCGATGTTTGTCAGGGGGAAGTTTCTTCCTTACATGGGCTGCCACATGGTTAATCTTTAGTGATAGTCAATCTTTCTTCTGGAATGGTGACTGCCCTCTGGTATGATTCAGGATGATGAGAGCCCAATTTGGTGTAAGCATAGATTACAATTCTTCTAGTTTAACTCCTCCTTCGTGCCATGGACCTGTAGCCAACCATATTTTAAATTTGGTAGTAATTAGTATCTCTTGTAAAAACCTCGTATGAAGTATGGGAGAAGCCTCGATGTAAATTAGGAGTCAACCATCTTACATAAGAATAGCTCAAATTCCAACTCCTGATGCATCAGCCTCAATGATTAAATTGAGATCGAAATCGGGCAACGCTAGGACCGACGTCATTGTCATGGCTGCCTTGAGTCATTCGAAGGCTACGGAGGCTTTATCCGACCATAACAAGGAGTCTTTCTTCAGTAAGGACGTGAGTGGGGCATTGATCTTGCCATAATCTTTCACAAAATTTTGGTAGTAGCCCGTGAGTCCAAGGAAACTGCGTAATGATTGTACATTTGTAGGTCTCGACCATCCTTGCATTACCTCAACCTTTGTCGGGTTCATCGCCACTCCATCCTCTAATATAATATGCCAAAGATACTCTAATTTATGCTATAAGAAGCTGCATTTTGACTATTTAACATAAGGAGTATTTTCTCGAAGAATCGTTAGAACAGTTCGGAAGTGTTGAAAGTATAGGGCTATAAATGAGAATATCATCAAAGAATACCAATACGAACTTACATAGAAAACTCCGGAAGATATCATTCATCAGGCTTTGGAAATTAAAAGGAGCATTCATAAGTCTAAAAGACATTACTAGAAACTCCTAGTGGCCGTTATGCATGCAAAATGCAGTTTTCAGAATATCTTCAGTGCATACCCAAATCTGATGGTATCCGGATTGAAGATCCAATTTAGTGAGGACTCGAGCTCCTTTTAATTCGTCCAAGAGTTCATCTATGAATGAGATATGATATTTATCCTTGACGGTGATGGCACTTAGAGCCTGGTAGTCAATGCACATCTGCCACGTACCCTCTTTCTTGCGCACTAGAAACACCGGTCATGAGTAAGGGCTGCAGCTCGGTCGAATCACCCCGGTGTCAAGAATCTCTTTAACAATGTTCTTGATCTCATTCTTTTACAAGTGAGGATAGTGGTATGATCATAAATTTGCTAGAGGTTTGCCTGGCAAAATAGGAATGCAATGGTCATGCGACCAATTAGGGGGTAGCCCACGTGGCTCCAAGAAAACATCCACGAATTCATTCAGGCAAAAGGTAAGCTTAGGATCTGATTTTTGTAAATTCTCCCCTATAAATGGCTACTGAATATGCATCAAGAATCTACCATATGCTTTGTGCAAAACTTTCTTTATTTGTTGCGATGAAACGGTGGAAATTTGGCTCCCACGCTTGCTTCGTAACATGACCTGTCTCCCTTTGCAATAAAATTTCATGATTAATTTCAGAAAATTTCATGAGATATCACCTAGTGTTATGAGCCATTTGATCCTGAGTATGACTTCATAATCATCAATGGGTAGGAGGAAGAAATCAGCTACCACTTCTTGGTCTTGGAGGAGTAGTTTCACCCACGGGCACTGTTGGTCGCAATTAAAGATTCGATCGTCGACGACCTTTACGTCAAACTTGTTGTAACCTTTGATTTGAAGTGCCAAACATGTAACAACCTTATTATTGAGGAAGTTATTAGTGCTACTCGTGTCGATGAGAATAGTGATGAGTTGCTATTTTAGAAGTCCTCCAACTTTCATTATCTGCGAGTTGGAATAGCCGGCGAATGCATGCATTACGTAGTTGGCCGGTTGGGACTCTTCCTCCATAGCTCTTCTTTAGGTTCAAGGGCTTCTTCAGATGTTTCATTGTCCTCATCCTCCGTTAGTTCAATCACAAGGAGTCAGCCATTTTTGTAGTGATGTTCACGGCTCCACGATTTGTCGCAATGCCAACACAACTCTTTGGTCGATCGTTCACGAAGCTCGTCTCTTGTCAACTTTTTTGGTGTAGGGGCTTGGATGGCAGTAGAGGGGTATTAGGCCTCGATATGACTGGTCGGGGAGTGACCCTTATCCTTTGTACCTCATGGTTCAATTGTTCTTCCTAGATATGCATGAAGAAATCGCCGCTATAAGAGTGTACGGTTGCCGCGCCTTTACTTTTCCTCGAATCTCTAGCTTTAGGCCCTCAATAAAAGTACCTAAAAGTTGTTTCTTAGACTAATTCTTAGTTTAATTAGATAAATGCTCAAAACTTATTTAGTATTCTTGTATTGTAGAGGTTTGACAAATCTTTGCTAATTGTCCATCGATGTTGTTGAAATCGATTGGTAAGAAGCGGTCTAGTAGTCCTTTCTTGAATCGCTGCCAAGAGAGTCCTCCATGGGTGTGCTTAAACTAATTAAACCACTGAATAGTATCTCTCTCAAGGTGGATGGTAGCAATCTCCACCCGTGTGTCGTCGGCAGGTCGGTAGAATCGAAAATAGCTCTCCACGAGCGAGATCCACCCGATCGAGTCTCCTTCCCATCTAGGGAAGTCAACTTTGATGCATGGATTATTGAGATTAGAGGTGATGTGGCCATATTTTGAAGATTGTCTCATTGATCTAAAGTTTCTCTGTGTTGTGATTTCGTCGAGTTAGATAGTCGGCCAATGTTGAATTCGGGAAAAAGGGATCGCATATTCTCTTCCATACGGTTTCCAAAGGCTTCAAGCTTTACATCAATAGCTTTCTCTGATACCATAGTATACACCTCTAGATCTGTAATATTGAGATCTTTTTTCTGTTGTCAAGTTAGTGGCATGGGAATTTTGGAGAAGGGCGTGGCCGGTTGGAAGGTAAATCGATTTGGATGGAAGTAGGCTACGGTTTAGGACAGATTTAGGGCTATGATTTTGTGGAGTTTAGGCTACGAATTGGTGTGGTTTTAGAACTGTGATAGTAGTAGATGAAGGTTAGGAAATTAGATTTTAGATTTGGGATAGATGGCAGCAAAGGTAGGTGTTTCGATAAGGAAAGTTGGCTAAAAAGGTAAGTGGATCGAGAAGGAAGTAGGCTGATTTAGGTGGCTGCTTTAGGGGATATTTGGATTTGGTTTAGGGTAATATTTAAAAATATTTTTAGTGAGGATGGTAGGGTTTAGAGATGAGGAAAAGGGAGTCTGAATTCCATAAAAAACAGCACTCAAATCTGATAGAATTCGGTAAAAAGAAGTGATGCGATGTGCTATCCTACTGAACTGATTTTACATAGGAGAAATGATGACTTCTCGACATAAATTCTAAAGGAAAGTTCAAGAAAATTATATAAAAACCCTTGGTTCAGATGTGATTAATATTAATAAAAAGTTTGATGCAATTTTGGCAACAGAACAGTAGGGAAATAGGGCAAAAGATGAAAGTTAGATTCCTTCATCGTAAAATTCTAGAACCATGTGATGGTCAAAGATTGCATAAAAAATCAGTTCTAGAAGGAGTTTTTTATAAAATTAAATCCAGATGAAAGCCAACTTGATTTTGAGAATTGTGTAAAAATTTCAGCCAAAAAGGATGAACAAAAGTTTGGTTTCAAGAGTAATAATCGGCTAAAAATTTATGTAGTGTTTCACCTTTACAATGATGATAACATTTGTGATAAACAAAATTTGCAATGGATAAAATTTAAGAAAAATCTTCAATGTGTAAAGTAAGGAATCTTGCAGTATTGAAGAGGCATGGATGATAAAAATATACCAGAATTCCATATCAAATGCAGGGGGCAACGACAGACTGATTTGATCTACTGTTGGGGTGTAAGGTGGAGGCATGTGTCGTAGCAATTATGGGAATTGGTTGGGAAGGTGGAGGCAACTGAGATGGCTACAGAGGCAGCAAGATCACTGCTCTAATATTAGATGATAGAACCCCAGAAGGAGCTTTATAGATTTTGACCCTTGAGGGGGATCAACCCTTAGAACACTGTAGGGGTTCCTCCCTTCTAGATTCGACACAAGGCTGAAATAAAATTGATAATTGCTTGCTTCAATAGAGGGGGCGGCTACATCATTATATAGGGATAAAAACCCTAGCCTAAGGGGGTGCTTGCCTCAGTAAAATTATCCCTTTACCCCTCCTATAGCCAACCTGCCTTAATAGGAATAGGGGGCGACTAGGTTGGCACTATAGCCAACCTAAGCAGGGGGAAACTCTGGCCAACCAACCCAGTAAGGGGCCGACGGCCTTTAAGCCTTAAGGGCTAATCTAAACTCTAGCCATACTCCTTTATAAGATAGGAGTGACTTTATTACAATCTAGCAGGGTTTTATTGACGACTTCTAGGGAGATTAAGACTCAACCTTGTGATGAGCTCCCGGCAAGCTCTCGATCACCTTCGGCGAGCCCTCGGTGAACTCTCGGCAAGCCTCCAATCACTTTCTGTGAGCTCTCGATGAACTCTCAAACAAGCCCCCGATTACTTTCGATGAACTTCTTGTGATCTCTGGACGAGTTCCCACTACATCATCCGAACCCCAGCTCGATGCCCGAAATTGATACCAGCCAAACATTAGGTTGTATTGACTTCTCATCATTGTAATTAATTTTGCATCACTCATCTCTAACACACATGTTAGATCATAAAAACCCATCAATTGATTTTATCATCAAAATATAAGATTTAACATTCTACCTATTTTTTATGTTGACAACCAATTAATGATGGAGTTGACCTTAACTCCCCCTATATATATACCATAGGATAAATAGAACAAACTTGATTTTAAAGAACCAATCACTTTTGAATTCAAGTATTTTGATAATATTAAAATTTTCACAATTTAATCATATGATACTATACATGACAAAATTTTCAAAGTATTCATCTTCTTGATATCACATAAAAATTCTAAACATTAAAATATTTATTTCAAAGATTAAATATATCATTTGGCATCGATCATATCATTTAGCATTTCATTTCTCCCCTTTGTCATCAGCAAAAAGGAGAGATGCTCAATTATATTTGAACATTTTTTAAGCATTATCATTTAACATATAAAGAGAGAAAGTTTGTCCATTACTCTCCCTTAGTAAATTAAGAAGAATAAAGTTTTGTTCATTTTTCATCAAATTGATTTCTCCCCGGTGGGAGTGTTTAAAGACCCAGAAAAATCAAGTATAAAAAAAAATAAAAAAATCAATTGGTGTTGTGACATATGTGAAAGTATTTCATCAACAATTTATAAGATCTATAAATCCAAGAATCAAAGTATTAAAAGAGAGCTCAAAAAGTCGAGAAATCTGAGAGAAATATAAGAGCTTCTCATTGCATTTAGAAGATCATCTCGTGTCAATATCAAGAGGAAGAAGCTTAAGAAATATGAAAAATAATATGATAGCAAATCATACATTCGGAAGATTTAAAATCATCTCATGTAGATTTTAATAAGAAACTCAAAAAATCTGAAAAATAGCAAATCATACATTTCTCATGCATTTCAAAAATTTAAAATTCTTAATTTTCTTCTAAATAAATTGTTCCTCATTTAATAATTTTGTTGCAAGATAGCAATTTTATCATATTCTCTTCTTTGTTTATCATATTTAATTTAATTGTTTGTCATTCAATATTGAAAGGTTTATTATATCCAATTCTTTTCGTTGTTGTAAGATAATAATTTATCTCCCCATTGGTCATTGTTGAAAAAAAAGGAAGAATACAAAGGTATAAAATTTTTTCTTTTATATCAATTTTCAAATCACGACAAATTTAAAAATATATCAATTTGGTGATAAGGTATTTCCTTCTTTTCTTTTTCTTTTATATCATTCAATCTTTTGTTTTATATCAATTTGATGATAAGGTATACCGTTTGAACAAATAAACCATGTTATGAAAAATATTAGTATCAAATCATGAATACCAAATGATATAATTTAATTTGACAAATTTTCTTTTAGGTCAAAAAGAAATGTTATGAGATCAAATAAGAAGAATCATGTTTCACATAGATAATTCTTTAATAAAATAAAAGAATCCTAATGAATAATCTTGATTTATATAAATATCTCAAATTATGATTTTCAGGATGTTAGGATCATGATAAGACCTTTATATGGAAAGTGAACAAGAGAAAAGATAAAAGATCTTGATTCATGTATAGGGAATTTCAAGTTATCAAGATCATGGTTCATAATTAAAATCTTAAGTTATAAGATCATAAATCTCATCTTTAAAAAATTATAGAAGTAAAAAGTTGATTCCCATAAAGGATACCTCAAGTTAGAAAATCATGGAAAAGTTCATGATTTGGTTGAAAAAATTTTATTCAAATTTCAATCAACAAAATCATTTTTATAGTTTAAGAGATTCAACAATAATGATATCACTTTATCTCTTTTTGAAAGTTTGATACGATAAAGATATTTTCGAGAAGAATTTTTATATTTTTAGTTGTTTCAATTCATGTGATTTGTTTCATACAAAAATTCTTTTAATTTTTATACCAAATCCAAATCCAATTTCATTAAAAAAAGGAAATCATCAAGATCATTACATTAAAAATTTTCAAACAAGTAATACATTTTCAAACTTTTTAAGATGGAAAACCAAGTATTATTTTCAAAAGAAATCATAAACTATTTTTAAATAATAGCTTGAATTTATTTTAATTCTCATATTTTTTTTCTTAAGTGAGTCTAACTTTTTAGACTTTGTGAAATGAGTTACCATGCTCATTATTTAAAAAAATATTTATTTTACTTTATTTCAAGTCCCAATTTAAGAATGATCTAATATTCAATCATGCAATATTTTCAAATCAATATACAACCCATCTAATGTAATATACAATCCATCTAATATTCAATTATGCTTATTTTTTTAAAAAATATTTATTTTACTTTATTTCAAGTCCCAATTTAAGAATGATCTAATATTCAATCATGCAATATATTTCAAATCAATATACAACCCATCTAATGTAATATTCAAATCAATCATTAAACATACAAGCCAATAATTTTTATTTACGCGATCAATCTTATCTAAAGTGAACATACAACCTATTTATCATTTCAATCATCATACCCATGGTTTATTCAGATGGATATTTCCTTTGGTCAAAACTATGAAGAATCGTAAAAAAAATATAGACTTATATAAAAAGGGTTTGTTTGGATAAATATTTTTGAGAGCCAAGAAAATTATTTTATATAAAATACCTCTCAAATCGTAGAAACTAATATATCATCCAAAAAAAATCATACAAAAATATATCAATGATCATCATTAAAATAAAATTTTGGAAAATTTCAACGGATACAACATAAATAGTTTTTCACTAGAATATAACTAAAATTTTATGTTTTAATTTTTATACCAATATGCTCTAGTTTTTCATATAAAATTCTTTTACCATCGAAAAGCAATCAAGATTAATTGTATAATGATGAATCATCAAAAGATTTGTTACCAATAATTTTAATTCTAATAATTTTTCTCATTATTATTATTTAGGCTAGTGAGTTGAAAAGTGTTTTAGATCTCAAATCATGTGCCTTGAGCATTCACTTTTAGAATACCATTTAGTGCTCCTAGCCGTTATTAGGAGACATATCTATAAGAAAGAGTGTTTTGGTTTAGGTATTTATTTGACTTTGGGTCCCTTATGAAAAACTTTACCTAATTTAACTAAAGGCATTTGGTTGTTTATGGTTTCTTTAGGAAACCAAATCAACTTATATGGACTATACTTTATAAATAGGCATCTATAGTCAATGTGCACAACTACAAGAATTACATTTGTTCTTGGGTGAATAATGTAATATGGGTCCTCTAATAAAGATAGTTGGTTTTTGATAAGTATTACTCACAAAGCCAATACCTTCTTTCCTATGAGTATGATCGTTATTGACGAGGATAATGTTTAGAGATTTATTGCTTATTTCAAACTTTTCTAAAGTTTGTTGTAGTATAATATTTTCCTTTTTAATTGCCTCTAGTAACTCACATCTTGAGCTAGAAATGCATGACAGTGATGATTTATGTATGTTATCAATTTTACTAGCAAGTAATGCATGTTCCTTCTTAAGTAATTTATAACTTTTGTTAAGCTTCTTAAATTAATCAAATAGTTCATGAAATTTATTTAATAATTCATCAAAATTAAAGGAGACTTCAAAAAAATTCTTACCTCATCGTTAACAGCCATAAGCTTAAGATTCTCCACTTCTTCTTTGTTGTCTTCTTGATCTTCGAAGTGCCTCGGCTTCTTACGTTCATAGCAAGAAGTTGTATCCATTTTAAGTTTATTTTTATATTTTTTTATTTATTTTCATTATTTATTTAGTTCTTTGGTCATAAGTTCAAATTTATAGTCCTCATCACTCATGATTTTACTCGAGGAGTCATATGTTATTCTTAATGCAAGTTCTTCCTTTTTTTGGAAGGTGTTCAACTTTCGTTCTCAAGGCAATGTCCTTCATATTCTTTAGAAGTTGTTCTTCAAGTTTATCATTACAAGTTATTTTATTTATTTTTTATTTCTTAATTTAATTGTGCTTTCATGTGTGATTTCTAAAATATATTATATATCAAAAGCTAAATCACAAGTAGAAACTTGATTAAACTCATTTTTATCTAAAGCACAAAACAAAACATTCATAGCTTTGGCATTTAATGAAAACATATGCCTTTCATGGTCATTCCAATCATGTATAGGATTGGATGACTTCTGAAACCATTTTTGACGATGTTCCATATATCAAAATCTAACAAAATAAAAAAGATGCACATTCTAGTTCTCCAAAAGGTGAAGTTCATTCCATTTAACATTAAAGAACGTGTAATGCATTGACCTTTATTAATGCTAAAAGAATCCATTAACTCACTTAAGTGTTAATCCAATTGAGTGTAATGTAGCTCTAATATAAACTAATATAAACTGCTAGGATGGAGTTGGCACTAAGAGGGGGGGGGGGGGAGGAGGGGGAGTGGGAGTGTTGTTGAATTAGTGTGAGTATAAAAAGTGCTCAGTTTGAAAAACTATTTTCTGAATTAAAAATCAAAAGTATTTATTGGAATTCATTAAAAGTAAGTAAGTAAATGATTTAAATTAAGACCGAACCAAGAATCTCAATTTAGTTAAGGAATGTTAAAATAAAAAGTAAGTTTACAAGAGAACAAGGAAGGCTCACAAAATTTATAATGGTTCGGTTAACAACTTGACTTATGTCCACTTCTCAAGTCCTTCTTTGTCAAGGCCCACCAATATCCACTATGATTTTTTTCCATGGGTGAAGATTAAAATCTTTTACACCTTTCCCCTTTCCCCAGGCTTAGGAGAAGAATCATTATAAATTTTTACTCTTCCCTTCAACTCACTTTACATTGAAGCACACAAAGGAAGCTCTCAAATTTTATAAAAAATTTTCAAATATTTTCACCTCTTTTTCTTCACATTCTTGCTATCTAATGCAAGAATACTTGGGGTATTTATATACCCCAATTGACATAAAAAATAGAGTCAAAATTCACTCTTTTTCAGAAAAACTAGCTATGAGCGTACTACCATCAACACCAACGATACCACCACCAGCAATCACTCGAAAACCTGGGCTATGACAGTACCACCATCGCTTGAATGGTACCACCACTACCTAGGTGGTACCCCCGTTGCTTTGGCAGTACTACCGTCAAGAATCCCAGAATAGTACTTTTCCTATACTATTTTGTACCTACCTTGTACCTCTTATTGAACCCCTTCCAGGTCAATGAAATAAGCTTAATCTAAGCTCAAATCTAATCCAAAGTGGACCTGGATACCTCTTATTAAATTAATTTAAATTTTTTCAAATCTAACTCAATTATAACTCTAAACACACAATGTTGATTACGACATACTGAGACACAATTACAATCGTTCTTATTATTTGACATGTCAATTGATCTTTCAAACTCCCAACGAACTTACCGACATCCTCTGGTGAACTCCCGACGAGTTTCTCAATCATCTTTTGGCAAACTCTCGGTGCACTCCTAGCAAGCTCCCGATCACCTTGGTGAGCTCCCGGCGAGCTCCTAGCAAGCTCTCGATCACCTTTAGCTTGCTCTTGGTGAACTCCCAACAAGCCTCTAGTCACCTTCGGTGAGATCCTAGGGAACTCGTTGACGAGTTCCTACTGCATCGTCCGAACCTCGACCTGATGCTCGATGCCCGATGCCCGAAATTGACTTCAGCCTAACATTAGATTATATTACCTTTTTACTATCATAGTTAATCATACATCACTATCATAGTTAACTTTGGAATCATTAACTCTACTTGTACCTTCATATGTGATTTCAAGAGAATGCCAAATCTCATGTGCAGTTTCACATGTTGAAACTCAATTAAATTTATTTCTATTAAGAGCACAAAATAAAGTATTCATCACTTTAGCATTCAAATAGAAAGTCTTGTTCTCTAAATCATTCAATTAGTTTATCGATTGGAAGACTTTTAAAAACCATTTTCAATGATATTCCATAAACTGAAATCCATAGAAAGTAAGAAAGCTCTCATTCAATTTTTTAGTATGTGTAGTCCGCCCCATTAAACATAGGAGGACGAGTGTTAGAAGAACTCCCTTGATAGCTGGAGAAAGTCATTTACTCTCTTTTGGGTGTTAAACTAATTGAGAAAAACTTGGCTTTGATATAGTTAAACAAGAAAATGACATCGATTTAAAAATTCATTTGATAAAACATATATTGGAAATACGTTTAAACGTAGAGACGTTTGGAAGAGTGTAAGAAAATGTAGTAAACAATTAAATAAGAAAGCAATGAATGTAAACAACAAAGGAGATGAAGCACACTAATTTTATAGTGGTTCGGTTCACGTGACTTACGTCCACTCCCAATTCCTATTCAGTCGAGGCCATCGACTTCTACTATTGATCTTTCTTCAACAAGCGAAGATCAACTACCCTCTTACAGCTTTATTCTCTTTTTCACAAGTTCAGGAAATAAACTTTATAGTTTGTTCAGCCCTCTCTTAAACATAATTCACACTTAGAGAAGAGGAAGGGAACTCTTAAAGAATTACAACATTGTTTTTATAAATTTTTCTTCTAGTTTCTTGCTTTCTCAAGTAAGAATACCTGAGATATTTATATTTTCCAATTGGCTTCACCAATTTGAATATAAAAAAATCAAATACCCTAAGATTTTGGGGCACGTGCACCACTGCCCAGGATTCTCAGAAAAGTACTTTTCAGTACATTTTATACCTAAGTTGTACTATCTCTTGACCTGGTTATTGGGAAACCTCAGCGGGTGCATCACATGCGCAGCGAAAATCAAAACAAAAGACTAGTTTTCCACGTAGATAAAATTATCTTGCAAAATATTGGGGTCACAAGGAAAACCCAAAAACTAATAAAATCATGATGTATAAGAGATTGACTTTACCTAGGAAGATCGTATATCCTGATATTCCAAATCTGGATGGAGAAGATGAAGGAGGTCAAGCATCCTCCTCTCTAGCAGTATCCACACGATGGATCTCTACACCGAAACTCCTCCAATCTGATCTCGCAACTCTTGCACATAGGGAGGAAGGAGAATAAGAGGTGGTGGCTAAAGTTGCAACCTATTAACCATGAGTCTCCCCTCCTATTTATCGAGAGCTACCAAAACCCTAGGGTTCCTTTCTTAGTAGGTATTGGATTTGTATCCAATAACCCACTAACCTTGTATTATTGGATCTTTATCCAATAATCTCCTTAGGCCTCTAATTGGGCCATAATCAAGAAGTCCATCAGCATAGGATCTCATTTAATGAGAATATGGGCTAATTGGATCTTTATCCAATCCTATATTCGCTGAAGCATCCACCATATGTGTATGACCCTCTAGGCCCGATACGGAGCTGGCCATGAGTTACTCCCATCATAACTCCTTCTGATATAGTGAATTATTATCCCTAAAATAATTCACTCGACTTATCGACTATGGACGTACTAGGCCACTACGTCATAGTCCCCAAATAGTATAAGGGGATCAAATCCATCAGACCTGTTTGTCCATAATTACCGTGTATCTATAATCCCTCATTCAACTAATATCCCAGAGATCATATATTGGATATAGTACTATCAGGCCACATGCATAATCCGTCATAGTCTTGCTCTAATCTGATTCTCCTGGAGAACTCTTTCTCTCTCAATCCGAATAACCCTGACTAGGGATTTATCTGAGTAAGCACATATGGATATTCCTCTCATGATACCGAGAGTAGATGATCCTCTATTAGCACTCAATTACCTTCGTAAGGTTGGCTACCAATCTTGATAACTAGTTGTACCAAATCTAGAACTTTCTATTGGGAAACCTCAGCGGGTGCATCACATATGCAGTGAAAATCAAAACAAAAACTGGTTTCCCACGTGGATCAAATCATCATACAAAGATTGGGGTCGCGAGAAAAACTACAAAATCTGAAAAACCATGACGTGTGAGAGATTGATTTTACCTAGGGAGATCATATATCCCTGTATTCCAGATCCGGATGAAGAAGATGAAGGAGGTCAAGTGTCCTCCTCTCGAGTGGTATCCGTGTATGGATCTCTGTAGCGAAACTCCTCCAATCTGATCTTGTAACTCTTGCTCAGAGGGAGAGAGGAGAATAGGTGGTGGTGGCTAAAGCTGCAGCCTATTAACCATGAGTCTCCCCTCCTATTTATAGAGAGCCACCAAAAACCTAGAGCTCGTTCCTTAGTGGGTATTATATCTCCATCTAATTACCTGCTAATCTTGCATTATTGGATCTCTATCTAATAATCTCTTTAGGCCTTTAACTGGGCCTTAATCAAGAAGCTTATCAGCTTAAGGTCTCATCTAATGAGAATAGGGGCTTATTAGATCTCCATCCAATCCTCTATTTGCTTAAGCATCTACCATATATGTATGACCTTCTAGGCCCGATACTGAACTGACCGTGAGTCACTCCCATCAGAACTCCTTCTGATATAGTGAATTATTATCCTCATAATAATTTACTTGACTTATCGACTATTAATGTACTAGGCCACTACGCTATTGTCCTTAAACCGTACAGGTGAGATCAAATCCATCGGACCTGTCTATCCACATTTACTATGTATCTATAATCCCTCATCCAAATAATATCCTAGAGACCGTATATTGGATATGGTACTGTTAAGTTATATACGGAATCAATTTCTCTTACTTTATTCAGATTCTACTAGAGAACTCCTCTCTCAATCCGAATAACCATGACTAGAGATTTGTTTAAGTAAGCCCCTATGGGATATTCCTCTCATGATACCGAGAGTGGATGATCCTCTATTGACACTCAATTGGCTTCGTAAGGTTGGCTACTAATCCCGATAACTAGCTATACAAGATCTGGAACTTTCCAAACCTGTAAGTCTGGCGTCAAAGAAAGGAGTACTCATACAAGACATTCTTAGTGTCTCAAGTCGAAGGACCAGATACACAACTACGACTATGGAATCACTATCTGACATTAGGTATCATTAACCATTCATCATTTCATAAGTGGATCAATCAATGAACTCATTCTCCAATAAGCACCTATACTATATCCTTAGTGTCTCTACACAAATGGCTATGAGACCAGCTGCCTCCATCATATGGATGGGTATATAGTATACTGATCTATCCGGTTATCTCAATGTCCCTCTCGAGTAACCTATGACCAAGATTATTTAGGATTTGTGTTTAAAGATGAATCGATCTCATTATCGTGATCTTATCATGATCCGATTCCTATTGCACAGAACTAAGGACATTACAATATATATGTAACAAATAATATAATATGAGAATATGCCAATATTAATCATAAGTAAAAAGATGATATAGCATGTCACATGTGCCATTACTCACGTGATTGGCTTGCAGGGCACCTGTAACCAGCAATCTCCCACTTGACCAAAAATCACCTATGTGTCTGATCCTCATCAGACCCTGTGATGCTTAGATACAATATGAGCTAGCGACTTCATCAGTGAATTTGCAATGTTATCTTCGGATGAAACTCTTTCCATTACTATATCTTTTCGGATCATGATCGCTCAAATCAGATGGAACCTCCTCAGAACAATTCTGATGAGACTTGGATTCCCTTGCTAGAGTTATCGCCCTGTCGTTGTCACAATATATGAGAGTCAGCTCCATGCTGCTTGGTATGACTCCTAAATCCTTGATGAACTTCTTCATCCACACCCCTTCGTCTTGCTGCTTCTACTACAATAATGTATTCTATATTCTGCCTCTATAGGCGAGTCAGCAGTAGTATCTTACCTAGAACTCTTCCAGCTTACTGCTCCTCCATTAATGGTGAAAACATACCCTGAATTTAACTTGCTATCATTAATATTGGACTAAAACCTTGGGTCCGTGTAGCCCTCAACCTGGAGGCTATCTCCTCCATATACTAGTAAAAGATCCTTAGTCCTTCTCAAGTACTTAAGGATACACTTTACTACCTTCTAGTGTTCTAAACCTGGATCTGCCTGATACCTTCTCGTGACACTCAAAGCATGTGCTATATCAAGCCTGGTACATAGCATCGCATGCATGATAGACCCTATCTCTGAGGCATAAGGTATCTTATCCATATCTGCCCTTTCTTCAGGAGTCTTTTGGGACATACTCCTAGAAAGTAATATTCCATATCTCATCGATATAAGACATCTCTTGGAATTCTCAATGTAAATTTTTTTGACAATGGAGTCTATACACCTAGACTGGGACAAGCCAGACATCCTTTTGGATTTATCTCTATAGATCTCGATCCCCAAAATATATGATGCTTCCCCTAAGTTTTCATGGAGAAGTTTCTCGATAGCCAAGCCTTTACTATGGAGAGCATTCCTACATCATTTCCAATGATTAGGATGTCATCCACATATAGCACCAAGAAGGTGATAGCGCTCCCACTTACCTTCCTATACACAAAAGGCTCATCTTCATCCTTAACAAAGTCATAAGATCTGATCACCTCATCAAATCTTATGTTCTAACTTCGGGAAGCTTGCTTGCTTGCTTCAATCCATAAATGGATCTAAGCAACCTGCACACTTCATCTAGACTCTCTTTGGATACGAATCCCTCTAACTGTATCATATATGCCTCCTCCTCGAGGTTGCCACTGAGGAATATTGTTTTGACATCCATCTGTCAGATATCATAGTCATAGTGTGCTGTAATGGTTAAAATAATTCTAATTGATTTAAGCATGGCTACAGGTGAAAAGGTTTTATCATAGTCAACTTCTTGTCTTTGACGATATCCTTTAGCTACCAGCCTTACTTTATAGGTTTCTACCTTTCCATCTGCTCCGATCTTCTTCTTGAAGATCCATTTGTAGCTGATGGGTACAATAATCTCAGGTGCATTCATAAGGTTCCAAACCTTGTTGGAGTACATGGAATCCATCTCAGAATTCATGGCTTCTTGCTAATTCCTGGAGTCTATACTCATAATTGCCTCCTCATAGGTCTGAGGATCAATATCCTGAGAGTCATCTCCACTAATATGTCCCATATACCTTTCAGAAGGGTGAGATACTCTATTAGACCTACATTAAGTTGAAACTTGTGTCTTAGGTACCTGAGCAGACTCGGGCTCTAGAATGACGCTTGAGCTAGGTTCTCCAACCTCGGTCAATTTTATCTTACTCCCACTGTTTCAACCAAGACTGTATTCCTTCTCGAGGAACATAGCTCTCTTGGCAACAAAGACCTTTCGGTCCTCGGGATGATATAAATAATACCCACAAGTTTCCTTTGGGTATCCCATGAATGTACACCATTCTGTCCTTGATTCTAACTTATCAAGGTTGTCTTCTAATGTGGGCAGGATAGCCCCAAATCTTAATAATCTCAAGATCGAGCTTCTTTCCTTTCCATATCTCACATGGTTTAGACACTACGGATTTTGATGGAATTCTATTCAGAAGGTAAGTTGTAGTCTTTAGGGCGTACCCCAAAATGAAATGGGTAGGTCAACGAAACTTATCATGGACCGCACCATGTTTAACAACGTGCGATTTCTACTTTCTGATACACCATTGAGCTGAGGTGTATAAGGAGGTGTCCACTGGGATAGAATTCCATTGTCCCTGAGGAAATAGGTGAACTCCATACTCAAGTACTCTCCTCCTCGATCTGACCAAGGAGTCTTAATACTCTTTCTAATTTGGTTCTCTACCTCATTCTTATATTCCTTGAATTTCTTGAAGGTCTCAAATTTATACTTCATTAAGTACACATGTCTATACCTAGAGAAATCATCAGTGAATGTAATGAAGTATGAGTAACCACCTATAGCCTGAGTCGATATGGGACCACATACATCACTATGTATGAGTTCTAATAACTCGATAGCTCTCTCTCCAATTCCACTAAAAGGAGAGTTGGTCATTTTTCTATGAAGGCAGTGTTCGTAAGTTGCATATGACTCATAGTCAAATGGATCTAAGTATCCATCTTTCAGCAACTTTTGAATCCTTTCCTCATGTATATGACTTAGCCTATAATGCCATAGGTATACATTATTCACCTCATCTCTTTTCCTCTTAGACATATTTATATTCATCATATGTGGAGAAGTGTTTAACATATATAAGCCATTTATAAGGGTCCATCTAGTGATGATCTCATTATCCATAATTATTAAACAACTATTATTCTCAAAAACTAGTTTATATCCACTTATTGTCAAACAAGAGATGGATATAATATTTTTAATAATAGAGGGAACAAAATAGCACGCATCTAATGCAATAATAACTCCACTAGGCAGATGTAGGGTAACCTCCCCAATAGCAACTATAACAACTATTGCTCTATTGCCCATCTTGAGGTCCATCTCACCTCTAGTCAATCTTTTAGATCTTGCTAGAAAATGTAACAAATTACAGACATGATAAACATTCTCAATATCTAATACCCATATGTTATCATGAAAATCTGATAAGTGAAGACTGATCATGAATATACCTGAAGCTTCTCTAAGCATCTGTTTCGCCTTCTCTGCAAGGTAGTCCTTACAGTTCCTCTTCTAATGCCTGTCTTGGCCATAGTGGAAGCATTATCCTTTGTCCTTTATTGGATCTTTCTAGGCAACCTTTGCCTTACCTAGTCTTTCTTTGCCCTTGTCCTTCTTAAGGGTCTTACTAGCTTTCCTTTTCTTATTAATCTCACCAATATAGAGAACTAGCTTCTCTTTCTTAATGGTGCTTTCAGCTTTTCTTAACATATTGAGGAGCTCATATAGAGTCACCTCAAGCTTGTTCATATTAAAGTTAATAATGAACTATGAAAAAGAATTTGATAGGGACCGAAGTATAAGATCATACATAGGTTATCCTCTTAGGTTATCCTTTAGGACTATCTATATACTTCATAAAGCGAGTGATATCATCCTCGCTTATCCTTTCCTCCGGTGTGGGCATGATCATGTTAAGGACATTTAGGATTTTCTTCTTTGGGAGAATAATTCTTAAATTATGGAGCCTATGGACCAATGAGGCGGTTGGTATCAAGTATGCAGATTTTGCAAAAAATACTAATTCAGATATGGACTTCTATCTTAATATACTCCCACTATTTTCCTAGTGAATCACATGACACCCTTGACACGTGAGACGAAGGTCTCCGGTAGACTCCTAGTGGGGATCAGGATCCAATTGGCATCTTAGTGCAATCTCGAGGGACTCGATAAACTATACTAAGCCCAAAAGATAGAAAACTCTTGTCAATCATAACTCCTTATGATTCCCATTATGTTCGACCTCTGAATCATCATGGTCTCGACTGCTCGACCAACTATGAAGTTCAATTAAGTCATCACTATCGTTACAAGATGAGTTTGATTCGATGGATATGCTCTCGACTACTCGACCAAGTCATACCATGTCCTCAGGTCACTAGTAACATATATATGTTGTAGGCAAGAACTCGATCACATAGATAAGTGAGCCTCAAGTGACTCGACCAACTCAACCTATATTGGAATTCAATTTCTTCTTATAACGATGGAAGGCCACGTGGGTCAATCTTATTGCCTCACTCTTACCGACTTAATATTATCGTAGGAGGGGTTTTTTGTTTTCTACAAGCTCCTAATATATCGTGTCACACACATACATATTTAATATATATATACATCGTATGCAAATATATATATATATATATATATATATATATATATATATATATATATATATATATATATACATATATCTAGTAGGTGCATAACACATCACACATGCAAGCTACACCGGATGATTATGAACCGTCACTTAATATGATTAAGTCCGAGCCAATTGGCCTAATCACTCATAATAGGATCTATGTGTGCATTGACACATCTCCATGCCTTTTGATTGTTGATCTCGTCATCATTGGTTCTGTTGGATCATCGCATCACCATGCATCGTGATCGATCACCACGACATTATGGGTCCCGCTGTAATCTCCATGCTCCCACTGCGCCTCTTCATATAATTATAAATAATCACAAGCACGCTGGCTGAACAATAAACGAGAAAAACGCAGGCTCACAGGCCCCAATAACAATAATAATCACAATTACACATATCATAACACATGGCTCATGATCATCCATTCACATCATACATCACATGTACATCACGTGATATGTAGGATTACTAGATATATATAATAATTAATTAAATTATTTAATTAATTATTTTTTGAAAATAAAGATATGTTAAGAATTTCTCGAATTGTCAAGGGTATTTTCATAATTCTGGATAAGAGGACAGTCCTCGAAATTTCTAAAATTTTCAAGGGTATTTTCATAATTTTATACATGAGGACAGTCCTCAGAATTTTCAAAATTATTGTGGGCATTTAATGAATTATGTATAAATGAGACAGAGCTAGAATTTCTCAAATTTTAAGGGGCATAACTATCTTTTTTCAAAAAGATGCCCTAGCCCTCCTTCACCCTCACTGCGCCGTCAGCGCACCGCAGTGCGGTGGCGCCTACGGTCGGCGCCAACCTGCGATCGATGTCGCCCCATCGGCGAGGGCTGGCCCCTCAGCTAGCAGGTCATGCCCACGGTGGCCACCCCTTGTGGGCTACTGCCCCTACGGGTGGCCGCCACTTACAAGGGGCCTGGCCGTGGCCAATCACCTCTGTATGCATACAGTATGCATGTAGCCGCCCGCCCCTCCCTCGTAGGCAGCGCCTAATTTCGCTGCCAATCGCTGTAACAAGCGCGTATAATAGTTCTACATGATTCAACCTCAACACACGCAATTTAAAACCAATCTTTCACACGAAAACCTGGGCTCTGATACCACTATTGGGAAACCTCAGCGAGTGCATCATATGCGCAGCGAAAATCAAAACAAAAATCGGTTGCCCACGCAGAAAAATCATAAAAATTGAAAAATCATGATATGTGAAAGATTGATTTTACCTTGGGAGATCGTATATCCCTGTATTCCAGATCCGGGTGGAGAAGATGAAGGAGGTCGTCCTCCTCTCTAGCGGTATCCACACGATAGATCCAAACAGCGAAACTCCTCCAATATGATCTTGCAACTCTTGCTCAGAGGGAGGGAGGAGAATAAGAGTTAGTGGTTAAAGCTACAACCTATCAACCATGAGTCTCCCCTCCTATTTATAGAGAGCCACCAAAAACCCTAGGGCTCGTTCCTTAGTGGGTATTGGATCTCCATCCAATTACTCACTAACCTTGCATTATTGGATCTCTATCTAATAATCCCCTTAGGCCATTAACTAGGCATTAATCAAGGAGCCCATCAGCTTAAGGTCTCATCTAATGAGAATTGGGGCTAATTGGATCTCCATCCAATCCTCTATTCGTTGAAGCATCCACCATATGTGTGTGACCTTTTAGGCCCGATACCGAGTTGACCGTGAGTCACTCCCATTAGAGCTCTTTCTGATATAGTGAATTATTATCCTCATAATAATTCACTCGACTCATCGACTATGGACGTACTAGGCCACTATGCCATAGTCCCCAAACAGTATAGGGGGGATTAAATCCATCGGATTTGTTTGTCCACAATTACCATATATCTATAATCCCTCATCCAAATAATATCCCAGAGACCATATATTGGACATGGTACTGTCAGGTCATATACAAAATCAGTTTGTCTTGCTCTATTCGGATTCTACCGGAGAACTCCTCTCTCAATCCGAATGACCCTCGTCAGGGATTTGTCTGAGCAAGCATATATGTGATATTCCTCTCATGATACCAAGAGTAGATGATCCTTTATTGATACTCAATTACCTTTGCAAGGTTGGCTACCAATCCCAATAACCAATTGTATCAGATCTAGAACTTTCCAAACCTGTAAGTCTGGCATCAAAGAAAGGAGTACTCATACAAGGCATCCTTGGTGTCTCAAGTCTAAGGACTAGATACACAAATGGGACTATGGAATCACTGTCTGACATTAGGTATCATTAACTATACAACATTCAATAAGCGGATCAATCAGTGAACTCATTCTCCAATGAGCACATGTAATATATCATTAGTGTCTCCACACAAGTGGCTATGAGACCAGCCACCTCCATCATATGGATAGGTATATAGTACATCGGTCTATCCAGTTATCTCGATATCCCTCTCGAGTAACATATAACTAAGATTATTTAGGATTTGTGTTTAAAGGTGAATCAATCTTATTATTGTGATCTCATCATGATCTGATTCTCATTGCATAGAATCAAGGACATCACAATATATACATAACAAATAATATAATATGATAATATATCAATATTAATCATAAGTAAAAAGATGACACAACATGTCACACATGCCATCACTCACGTGATTGGCTTGCAGGGCACCTGTAACCAGTACTTTCTAAACCTGTAAGTTTGGCATCAAAGAAAAGAGTACTCATACAAGGTATCCTTGGTTTCTCAAGTCTAATGACCAGATACAAAACTGGGACTATGAAATCACCGTCTGACATTATGTATCATTAACCATACAACATTCTATAAACGGATCAATTAGGAACTCATTCTCCAATAAGTACCTGTACTATATCCTTAGTGTCTCCACACAAGTGGCTATGAGACCAGCCGCCTCCATCATATGGATGGGTATATAATATACCAGTCTGTCCGATTATCTCGATGTCCCTCTCGAGTAACCTATGACCGGGATTATTTAGGATCTGTGTTTAAAGATAAATTGATCTCATTATCGTAATCTCATTACGATCTGATTCTCATTGCACAGAACCAAGGACATCATAATATATATACAACAACTAATATAATATAAGAATATGTCAATATTAATCATAAGCAAAAAGATCACACAACGTGTCACATATGCCATCACTCATGTGATTGGCTTGTAGAGCACCTGTAACCAACAATCTCCCACTTGACCAAAAACCAATCACATATGTGTCTGATCCTCATCAGACCCCTGTGATGCTCAAATAAAATCTAAGTCAGTGGCTTTATCAGTGGATCTGTAATGTTATCTTCGGATGAAACTCTTTCCATTGCTATATCTTTTTGGGTCATGATCGCTCTAATCAGAAGGAACCTCTTCAGAACAATTTTGTTGAGACATGAGTTCCTTTGTCAGAGTTATCGCCCTATCACTGTCACAATATATGGGAGTCAGCTCCACGCTGCTTGGTATTACTCCCAAATCCTTGATGAACTTCTTCATCCAAACCCCTTCCTTTGCTGCTTCTGCTACAGCAATGTATTTCACCTTTGTGGTTGAGTCAGCAGTAGTATCTTGCTTGGAACTCTTCTAGCTTACTGCTCCTCCATTCAGGGTGAAAATATACCTTGAATTTGACTTGTTATCATCAATGTCAGACTGAAAACACGAGTCTGTGTAGTCCTCAACCTGGAGACTACATCTCCATATACCAATAAAAGATCCTTAGTCCTTCTTAAGTACTTAAGGATACACTATACTGCCTTCTAGTGTTCTAAACCTGGATCTGCCTGATACCTACTCGTGACACTCAGAGCATGTGCTATATTAGGCTTGATACATAGCATCACATACATGATAGACCCTATCGCTGAGGTATAAGGTATCTTATCTATGTCTGCCCTTTCTTCAGGAGTCTTTGGGGACATATTCCTAGAAAGTGATATTCTATGTCTCATTGGTATAAGACTTCTCTTGGAATTCTCCATATCAAACCTTTTGATAATGAAGTCTATGTACCTAGACTGGGATATGTCAAGTATCCTTTTGGATCTATCTCTATAGATCCGGATCCCCAAAATATAGGATGCTTCCCCTAAGCCTTTTATGGAAAAGTTTTTGGATAGCTAAGCCTTTACTATGGAGAGCATTCCTACATCATTCCCAATGATTATGATATCATCCACTTACCTTTTAATTTTCTCTTTTGTGAGAATAATTCTCAAATTGTAGAGCTTTTGGACTAATGAGGTGATTGGCATCAAGTATGCCACATAAGAGTTTTGTAAACGGCAAACAAGATATAGCATAAATAAATAATATACAGACTTTACAGAAAATACTAATTAAGATATGAACTTTTATCTTAATGTACTCACACTATTTTCCTAGCGAATCACGTGACACCCTCGATACGTGAGACAAAAGTCTCCGGCAGACTCCTAGTGGGGATCGCGATCCAATTGACGTCTTAGTGTAACCTCAAGGGACTTGACTAATTACACTAAGCTAAAAGATAGGCAACTCTTGTCAATCACAACTCCTTATGATTCCTGTCACATTCGGCCTCCGAATCATCATGGTCTTGAGGGACTCGACCAACTATGATATTCAGTTAAGTCATCACCATCATTACGAGATGAGTTTGATTTGATGATATGCCCTCAAGAGACTCGACCAAGCATACTACGTCCTTAGATCACCGGTGATATCTCTATGTCATAGCCAAGAACTCGATCATGTAGATAGGTGAGTCTCAAGGGACTCGAACAACTCAACTTGTGTCGTGATTCAATTTCTTCCTATAACGATGGAAGGCCACATGGGTCAATCTTATTGTCTCACGCTTACCAACTTAATATTATCTTAGGAGGCATTTTTGTTTTCTATCGATCTCCTAATATATCATGTCACACATACATATTTAATATATATCTACATCGCATGCAAATATATATATATATATATATATATATATATATATATATATATATATATATATATATATATATATATATATATATATATATATCTAGTAGGTGTATAATATATCACATATACAAGCCACACCTAATATGATTAAGGCTGAGCCAATGGGCTTAATCACTCACAATAGGATCTATGTGTGCATCGGCGCATCTCCATGCCTTGTGAATGTTGATCTCATCATCATCGGTTTCGTCAAATCATCGTATCACCATACGTCATAATCTCCCACCACGACATCGTGGATCCTATTGTCACCTCCTCGCTCCCGCTGTGCCTCTCTATGTAATTATAAATAATCACAAGCATGCAGGCCCGACAATAAATGAGAAAAACAAAGGCTCGCAGGCCCCAATAATAATAATAATAATAATAATAATAATAATCACAATTACACACATCACAACATATGACTCATGATCATCCATCCACATTATACATCACATGTACATCACATCATATGTAGGATTACTAGATATATATAATAATTAATTAATCTATTTAGTTAATTATTTTTTGAAAATCAGGACATGCTCAGAATTTTTAGAATTATCAAGGGTATTTTTATAATTCTGGATGAAAGGATAGTCCTCAAAATTTCTAAAATTGTTGAGGGTATTATGAAATTATGTATACGAGGACAGTCCTTAAAATTTCTTGAATTCATAGGGGCAGGATCATCTTTTTAACAAAGGATGCCCTAACCCCTCTTTCCCCTCTGCACTCCTTGCCCTTCGGCATGCCCTATGGGCGGCTCAGCCAGCCTGTTGGCATCGTGGCTGGTGTTCTTGGTGGTGTGCAGCGCCCTCGGGTAGTACCCCGAGCGGCCTCCTTTCGGCTCGCCTTGGCCGTAGGCCCACTTATAGGGGCCTTAGCCGCGACCTGGCCGTCGGGTGGCCAACCCTACATGGGGGCTAGCCGTGGTGCCCTCCTCCTCACTGTTTTCACTGCGAAAACATAAAAAATAGCAAGAATGCATATAATAATTCTACGCGATACAATCTCAATCACACGAAGTTTAAAACCAATCTTTCACACAAAAATCTTGGCTCTGATACCATTGTTGAAAAGCCTCAGCGAGTGCATCATATGCACAGTAGAAATCAAAATAAAAATTTAGTTTCTCATGCAGATTAAATCATCGTTCAAAATATTAGGGTCGCGAGAAAAATGTAAAAACCGATAAAACCACTATGTGTAAGAGATTGATTTTACATAGGGAGAATGTATATCCTTATATTCTAGATCCGGATGGAGAAGATAAAGGAGGTCAAGCGTCCTCCTCTCTGGCGGTATCCACACGATAGATCTCTACAACGAAACTCCTTCAATCTGATCTCGCAACTCTTACACATAAGGAGGGAGGAGAATAGAAGGTGGTGGCTAAAGCTGTAGTCTATCAACCATGAGTCTCCCCTCCTATTTATAGAGAGCCACCAAAACCCTAGGGCTCATTCCTTAGTAGGTATTGGATCTCCATTCGATAACCCAGTATTCTTGCATTATTCGATCTCTATCCAATAATCTCCTTAGGCCTCTAATTGGGCCTTAATCAAGAAGCCCTTCAGCATAGGGTTTCATCTAATAAGAATAGGGGTTAATTGGATCTTCATCCAATCCTCTATTCGTTGAAGCATCCACCATATGTGTATGACCCTCTAGGTCCGATACGGAGCTAGTCGTGAGTCACTCTTATCAGAACTCCTTCTAATATAGTGAATTATTATCCCTATAATAATTCACTCGACTCATTGACTATAGGCGTACAAGGCCACTATGCCATAGTCCCTAGACGGTACAAGAGGAATCAAATCCATCGGACCTATCTGTCCATAATTACTATGTATCTATAATCCCTCATCCAACTAATATCCCAGAGACCGTATATTCGACATGGTACTCTCATACTACATACAGAATCCGTCATAGTCTTGCTCTAATCGGATTCTCTCAGAGAACTCATTCTCTCTTAATCCGAATGACTATTGCCAGGGATTTGTCTGACAAGCATATATGGGATATTTCTCTTATGATACCGAGAGTGGATGATCCTCTATTGACACTTAATTGCCTTCGTAAGGTTGGCTACTAATCCCGATAATCAACTGTACCAGATCTAAAACTTTTCAAACTTGTAAGTCTGGCATCAAAGAAAGGAGTACTCATACAAGACATCCTTGGTGTCTCAAGTCTAAGGACAAGATACACAACTGAGACTATGAAATCGCTGTCTAACATTAGGTATCATTAATCATACAATATTCCATAAGCGGATCAATTAGTGAACTCATTCTCCAATGAGCACCTATACTATATCCTTTGTGTCTCCACACAAGTGGTTATGAGACCAACTGCCTCCATCATATGGACGGGTATATAGTACATCAGTCTATCCAGTTATCTCGATGTTCCTCTCGAGTAACCTATGACCGGGATTATTTAGGATTTATGTTTAAAGGTAAATCGATCTTATTATCATAATCACGTCACGATCTGATTCTCATTGTATAGAACCAAGGACATCACAATATATATGCAACAACTAATATAATATGAGAATATGCCAATATTAATCATAAGCAAAAAGATCACAACGTGTCACACGTGCCATCACTCACGTGATTGGCTTGTAGGGCACCTATAATCAGCACTGGCTGTTCCTTATTTTAAGTTAATGAAATAAGCCTCCTAATGGGCTCATGTCAGCCTTCCTTAAGGCTTAATCAATGCCAATGGGCCCTTAATTGAGTTGGCATAGTTACACCCAAAACCAACTCAATTGTAATCACAACTACTTCAATATATACATAATCGATTACAAACAAGAATACTAAGTTGTTCAACATGTCATTGGTTTATTTAACACTTCATCCAAACCTTCGATGTATCGTCCTCTCTTGCGATGTATTATCCAATCGGTATGTTGACCTCTGAAACATCTGATTTTCTTAGCACAATGTTTGATCCTTCATGTCCAATGTCTGAACTCATGGCATGAAGTGCTTCTGCTAGCATGTCGATCATTCCTCCAGCCCAACGTCCAATCTTTTGACATGTTTAATTCTGACCCAACTTCTGATTCTATTGCTTTAATCGATTTGCCTCTCCTTGATCAAAGCTAGTCTTGCACCACTCAAACGTATATTAGATCATAACTTTATCAATTAGTTTTATCATCAAAATATGAGATTCAACATCACCCTCCACCACCACCATTGAAATTATGCGCTATATCTTCCAACGGTAAAGCTAATGATGTTAGGGTAAATGAGGCTAAATGTTTCACTTTCATAACTATAGTTATTTCAATATAAATTTTTAATTCAAGGGACCAAGATACTAAAGAGGTCTAATTATCGATATTTTAATATAAATTTTTTAAGTCTAGATATCAAGATACTAAAGAAGTCTAATTACATAGCGTAATATGTAATTAGCTCTAAAAAATCTTAGAATTTTGATTTGGATATTGAGGATATATAAGTTAATGCTCCTTTATCATTTCTTATTTGACAGATTATTGTTTCTCAAATCATTGAATGAATTGATAAAGATGAACCATAAAATAATATTAATAAACTCTTACATTATATTGATGTTACTCTTGATGAACTTGTAAAATAATCACAACCGATAATTTGAGAATATCTTAAAGAAAAAGGAGACCTATCAATTTTTATGATTATATGATATCTGTATAAGAATGATATAGGAATTAAGCTAACCCCTTATCATTTTCATAAGCTATGGAAAACTGTGAATCTAAAAGATGATATAATACAATAAAAGAAAGTTTAAAATCAATAAACCAAAATAGTATCCCAAAAATTATCAAATTATCTAATAATTATAAAAGTGTTGATTATAAAATAATTTTTAAGACTAAACTTAGCTTAAAAGGCAATGTCAAATGATATAAGATTAAACTTATGCTTAAAGATTTTTCTTAAAAGGAAGCTATAACAATGTTTTCTTTAGTTTTAGAAAGAACTCATTAAGGATTTTCATGGCTTTAACAGTTCATTATGATCTTGAGTTATATCGGATGAATATAAAAATATTTTTTATTAAATTTAGATAGATCTGCTTAAAGGATTCATAGAGACAGGAAAGAAAAAAATTTTGACTTATAAATTAAAAAAATCCATTTATGATTATAGATAAGCTTATAGACGATAGTTTTAAAATATCATTATTTTTTTCAGATCTAAGGAAAATATTAATAATCAGTGTTTATATCTTGAGGTTAGTGGGAGATAGTTTATTATATTGGTCTTGTATGCAGATAATAATGATCTTGGTAATAAATAAAATTCAAAAATTTTACATCAAAAACTTTAAGATAGTTGATATGATTGAGATAACTTATTTAATAGTATAGAAATATTTAGGAATACATTTTCTTAATTATTAAAACTATCTCTAAAAGTATATATTGATCTTGGAGAGATTTAGTATATAGGTTTTTTTAGCAAATGTCAAATGCAAAAAATTTCAATTAAAGCTAGTGTTTTAAATGAAAGAAAAATATATTTTAGGGTTTAGGTCCATTTTAGCCCCTATGATTTTGATCATAGACTACTTAAGTTCTTATGATTTACTCGTGTCTAAAATAATCTTTATAATTTAAAAAACATAATATATAAGCCCTTCCCATTAAATCTAAGTTAATAGATGTTAGAGTCTATTAATATAGCATATTGACTCATAATAAACTATTAATATAATAAAACATATAATTTAAGATTAAAAAAATTCATTTTAGCCCTTGTGATTTTGATCATGGATAGCTTATGCATTTCTAGTTTTGGTCGTGTCTAAAATAACCGTTACATTTTTTAAAACATAGGATATAAATCTCTCTAGTCAAGTGTGAATTGACAATCATTAGCATTTGCTTATGTGATATATTAACTCATAATAAATCATTAGTATAATGATATATAATTTAAATTATATAAAAAAGTCCATCTTATCAAGAAAGAGGAAGCACAAATGAAGACGGATTGGTAGAGGTAGAGGTGAGGGAGAGATGAACCACCATGTCATATGTGTCTCGGGTAAAGACATAAAAGAAGACGAAGTGGGAGATGGTGGGGACGAAGATACATAGGAGGAGGTTGAGGTAGGACACCGTTGTGTGCTTAGCATATTGATTGACACACATCTACTTGAGGCAGGACCAAAAGCTCCTCAACTCATCATCAACACTTGAGAGGCTACATGTGTATAACGACGCCCTACTAGACAATTGTAGCTCAATGTTGCTATGGTGGTTGCTTCCACGATGATGCCTCATCTCACCATTGATAGTGACCTCAATTTTTTGAACTTAAATTATATATTATTTTATTAATAGTTTATTATGAGTTAATATACCATGTAAGCAGATTCTGATATCTGTTAACTCAGACTTGACAAGAGGGGCATATTATTGAATCTCGGATTTTGACGATGAAATCAATTAATGAATTTATGGACTAATATACTTTTAAGATAAGTAATATAGGAAAAACTTATCATGGACTCATCGAAGGGTAAATTATTAAAGTGAAAAAAATAAATGTTGAGCCGGAAAGCATCATATTAGAGATTGGACGTCGGCCTGGAGGATTGGTCGATGTGTTGAAGGATGAACTTCATACCATAAGTTTGGGCATTGGGCTAGAAGGATCGGGTATTGCACCAAAAGATCGAATGTTATAGAAAGTCAATATGTCGATAGATCAAGTGATATGCCGAAGGAAAGGACGATGCATCAAAGGTTCCGACGAAGTGCCAAATGAACAGATGACATATCGAAATATTAGACAATATGCTGAAGGCTTCATGATTGTAATTAGAATGGTATCCTATCGTTTGGAGTCAAATTAAGTTAGTATTGGGTTGAAACCATGCTAATTAGGCTGAATTGGACCTATTGGAAGGCCCATTTAGTGATTAAGATTGCCTAGGTAGTGGTAATGCCAGGCCCAAGTGATGGTACTACTCAAGAACCGAAAAGCATAGTTTGTGCTTTTACACGTATTCGGTGGTGGTACTACCCCTTGCCGATGGTGGTATGACCTAGGGGGTAATAGTATCACCTAGGTCGACGATCATACCAGAGCCCATATTCCCATGTTCTATTCGATGGTAGTACCCTAGTATAATGAAATCTCAGGGATTTGGATATTTGGCTTCAATTTTTAAGCCTTTGCGGTTTTATAAATACCCCACTTATCTTTGCTTGATGCAAGAAATAAATCTTGAGATTGAAGTATTTTAAATCCTCTTGAAAGTGTTTGAGTCTAAATGTTATTATAAGGATATGTGAGGTCTTTTATAAAAGATAGGTGTAAATAGTTTCTCCTAAGCCTATTAAAAGGAGAGGGTTGTAATAAGGGTATTTGATCTTTACCTATTAAAAAGATCAGTAGTGAAAGCCTATAGCCTCAAGGGAAGAGGAATCGAGAGTAGACATAGGTCGAGACGATCAAACCACTATAAATCGATTTGTATTTCTTTTCATGTCTGGTCTTATCATTACTTATTAATTTGCTTACTACCCTTACTCACACTTTTAGTTAAACACATTTCTGATATATATTTTTCAATCAAAATTTTTAAATTAAAATCTTATTACGAAAGCACTAATTAATCCCCCCCCCTTATAGTGTCATTATGATCTTAAAAATTATTATTAAAGTTTGGTTCTCTTAGTTGGATTAACACTAAGAGAGATTTAATAATTTTTTATAGCAATCAAGAGGGTCACTCTATCACTCATCCTCCTATGTACAATGTGATGGACTACACTTATTGAAAAACACAAATGAGGATTTTCTTGAATTCTGTGGATTTTGATTTATGGAACATCGTTGAATATGATTTTTAAAAATCTTCTAAACCAATTGATGAATAAAATGATTATGAGAAGAAAATATTTTATTTTGTGCTTTACATAAAAATGAGTTTAATTGTGTTTCTACTTGTGACACTACACATGATATTTGGTGCATACTTGAAGTTACTCATGAAGGCATAAATAGAGTTAAAGAATCTAAAGTAAATATTTTAATATATGGTTATAAATTGTTAAAAATGAAGCCAAGTGAAACCATTAGTGATATATATACCCATTTTATAGATGTCGTCAATGTTTTAAAAGTTCTTGGTAAAAGCTATACTAATCTTAAATTGGTAAATAAGATTTTAATATCTCTTCCAAAAAATTAGGATCGAAAAGTAATGGTCATCTAAGAAGCAAATGACTTGAATAACTTTCCTCTTGAAGAACTCATAGGATCTTTAATGACCTATTAAATAACCTATAAAGCACATGATGAACAAAAAGAAAACCTTTCAAAGAATATAAAGAATATAACACTTAGAACTAAAGAAGACTACTCGAGGGGAAGCTCAAGTGATAATAATGATGACGTTGCCTCCTTACAAGATGACTTAAAAAGTTTGTGAAAAGGAACAAAACTTATTATGTAAGACAAGAATATAATAATAAAGATAAATTTAAAAAGGATATAATAATATATTATGAATGCAAAAAGCTAAGGCATTTCATAAATGAATGTCTACAATTTAAAAAGAAGTTGCCAACCCAAAAGAAGAAGAAAGCATTCAAGCAACATGAGATGAATGAATGCATCAGAAGATAAAGAACAAATCAATAAAGACAAAGTGACAAACTACGCATTGATGGCTATCAATAATGAGGCATATGACTCTTCTAAAATATTTTTATCTTATAATAAATTATTTGATGTATTTCATGATTTATATGCTGAACTTAGAAAGATTGGTAAAAAATAAAAAATTATTAAAAATGGATCATGCATTACTTACTAATAAATTTGATATATTAAAAATTATGCATGAAACGTCAATATCTTATACTCCTTGCTCTAAATGTAAAGAGTTAGACTCACTCAAGGTTATTATTACAACAAACATTAGAAAATTTTAAAATTAGAAACAAATCATTAAATATGATTCTTGCTAACCAAGGTTATGTACAAAGAAAGAAGAAAAGAATCAGCTTCATAAATAGTACATTCAACAAAAGCCAACAAAATTTATAAAATGACCCACAATATATATTCCCTCTAAAGTTAAATATATTTTTTTGTAGAAGATTTGGTCATTATGCTTATACATGCTCCTTTAAAAAATATAGCTCTCATAAATTAGTTTGGGTTCCTAAATAAGCAATAAATGGTTTAATACCAAAATTCAAGAAAGATCTAACCATGAAGGAACCAAAGTTAAATGAGAACCTAAAGTAAACCTCTCTTTCTTATAAGTATGTCTTAAACAAGAGCTAGGAGCAAAAGATTGTATCTTGACAGTGGATGCTCAAAGCATATGACTAGAGATCCAACAAATTTTTCAAACCTCACTAGCCGAGTCAAAGGATATGTCACATTCGGAGATAACAACAAAGGAAAGATTATCGATATTAAAAAAATTGGTAACAAATCAAATCTTGTGATTGAAGATGTTCTGTCAGTCGATGGCTTAAAACATAACTTATTAAGGATTAGTCAATTGTGTGATAAAGGATATAATATTATATTTAAATTTAATATTTGGATTATAAAAATACCATATAAGAGTAAATCTATGATTGCCTTAATGAGTAATAATGTTTATACTATATATCTTAATTATTTTCATGATAAAACTTAATTTTCGACTTTAAACGATGATACATGACTTTGATATAGGAGATTAGGCCATGAAAATATGAAATTGATCTCACAAATTAGAACTAAAGAATTTTTAAGAGGAATACTAATAGGACTCCAGTAGGATTGGGTCCTACTCAACCAAGTAGCAATTAATAAATAACCCTGTGAGATTGTAATAAACCTCGCTTAGTCACCTCTATCCTATAAAGAAGAGTGGCTAGGATTTATATTTGAGCCCTTAGGGCTTCCTAGCCACTGCCCCCTTTACTAGGTTGGTCAGCTAGGGTTTCTAGCAAGGGCGCATCGTTGTGCAACCCCCTTAGGCTATCGCCCCCCTTAACAGGGCAAGTCAACTCGATGAAGGGTAAAAAGGGGAATTCAATTTAGGAAGCACCACCCTAGGGCTAGGATTTGGAGCCCTATATAAGCTTGTAGTCTCCACCTCATTGGAATAAGCAATATATCTATTTTCATTCAGCCATTTAGCCAACTACAAGGAGGGAGGAACTCTTATATTATCATCTAGTATCATAGCAGCGATCTTACTACCCTTGCTGGCATCTCTGCCGCCTCCACTAGCTAAGCAATTCCCATAATTGCTTTTGATGTCGCCGTCTCCATCGTCATCTCTTACTGCAGATCAAAATCAATCTATTGCTGCCATTACCAATTGCACTACAAATCTGGTATTTCCCTATCACTGATACTTTTTGCTATCGTAATTTTCCATCTATAAAATACTAAAAAGAACTTCCTATCTATCCCTTATTATGAATTCCTTTGGTTGCATAAGTTATCATCTTTGTGAATGAAGAATTGCTGCAGAAAAATTTAGTTGTATATAGTACATTTGATCTGATCTATTTGACATCCTTTTTGTATGAAATTTCTCACATGTCTCATATATCATTTTGGCCTTCATCCAAGATTGATCTACTATAGAATTCCTCTCTAAAATGTTTTTATGTTGCTACAAATTTTCGTCGTAAATCGCTGAAATTTTTTGATGAGAATTCTGCCATTACAATTTGCACTGATTTCCTTGCTATTATATTGCTGAAATTTCCTTGATCTAAAATGTCATTACTATTGCTATTTGAATTGAGATCTTGCTTTAGAATTCCTCCTTAAATCTCTTGATTTATTGCTGAAAATTTCATCGAGAAATTGTTATTTCTTTGACAATAATTCTGCTTCTGTAAGACAACATATACCGCAGTAAACTTTCACCGAATTCCATCAATCCTTGCTGCCTTCCTCCATAGATCTGAAACCCTCCCCCTAACCTTCAGCCACTACCATCACACCCCCAAAACTCTACCAAATCGTAGCCCCAAACCTCATCCAAATTAGCCACAAATTAGCCCAAAACCGCAACCTATACATCCCCTGATCCACCCACTTTTCGGCCATAACTTTTAAAAACTGACACATGCCTTAACCCATCAACAAAAAAAGATATCTTAACATTATAGATCTAGAGGCTTACACTATGGCATTAGAGGAGGTCATCAATGTAAAATTTGAAACCTTCGAGACCTGAATAGAGGAGAAAATATGAACTATCTTTGTCAAACTCAGTTTGGGCTGACCACCAAGCCCAAAGAAATCACATCAAGGAGAGAGCTCTGATCGAAGAGATGACTTCTAAGAGAGATGAGGCTCTATGACCAATCCCTACAATCCACGCATGAGGGTAGACTTTCCTGGATGGGAAGAAGGAGACCCGATTAGTTGGATCTCATGCGTGGAGCGATATTTTCGATATCACCAAACCACAGACGCATCTATGGTGGAAATTACAGCTATACATCTTGAAGGGGATGTCATATAGTGGTTTGATTGGTTTGAACACACCCATAGAGGCCTCTTATGGAGACAGTTTAAAGAAGGGCTGCTGATCCATTTCGGACCAACCGATTATGGGAACGTTGACGGACAACTAGAGTATCAAACCAGGTTTGAAAGATTATCTAACCAAACTCATGATTGGTCTGAAAAGTAGCTATTAGAAACTTCTATTGAAGGCCTAAAGCCGGAGATCCAGGGAGAAGTTAAAGCACGACAACCGTACACACTTATGGTAGTCATCTCTTTCGCACGACTTTAAGAGGAGTGATTGAACCATGAAGCTTAAAGGACTAGGATCACTCCCCAACCAGCAATAACATAGCCCTTAGCCCCCCATACTATCAACCGAGCTCCTGTACTAAAAAAGTTGATGAGAGAAGAGCTTTGGGAGCAATTTGTGAAGGGTTTGTGTTAGCATTGCGACGAGCCATGGAGCCACAAACATCTTTGTAAAAAGGGGTGACTTCTCATGATTGAACTAGTAGAAGTCATGGAACCTTCATAAGAGAGCCTCAAACATGAGTAAGAAGATGCAAAATTATGGTGCATGTGCTAGCCAACTACTCAAATCTGTAAACAATGAAAGTTGGAGGCCTTCTTAAACAACAATCGATCATTATTCTTACCGACATAGGCAACACTAATAACTTCCTAAATGGTAAGGTTGCCGGTCAGATGACACACCACATTGAAGGTTGTAGCAAGTTCGACATAAAGGTCACCGGCGATCGAATTGTAAGTACATTCAAAGATGCCCGCAGGTGAAACTATTATTGCAAGACCAAGAGATCATTGCCGACTTCTTCTTCCTACCTATTGATGATTATGAAGCCATACTTGGCATAGAGTGGTTGACGATGCTAGGTGATGTCTCTTGAAATTTTTCAAATTAATTATGAAATTTTACTATAAAGGCAAACAAGTCACCCTATGCAGGAAGCGTGAAAGCCACATAACCATCATTTCGGCCCAACGAATATAGAAATTTTTACACAAGGCATATGGTGGCTTTTTGATGCATCTCTACAACTAGAGGAGAAGAATGAAAAGAATTATAGATCAAAATCTCACCCAATTGCTTGCTAAATTCGTCGATGTTTTTGTCGAACTGCGCGGTATTCCTCCTACTCGGCAACATGACCATGGGATTCCAATTCTCCCAGACAAACCACCAGTGAACTCTTGACCATACCACTATCCTCACCTCTAGAAGGATGAGATTGAGAATATTGTAAAAGAGTACAGGGGTGATTCGGCTAAGCTGCAACCCCTATTCCTCGCCAGTGTTACTTGTGCTCAAGAAGGACAAAACTTGGTAGATGTGCATCGACTATCGAGCTTTAAATGCCATCACCATTAAGGACAAGTACCCAATATTAGGATCAATTAGCACTGGGGGGGCGGGTGGGGGTTTGAATTAATACAAGAATGAAAGTACTCGATTAAAAACCTTTGCTTTCGTAAATTAAAGAGTGAACAATGGAAGCTTCTCTTAATAAAACCGATTGAAAACTAGTTTAAGGAAGTTAGAGAGATTGAAACTTCAAATCCAACTATCAAGTATTTAAGAGCAATTAAGAGTAATATGAAAGCAATTAAAACACACTCACAGTTATAGTGGTTCGGCCTTAATCGGCCTATGTCCACTCCCCGAGTCCACTTCTCCGAGGCCCACCGGCATTCACTACCGATCTTCTTTGGGTGAAGACCAAACCCTTACAACCTTTCAACTTACAAGGGAGACAATATTACAATACTTGGATCACTCTCTTACCCATTTTTTTTTCTTATAATTCACATAAGTAATTTACACAGAATTTTAATCCCAAAAATTATTATATCAAATGCAAGAAACTTTGGGATATTTATAGGCCCCAAATGACTTCAGAATTTGGAGCCAAAATTTAAATGTATCTAAAAAATCTGAGTACGGGTGGTTCACCCGCCAACGCCAATGGTGCAACCACAGAAAGTACTATGAAAATAGGGTATGGGCGGTTCAACTACCGTGTCGCCCAAAAACCTAGGCGGTGGTGGTACAATCACCGCTCACCGATGGTTCAACTGTCGAGAATCCTAAAAAAGTGATTCTCTTCACTTTTCCAATTCTGACTTGACCCTTATGTTGACCAATCCTCTGATCAAACCAATTGAGCTCAACCTGAGCTCAATCAATCCCCTTTAGTGGACTTGGTTGCCTCTTTGAGTTGATTTGGATTCCTTTCAAATCATACTCAATTCAGACTCAAACTTAATATATGACTTAAGGATTACAACCGAATATGACCACCAAGCTTAATTAACGACCTCACTCCTATAATCCTGCAACCTTCGGCATTCTATGCAATGAGTCTCACGGTCTTCCTCCGGCGATCTCCCGACGTGTTCCTAGCAATCTTCCCGATACCTTCGGTAAAGTCCTAGTGAACTCCTAGTGAACTCCCACCGTATCATCCAAACCTTGGTCTGATGCCTAAGCTTGATCCTGGGTCCATGTTTGGTCTGTATCTCCTTTTCACTATCGTGGTTAAACCTATATCACTTCCTCTAACAACACATGTTAGATTAAACACTCATCAATTGATTTCATCATCAAAATTTGACATTCAACACCTAATACTAGTGCTAGATAAACTCTTAGATGAATTAAAAGGAGCCCGAGTCTTCACAAAGTTGGACCTCCGATCCGGATGCCACCAAATTCGGGTATGTGAAGAAGACATTCCAAAAACTGCATTCCAAATGCAGAATGGACATTATAAATTCTTGGTAATACTTTTTGGACTTACTAATACTCCTTCTACCTTCTAAAGTCTGATGAATAATATTTTCGGAGCTTTCTACGCAAATTTATATTGGTGTTTATCAATGATATTCTCATTTATAGCCCTTCTCTGATTCACTTTTAGCACTTGTAATTTATTTTAATGATCCTTCAGGAGAATATTCTTTTTGCTAAACAATCAAATTGCAGCTTCTTTCAGCAAAAATTAGAGTATCTTGGGCACATAATATCAGAAGGATTGGTGGTAGACCCGATAAAAATTGAGGCAATACAGGGTTGACCGAAACCTACAAATCTGAAATTGCTGCATAGTTTCCTTGGATTAAGGGGCTACTACCAAAAGTTTATGAAGGACTATGGGAAGATCAGTGCCCCCCTCACCTCTCTACTGAAAAAGGATACTTTCCTATGGTCGAACAAAGCCTCCACTACCTTCGGCAAACTCAAGGCAACCATGACTGTTAGGATCAAAGTGGCACTCAGAGGGGGGAGGGGTGTGAATTAGTGCTTATAAAAATTTCACTTTGATTTGAATACTCACTCAATAAAAATTATATCGGAAATGCATTTAAGCGTAAAGATGCATTTAAGTGTAGAGATGCGTATAAGCATATGATACGTTTAAGCATAGGGATATTTGTAAGAGTGCAAGCAAAGGTAGTAGACAATTAAGCAACGAACATAAAGAGCAAAGAAGAGGAAGCAAATCGATTTTATAGTGATTTGGTCCTCTTGACCTAGAGATAACCTCTACAATTCTCTCAGCTCTCCCTTAAACAAAAACTACACAAGAAGAAATGAGGGGAACTCTCAAAGGATTACAACAGTGTTTTCACAAATTTTTCACTCTTGATTCTTGCTCATTTACCAACAAGAAAGGGTGGGGTATTTATAGGCCCCAAATGGCCTCAAAAGTAGAGCAAAAAATTAATGTTTAAGTGTTCCCAAGGTATTTATAGGCCCCATATTGCATCGTCCGAACCTCGGCTCGATGCTCGAACTGGACTCCGGCCCAATATCTATTTGTACTACCCATTACTATCGTAGTTAATCCTGTATCCTTTTTTTTTAACACATAAGTTAGATGGTAAAACCCATCAATTAATTTTATCATCAAAATTCGAGATTCAACAATCTCCCCCTTTTTGATGATGACAAACAATTGATGACAAAGTTAGCCTTAACTCCCCTATGTATATGCCATAAGATAAATACAACAAACTTGAATTCAAAAGAACTCATCACTTTTGAATTCAATTATAGTATTTTCATAATCGAACCATTCATGATACCATGCATTATAAAATTTTCAAAGCATTTATTTTCTTAGTATCATATAAAAATTTCAATCATTATATTCACAATATAACCATATCATCAATTATAATATAGCATTCATTTCAACTATTTCAAAGATGTCAAAATATCTCTCTTATGTCATTATGTCATTTCTCCCCCTTTGTCATCAACAAAAAGGAGAAATGCTCAATTAATATTTAAAAATTTATTATAAATATCTATCATTTAAATATTTATATTTTCTAAATATTTATAAAAAATATTCAAAAATACCATTTATTAGTTGTCATCAATATACTATCTCTCCCCCTTTTATCATAAAAAAAGAGAAATATTCAACATAAATTTTTTAAATAATTGTTTAAAATAAATGTTTATTATATGATAAAATTTCAAATACAACATCTATCATATGTCATCAATCATATCGTTTCTACTTATTATCAAAAAGGAGAAATATTCACCACACATTTGAATACTAAATATTCAATACATATGTCAACATATTTATCATAAATATTCATTACACAAAGAAAGAAATCTATTGGAGCTCTCACAGCTATTAGAGCAAGCCAAAATTTCAGTCATCTCCCTTCCTTCCACCAGCTTCCTCGAGTATATTGGGGAGGAATGGAAGAAGGATCCAGAGACCAGCAACATCATAGAAAAATTGGAGAAGGATCTTAGCGTAATAGCCCACTACACTTGGGAATCGAGGGGTCTACGCTTCAAAGGTCGTATTATGCTTATACCCAACTCCCCTTATATCAAAATCATCCTGCACGAAATGTAGTCCACACCTTCAGTAGGGCACTCCGGATTTTTGAGAACCTACAAAAGATTAAAGCAAAACTTTTAATGGAGAGATGAAAAAAATTATTTCTGAATATGTAGCCCGATGTGATATATGTCACTAGCAAAAGGGTGAAACAGTTTGCAAGTCCGGAAAAGCTACAACCTCTACCCATACCAGACTCACTATGGACCGACATCTCCATAGATTTCATCGAAGGGCTGCCATCTTCCCAAGGTAAAAGCACAATCCTTATGGTGGTTGACCGACTAATGAATATGCTCATTTTTGTGGTGTGCGAAATCCATACACTGCTACTAATATTGCTTAGATTTTCATAAAGAATATTGTTGAATTGCATGGGATGCTAAGGTCTATTGTAAATGACTATGACAGGGTTTTCACAAGTAAATTCTAGACTGAGTTATTTCAGCTATAGTGTACCAAACTCAAGATAAGCATAACATACCATCCACAAATAGATGGCTAAACTGAGGTGGTGAATAGATGTCTAAAGATATATCTTCAATGCTTCATCAGTGAATGACCAAAGGCATACCAAAGTGGCTCCCTTAGGGCGAATGGTGGTGTAACACTGCATATCATTCATCTATGAAATGTACCCCATATGAGACACTATATGGCCCACCGACTCCTGTGATTCCAAACTCCTACAACTACTAAAGGACAATCTCTCTGACGCTCAAGCCAAAATGAAGTAACAAGTCAACACACATCGGAGTGAAAGAGAGTTTTCGGTAGGAGATTGGGTTTATCTTCGCCTGCAACCGTACAAGCAACTATCCATCAACACATAAGCTTCCATGAAGCTATCTCCTCGCTTTTATAGGTCTTATCAAATCATGGAGCGAATTGAAGCTATGGCGTACAGACATAAATTGCTGAAGGATGTCAAAATTCAGCCTGTCTTCCACGTATTTTGCTTGAAGCCCAAGTTAGGAGAACAAGAGTTAGCCCAAACTCAACTATCGAATACCACTGATGATGGAGAAATTCAAGCCCAACCATAAGCCATCCTTGACGAAAGAATTATGATGCATCGCCGATGACCCTCCACTGAAGTACTTGTGTATTAGAATAATTTACCACCTGAAGATGTCACATAGGAATTATATGAGGAGCTGAAAACTCAATTTCCTGAGTTCATAGAACCTCAGCCTTAAGGACAAGACTAATTTGAAGAGGACGAGCTTGATAAGTCTCTAATAGGGTTGGGTCCTACTAAATCAAGTTGCAATTAATAAATGACCCTATGAGATTGTAATAAATCCCGCGTAGCCACCTCTATCCTATAAAGAAAAGTGGCTAGGGTTTATATTTAGGGCTTTAGGGCTTCCTAGCTGTTGCCCCCTTTACTGGGCTGGTGGCTAGGGTTTCTAGTAGGGGGGCATAGTTGTGCAGCCCCCTTAGGCTGCCGCCCCTCTTAATAGGGTAAGTCAGCTAGATGGAGGGGAAAAGGAGAAATTTACTTAGGAAGCACCCCCTAGGACTGGGGTTTGGAGCCCTATATAAGCTTGTAGCCTCCACCTCTTTGGATAAGCAATATATTAGTTTTCATTCAGCCATCTAGCCGACTACAAGGAGGGAGGAAACCCTATAGCATTCCAAGGTTGATCCCCCCTCAAAGATAAATCTCTATAAAATTTCTCTAGGGTTCTATCAAATACCTAGAATTAAATTTATCAAAGATAAAATTTGTGATGGATGATACCTAGGAAAAAAATTAAGAGTAGCTTTAAACCAAAAAATTAAGTGAGTACATGTAGACCATTACAATTAATTTATATGGATTTATTTGGACCAATCGATATCACAAGTCTAGGAGGTAGCAAATATGCTTTTGTGATTGTTGATGATTATAGTAGACATACTTTGACATATTTCTTAGCACATGAAAGTGATTGTTCTGATAAAGTTTTGCAAACAATTTCAAAATGAAAAAAGATTTTATGATTCCTTCTATTCATAATGTTTAAGGTGGTGAATTTAAAAATTATGATTTTTAAGAATTTTGTGATTTGAATGATGTGATAGGACCCTAGCTGCGTTGGGTCCTAATCGATTGAGCTGAATCCGTAGATTGGACCTTGCTAGTCGATCTAAACTTGACATTGAGTCGGCTAGGAGATGAGTTGAGTCAATTTGAATAAATCAGCTCAAATCCTAGTATGATTAGGATTCGACTTAATTGGGATTTAATTAGGAATAGGAGTTAGAGCAGAGTCAAGAGCTTAGTCATGATTGTAATCAACCCTAATTGGCCCCCACCTTGATTGGAAAAGTCGGCTAGAGTTGGGATGGGAGTATTTTACTTAGAGTAGGAGTCTCACTAGAAGTGTTTTACTTAGAGTAGGAGTCTCTCTAGGTTAGGGTTTAGAAGTTCTTTAAAAGCATATAGTCACCCACCTCTTTCTCAAGCAATAGATCTATTTTCTTCAGCCATGTGGTTGAATACTAGGAGGGAGGAATCCCTAGAGAGTTTAAATGAGGGTTGATCCCCTATAGAGATCATCTTCTAGCATTAGAATCCTTTGGGGTACTATCATCTATTATCCGAACAATGTTCTTGACGTCTCGCTGTTCTTCTACCCTTGCCATTGCCATTACCATCCTCACCTCCATCTGTTGCAGCCGATCCTAATGCTACTGCTACCATTGCCGACTTCACCGTCATCACCTATTGCAGCTGACCCTAGAGGTGCTATTGCCATCTATCCCGCAATCGAATATGGTATTGTTTCATCCCCTGTTGCGATCCTTACCATTGCTGCATCTATCTTTATCTTTGTCATAAAATTGTTACACCTATCTTTGTCACAAATTTGCTGCATCTATCTTTCATCTTCGTCACAAATTTGCTACTTCTATCTTTCATCTTCGTCACTATATCACTGCATCTACCACGTGTTGTTATTGCCATATTGCCACCTCCACTGGTATCTATACTTGTTGCCATCTTTGTCAGTTTTTTGCTATTATATTCATTGAAGTATTGTTGCCATATTGTTGTAGTCTTCATTGCAATACTGTTCCCTTGACGAAAAATTGCTACCATATTCTTCGTCATTACTTTGTGCTTCCAATCTTCATCTTTGTCACAATATTGTTGCATCTATCCTCATCCATTATGACTACCATCTTGTCCAAATTATTATCAATCTAACCATCAAAGTATTACTTCCATATTGTTGTGATCATCGTTGGAATACTACTACCATCTTTGATGACACATTGCTGTCTTATTCATATTGTTACTATCTTGTTGTTGTTGAACCTCTTGCTGCCATCACCAGCAACCCTAGGGCAGCCCTTTAACCTTAATACGTAGCCATCTGAGTACTCTTTTACCCCCTTTCAGCTGGCCCAAATAGTAGCACATACCGCAGCCAAACAGCAACACATACTGCAGCCTTCTTCCCTAGATCGTTAGCGCTGCTACCTTCTCCTGTTGCCGCCAACTCATCTTCCTTGATCGCTACCACCACCATCTTCTTTGGTTTCTACTGTTGCTATCTTCCTCGATTGTTGTCGTTGTCATCTTCTTCGATTGTTGTTGCTGCCATCTTATTTGGTTGCTGCCGCTGTCATCTTCCTCTATGGCTACCGTTGCCATCTTCCTCGGTTGCTATCGCTATCGTCTTCTTTGGTCACTGCCACTGCCACCTTATTTGGTTGCTGTCGCTGCCATCTTCCTTATAGGCTGACCATTGTCATCCTCTTCGGTTGCTACTATTGCCATCTTATTCAATTGCTGCCACTACCATCTTCTTTGATTGCTACCGCTACCATCCTCCTTGATTACTGCTACTGCCCATCTTCATCCATTGTAACCGCTGCCATCATCCCTTGTTGTTGTCATCATCATCAACAACTATCTTATGCCCCTAACCCATCAACAAAAGAAGAGCTTAAACATTGCAAATCAGCAATCCTATGTGATGGCCTCAAATGATGTAATCGTTGCAAAGCTTGAAGCCATCGAGGCTCTAATGGAGGATAAGTTGTGTTTGCTCTTCGAAGAATTCAAATTGGGCCGATCAAGAAGCCCAAAAAGATCTCAACATGAGGAAAGTTTAGATCATAAAGAGAACCCAATGAAGAAAGGAGATCAAGTGCCAAACTCATCGTGCCAACGCATGAGGGTGGACTTCCCTAGATTCGGGAAGATGGAGACTCGACTAGGTGGATCTCACATGTGAAATGATATTTTTGCTATCACAAGACTCTGAATGCATCCATAGTTGACATCGCTACAATACACGTCGAGGGAGATGTGATCTAATGGTATGACTGGTTCGAGCTCACTCATGGAGTTCCCACATAGAGGCAATTCAAAAGTGAGCTGTTGATCTGCTTCGGACAATGGGAACATCGATGACCAACTCGTGAAGATTCATCAAACCTCCACCGTCCAAGACTATTAAACCAAGTTTAAACGACTATTGAACCAAACTAAAGATTGGTCTAAAAAATAATTGCTAGAGACATTCATTGAAGGATTAAAGCTGGAGATTATATGCGAAGTAAAAGTGTGACAACCTTACACACTGATGGTGGCCATCTCCTTCGCCCGAATCCAAGAGGAACTGTTGAACACCGATGCCCGGAGGACTAAGATCACAACCTGACCAGCAACTTCTATACCTTTAGCCTCCTCTACTACCAACCAATCTCATTAGCCCAAGAAATTAACTCAAGATGAACTTCGTAAGAGATCTGTGAAGGGACTATGTTGTCACTACAACGAGCCATGGAGTTGTGACCACTGCTACAAGAAAGAAAAAATTTTTGGTGATCGAACCGATTGAAGGTCCAGAACTTAAGGATGCGGATCTCAACCTGAGGAGATGTAGGGGAAGGACCACAGTCAGTTATCAGCACAATACATGCCTTAGATGGCTACTCAAACCTGCAAACCATGAAGATTGATGGGTTCCTCAAGCATTAGCCAATCACCATTCTTATCGACATCGGAAGCACTAATAATATCATAGATAACAAGGTTGTTACCTGATTAACTCTCTGGATTGAAGATTATAGTGAGTTTAATGTAAAAGTCATAAATGGTTGAATCCTCAATTGCAACCACAAGTGTTCGCGAGTGAAGCTAATCATGTTGAGCCAAGAGATCACTACAGATTTCTTCCTATTACCAATGGACAACTATAAAGTGATACTCAGCATCAAATGGCTATCCACTCTAGGTGATGCTTCTTAGAATATTTTCAAATTAATTATAAAAATTTTTAGCCATGGGAAACAGGTGATCCAATGAGGAAAATGCGAGAGCGAAGTATCAACTATTTCAACGTAATATATGGAGAGGGTGTTACATAAATCACATATTGGCGTCATAATATAACTTCAAACAAAGGAACTGATGATCAACGAAGATCCAAACCTTCATTCATTGCTTGCTGAATTTTTAGATGTGTTTGGTGAACCGATAAAACTGCCCCCTACCCAACTACATGACCACTACAAGTTCATGACGGATGATGACAAGATCAATGCTCCCTTCATGGCATTATTGAAAAAAGATACATTCCTTTAGTCAGATGAAGCTACAATAACCTTCGATGCATTCACATCTATGATGTCATCTACACCAGTGTTAGCCTTACTCGACTATGATAAAGTGTTCATAACCAAATCTGATGCATTGAGAGTCGAAGATGGTGTTGTCCTCATGCAAGATGGTTGACCCCTCACCTACATCAGCAAAGCCATCTCTTCATTCCACCTGAAGCTATCAATTTTTGATGAAGAGATGCTGACTATTGCTAAATTTGTGGCTTGGTGTGATACTGATCAATGGCACAAAGGAGAGATGATAGCGAGCCCAAAACAATTATAGTCTCTAACCACTTTGGACTGACATCTCCATAGATCTCACTAGAGGGCTACCACCATCTCAGAGGAAAGTTTTGCAAATATTGATGAACAACCACATGATAGCCCACATAAGAACGAAACAGCCACATAACAAATGCAGGAGCGAAAAGAAGTTTACAAGAGAGACAACAACAAAATCTTAGCCCTACCCACTTTGGTTTCAACTTGGACCAACATTCCTATGGACTTCATTTAGGTTGCCATCATCTCAAGAAAAGACTATTGAAGGATAACCCTATAGTAACCCAAGCAAAAATAAAATCACAAGCTAACAAATATAGGAGCCAAAGGAAGTTTGCGATTGAGGATCAAGTATTCGTTCATCTTCAGCCCTACCAACAGAATACCATGAAGACTCAAGACTCAAGGAAGTGGTCTGCTTATTTCTTTAGACCCTACAAAATTGGAGAGCACATCAGAGCCATGCCCTACAGATTGGATATGCGTGCCAACTCCAAAGTACACCTGATCCTCCACGTGCCCTACCTCAAATTGAAGTTTAGAGAGGATGAATCAGCCTAAAGTCATCTACCTAACATCTTGACTAATGGAGAAACCTAGGTTCAGCTGATGATCACATTGGATCATAGGGTCATGATGCACCACCAATGTCCTTCCATAGGAGTATTGGTACAGTGGACCCACTTGCCTACTAAGGATGCTGCCTGGGAGCCCTATGACAAATTGAAGGTGAAGATTCTAGAGTCTATTGAGGCTCAACCTTGAGGACAAGATTGATTTGAAAAGGGATCTGATGGGATCCTAGGTGCGTCGGGTCCTAACCGATTAAGTCAAATCCATAAATTTAGCCTTGTTAGTCGGCTTGGACCTGACATTAAGTCAGCGAGGAGATGAGTTGAGTCAATTTGATTAAATTAGTCCAAATCCTAGTAGGATTAGGATTCGACTTAATTGGGGTTTGATTAGGAATAGGAGTTGGAGCAAAGTCAAGATCATAGTCATGATTGTAATCAACCCTAATTAGCCACACACCTTGAATGAGAAAGTCAACTAGGGTTGGGATGAGAGTGTTTCACTTGGAGTAGGAGCTCATTAGGAGTGTTTTACTTGAAGTAGGAATCTTTCTGGGGTTAGGGTTTAGAAGTCATATAAAAGCATGTAGCTGCCCATCTCTTTCTCAAGCAATAGATCTTTTTTTTCAAGTCTTGTGACCTTATACTAGGGGGAAGAAACCCCAATAGAGTTTCAAGGAGAGCTGATCCCCTATATAGATCATCTTCTAGCATTAGAATCCTTTGGGGTTCTATCAATATGACCATAATTTCTCTACTCTAATAAAATATATAATAAAATAGAGTTGTTGAGTGAAAGAATAGGAGTTCATAAGAGATGGCAAGAGCCATACTTAGTGAACATAGCCCATCCAAATACTTTTGGGCCGAAATCATTAACATGACATGTTATACCATCAATAGGGTTCTCATAAGACCTATACTATCTAAAACTCCTTATGAATTGTAGAATAATAAAACATCCAACATCTTGTATTTTAAAGTTTTTGGTTATAAATATTTTATTTTAAATGAAAATTATGTCTTAGAAAAATTTGATGTAAAATTAGATGAAAATATTTTTTTCATAGATATTCCTCTAGTTCTAAAGGTTATCGAGTTTTTAATAAAAGAACTTTCATTGTTGTGGAATCTATCCATGTAGTTTTTAATAATTTATTGATGTCAAAAAAATAATTCTGGTGATGGTTTTGAATTTGATAATTTGGATTTGAGTGAAAATTCTCCTCTCCAAAGCAACTTGGATACATCTACTTCAAAAAAATCTTAACCTAATGAATGAAAGTATGTATATGCACTAAGAAGCTAATTATTGGATATACATTAAAAGATAATCAAACTCGTTCTTCACTTAAAAATATTTATGTAAATGTTATATTATCTCAAATTGAACCTAAATGCATTGACGATGCTCTCAAAGATGATTCATGAGTCTTAGCAATGCATGAAAAATTAAATCAATTTGAAAGAAATAAAGTTTGGACTCTTATTCATAAACCTAATTATTATCTTATGATTAGTACTAAATGTGTCTTTAGGAATAAGCAATATGAACAAGGTATCATGGTTTGAAATAAGACTAGATTAGTGGCCAAGGGTTTCAACTAAGAAGAAGGTATAAACTATGAAGAAATCTTCACTCTGTCAAGACTTAAAGTCATAAGTGTTGGTTACATGTGCCCTATAAGTCAATCATGTGAGTGATGGCATGTATGACACGTTGCACAATCTCTTTCCTTTATTATTATTATTGACATATTCTCATATTATTATTATTGATATATTCTCATATTAGATTATTATTATTATTATTAGTATATTCTCATATTATATTATTATTGGGATATCCTTGGTTCTGTATAATAGGAATCAGATCGTGATGAGATTATGATAATGAGACTAATTCATCTTTAAACATAAATCCTAAATAATCCCGATCATAGATTGCTTGAGTGGGACATTAAAATAACTGGACAGATTTATGTATTGTATAATCGTCTATATGATGAAGGCAGCTAGTCTCAAAGCTACTTATATGGAGACACTAAGGATATAGTACATGTGCTTATTTGAGAATGAGCTAATTAATTGATCTGCTTATAAAATATTGTATGGTTAATGATACCCAATGTCAAACAATAATTTTTTGATTCCAATTATGTATATGGTCATTAGAATTGAGACACCAAGGATGTCTTATTTGAGAATTCCTTTCTTTAATATTAGACTTACAGATTTGAAAAGTTTTATACTAGTATAGTCGATTATCAAGATTGGTAGCCAACCTTACTAAAGCTATTAAGTGTCAATAAAGGATCATGCACTATCGGTATCATGAGAGGAATATCATGTATGCTCGTGCTTAAGTAAATCCCTGATCAGGTTGGTCGGATTGAGAGTGGAGTTCTCTAGGAGAATCTGATTAGAGCGAGACTTAGACAAATTTATATGTGGCTTGATAGTACCATACCTGGTATACAGTCTTTATGATATTAGATGGATAAGAGACTATATATACATGGTAACTAAAGACAGACAGGTCCAATAGATTAGATCCCCTATATCGTTTAGGGACTATGACAAAGCAGTCTAGTATGTCCATAGTCGATGAGTCAAGTAAATTATTATGAGATAATAATTTATTGAGTCAAAAAGAGTTCTGATAGGGAGGACTCACAGCTAGCTCGATATTGAGACTAGAGGGTCACACATATATAGTGGATGCTTCAGTGGATAGAGGATTAGATAGAGATCTAATTTGTTCCTATTCTCATTAGATGAGACCTGATATTGATAGGCTATGTGCATGAGGCTAAAGGAGATTATTGGACAAAGATCCAATAATCCAAGGTTAGTGGGTAAGTGGATAGAGATCTAATACCTACTAAGACAAGATTCCCTAGGGTTTTTAGAGGCTCTCTATAAATAGGAGGTAGGGGCGACCCTTATGTGATAGGCTACATCTTTGGCCACCCCTTCCTATTCTCCTCTTCTCTCTCCTTCTCAGTCGATCAGACCCTCTTTGGCATATGAGGGTAATGAAGAAGATAGAGGATCTTCTTCCAAGTTTATTGCGAGAAGCAACTGAGTGTCAATAGAGGATCATCCACTCTCGGTATCACGAGAGGAATATCTCATATATGCTTGCTCAGACAAATCCCTGGCCAGGGTCATTCGGATTAAAAAAGAAAGAGTTCTCTAAGAGAATTCGATTAGAGCGAGACTATGATGGATTTCGTATGTGACCTGACAATACTATGTCTAATATACGGTCTCTATGATATTAGTTAGATGAGGGATTATAGATACATGGTAACTGAGGATAGACAGGTCTGATGGATTCGATCCCCCTATACCTTCTAGTGACTATGGCATAGTGGCTTAGTACATCCATAGTCGATAAGTCGATTGAATTATTATGGAGATAATAATTCACTATATCAGAAGGAGTTCTGATGAGAGTGACTCACGATCAGCTTGGTATCAGGCCTAGAGGGTCACACACATATGGTGGATGCTGGTTATAAGCGCCCTACAAGCAAATCACGTGAGTGATGACATGTGTGGCACGCTATGTGATCTTTTTACTTATGATTACTATTGGCATATTTTTATATTATATTATTTATTACATATATATTGTGATGTCCTTGGTTCTGTGCAATGGGAATCGGATTGTGATGAAATCAAGATAACAAGATTGATTCACCTTTAAATATAGATCCTAAATAATCCCGGTCATAGGTTACTCAAGAGAAACATTGAGATAACCAGTTAGATCGGTGTACTATGTACCCAACCATATGATGGAGGCAACTGGTCTCATAGCCACTTGTGTGGAGACACTAAGGATATAGTACAAGTACTCATTAGAGAATGAGTCCACTGATTGATCCGCTTATGAAATGATGTATGGTTAATGATACCTAATGTCAGACAGCGATTCCAGAGTCCTAGTTGTATATTTGGTTTTTAGACTTGAGGCACCAAGGATGCCTTGTATGAGTACCCCTTTCTTTGACCAGACTTACAGGTTTGGAAAGTTCTAGATTTGGTGCAGTTGGTTATCGAGATTGGTAGCCAACCTTATGAAGGCAATTGAGAGTCAATAGAGGATCATCTACTCTTAGTATCACAAGAGGAATATCTCATATATGCTTACTCAGACAAATCCCAAGCCACGGTCATTCGGATTGAGAGAGAATGAGTTCTCCGGTAGAATCCGAATAGACCAAGACAAACTGATTCTGTTTGTGACCTGGCAGTACCATGTCAATATACAGTCTTTAGGATATTATTTGGATGAGGGATTATAGATACATGGTAACGGTGGACAAACATGTCCGATGGATTTGATCCCCCCTGTACCACCTGGGGACTATGGCGTAGTGGCCTAGTACGTCCATAGTCGATGAGTTGAATGCATTATTATTGAGATAATAATTCACTATATTAGAAGGAGTTATGATGGGAGTGACTCATGGTGAGCTCGGTATCGGGCCTAGAGGGTCATACACATATAGTGGATGCTTCAGCGAATAGAGGATTGGATGAAGATCCAATTAGCCCCTATTCTCATTAGATGAGACCCTATATTAATGGGCTCCTTGATTAAGGCCCAATTATAGACATAAGGAGATTATTGGATAGAGATCCAATAATACAAGATTAGTGGGTTATTGGATGGACATCCAATACCCACTAAGGAAGGAGCCCTCGGGTTTTGATAGCTCTCTATAAATAGGAGGGGAGACTCATGGTTGATAGGCTGTAGCTTTAGCCACCACCTTCTATTCTCCTCCCTCCCTCTACGCAAGAGTTGCGAGATCAGATTAAAGGAGTTTCGCTATAGAGATCAATCGTGTGGATACCGCTAGAGAGGATGATGCTTAACCTCCTTCATCTTCTCCATCCGAATCTGGAATACAAGGATATATAATCTCCCTAGGTAAAATCAATCTCTCACACATCGTGATTTTTTTATTTTTGTGAATTTTCTCGTAACCCCAATCTTTTGCATGACGATTTGATCTGGTGGGAAACCGATTTTTGTTTTGATTTTCGCTGTGCATGTGATGCACCCGCTGAGGTTTCCCAACAGTGGTATAAGAACCAAGGTTTTCGTGTGAAAGATTGGTTTTAAACTGCGTGTGATAATCTTGCATCGCGTAGAATTGTTCTGCGCATTCTTATTGTATTTTCGCGACAAAGGTAGCGATGAGGAGGGGTGGCCAATCACGGACAACCACCATGCAGGGCCGGCCACCCACGGCTAGGTCGCGGCCAAGGCCAGCCCGCAAGTGCGGCGCCTGTGGGCACGACGGGCTGCGGCCAGCCTACAAGGGTGGTAGTCGCCTGCAACGCAACGCCCGTAAAGAGGCAGGCTGCAGGGCGGTGCGCACAAGTGGCTGCCCCTCTATTTTTTAAAAATTTCGAGGACTGTCCTCATATACACAATTCTGAAAATGACCTCAATAATTCTAGAAATTTCGAGGACTGTCCTCTCATCTCGAATTATGAAAATACACTCAATAATTCTATAAATTTTGATGACTGTCCTCTTATCTAAAATTATGAAAATGCCCTTGACAATTCTGAAAATTCTAAGCATGTCCTGATTTCTAAAAAAATAATTAATTAAATAGTTTAATTAATTATTATATATATCTAGTAATCCAACATATGATGTGATGTACATATGATGTATAATGTGGATGGATGATCATGAGCCATGTGTTGTGATGTGTGTAATTGTAATTATTATTATTATTAGGGCTTGCGAGCCTGCGTTTTTCTCATTTATTATTGGGCCTGCATGCTTGTGATTATTTGTAATTACATGGAGAGGTGCAGCGAGAGCATGCAGGTTACAGTGGGACCTATGATGTCGTGGCAGGAGATCACAACGCATGGTGATGCGACAACCCGACGAAACCGATGATGACGAGATCAACAATTACAGGGCATGGAGATGTGCCAATGTACGCATAGATCCTATTGTGAGGGATTAAGGCTATTGGCTCGGGCTTAATCATATTAGGTGACGGCTCATGATCATCCGGTGTGGCATGCATATGTGATGTGTTGTTATACACCTACTAGATATATGTATATATATATATATATATATATATATATATATATATATATATATTATATGTGATGTAGATATATATTAAATATATATATGTGTGACATGACATATTAGGAGACCGATATGAAAAAAAAACCTCTCCTACAATAATATTAAGTCGGTAAGCGTGAGGTAATAAGATTGACCCATGTGACCTTTCATCGCTATAGGAAGAAATTAAATCACGACATAGGTTGAATTGGTCGAGTCCCTCGAGGCTCACCTATCTATGTGATCGAGATATTACCTACGACATAGAGATGTCACCGATGACCTGAAGATATGGTATGCTTGGTTGAGTCCCTCAAGGGCATATCATCGAATCATTCTCATCTTGTAATAATGGTGATGACTTAACTGAACGTCATCGTTGGTCGAGTCCCTCGAGACTATAAAGATTCAGAGGTCGAACATGATGGAAATCATAAGGAGTTGTGATTGGCAAGAGCTGCCTACCTTTTGGGCTTAGTATAATTGGTCGAATTCCTCGAGGTTGCACTAAGATACCAATTAGATCCCGATCTCTGCTAGGAGTCTGCCGAAGACTTTCATCTCACGTGTCGAGGGTGTCAAATGATTCACTAAGAAAATAGTGGGAGTACATAAAGATAGGAGTCCATATCTTAATTAGTATTTTTTATAAAATTTGTATAATTATTTGTTTTTGATATATCTTGTTTTGTCAGAAACATGTCACTCACAAGCCCCCTACATGGCATACTTAATGTCAATCGCCTCACTGGTCCAAACTATACAGATTGGCTTCGTAATTTGAGAATTGTTCTCATGATGGAGAAAATCACATATGTCCTTCATACAATTCTGCCCATGCTGGAGGAAGGGGCAGGCGAGGATAAGATCTCTCACTATGTGAAGTATATAAATGATTCCACATTGGCAAAATGTTATATGTTGGCCTCCATGACTCCTGAGTTACAAAGGCAACATGAGAGCATGGATGTAGATTCTATCCTTCTTTATCTCCGCCAGCTATTTGAGAAACAGGGAAGAACTCAAAGATATAAGATATCTAAGAAACTCTTCCAAGCCAAGATGATAGAAGGGACATCGATTGATAACCATGTCCTAAAGATGATAGAGTGGATCGAGGAACTCATAGGTCTAGGAATAGTCCTAGATGATAACCTGTGCGTTAATCTTATACTTCAGTCCCTACCAAATTCCTTTTCTCACTTCATCATGAATTTTAACATGAGCAAGTTTGAGGTGACTCTCCCTGAGCCAATTAATATGTTGAGGGAAGCTGAGAGTGCCATCAAGAAGGAGAAGCCAGTTCTCTACATTGGTGAGACCAAAAAGAAAATGAAGGCCAGTAAGACCCTTAAGAAGGGTAAGGGCAAAGAAAGACCAGGTAAGGCAAAGGTTGCCAAGAAATACCCAAGAAAGGGCGAAGGACATTGGAAGAGAAACTGCAATGACTACCTTGCAGAGAAGGCGAGACAGAAGCTTGGAGAAGCTTTAGGTATATTCATGATCAATCTCTACTTGTCAGATTTTCATGATAATACATGGGTATTTGATACCGGGAGTGTTTATCATATCTACAATTCGTTATAGGTTCTGGCAAGACTTAGGAGATTGGCTAAAGATGAGATGGACCTCAAGATGGGCAATGAAGCAAGAGTTGCTGCAGTTGCTATTGGAGAGGTCATCCTACATCTACCTGCTGGAGCTATTATTATATTAGATGCATGCTATTTTGTTCCCTCATAGCTGTTCAATAATTATGGATGATGAGATCATCACTAGAGGGACCCTTATAAATGGCTTATATGTGTTAGACACTTCTCCATATATCATGAATATAAACATGTCTAAGAGGAAAAGAGATGAGGTGAATAATGCATACCTGTAGCATTATAGGCTAGGTCATATACATGAGGGAAGGATTCAAAAGTTGCTGAAAGATGGATACTTAGATCCATTTGACTATGAGTCATATGCAACTTACGAACTTTGTCTTTATGGGAAAATAATCAACTCTCCTTTTAGTGGAACTAGAGAGAGCCACTAAGTTATTGAAACTCATATATAGTGATGTATGTGGTCTCATGTCAACTCAAGCTATAGGTGGTTACTCATACTTTATTACATTCACTGATTATTTCTCTAGGTATGGACACATGTACTTAATGAAGTACAAATCTAAGGCCTTTGAGAAAGTCAAAGAATATTATAAGAATAAGGTAGTGAACCAAATTAGAAAGAGTATTAAGGCTCTTCGATCAAATCGAGGAGGAGAGTACTTGAGTATGGAGTTCACCTATTTCCTCAGGGATAATAGGATTCTATCCTAGTGGACGCCTCCTTATACACCTTAGCTCAATGGTATATCAGAAAGAAGGAATCGCACGTTATTAGACATGGTGTAGTCCATGATGAGTTTCACTGACCTACCCGTTTCATTCTTGGGGCACGCCCTAGAGACTACAGCTTATCTTCTAAACAGAGTTCCATAAAAGTCGGTAGTATCTACACCATATGAGATATAGAAAGGAAAGAAGCCTAATCTTAAAATTGTTAAGATTTGGGGCTGTCCTGCCTATGTTAGAAGACACAACCTCGATAAGTTGGAATCAAGGAAAGAATAGTGCACATCCGTGGGATACCCAAAGGAAACTTTTGGGTATTATTTCTATCATCCCGAGGACCAAAAGGTCTTTGTTGCCAAGAGAGCTGTGTTCCTTGAGAAGGAACACATTCTTAGTGGAAACAGTGGGAGTGAGATAGAATTGAGTGAGGTTGGAGATCCTAACTCAAGCACCATTATAGAGCTCGAGTCTGTTCAGGTACCTAACACACAAGTTCTAACTTTACATAGGTCTAATAGAGTATTTCAACCTCCTGAAAGATATGCGGGATATATCAATGGATATGACTCTCACGATGTTGATCCTCAGACCTACGAGGAGGCTATTATGAGTATAGACTCCAAGAAGTGGCAAAAAGTCATGAATTCTGAGATAGATTTCATGTACTCTAACAAGGTTTGGAACCTTGTGGATGCACCTGAGGGTATTATACACATCGGCCGCAAACGGATATTCAAGAAGAAGATCGGAGTAGATGGAAAGGTAAAAACTATAAAACAAGGCTGGTAGCTAAAGGATATCGTTGAAGATAAGGAGTTGACTATGACAAAACCTTTTCACCTGTAGTCATATTTAAGTCTATTAGAATTATTTTGGCCATTGCAGCACACTATGACTGTGAGATCTGGCAGATGGATGTCAAAACGGAATTCATCAATGGCAACCTCGAGGAAGAGGTGTATATGATATAATCAGAGGGATTCGTATCCAAAGAGAGTCCATATAAAGTGTGCACGTTGCTTAGATCCATTTATGGATTGAAGCAAACTTTCCGAAGTTGGAATATAAGATTTGATGAGGTGATCAGATCTTATGACTTTATTAAGAACAAAGATGAGCCTTGTGTGTATAGGAAGATAAGTGGATGTGCTATCACCTTCTTAGTGCTATATGAGGATGACATCCTAATCATTGGGAATGATGTAGGAATACTCTCCACAATAAAGACTTGGCTATCTAGAAACTTCTCCAAGAAAGACTTAGGGGAAGCACCCTATATTTTAGAGATCCAGATCTATAGATATAGATCTAAAAAGATGTTTGGCTTGTCTCATTCTAAGTACATAGACTCCATTGTCAAAAGGTTTGGCATGAAAAATTTCAAGAGAGGTCTCATACTGATGAGATATGGAATATCACTTTCTAGGAGTATGTCCCCAAAGACTCCTAAAGAAAGAGCATACATGAATAAGATACCTTATGCCTTAGCGATAGGGTCTATTATGTATATGATGCTATGTACTAGGCCTGATATAGTACATACTCTGAGTGTCACGAACAAGTATCCGACAGATCTAGGTTTATAATACTGGAAGTAATAGTAAAGTGTATCCTTAAGTACTTGAGAATAACTAAGAATCTTTTACTAGTATATAAAAGAGGTAGCCTCTAGGTTGAGGGCTATACAGACTCAAGTTTTCAGTCCAACATTGATGATAACAAGTCAAATTCAGGGTATATTTTCGCCCTAAATGGAGGAGTAGTAAGCTGAAAGAGTTCCAAGTAAGATACAACTACTAACTCGACCATAGAGGCAGAATACATTACTGTAGTAGAAGCAGCAAGACGAAGGGGTGTGGATGAAGAAGTTCATCAAGGATTTGGGAGTCATACCAAGCAGCGTGGAGCTAACTCCCATATATTATGATAGCGACAAGGTGATAACTCTAACAAAGGAACTCAGGTCTCAACAGAATTGTTCTAACGAGGTTCCATCTAATTAGAGTGATCATGACCCAAAAAGATAAAGCAATGGAAATATTTTCATTCGAAGATAACATTGCAGATCCACTGACGAAGCCACTAGCTCATATTATATTTGAGCGTCACAAGGGTCTGATAGGGATCAGACACATAGGTGATTGGCTTTTGGTCAAGTGGGAGATTGTCAGTTATAAGTGCCCTACAAGCAAATCATGTGAGTGATGGCACGTGTGACACGCTGTGTGATCTTTTTCCTTATGCTTGATATTGGTATATTCTCATATTATATTATTTGTTACATATATATTATGATGTCATTGATTTTGTGCAATGGGAATCAGATCATGATGAGATCACGATAATGAGATTGATTCACCTTTAAATATAGATCCTAAATAATCCCGGTCATAGGGTACTCAAGAGGGACATTGAGATAACCGGATAGATAGTGTACTATATAACTGTCTATATGATGGAGGTGGCGAGTCTCATAGCCACTTGTGTAGAGACACTAAAGATATAGTACAGGTGCTCATTATAGAATGAGTTCACTGATTGATCCGCTTATGGAATACTGTATGGTTAATGATATCTAATGTCAGACAGCGATTCCATAATCCCAGTTGTGTATATGGTCCTTAGACTTGAGACACCAAGGATGTCTTATATGAGTACTCCTTTCTTAGACTTGAGACACCAAGGATGTCTTATATGAGTACTCCTTTCTTTGACGCCAGACTTACAGGTTTGGAAAGTTTCAAATCTGGTACAGTTGGTTATCGAGATTAGTAGTCAACTTTACGAAGGTAATTGAGTATCAATAGAGGATCATCCACTCTCGGTATCACAAGAGGAATATCCTAAATGTACTTGCTTAGACAAATCCCTGGCCAGGGTCATTCGGATTGAGAGAGAAGGAATTCTCTGGTAGAATCCGAATAGAACAAGACAAACAGATTATGTCTGTGACTAGCAGTACCATGTCCAATATACGGTCTCTAGGATATTATTTAGATGAAGGATTATAGATACATGGTAATTGTGGATAGACAAGTCCGATGGATTTAATCCCCCCTTCACCGTCTGCGGACTATGGTGTAGTGGCATGATACGTCCATAGTCGATGAGTCGAGTGAATTATTATGGGGATAATAATTCACTATATCAGAAGGAGTTCTGATGGAGATGACTCACGACTAGCTTAGTATCAGGCTTAGAGGGTCATGGTGGATGCTTCAGCAAATAAAGGATTGGATGAAGATCAAAATAGCCCATTCGCATTAGATGAGACCCTATATTGATGAGCTTCTTGATTAAGGCCCAATTATAGGCCTAAGGAGATTATTGGATAGAGATCCAATAATGCAAGGTTAGTGGGTTATTAGATGGAGATCCAATACCTACTAAGGAAGGAGCCCTAGAGTTTTGGTGGCTCTCTATAAATAGGAGAGGAGACTCATGATTGATAGGCTACAGCTTTAGCCACCATCTCCTATTCTCCTCCCTCCCTCTGCATAAGAGTTGCGAGATTAGCTTGGAGGAGTTTTACTATAGAGATCCATCATGTGGATACCACTAGAGAGGAGGACGCTTGACCTCCTTCATCTTCTCCATCTAGATCTGGAATACCTATACAATCTACCTAGGCAAAATCAATCTCTTATATATCGTGATTTTTTGGTTTTTATGATTTTTCTCACAACCCTAATCTTTTGCACGACGATTTAATCTGTGTGGGAAATTGATTTTTGTTTTGATTTCCGCTGCGCATCTGATGCACCCGTTGAGGTTTCCCAACAGTGGATGCTTCAGCGAATAGAGGATTGGATGAAGATCCAATTAGCTCCTATTCTCATTAGATGAGACCCTATGCTGATGGGCTCCTTAATTAAGGTCTAATTAGAGGCCTAAGGAGATTATTAGATAGAGATCCAATAATGTAAGGTTAGTGGGTAATTGGATGAAGATCCAATACCCACTAAGGTGGGAGCCCTAGGGTTTTTGTTGGCTCTCTATAAATAGGAGGGGAGACTCATGGTTGATAGGCTGCAACTTTAGCCATCACCTCCTATTCTCTTCCCTCCCTCTACGCAAGAGTTGCGAGATCAGATTGAAGGAGTTTCGCTGTAGAGATCCATCATATGGATACCGCTAGAGAGGACGCTTGACATCCTTCTTCTTCTCCATTCGGATCTGGAATACAGAGATATACGATCTCCATAGGTAAAATCAATATCTAACACATCGCGATTTTATCAGTTTTTGTGTTTTTCTCGCGACCCCAATCTTTTGCATAATGATTTGATCTGCGTGGGAAATCAGTTTTTACTTTTGATTTCCACTATGCTTGTGATGCATCCACTAAGGTTTCCCAACAGTGGTATTAAAGCTAAGATTTTTGTACGAAAGATTGGTTTTAAACTACGTGTGATGAGATTAAATCGCATAGAATCGTTCTATATGTTCTTGCTATGTTTTTGCAGCGAAGGAAGTGAGGAGGGGCGGCCAGCCCCCATGCAGGGCCGCCCACCCACGGCCAAGCCGTGGCCAAGGCCCTCTGTAAGGGGGAGGCCAGCTACGGCTAGGGCACACCCGCTTGCAGTGTGGCACCCATAAAGGGGCGCCGTGGCGCCACCGGCTAACCGCCACCAGGGCGACGGCGATGGCGGTGGCCGCCTTGGCGAGGTGGCTACGGCAAGGCGATCATCGTCTACACAGGGGTAGCAGTGGTAGTGCAATTGGGGAAAGAGGGGTTAGGGCATCCTTTTGAGAAAAGGACGATCCTACCCCTTTAAATTTTAAAAATTTGAGGACTGTCCTCTCATCCATAATTATAAAAATACCCTTAATAATTCTAAAAATTACGAGCATATCCTAATTTCCAAAAAATTAATTAATTAAATAGTTTAATTAATTATTATATATATCTAGTGATCCTATATATGATGTGATGTACATATGATGTATGATGTGGATGGATGATCATGAGCCAAGTGCTGAGATGTATGTAATTGTGATTATTATTATTATTGGGGCCTGCGAGACTACGTTTTTCTCATTTATTGTTGGGTCTATGTGCCGGTGATTATTTGTAATTACATGGAGAGGCATAGCGGGAGCGTGGAGATGATAACAACACCCACGATGCTGTGGCGGGAGATCACGATGCATTATAATGCAATGATCCGACAGAACTGAAGATGATAAGATCAACAATCATAGGGCCTGGAGATGCGCCAATACACACAGATCCTATTGTGATTGATTAGGCCCATTGGCTCGGGCTTACTCATATTAGGTGACGACTCATGATCATCCGATGTGGCTTGCATATGTGATGTGTTATACACTTATTAGATATATGTATATATATATTTGCATGCGATGTAGATATATATTAAATATGTATGTATGTGACATGACATATTAGGAGATTGAAACAAAAACCCCTCCTATGATAATATGAAGTCGATAAGTGTGAGGTAATAAGATTGACCCACATGGCCTTCCATCGTTATAGGAAGAAATTAAATCATGACATAGGTTGAATTCATTGAGTCCCTCGAGGCTCGCCTATCTACGTGATCGAGTTCTTGCCTACGACATAGAGATGTCACTAATGACCTGAGGACATGGTATGCTTGGTCAAGTCCCTCGAGAGCATATCATCCAATCAGATTCATCTTGTAACGATGGTGATGACTTAACTAAATATTATGGTTGGGCGAGTCCCTTGAGACCATAATGATTCGTAGGTCGAACATAACGGGAATCACAAGGAGTTGTGATTGGCAAGAGTTGTCTACCAATAATTAGTCTAGTCCCTCGAGGTTGCACTAAGATGCTAATTGGATCCCAAGCCCCACTAGGAGTCTGCCGGAGACTTTCGTCTCATATGTTGAGGATGTCGCATGATTAACTAGGAAAATAGTGGGAGTACATTAAGATATAAGTCCATATCTTAATTATTATTTTCTATAAAATCTATATATTATTTATTTATGCTATATCTTGTTTGTCGCTTGCAAACCCTCTACGTGGCATGCTTGATGCCAATCGCCTCATTGGTCCAAAGGCTTCACAATTTGAGAACTGTTCTCACAAAGGAGAAAATCCTATATGTCCTTAACATGATTGTGCCCACGCTGAAGGAAAGGACAAGCGAGGATGAGATCGCTCATTTTATGAAGCATATAAATAGTCCCGAAGGATAACATGTATGTTGATCTTATACTTTAGTCCCTACCATATTCCTTTTTATAGTTCATATAAACAAGTTGAGGTGACACTACCTAAACTCCTCAATATGTTGAGGGAAGCTGAGAGCACTATCAAGAAAGAAAAGTCAGTTCTCTATATTAGTGAGACCAATAAGAAAAGGAAGGCTAGTAAGACCCTCAAGAAGGGCAAGGGCAAAGAAAGACCAAGTAAGGCAAAAGTTACTAAGAAAGACCCGACAAAGGACAAAGGATAGTGCTTCCACTACAATTAAGACGGGCATTGGAAAAGAAACTATAAGGATTACCTTGTAGAGAAGGCGAGACAGAAGCTTGGAGAAGCTTCAGATATATTCATGATTAGTCTCCACTTGTCAGATTTTCATGATAACACATGGGTATTGGATACCGAGAGTGTTTATCATATCTATAATTCATTGCAGGTTTTGGCAAGACCTAAGAGATTGGCTAAAGGCGAGATGGACCTCAAGATAGGCAATGGAGCAAGAGTTGCTATAATTAATGTTGGAGAGGTCACCCTACATTTTCTTGGTGGAGTTATTATTGCATTAGATACATGCTATTTTGTTTCCCTATTATCAAAAATATTATGTCTATCTCTTGTTTGACAATTAGTAGATATAAATTAGTTTTTGAGAATAATAATTATTCAATAATTATGGATGAAGAGATCATCACTAGAGGGACCCTTCTAAATGGCTTATATGTGTTAGACACTTCTCCACATATCATAAATATAAATATGTCTAAGAAGAAAAGAGATGAGATGAATAATGCATACCTATGGCATTGTAGGCTAAGTCATATACAAGAGAGAAGGATTCAAAAGTTGCTGAAAGATGGATACTTAGATCCATTTGACTATGAGATATATGCAACTTGCGAACCTTGCCTTCGTAGGAAGATGACCAACTCTCCTTTATGTGGAACTGGAGAGAGAGCCACCGAGTTATTAGAACTCATACATAGTGATGTATATGGTCCCATATCGACTCAGGCTATATATGGTTACTCATACTTCATTAAATTCACTAATTATTTCTCTAGGTATGGACACGTGTACTTAATAAAGTATAAATCTGAGGCCTTCGAGAAATTCAGGGAATATAAGAATGAGATAGAGAACCAAATTGGAAAGAGTATTAAGACTCTTCGATTAGATCGAGGAGAGTACTTGAGTATGGAGTTCACTCATTTCCTCAAAGACAATGAAATTCTATCCCAGTGGACACCTCCTTATACACCTCAACTCGATGGTGTATCAGAAAGGACGAATCACATGCTGTTAGACATGGTGCGGTCCATGATGAGTTTTGCTGACCTACTCATCTCATTCTGGGGTTATGCCCTAGAGACTACAGCTTGCCTTCTGAATAGTGTTCCATCAAAGTCAATAGTATCTACACCATATCAGATATTAGAAGAAAAGAAGTCTGATCATAAGATTATTAAGATTTGGGGCTGTCCTGCCCACGCTATAAGACACAACCCCGATAAGTGGGAATCAAGGACAGAATAGTGTACATTCATCGGATACTCAAAGGAAACTTATGGGTATTATTTCTATCATCCTGAGAATCAAAAAGTTTTTGTTATTAAGAGAGTTGTGTTCCTTGAGAAGGAACACATTCTTGGTGGAAACAATGGGAGTGAGATAAAATTGAGCGAGGTTGGAGAACCTAGCTCAAGCACCATTCCAGAGCCCAAGTATGTTCAGGTACCTAATACATAAATTCTAACTTTACTTAAGTCTAGTAGAGTATCTTACCCTCCTGAAAGATATGTGGGACATATTAGTGGATATGACTCTTAGGATGTTAATCCTCAGAACTACGAGGAGGTTATTATGAGTATAGACTCCGAAAAGTGGTAAGAAGCCATGAATTCTGAGATGGATTCTATGTACTCTAACAAGGTTTGGAACCTTGTAGATGCACTTGAGGGTATTGTATCTGTCGGTTGCAAATGGATCTTCAAGAAGAAGATCGGAGTGGATGGAAATGTAGAAACCTATAAAGCAAGGCTGGTAGTTAAAAGATATCATCATAGACATGGAGTTGACTATGATGAAACCTTTTCACCTATAGTCATGCTTAAGTCCATTAAAATTATTTTGGCCATTGCAGCACAGTATGACTATGAGATCTGGCAGATGGATATCAAAACGGCATTCCTCAATAGTAACCTCGAGGAGGAGTTGTATATGATATAACCAAAGGGATTCGCATCCAAAGAGAGTCCAGATAAAGTGTGCAGGTTGCTTAGATCCATTTATGGATTGAAGCAAGCTTCTTAAAGTTGGAACATAAGATTTGATGAGGTGATCAGATCTTATGACTTTGTTAAGAATGAAGATAAGCCTTGTGTGTACAGGAAGGTAAGTGGAAGTGCTATCACCTTCTTGGTGCTATATGTGGATGACATCCTAATCGTTAGGAATGGCATAGGAATGCTCTCCACAGTAAAGGTTTGGCTATCCAAAAACTTATCCATGAAAGACTTAGGGGAAGCATCCTATATTCTAGGGATCCGGATCTATAGAAATAGATCCAAAAGGATGCTTATCACAGTCTAGGTACATAGACTCAGATAGAACCCCAAATGGAGCTCTATAGATTTTGACCCTTAAGACGGGTCAACCCTTAGAACACTGTAGGGGTTCCTCCCTCCTAGATTGGGCACAAGGCTGAAATAAAATTGATAATTACTTGATTCAAGACATCTTTAAATAGGGATCAAAACCCGAGCCTAAGGGGGTGCTTGTCTAAGTAGAATTACCCCTTTGCCCCTCCTATAGCCAACCTGCCTTAATAGGAATAAGAGGCGGCTAAGTGGCTCTATAGCCGACCTAAGCGGGGGGAAACCCTAGTCGACCAACCTAGTAAGGGGTGTGGCGGCTACTAAGCCCTAAGGGCTAATCTAGACCCTAGCCATACTCCTTTATAAGATAGGAGTGGCTTTATTATAATCTAATAGGGTTTTTATTGACTAGTACTAAGATAATTAGGACTCAACCCTGCTAGAGTCCTATCAAGTCTGTCCTTTTCAGATCGGCCTTGTCCTCAAGGCTGAGGGTCTATAAACTCTGAAAATTGGATCTTCAACTCCTCATTTGACTCTTATGCTATTATTAACTGAACTTTGGCCTCTTCATCAGCTGGGGTGTTAGTTGGAAGGATTTGGGCTGAGTCGTCTTCTTTAAGTTTTCATTTGAGGTGGGATACTTGACGGATCAACTGTAATCTTGATCTAGCAAATTTAATCTCGAGATTAGGGCCCCAATAAGATCCTTAATTTTTAAGGCCGAAAGAAATAGGGAGACCACTTCATTAAGGCTCGAGTTTCCCGCTAATCGGGCTGGAGGTGTAGAAAAACTTGATCTTCAATTTTTTATCCATTCTGAAATTTGTCGGGATGTTGTTTCCTCTTTGCATGTGTTACTATATGGTTAGTCTTTAGTGATAGCCAATCTTTCTTTTGGAATGATGACTGCCCTCTGGTATGGTTCAGGATGATGAGAGACCAATCTGGTGTGAGCATGGATTGTAATTCTTCTGGTGTGACCTGTATCCAACTATATTTTAAATTTGGTAGTAATTAATATCTCTTGTAAAAACCTCGTATGAAGTGTGGGGGAGCCTCGGTGTAAATTAGGAGTCGATTATCTTGCATAAGAATAACCCAATTCCAACTCCTGACGCATCAGCCTTAATGACAAAAGTGCGAACGAATCGGGCAGCGCTAGGACCGACGTCATCATCATGGCTATCTTGAGTCGTTCGAAGGCTGCGAAGGCTTTATTCGACCACAAGAAAGAGTCTTTCTTTAGTAAGAATGTGACTAGGGCACTGATCTTGCCATAATCTTTCACAAAATTTTGATAGTAGCCCGTGGTCCAAGGAAACCGCGTAGTGATTGTACATTATAGGTCTCAGCCATCCTTGCATTGCCTCGATCTTTGTTAGGTCCACAGCCATTCCATCCTCTAATATAATGTGCCCAAGATACTCTACTTTACGCTGTAAGAAGCCACACTTTGACTGTTTAACATAAAGAGTATGCTCCTGAAGAATCGTTAGAATAGTTCATAAGTGTTGAAAATGTATATCAATCATAGGGCTATAAATGAGAATATCATTAAAGAATACCAATACGAACGTGCATAGAAAATTCTGGAAGATGTCATTCATCAGGCTTTAGAAAGTAGAAGGGGCATTCGTAAGTCCAAATAGTATTACTAGAAACTCGTAGTAGCTGTTATACATGCGAAATGTAGTTTTTAGAATATCTTCAATGTATACCCGAATATGATAGTATCCGGATCGGAGATCTAAGTTAGTGAAGACTCGGGCTCCTTTTAATTTATCTAAGAGTTCATCATCTTTCTTGCGCACTAGCAACACCGGTGAGGAGTAAGGACTGCAACTCGGTTGAATCACCCTGGTGTCAAGCATCTTTTTTTAACAATGTTCTCGATCTGATCCTTCTGCAAGTGAGGATAGTGGTATGATTATAAATTTTCTAGAGGTTTGCTTGGCAAAATAGGAATGCGATGGTCATGCGGGCACCGTTGGTCACAATTAAAGATTTGACCGTTGGCGACCTTTACGTCGAACTTGTTACAACCTTTAATTTGAAGTGCCAAACATGTAGCAACCTTACTGTTGAGGAAGTTATTGGCGCTGCCTGTGTCAATAAGAATGGTGATGGGTTGCTATTTTAGAAGTCCTCTAACTTTCATCATCTGCAAGTTAAAGTAGCCGACCAATGCGTGCACTGTGTAGTCGGCCGATTGGGATTCTTCCTCTATGGCTTCTTCTTTAGGTTCAAGGGCTTCTTCAGATGTTTCATTGTCCTTATCCTCCGTTGGTTCAATCATGAGGAGCCAGCCCTTTTTGCAGTGATGTTCGCGGCTCTATGGTTCGTCACAATACCAATACAACTCATTGGCCGATCATTCGCGAAGCTCATCTCTTGTCAACTTTTTTGTTGCAGGGGCTTGGATGGTAGTAGAGGGGGTAGTAGGCCTCAACATAGCTGGTCGGGGAGCGACCCTTGTCCTTCATACCTCGTGGTTCAATTGTTCTTCCTAGATACGGGCGAAGGAAATCACCGCCATAATAGTGTATGGCTGTCGCGCCTTTACTTCTCCTCAGATCTCCAGCTTTACGCCCTTGATAAAGGTGCCTAAAAGTTGTTTCTTAGATCAATTGTTAGTTTGGTTAGATAAATGCTCAAACCTTGTTTGGTATTCTTGTATTGTAGAGGTTTGGGGAATCTTTGCCAATTGTCCATCGATGTTGTCCAAATCGGTAGGTCCGAAGCGGTTTAGTAGTTCTTCATTGAATCGCTGCCAAGAGAGTCCTCTATGAGTATGCCCAAACCAATTAAACCACTGAATAGCATCTCCCTCAAGGTGGATGGCAGCAATCTCCACCTGTGTGGCATCGACGGTTCGATAGAACCAAAAATAGCCCTCCGTGCATGAGATCCACCCGATCGGGTCCCCTTCTTCCCATCTAGGGAAGTCAACTTTCATACATGGATTATTGATATCAGAGGTGATGTGGTCATATTCTTAAGGATCATCTCGTTGATTTAAAGTTTCTCAGTGTTGTGATTTCCTCGAGCTCGACGGTCGGCCAATGCTGAATTCGGAAAAAAGGGATCACATCTTCTCTTCCATACAGTTTTCAAAGGCTTCAAGCTTTGCATCGATAGCCTCCATTGATGTCATAGTATATGCCTCTAGATCTGTAATATTGAGATCTTTCTTTTATTGTCTAGTTAGTGGCATGGGAATCTTAGAGAATGGGGTGGCCAGTTGGAAGGTGAATAGTTTTAATAGAAGTAGGCTATGGTTTATAGTAGATTTGGGGGGCTGTTTGGTTTCAGTTTAGGGTAGGTTTCAAAGGGTTTTTAGTGAGGATAGTAGGGTTTTGAGATGAGGAAAAGAGAGTCTAAAATCTCACAAAAAATAGCACTCAAATCTGATATAATTCAACGAAAAATGTGCTACGATGTGCTATCCTACTAAATCAATTTTACGTCAGAGAAATGATGACTTCTCGACATAAATTCCAGAGGAAAGTTTAAGAAAATTATACAAAAACGCTTGGTTCAGATGTTGTTAATACCAATAAAAAGTTTGATGAAATTTTGGTAGCATAACAGTAGGGAAATAGGGCAAAAGATGAAAGGTAGATTCCTTCATCATAAAATTCCAAAACTGCGTGGTGGTCAAAGATGACACAAGAAAACCAGTTCCAGAAGGAGTTTTTTTGAGAAATCAAATCTAGATGAAAGCCAACTTGATCTTGAGAATTATGTAAATTTTGGCTAGAAAGGAGAAGGAATAAGCCGGTTTCAAGTGGCAAAAACATGGCTGAAAGTTTCTACAATATTCTGCCTTCGTAACAATGATAACGTTTGTGATAAATAAAATTTGTAGTGGATAAAATTTAGAAAAAATCTTTAATATGTAAAGTAAGAAATCTTGCAGTATTGAAGAGATATGGATGATAAAAAAATATCAAAATTTTAGATCAAACATAGGGGGCAGCGGTAGACTGATTTGATCTGCAGTTGGGGTGAAAGGTGGAGGCGTGTGTCGCAGCAATTGTGGGAATTGCATGGGAAGGTGGAGGTGCGGATGATGGCTACATGGGTAGTAGATCACTACTCTGATACCAGATGATAGAACCCCGGATGGAACTCTATATATTTTGACCTTTAAGGGGGATCAACCCTTGGACCGCTGTAGGGGTTCCTCCCTCCTAGATTCGGCACAAAACTGAAATAAAATTCATAATTGCTTGATTCAAGGCGGGAAGGGGTGGTGGGTCGACGGCTACATCTTTAAATAGGGATCAAAACCTTAGCCTAAGGGGGTGCTTATCTAAGTAGAATTATCCCTTTGCCCCTCCTATAGCCAACCTACCTTAATAGGAACAGGAGGCGACTAAGTGGCTCTATAGCCAACCTAAGCAAGGGGAAACCCTAGCCGACCAACCCAGTAAGGGATGTAGCTGGTACTAAGCCCTAAGGGCTAATCAAGACCCTAGCCATACTCCTTTATAAGATAGGAGTGACTTTATTATAATCTAACATGGTTTTTATTAACTAGTACTAAAATGATTAGGACTCAACCCTACTGGAGTCCTATCAGACTCCATTGTCAAAAGGTTTGGCATGGAGAATTTCAAGAGAGGTCTCATACCGATGAGACATGAAATATCACTTTCTAGGAGTATGTCCCTAAAGACTCCTGAAGAAAGGACAAACATAGATAAGAGACCTTTTTTCTCAATAATAAGGTCTATCATATATGTGATGCTATGTACCAGGTCTAATATAGCACATGCTCTAAGTGTCACGAGCTGATATTAGGCAGATCCAGGTTTACAATACTGGAAGGCAGTAAAGTATATCCTTAAGTACTTGAGAAGGACTAAGGATCTTTTACTGGTATATGGAGGAGGTAGACTCCAGGTTGAGGGCTACACGGACTCGAGTTTTCAGTCTGAGATTGATGATAGCAAGTTAAAGTCAAGGTATGTTTTCAGCCTGAATGGAGGAGTTGTAAACTAGAAGAGTTCCAAGCAAGATACTACTGCTGACTCGACCATAGAGGCAGAATATATTGCTACAACACAAGCAGCAAAGAAAGAGGTTGGATAAAGAAGTTTATCAAAGATTAGGGAGTCATACCAAGCTGTATGGAACCAATTCCCATATACTACGACAACAACAGGGCGATCGCTCAAGCGAAGGACCCAGGTCTCATCATAAGTCTAAGCATGTTCTGAGGCGATTCCATCTGATAAGAGAGATCATAGCCCATAAAGATATAACGATGAAAAAAGTTCCATCTGAAGATAATATTGCAGATCCACTGACGAAGCCACTAGCTTAGATTATATTTGAGCGTCATAGGGTCTGATGGGGATTAGACACATAGGTGATTGGCTTTAGGTCAAGTGGGAGATTGCTAGTTACAGGTGCCCTTCAAGCCAATCACATGAGTGATGGCATGTGTGACACACTGCGTAATCTTTTCGCTTATGATTAATATTAATATATTCTTAAATTATATTATTTGTTGCATATATATTATGATGTCTTTGGTTCTATGCAATGGAAATCGGATCATGATGAGATCATGATAATGAGATCGATTCACCTTCAAACATAGATCCTAAATAATCCTAGTCAAAGGTTACTCGAGAGGCACATTGAGATAACCGAACAGATCGGTGTACTATATATCCATCCATATGATGGAGACAGCTGGTCTCATAGCCACTTGTGTGGAGACACTAAGGATATAGTACAGGTGCTCATTGGAGAATAAGTTTACTGATTGATCTGCTTATAGAATGTTGTATGGTTAATGATACCTAATCTCAGACAGCGATTACATAGTCCCAATTGTGTATCTGATCCTTAGACTTGAGACACCAAGGATGCCTTGTATGAGTACTCCTTTTTTTTACGCCAGACTTATAGGTTTGAAAAGTTTTAAATTTGGTACAGCTGATTATCGGGATTGGTAGCCAACTTTACGAAGGCAATTAAGTGTCAATAGAGGATCATCCACTCTTGGTAACACGAGAGGAATATCCCGTATGTGCTTACTCAGACAAATCCTTGGCTAGGGTCATTTGGATTGAGAGAGAAAAAGTTCTCCAGGAGAATTTGATTAAAGCGAGACTATGACGTATTTTGTATGTGACCTGATAGTGTCATGTCCAATATACAATCTCTAGGATATTAGTTAGATGAGGGATTATAAATACACAGTAACTAAGGATAGACAGGTCCGATGGATTCGATCCCCCTGTACCGTTTGGGGACTATGGCGTAGTGGCCTAGTATATCCATAGTCGATGAGTCAAGTAAATTATTATAGAGATAATAATTCACTATATCAGAAGGAGTTCTGATAGTAGTGACTCACAACCAGCTCGGTATCGGGCCTAGAGAGTCACACACATATGATGGATGCTTCAACGAATAGAGGACTGGATATAGATCCAATTAGCCCCTACTTTCATTAGATGAGACCCTATGCTGATGGGCTCCTTGATTAAGGCCTAATTAGAGGCCTAAGGAGATTATTAGATAGAGATCCAATAATGTAAGGATAGTGGGTAATTGGATGAAGATCCAACACCCACTAAGGTAGGAGCCCTAGGGTATTTGGTGGCTTTTTATAAATAGGATAGGAGACTCATGGTTGATAGGCTGCAGCTTTAGCCACCACCTCCTATTCTCCTCCTTCTCTTTACGCAAGAGTTACGAGATCAGAATGGACAAGTTTCGCTGTAGAGATCCATCGTGTGGATACCTAGAGAGGAGGACGTTTGACCTCCTTCATATTCTCTATCTGAATATGATATACAAGGATAAACGATCTCCCTAGGTAAACCAATCTCTCACACATTGCGGTTTTATCAATTTTTACATTTTTCTCGTGACCCCAATCTTTTGCACGATGATTTGATCTACGTGGGAAACCAATTTTTGTTTTTTATTTCTGCTACGCATATGATGTATCCGCTGAGGTTTCCCAACATATTTCATGTGCTGAGGTGTCACAAGAAAAATAGTGAGAGTACTGTTAAATCTTAAATTTTGATGATGAGATCAATTGATGTGTATTTATCTAACATGTGTGTTAGAGAAAAAATTCCATGTCTAACTATGACAGGATCAATAGAGGTACAACCATATAATGGGCCAAGATCAAGCTTAGGCATCGAGCCGGGTTCGAAAGATGCGGTGGGATCTCGCTGGGAGTTCACTAGGAGATTCGTCGAAGGGATCAGGGAGCTCGCTGGGAATATGAAGGGAGATCATCGAGAGAAGACCGGAGGACTTACCGCAAGAATGCTGGAGGCTACGAGATTGGTGGAAGTTGGGTTTAACTTAAGCTTATAGTCATTAAGTGTTATAATCATTAAGTCTTAGTTAGAAGTGAGTCCTAAATGAGTTTGATTTAGATGAAATTTAAACCAACTCAATAAGGCAACCGGATCTACTACTAGGTTTGGTTGAGCTCAAGCTGAGCTCAGGTTAAGCTCAATCAGTTGACCAAGGAGCGAGTTAACATAAAATTAAAGCTGAAATTTGAAAAATGGAGGGAACCACTTTTGCAGAGAATCCGACGGGTAAACCGCCGATGAACGATAATTGGACCACTCGTACCATAGAATTCGGGCTGTGACCAATAGCTTTCGACAGGTAAACCACCCAAGTGGCAATTAAACCACCCATACCATAAAATCCGAGCGACGGCCAGCGGTTGACGGTGAGTAAATTGCTCATACTCGATTTTTCCATGTATGTTTGATTTTTTGCTTGAAATTTCTGAAGCCACTTGGGGTCTATAAATACCCAAAGTATTCTTGCATTCACAACAACTCTTTTGGGCAATTAAATTATATGAAAAATAAATTATTAGTGATTTGTAAGAAAAAAAAGGGAAGTGAGAAAGCTTAGAGATAGAAATTTTTCTTAAGTCTCCTTTGTAAGCAAGTGCAAGGATTTGATCTTCACCCAAAGAAGATTGGTAGTGGACGTCGGTGTGCCTCAAGAAGGATGACTCGGGAGTGGACATAGGCCGTTGATGCCGAACCAATATAAAAATGATGAGTGGTTCTTTGTTTTCATTAATTATATATTTCTTGTATTAAGGCTTCATATTTAACTCATCTTTTAAGAAAGCAAAGTTTTCATGATAAGTTATTTACTTTAAGTGTTGCTTATCTTTTCGGTTTGATTATCTACTTAGCAACTTTTCTTTGTTCACTTAATCATTTCACTAAGAATGAAAAGCTTCGGTTTTCCTTTCTTATTTTAATCGAAAAGATATCATCTAAACTGAATATTTACACTTGCACTAATTCACCCCCCTTCTTAGTGCAAATTGATCCTAACAATTGATATCAGAGCAAGGTTCTTACTTTTTGGATTAACACCAACTTGAGTAAATGGCTTGTTTTGGCATGAATGAGAGACATTCTATTTCACATCCACCCATATTCAGTGGGATAGATTACACATATTAGAAAACGTAGATGCATATTTTCCTCATCTCTTTGGACTTTGATTTATGGAATATAGTTGAGAGTGGATTTGAAAAATCTTCCAAACCAATGAACTAGTTAATGATTTAGAAAGCAAGAATTTTTCTCTAAATGCAAAGGCTATGAATGTCTTATTTTGTACACTTGATAAAAATGAGTTTAATTGTGTTTCCATTTGCGAATCGGCTTTTGATATTTGACACACACTAGAAATCACACACGAGGGGACTAGTAGAGTAAAAGAATCAAAAATAAATATTCTAGTTCATAATTATGAGTTGCTTCGAATTAAACTAAGTGAGTCTATTAGAGACATGTACACCCGTTTCACGGATATCGTCAATAGACTTAAAACACATACAAAATATTTTTAAAATTTTGAACTTGTGAGTAAGATTTTACGATCTTTGCCTAAAAATTGGGATCCTAAAGTAATCGCCATTCAAGAGGCCAAAGATTTGAATAACCTACCTCTTGAATAACTGATGAGCTCTCTTATGACTTATGAACTAAACTGTAAAGCTTATGATGAGCTTGATGAACCTCCTCCAAAGAACAGGAAGGATATAGCACTTCAAACAATGAATGACTCATTGAATGAAACCTCGAGTGATGAGAACCATGACATTGCACTTCTATCAAGAAAATTTAAGAAATTTATAAAAAGAAATAAAAACTATAAAAACAAAAAGGAACCAAAGAAAGACAACATCATTTGCTATGAATACAAAAAATTGAGATACTTCAAAAGTGAATGTCCCCAATTGAAGAAGAAATTGGTGCTAAAAAAGAAAGCACTCTCGACCACTTGGGATGATTCAAGTTTCTCAGAGGATGAAGACCAATCCAAAGAAGAGGTGGCTAACTATGCCTTAATGGCATTTGAAGATGAGGTTAGTGAGTTTTAATATATTTCATTTTTAGAATTATCAAGCATGTTTCATGATTTATTCAATGAGTTTAGAAAACTTGGCAAGTCTTTTAAACTACTTAAAGTTGATCATGATTTATTAGATAAAAGACTTAATGAAATGCATGACTCTTTAGCATCATATATACCATGCTTAAAATATGATATGCTAGATAATGTTAAAGAATAGAATTGCATGCTTAAAACTATACTAGAGAAATTTGAGATAGGGAATAAATCCCTAAATATGATCCTTACCAATAAGGGTCATATTAATAATAAACATGGCATAGGCTTTGTTGGAAATATTCAACAAAAGCCAAACATTTTTATAAGAGGACCTACCTATATTGAATGTGCCACCAATAATTAAGTGTAACTTTTGTGGTAAATTACAACATAAGGTAAACAAATGTCTTTTTAGAAAATATACTCCACATCATCTTGTATGGGTTTCAAAGAAAACTCTATACAATGAAAATCAGTTAGAAAAAGAAAGATAAAAATCTTTTTGAAGGACCCAATATAAAATGGGTACCTAATCAAAAATATCTATCTTGAAGGTTTGTCTCCAAACTAAAGCTAGGAGCACCGAATGGTATCTTGATAGTGAATGTGCTGGTTACAGGTGCCCTGCAAGCCAATCACATGAGTGATGGCATATGTGACACGCTGTGTGATCTTTTTGCTTATGATTAATATTAGCATATTCTCACATTATATTATATGTAGCATATATACTGTGGTGTCCTTGGTTATGTACAATGGGAATCAGATCGTGATGAGATCATGATAATGAGATCGATTCACCGTTAAACACATATCCTAAATAATCCCGGTTATAGGTTACTCGAGAGGGACATCGAGGTAATCAAACAAACAGTGTACTATATACCCATCCATATGATGGAGGCAGTTGGTCTCATAGCCACTTGTGTTGAGACACTAAGGATATAGTACAGGTGCCCATTGGAGAATCAGTTCACTGATTGATCCGCTTAAAGAATGTTGTATGGTTAATGATACCTAATGTCAGACAGTAATTCCATAGTCCTAGTTTTGTATCTGGTCCTTAGACTTGAGACACCAAGGATGCCTTGTATAACTACTGCTTTCTTTGACACCAGACTTACAAGTTTGGAAAGTTCCAGATCTTGTACAATTGGTTATCGGGATTTGTAGCCAACCTTACGAAGTTAATTGAGTATCAACAGAGGATCATCCACTCTCGGTATCACGAGAGGAATATCCTATATGTGCTTACTCAGACAAATTCTTGGCTATAGTCGTTCGGATTAAGAGAGAAAGAGTTCTCCGGGAGAATCCGATTAGAACGGGACTATGACGAATTTCATATGTGACCTGACAGTACCATGTCCAATATATGGTTTCTAAGATATTAGTTGGATGAGGGATTATAGATAGATGGTAATTATGGACAGTCAGGTCCGATGGATTTGATCCCCCTTATACCGTCTAGGGACTATGGCGTAGTGGCCTAGTACGTCCATAATTTATGAGTCAAGTGAATTATTATGGGGATAATAATTCACTATATCATAAGGAGTTCTAATGTGAGTGACTCACGGCCAGCTCAGTATCGGGCCTAGAGAGTCACAACATATGGTGGATGCTTTAGTAAATAGAGGATTTGATAGAGATCCAATTAGCCCCTATTCTTATTAGATGAGACTCTATGCTGATGGACTCCTTGATTAAGGCTCAATTAGATGCCTAAGGAGATTATTGGATAGAAATCCAATAATGCAAGGTTAGTGGGTAATTGGATGGAGATCCAATTACCCACTAAGGCAGGAGCCCTAGGGTTTTTGGTGGCTCTCTATAAATAGGAGGGGAGACTCATGGTTGATAGGCTGCAGCTTTAGACACCACCTCCTACTCTCCTCTCTCCCTCTGTGCAAGAGTTGCGAGATCAGATTGGAGGAGTTTCGAGTAGAGAACTATCGTGTGGATACCACTAGAGAGGAGGACATTTGACCTCTTTTATCTTCTCCATCTAGATCTAGAATATAGGGATATATGATCTCTCTAGGTAAAATCAACCTCTCACACATCGTGTTTTATCGTTTTTACGTTTTTCTCGCGACCCCAATCTTTTACATAATGATTTGATCTGTATGGAAAACCAGTTTTTATTTTTTATTTCCACTACGCATGTGATGCACCCGCTGAGGTTTCCCAACATGTTTCATGTGCCGAGGTGTCACAAAATAGTGGGAGTATTATTAAATCTCAAATTTTGATAATGAGATCAGTTGATATGTGTTTATCTAACATGTGTGTTAGAGAAATAATTACAGATCTAACTATGATAGGATCAATGGAGTTATAACCATATAATGGGCCAAGATAAAGCTTAGGCATCGGGCCGGGTTCAGACAATGCGGTGGGAACTCGCCGGGAGTTCGCTAGGAGATTCGCCGAAGGGATTGGGAAGCTCGCTAGGAACATGAAGGGAGATCACCGAGAGAAGACCAGAGAACTTGCTGCAAGATTGCTGGAGGCTACCGGATTGGTGGAAGTTGGGTCTAAATTAAGCTTATGGTCATTAAGTATTGTAATCGTTGAGTCCTAATTGAGTTTGATTTAGATGAAATTCAAATCAACTCAATAAGATAACTGGATCCACTACTGGGTTTGGTTGAGCTCAGGTTAACCTCAATCATTTGACTAAGGAGCTGGTCAACGTAAAGTCAAAGTTGAAATTCGAAAAGTGGAGGGAACTAATTTTGTGGAGAATCTGATAGGTAAACCACCGATGAACATCAGTTGGACCGCCCGTACCACAGAATCTGGGCCACGGCCAATAACTTTCAATAGGTAAACCACCCAAGTGGTGGTTAAACCACTCGTACCACAGAATCCGGGCGACGGCCAGTGGTTGACGATGAGTAAACTGCTCGTACCCGATTTTTTCATGTTTGTTTGATTTTTGGCTCCAAATTTCTGAAGCCACTTGGGGTCTATAAATACCCCAAGTATTCTTGATTTCACAGCAACTCTTTTGGGCAATTAAATTCTATGAGAAAGAAATTATGAGTGATTTGTAAGAAAAAGAAAAAGGAAGGGAGAAAGCTTAGAGATAGAAATTTTTCTTAAGTCTCCCTTGTAAGCAAGTGCAAGGGTTTGATCTTCACCCAAAGAAGATTAGTAGAGTACACCGGTTTGCCTCAAGAAGGATGACTCGGGAGTGGACATAGGCTGTTGGTGCCGAACCACTATAAAAATTATGAGTGGTTCTTTGCATTCATTGATTACATATTTCTTGTATTAAAGCTTCATATTTAACTCATCTTTTAAGAAAGCAAAGTTTTCATGATAAGTTATTTACTCTAAACGTTGCTTATCTTTCCGATTTGATTATCTACTTAGCAACTTTTCTTTGTTCACTCAATCATTTCACTAAGGACGAAAAGCTTGAGTTTTCCTATCTTATTTTAATCAAAAAATATCATTTAAACTAAATATTTACACTTACACTAATTCAGCCCCCTCTTAGTGCTAATTGATCTTAACAATTGGGATCAGAGCAAGGTTCTTACCTTTTGGATTAACACTCACTTGAGTAAATGGCTTGTTTTGGCATGAATGAGGGACATTCCATTTCACGTCACCCATATTCAGTGGGACGGATTACACATATTGGAAAATATGGATGCATATTTTTCTCATCTCTTTGGACTTTGATTTATGGAATATAGTTGAGAGTGGATTTGAAAAATCTTCTAAACTAATGAACGAGTTAAATGATTTAGAAAGGTAGAATTTTTCTCTAAATGCAAAGGCTATAAATGTCTTGTTTTGTGCACTAGATAAAAATGAGTTTAATTGTGTTTCTATTTGCGAATCGGCTTTCGATATTTGGCACACATTAGAAATCACACACGAGAGGACTATTAGAGTAAAAGAATCAAAAATAAATATTCTAGTTCATAATTATGAGTTATTTTGAATAAAACCAAGTCTATTAGAGACATGTACACCCGTTTCACGAATGTCGTCAATAGACTTAAAGCACTTGAAAAATATTTTTTAAATTTTGAACTTGTGAGTAAGATTTTACGATCTTTGCCTAAAAATTAGGATCCAAAAGTAATCGTTATTTAAGAGGCCAAAGATTTGAATAACATGCCTCTTGAACAACTGATGGGCTCTCTTATGACTTATGAACTAAACTGTAACGATAGGAAGGATATAGCACTACGAACAATGAATGACTCCTCGAGTGATGAGAACTATGACATTATACTTCTATCAAGAAAATTTAAGAAATTTATAAAAAGAAACAAAAACTATAAAAATAAAAAGGAACCAAAGAAAGACAACATCATTTGCTATAAATGTAAAAAATCGGGACACTTTAAAATTGAATGTCCCCAACTGAAGAAGAAACTGATGCTAAAAAAGAAAGTACTCTCGGCCACTTGGGATGATTCAAGTTCCTCGGAGGATGAAGACCAATCCAAAGAAGAGGTGACTAACTATGCCTTAATGGCATTTGAAGATGAGGTTAGTGAGTTTTTAGATATTTTATTTTTTAGAATTATTAAGCACATTTCATGATTTATTCAATGAGTTTAGAAAACTTGGCAAGTCTTTTAAACTGCTTAATGTTAATCATGATTTTTTAGTTAAAATACTTGATGAAATGCATGACTCCTTAGCATCACATAAACTATGCTTAAAATATGATATGCTAAATAATGTTAAAGAAGAGAATTGCATACTTAAAACTACACTAGATTAATTTAAGATAGGGAATAAATCCCTAAATATGATCCTTGCCAATAAGGGTCATACTAATAATAAACATGGCATAGGCTTTGTTGGAAATATTCAACAAAAGCCAACCATCTTTGTAAGAGGACCTATATTGAATATGCAACCAAGAATTAAGTGTAACTTTTGTGGTAAATTAGGACATAAGGCAAACAAATGCCTTTTCAGAAAATGTACTCCACATCATCTTATATAGGTTCTAAAGAAAACTCTATACAATGAAAATCGATTAGAAAAGAAAGATAAAAATCCTTTTAACGACCCAATATAAAATAGGTACCTAATCAAAAATATTTATCTTGTAGGTTTGTCTTTAAACTAAACCTAGGAGCGCCAAATGGTATCTTGATAGTGGATGTTTTGGTTATAGGTGCCCTGCAAGCCAATTACGTGAGTGATTGGCATGTGTGACACGTTGTGTGATCTTTTTGCTTATGATGAATATTAGCATATTCTTACATTATATTATCAGTAGCATATATACTATGATTTCCTTGGTCATATGCAATGGGAATCGGATCGTGATGAGATCACAATAATGAGATCAATATGAGATCATGATAATAAGATTGATTCATCTTTAAACATAGATCCTAAATAATCCCAGTCATAGGTTACTCGAGAGGAACATCGAGATAATCAGACAGACCAATGTACTATATACCCGTCCATATGATGGAGGCGACTGGTCTCATAGCCACTTGTGTGGAGACACTAAGGATATAGTACAGGTGCTCATTGGAGAATGAGTTCACTAATTGATCTGCTTATGGAATGTTATATGGTTAATGATATCTAATGTCATATAGTGACTCCATAGTCCTAGTTTTGTATATGGTCCTTAGACTTGAGATACCAAGGATGCCTTGTATGAGTACTCCTTTCTTTAATGTCAGACTTATAGGTTTGGAAAGTTTTAGGTATTGTCACGAACGGTCGTCGCTCAATCGTAATGCCTTTGCTTCTTGAACCGTTCGTCACTTTTTCTTGCTTGTACATATGTTTGGCAGCTTGTTTTGCCTTGAGTTTACATGTTTTTACCTAAGAAATGTGAGCGAAAGTAGTGTAGAAGGCTACAGAACGATCGCTCACTGCGCGGAGCCAAAACAGCCCAAAACAGCCCCGTTTTTGGGTCTTTTTCATGTGCCACGACAACCTTTCTGAGCGGTGCGAAATGTCAGCCATTTCAGCACCTTGGAACCCCCCGGGTGGCACCGGGCTGGATGGGGTTCTAGGTATATGTCGGGCGTAGGCATTCATCAGCAATTGAACTTATCTTGCGTCCGATACTTTGGGAACCGTCATTTGTGGACTTGCGACCGTTCCTACAACCCTCCAAAGTCCTATTTCGCTCTCTTTCTCTCTTTTCTTTGCTGCACTCAAGGCGTTCGATAAATTGCTTGTACAGCTTTTCGCTTTGCGAGACGTCGGGACGTGTCCGTCGCTCACTTCTGAATTAATCAACTTCTTCTTTGTATGTCCTACGGGACCTTAAGAGGTTGTAAGAGGGCTGACCCTTTGCGGACAGGAAACGCATTGGGCGTTTCATGACTTAGGCAATCCCAGCTAAGTCCGGAATAGTGAGCAAGGTTGCTCTACGACTTAGGCAATTTCAGCTAAGTCTTGGGCGAGGGTGTCGCATGCTTAGGCAAACTTTAGCTAAGCCCGTGACAGTGTGGTATCAGAGCAAGCAAGCAATTCATACGAACAGCGAAGAAGATTCGTAATCTCGCCATGGTGAAACATCGTGGTGAATCGAGCAAGATGGGGCAAGCCGGACCCTTGCTCCAAGCAATCGCAGGTGGGCTGCAAGTGCAAACTCGCTCGCAAACTATGGGAGTCACTCATGAGGAGCTCTACAGTGAACAAGACGAGCGTGAAGTTGGGTATTCTCCACGAGGGGACGAGGCGCCAACCGGGAAAAAGAGTCACAAGGAGAGAATTATAGCGGCGGAGACCCGCCTTGATGTTCTTGAAGCAAGCGTGGAGGAACTCTACCAAGGCCAGCGAGGGCTACTTAGGGTAGAGAGCTCGCTAGAAGAAGCTGAATCTCGGATCGAGAAAGTTGAATCTATGATGGATCAACTGACAGAGGACACCAAAGATTCCATACGACACCTACATGAAGTTGTGGCGGAACTCACGGCGAAGGTGATGGTGTTAACAAGGACTCTTGATGCGGGAGGGAACAACACCCATGTTGCGCCACCACAAAACTTGAGGAGCACAGGTTACGGAGGTGCTAGAGATGCCAAAGAGCTTGAAAATTTCTTGTTCGACATGGAACAGATTTCCGTGCTACAAGGCTTGATTCGAAGAAACCAAAGTTGCTATAGCAACAATGTATCTGAATGGGGATGCAAAACTTTGGTGGCGAACCGTTGGGAAGAGATCCAACAAGGCCGATGTCAAGTGGATACATGGGAAGACTTGAAGCGAGAGTTGAGAACACAGAGTTTGTCGCAAGAAGGAAACCGAGACAACTCCGCCAAAGTACAACAATCCGAGACTATGTGAAACAATTTTCAGCACTGATGCTGGATATATGGGACATGTCCGAGAAAGATAAACTATTCAGCTTCCTCGATGGCTTGAAGCCATGGGCACAGCAAGAACTACATCGAAGGAATGTCACTGATGTAGTCGGGGCAATTGCAGCCGCGGAAAGGCTAACTGACTTTGTTTCTTCGGAGGATTTGAGAAAGAAGAAACAATCTTCGGGAAATCATCCATCTAAATACTCTCGAGCGAAGGAGTCTGGGGGCGAGCAGAAGAAGAAGAATTTCCACAAGGGACCGGGCTCAAGAGGCAGAGTCCCAAAACCTACTGGATGCTTCTTGTGTGGAGGACCGCACATGGTGAGGGAGTGCCCACAAAAACAGGCACTCAATGCTTTGACAGCATTGATTCTACCCCGTAAGTCAAACAAGGGCAATGCAATCACCCTTAGTTCGAGTAGTTCTGACTCCGGTAGCGACAGTGAGGCGTCGCAAGGATCCAGGATGGGAGCAATGCGTTTGTTGAATGCATTGCGGGGTCAAGTGGGGGAGAATACAAAAGTGAAGCCACCGAAGGCAGGAAGCAGCGAGTTGATGTATGTGGACATCAAGCTCAATGGCCGAACAACCCGTGCAATGGTGGACACGGGCGCGACCCATAATTTTATTGCCGATCGTGAAGCTAAGCGACTGGGACTAATCTTAGAGAAGAGCCCAAGTCGTATGAAGGCGGTGAACTCGGAGGCCAAGCGGATCTCCGGACAAGCAAAGGGGGTCCCCATCAAGATCCGGACATGGAATGGGAGCACAGACTTGATGGCGGTGCCATTGGACGACTTCCAAGTGATTCTCGGAATGGAGTTTATGCACGCAGCGAAGTTCATGCCAGTACCGTTCCTGAACTTCTTGTGTCTAATGGGAGGCGACGATCCCTGCGTGGTTCCAGTTTCTTGAGGAGGAACCAAGGACCTACAACAAATATCGGTTTTACAATTGAAGAAAGGGGTGCGAAAAGGTGAATCAACCTTTGCAGCTGCTATGAAGCTAGAGACACTTGACGGGAGGCCATTCAGAACGCCATTGTGGCGAACATCCCGAAGGAGTTCTCGGATGTGATGCCAAAAGAGTTGCCGAGAACTCTACCACCACGCAGGCGTGGATCATCGATTGAGCCGGAGCCGAGTTAAGCCTCCGAGACCACCATACCGCATGGCCCCTCCGAGTTGGCGTAATCGAGGAAGTAGTTAGATGAGCTAACCGTGGTCTCATCCAGTTCAAGCACCTTCGAGCTCCAGTCCTCTTCGGAAGAAACAAGATGGGAGCCTCCGATTATGCATTGATTATCGAGCCCTTAATAAGATGACGGTGAAGAACAAGTACCCTATCCCACTCATCGCGGACTTGTTCGATCAATTGGGCAAGGCAAAGTACTTCTCCAAACTCGACCTTCGGGGTATTGGCGCGAATCGCAGAAGGTGATGAGGCGAAGACTACTGTGACCGGTATGGAGCATTCGAGTTCTTGGTGATGCCTTTCGCAACCAACGCCGACCATATTTTGCACTCTCATGAATCACTGCTCAAAGAATATCTGGATAAGTTTGTGGTCGTCTACTTAGACGACATCGTCTATAGCCAAACACTTGAGGAGCATGTTAGACACCTCGAACAATTTTCAAAGTCCTCGGGAGAACACCTTATTCGTGAAGAGGGAAAAGTGCTACTACCAAAGAGATTTTATTCTTGGGGCATCGAATTGGGAATGGGTCTATTCGAATGGACAAGGCTAAGGTGCAAGCTGTGGTGGACTGGCGAACACCAAAGAAGGTGCCAGAGTTGAGATCCTTCCTTGGGTTTGTCAACTATTATCGGCGCTTCATAGCTGGATATTCGAAACGCGCAGCCCCACGGAGTTGCTAAAAAAGGAGCAGTCCTAGAGATGGTCGGACAAATATGAGGCGGCATTTCAAGACCTGAAGACTACTGTGTTAGAAGAACCTGTACTCAGATTGCCGGACTATGGAAAGTCTTTTGAAGTCCATACCGATGCTTTTGACTTTGCTATTGGAGGAGTTCTTATGCAGGAGGGTCATCCAGTGGCCTATGAGAGTCGCAAGCTCAACGAGACCGAGCGATGATATCCTGTACATGAGAAGGAGATGACAGCGTTGGTCCCGCTCACGAGTGTGGCGACACTACCTTCTGGGAGCACCATTTATGCTAAGGACCGACAATGTCGCATTGAGTTACTTTCAAACTCAAAAGAAACTCTCCCCAAAGCAAGCACGATGGCAGGACTTCTTGGCTGAGTTCGACATGGTGATGGAGTACAAACCCGGAAAAGCAAATGTCGTGGCCGATGCATTGAGTCGGAAAGTGGAGCTAGTGAATGCTATACGCTTGGAGGCGGAGGCCAAGCAAGTCAATTGTGCTCCAACTTTCTTTCCGAGGTCGGTTGGACTGCAGAGATCCTCAAGCGGTGGCTCGATTCAACTCATTAAAGAGGGCAAGGCACGACGATTTTGGGTCCAAGAGGGACTCATCTACACCAAGGGAGCAGTTTATGTCCCACGAGCGGATAACTTGAGGCGTGAACTCTTGAAAGAGTGTCACGATTCCCTTTGTGGACATCCGGTATCCACCGAACAATGGCTCTCGTGGAGAGGGCCTTCTATTGGCCGAAGATGGGGACGGATGTGGAGGAATATGTTCGAACATGCCTTACTTGTCAGCAGGACAAGATAGAGCGGACTGGGACTTTTGGAACCTGCCGTGCAGAAAGGCCATGGGAGAGCATTTCTTTAGACTTCATATCAAGCTTACCCGCAGAGGGGGACTTGGATCGATACTGGTAGTTGACCGATTTTCAAGTATGCAACATTCATTGCTGCACCCTACATTGCTCGGAAGAGGCGGCTAAGTTGATGATGAAGAATGTGGTTAAGTATTGGGGAGTCCCACACAACGTCATTAGTGATCGGGATTCTCGGTTCTTGGGACGATTACGTGAGTTGTTCAAGTTGTTGGGGTCTAAATTATACTTCTCCACAAGCCTCCACCCTCAAACGGATGGCCAAACAGAGAATCAACTCGCTCTTGGAGCAATATCTTGACTACGTGAGTGACAACCAACGAGATTGGGTGAAGTTGGACATCGCCCGTTCTCCTATAACTTACGGAGCTCTGCATCCAACAAGAGCCCATTTGAGATTATTACGGGACAACCCCATCAACTCCTCATACCAGTTATTGGTTATACAGGGAGTAGCCCATCAGCCTATCACTTCGCAAGGGAATGACATCGTAATGCAGATATTGCGCGGGCTTACTTGGAGAAGGCGGCCAAAAAGATGAAGAAGTGGGCAGACTTGGGAAGGCGACCACAAGAATTTAAAGTTGGTGACATGGTGTTGGTGAAGCTCCAACTAGCATCACTCCAATTCTTTAGACACAAAGTGCACAAAGGATTGGTACGCAAGTATGAAGGGCCTTTCCCAATCATCAGCAGGGTAGGCAATGTCTCATACAAGTTGCAACTGCCAGCATGGTTCAGAATTCACAATGTCTTCCATGTGAGCAACTTGAAAGCCTACCACCCAGATCCGCGAGATGATTCCCGAAATGTTCCAACTCGACTACCCCCCACCAAAGTCTCATACGAGAAATGAGTTGAAATTATTCTAGCGGATCGTAGAATAAAGCTACCCAATGGAGCGCAGCAAATAGAGTACTTGGTGAAGTGGCAAAAGCTTCCTCAAACAGAAGCGAGTTGGGAGCTAGAAGATGCCCTACGACATGAAGAAGCTCGCATCAAAGCCTACCAACAAGCGTCGACGAGGGCGTCGACAGTTTAAGTGGGGGAGAATGTCACGAACGGTCGTCGCTCAATCGTAATGCCTTTGCTCCTTGAACCGTTCGTCACTTTTTCTTGCTTGTATATATGTTTGGCAGCTTGTTTTGCCTTGAGTTTACATGTTTTTACCTAAGAAATGTGAGCGAAAGTAGTGTAGAAGGCTGCAGAACGATCGCTCACTGCGCGGAGCCAAAACAGCCCCGTTTTTGGGTCTTTTTCATGTGCCATGACAACCTTTCTGAGCGGTGTGAAATATCAGCCATTTCAGCACCTTGGAACCCCCCGGGTGGCACCGGGCTGGATGGGGTTCTAGGTATATGTCGGGCGTAGGCATTCATCAGCAATTGAACTTGTCTTGCGTCCGATACTTTGGGAACCGTCGTTTGTGGACTTGCGACCGTTCCTACAACCCTCCAAAGTCCTATTTCGCTCTCTTTCTCTCTTTTCTTTGCTGCACTCAAGGCGTTCGATAAATTGCTTGTACAGCTTTCCGCTTTACGAGACGTCGGGACGTGTCCGTCGCTCGCTTCTGAATTATCAACTTCTTCTTTGTATGTCCTACGGGACCTTAAGAGGTTGTAAGAGGGCTGACCCTTTGCGGACAGGAAACGCATTGGGCGTTTCATGACTTAGGCAATCCCAGCTAAGTCTGGAATAGTGAGCAAGGTTGCTCTACGACTTAGGCAATTTCAGCTAAGTCTTCGGGGGTGCCGCGAGGGTGCCGCACGGCTTAGGCAAACTTTAGCTAAGCCCGTGACAGTATGGTACAGTTGGTTATCGAGATTAGTAGCCAACCTTATGAAGACAATTGAGTGTCAATAGAGGATCATTCACTCTCGGTGCCATGAGAGGAATATCTCATATGTGCTTGCTCAAACAAATCCCTAGCCAGGGTTGTTTGGATTGAGAGAGAAAGAATTCTCCGGGAGAATTCGATTAGAGCGAGACTATGACGGATTTTGTATGTGACCTGATAGTACCATGTCTGATATATGGTCTCTAGGATATTAGTTGGATAAGTGATTATAGATACACGATAACTATGAACAGACTGTCTGATGGATTTATTCCCCCCTGTACCGTTTGGGGACTATGGTGTAGTGGCCAAGTACGTCCATAGTCGATGAGTCGAGTGAATTATTATGAGGATAATAATTCACTATATCAGAAGGAGTTCTGATGGGAGTGACTCACAGCCAACTCGGTATCAGGCCTAGAGAGTCACACACATATAGTGGATGCTTCAGTGAATATAGGATTGGATGGAGATCCAATTAGCCCCTGTTCTCATTAGATAAGACTCTATGATGTTGGGCTCTTTGATTAAGGCCCAATTATTGGATAGAGATCCAATAATGCAAGGTTAGTGGGTAATTGGATGAAGATCCAATACCAACTAAGGTAAGAGCCCTAGAGTTTTTGGTGGCTCTCCATAAATAGGAGGGGAGACTCATGGTTGATAGGCTGTAGCTTTAGCCACCACCACCTATTCTCCTCCCTCCCTTTACGCAAGAGTTGCGATATCAGATTGGAAGAGTTTCATTGCAGAGATCCATCATGTGGATACCGCTAGAGAGGAGGACGGTTGACCTCCTTCATCTTCTCCATCCGGATCTGGAATATAGGGATATATGATCTCCTTAGGTAAAATCAATCTCCCACACATCATGTTTTTTTGGCTTTTACGATTTTTCTCGTGACTTAATCTTTTGCATGACGATTTGATCTGCATGGGAAACCAGTTTTTATTTTAATTTTCATTGTGCATGTAATACTCACGCTGAGGTTTCCAAGTTTTTATAATCCCTCATTAAACTAATATCTCAAAGACTATATATTAGATATGGTACTGTTAGGTCATATACGGAATCCATCATACTCTCGCTCTAATAGGATTCTCCCAGAGAACTCTTTCTCTCTTAATTCGAATGACCCTAGCAAGGGATTTATCTGAGCAAGCACATATGAGATATTTCTCTCATGATACCAAGAGTGGATGATCCTCTATTGGCGCTCAATTGTATTCGTAAGGTTGGCTACTAATCTCGATAACCAACTGTACCAGATCTGAAACTTTTCAAACCTGTAAGTCTGGCATTAAAGAAAGGAGTACTCATACAAGGCATCCTTGGTGTCTCAAGTCTAAGGACCAAATACAAAACTAGGACTATGGAATCACTATTTGACATTAGGTATCATTAACCATACAACATTCTATAAGCGGATCAATCAATGAACTCATTCTCCAATAAGCACTTGTACTATATCCTTAGTGTCTCCACACAAGTGGCTATGAGACCAGTCGCCTCCATCATATGGACGGGTATATAGTACACCGGTCTGTCCGATTATCTCAATGTCCCTCTCGAGTAACCTATGACCAGGATTATTTAGGATCTATGTTTAAAGGTGAATCGATCTCATTATTGTGATCTCATCATGATCTGATTCCCATTATACAGAACCAAGGACCTCACTATATATATATATATATAATATAATGTGAGAATATACCAATATTAATCATAAGCAGAAAAGATCACACAGTGTATCACACATGCCATCACTCACGTGATTGGCTTGCAGGGCACTTGTAACCAACAAAGGGGTTAGGGCATCCTTTTAAGAAAGGGATGATCCTGCCCCTTTAAATTTTAAAAATTCTAAGGACTATCATCGTGTTCAAAATTTTGAAAATGTCCTTAACAATTTTGAAATTTTTGACGACTATCTTCTCATCTACAATTATGAAAATATCCTTGACAATTCTAAAAATTTTGAGCATATCTTGATTTCCAAAAAAATAATTAATTAAATATTTTAATTAATTATTATATATCTAGTAGTCCTACATATGATGTGATGTACATATGATGTATGATGTGGCTGGATGATCATAAGCTAAGTGTTATGATGTGTGTAATTGTGATTATTATTATTATTGGGGCCTGCGAGCCTACGTTTTTCTCATTTATTATTGGGCCTGCATGCCTGTGATTATTTGCAATTACATGGAGAGGCATAGCAGGAGCATAGAGGTGACTGCAGGACCCATGATGTCGTGGTGGGAGATCACGATGCATAGTGATACGACGATCCGATAGAACCGATGATAACGAGATCAATAATCATAGGGCATGGAGATGCGCCAATGCACACATAGATCCTATTGTAAGTGATTAGGCCCATTGGCTCGGGCTTAATCATATTAGGCGATGACTCATGATCATCCGGTGTGGCTTGCATACGTGATGTGTTATACAGCTACTATATATATGTATATCTAGTTTGTATGTGATATAGATATGGCTTAATCATATTTGTATGTGATATAGATATATATTAAATATGTATGTGTGTGACACGACATATTAGGAGATCAATACAAAAACCCCTCCTAAGATAATATTAAGTTGTTAAGCGTGAGGCAATAAAATTGACCCATGTGGCCTTCTATCATTATAGGAAGAAATTAAATCATGACATAGGTTGAGTTAGTCGAGTCACTTGAGGCTCACCTATCTATGTGATCGAGATCTTGCCTACAACATAGAGATGTCACCGATGACCTGAGGATATGGTATGCTTCGTCAAGTCCCTCGAGGGCATATCATCAAATCATATTCATCTTTTAATGATGGTAATGACTTAACTAAACATCATTGTTAGTCGAGTCCCTTAAGACTATGATGATTCAAAGGTCGAACATGACGAAAATCATAAGGAGTTATGATTGGCAAGAGTTGCCTACCTTTTGGGCTTAGTGTAATTGGTCGACTCCCTCGAGGTTGCACTAAGATGCCAATTGGATCCCGATCCCCACAAAGAGTCTACCGAAGACTTTCGTCTTACGTGTCGAGGGTGTCACGTGATTCACTAAGAAAATAGTAGGAGTATATTAAGATAGAAGTCCATATCTTAATTAGTATTTTCTATAAAATCTGCTTGTTATTTATTTATGATATATCATGTTTATCGCTTACAAAACCCCTATGTGGCATACTTGATGCTAACCGCCTCATTGGTCCAAAGGCTCCACAATTTAAGAATTATTCTTATAAAAGAGAAAATCGTATATATCCTTAATACGATTGTGCCCACGTCGGATGAAATGATAAGCAAGGATGAGATCGCTCGGTTTGTGAAGTATAAAGATAGTTCTAAAGGATAACCTGTATATTGATCTTATATTTCAGTCCCTACCAGATTCCTTTTCACAATTCATAATTTACTTTAATATGAACAATTTTGAGGTGACTCTACCTGAGCTCCTCAATATGTTGAGGGAAGCTTAAAGTACCATCAAGAAAGAGAAGTTAGTTTTCTATATTGGTGAGACCAATAGAGAAAGGAAGGTTAGTAAGACCCTTAAGAAGGGCAAGGGCAAGGGAAGATCGGGTAAGGCAAAGGTTACTAAGAAAGACCCGGCAAAGGACAAAGGACAGTGCTTCCATTGTGGCCAAGACGGGCATTAGAAGAGGAACTGTAAGGACTACCTTGTAGAGAATACGAGACAGAAGCTTGGAGAAGCTTTAGGTATATTCATGATCAGTCTCCACTTGTCAGATTTTCATGATAACAGATGGTTATTGGATACCGGGAGTGTTTATTATATCTGTAATTTATTGCAAGTTCTGGCAAGACCTAGGAGATTGGATATAGGCGAGATGGATCTCAAGATAGGGAATGGAGCAAGAGTTGCAACAGTTGCTGTTAGAGAGGTCACCCTACATCTGCTTAGTGGAGCTATTATTGCATTAGATGCATGCTATTTTATTCCCTCTATTATCAAAAATATTATTTCTATCTCTTACTTGATAATTAGTGGATATAAATTAGTTTTTTAGAATAATAGTTGTTTAATAATTATGGATGATGAGATCATCACTAGAGGGACCCTTATAAATGGCTTATATATGTTAGACACTTATCCATATATCATGAATATAAACATATCTAAGAGAAAAATAGATGAGGTGAATAATGCATACCTATGACATTATAGGCTAGGTCATATACATGAGGGAATGATTCAAAAGTTACTGAAAGATGGATACTTAGATCTATTTGACTATGAGACATATGTGACTTGCGAACCTTGCCTTCATGGGAATATGACTAAATCTCCTTTTAGTGGAACTAGAGAAAGAGCCATCAAGTTATTAGAACTCATGCATAGTGATGTATATGGTCCCATGTCGACTCAGGCTATAGGTGGTTACTCATACTTCATTACATTCACTCATGATTTCTTTAGGTATGGACATGTGTACTTAATGAAGTACAAATCTAACTAAGGCTTTTAAGAAATTCAGGGAATATAAGAATGAGGTAAAAAACTAAATTGGAAAGAGTATTAAGACTCTTTGATCAGATCGAGGAGGAGGGTACTTGAGTATGGAGTTCACCCATTTCCTCAAGGACAATGGGATTCTATCCCAATGGACACCTCCTTATACACCTCAGCTCAATGGTGTATCAGAAATGACGAATCACACACTGTTAAATATGATGTGATCCATGATGAGTTTCGCTGACCTACCCATCTCATTCTGGGTGTACGCCTTAAAGACTGCAGCTTACCTTCTAAACAGAGTTGCATTAAAGTCAGTAGTGTCTACACCATATGAGATTTTGAAAAGAAAGAAGCTTGATCTTAAGATTATTAAGATTTGGGACTGTCTTGCCCACATTAGAAGACACAACCCTGATAAGTTGGAATCAAGGACAGAATGGTACACATTCGTGGGATACCCAAAGGAAACTTGTGGGTATTATTTCTATCATCCCAATGATCGAAAGGTCTTTGTTGCCAAGAGAGTCATGTTCCTTGAGAAGGAACACATTCTTAGTGGAAATAGTGGGAACAAGATAGAATTAAGCGAGGTTGAAGAACCTAGCTTATGCACTATTCCAAAGCTCGAGTCTGTTCAAGTACCTAACACATAAGTTTCAATTTTACGTAGGTCTAGTAGAGTATCTCACCCTCCTGAAAGATATGTGGGACATATCAATGGAGATGACTCTCAGGATGTTAATCTTCAGACCTGCGAGGAGGCTATTATGAGTATAGACTCCGGAAAGTGGCAAGAAACCATGAATTATGAGATGGATTCTATGTACTATAACAAGATTTGGAATATTGTGAATGCACCTGAGGGTATTGTACTTATCAGCTGCAAATGAATCTTCAAGAAGAAGATCAGAGTGCATGGAAAGGTATATAAAGTAAGGCTAGTAGCTAAAGGATATTGTCAAAGACAAGGAGTTGACTATGATGAAACCTTTTCACCTGTAGCCATGCTTAAGTCCATTAGAATTATTTTGGTAATTGCAACACACTATGACTATGAGATCTGACAGATTGATGTCAAAACAACATTCCTCAATGGCAACCTCCAGGAGGTGCATATGATATAGCCAGAGGGATTCATATCCAAAAAGAGTCCAGATAAAGCATGCAGGTTGCTTATATCCATTTATGGATTAAAGTAAGCTTTCCAAAGTTGGAACATAAGATTTGATGAGGTGATCAGATCTTATGACTTCGTTAAGAATGAAGATGAGCTTTGTTTGTACAGGAAGATAAGTGGGAGCGCTATCACCTTCTTGGTGCTATATGTGGATGACATCCTAATCATTGAAAATGATATAGGAATGCTCTCCATAGTAAAGGCTTGGCTATTCAGAAATTTCTCCATGAAAGACTTAGGGGAAGCATCCTATATTTTGGGGATCCGAATCTATAGAGATAGATTCAAGAGGATGCTTGGCTTGTCTCAGTACAGGTACATAGATTCCATTATCAAAAGGTTTAGCATGGAGAATTCCAAGAGATGTCTCATACCGATGAGACATGAAATCTCATTTTCTAGGAGCATGTTCCCAAAGACTTATGAAGAAAGGGCAGACATGGATAGCATACCTTATGCCTCAGTGATAGGGTCTATCATGTATGTGATGCTATGTACCAGGCCTAATATAGCACATAATCTAAGTGTCATAAGCATGTATCAGGCAGATTTAGGTTTAGAACACTAAAAAGCAGTAAAGTGTATTCTTAAGTACTTGAGAATGACTAATGATCTTTTACTTGTATATAGAGGAGGTAGCCTCCAGGCCGAGGGCTACACAGACTCAAGTTTCCAGTTTGACATTGATGATAGTGAGTCAAGTTCAGGGTATGATTTCACCCTGAATAGAGGAGCAGTAAGTTGGAAGAGTTCCAAGCAAGATACTACTGTTGACTTGACCACAGAGGCAGAATGCATTGTTGCAGCAGAAGCAGCAAAAGAAGAGGTGTGGATGAAGAAGTTCATCAAGGATTTGAGAGTTATACCAAGCAGCGTGGAGCTGACACCCATATATTGTGATAGCGATAGGGCGATAACTCTAACAAGGGAACCTAGGTCTCATCAGAATTGTTCTGAGAAGGTTTCATCTGATTAGAGCGATCATGACCCGAAAAGATATAGCAATGGAAAGAGTTACATCTGAAGATAACATTGCAGATCCACTGATGAAGCCGTTGGCTCAAATTGTATTTGAGCGTCACAGGGGTCTGATGGGGATCAGACACATAGGTGATTGGTTTTTGGTCAAGTGGGAGATTGCTGGTTACAGGTGCCCTGTAAGCCAATCACGTGAGTGATGACATGTATGACATGTTATGCGATCTTTTTACTTATGATTAATATTGGTATATTCTTACATTATATTATTTATAGCATATATACTGTGATATCTTTGGTTCTGTGTAATGAGAATTGGATCATGATAAGATCATGATAATGAGATTGATTTAGCTTTAAATAGAGATCCTAAATAATCCCGATCATAGGTTACTCGAGAGGAACATCGAGATAATCAGAAAAACCGGTGTACTATATACCCGTCCATATGATGGAGGTGGCTGGTCTTATAGTCACTTGTATCGAGACACTAAGGATATAGTATAGGTGCTCATTGGAGAATGAGTTCACTGATTGATTCACTTATGGAATGTTGTATGGTTAATGATACCTAATGTTAGACAATGATTCCATAATCCCGGTTGTGTATATGGTCCTTAGACTTAAGACACCAAGGATACCTTGTATGAATACTCCTTTTTTTGACGCCAGACTTATAGGTTTGGAAAGTTCCAGATCTGGTACAGTTGGTTATCGGGATTGGTAGCCAACCTTACGAAGACAATTGAGTGTCAATAGAGGATTATCCACTTTTGGTATCATGAGAGGAATATCCCATATGTGCTTGCTCAGAAATATCTCGAGTCAGGGTCGTTCGGATTAAGAGAGAAAGAGGTTTTTGGGAGAATCCGATTAGAGCAAGACTATGACGGATTATATACGTGACCTAATAGTACCATGTCTAATATACGGTCTCTAGGATATTATATGGATGAGAGATTATAGATACACGATAACTATGAATAGACAGGTCTGATGGATTTGATCTCCCCTGTACCGTCCGGGGACTATGGCGTAGTGGCCTAGTACGTCCATAGACGATGAGTCAAGTGAATTTATGATGGGGATAATAATTCACTATATCAAAAGGAATTCTGTTGGAAGTGACTCACGGCTAGCTCGGTATCTAACCTAAAGGATCACATACATATGGTTGATGCTTCAGCAAATAGAGGATTGGATGAAGATCAAATTAGCCCTTATTCTCATTAGATGAGACTTTATGCTAATGGGCTCCTTGATTAAGACCCAATTAGAGGCCTAAGGAGATTATTTGATAGAGATCAAATAATATAATGTTTGTGGGTAATTGGATGGAGATCCAATACCCACTAAGGTAGGACCCCTAGGGTTTTGGCGGCTCTCTATAAATAGGAGGGGAGACTCATGGTTGATATGTTGTAGCTTTAGCCACCACCTTCTATTCTCCTCCCTCCCTCTTGCAAGATCATATTAGAGGAGTTTCGCTGCAGAGATCTATCATGTGGATACCGCTAGAGAGGAGGACGTTTGACCTCTTTCACCTTCTCCATCCGGATCTGAAATACAGGGATATACGATCTTCCTAGGTAAAATCAATCTCTCACACATCATGTTTTACCGATTTTTGTGATTTTTCTTGTAACCCCAATCTTTTGCATGACGATTTGATATACGTAGGAAACCAGTTTTTATTTTGATTTCCGTTGCACATGTGATGCTCCCGCTGAGGTTTTCTAACAGGATGCTCAAGGCATATGACCGAAGATTCATCTTACTTTTCTAAGCTCTCTAACTTAAGTGAAGGAGTTGTCACCTTCGGAGACAACAACAAGGATAAAATCAGTATAAAATGAACAATAGGTAACACATCAAACTTTTTTATTGAAGATGTGTTGTTAGTTGATGGCTTAAAACATAACTTGCTTAGCATTAGCCAATAATGTGATAAAAGATATGTGATTAAATTTCAACCTAATGCTTGCATAATTGAGTTGTCACACAGAAACAAATCCTTGATTGCTTTAAGAAACAACAATGTATATATTATAGATATTGAGAAATTTTGTGATGAAAGTTATTTTTCAGCTTTGAATGATGATGCTTGGATTTGGCATAAAAGACTAGGTCATGCTAGCATGAAACTCTTAAACCAAATCTCTACCAAGGAACTTGTGAGAGGTTTACCTAATCTTAAGTTTATCAAAGACAAAGTATGTGACACTTGTCAATTAGGAAAATAAATAAATAGTAGCTTGAAGTTGAAAAATCAAATTAGTACCTTTGGACCACTTCAATTGATCCATATGGATCTATTTGGACCAATTGATATTATAAGTTCAAGTGGTAGCAAATATGCATTTGTCTTAGTAGATGACTTTAGTAAATATACTTGGACCTATTTCTTGGCACATAAAAGTAATACATTTAAATGTTTTGTAAAGTTTTGTAAAATTATTCAAAATGAAAAAGGATGCATGATCTCTTCAATATGGAGTGATCATAGTGGAGAAATTTCAAAATAATGATTTTTAAAATTTTTGTGATTCAAATGGATATATCCATAATTTCTCTACTCCACGAAATCCACAACAAAATGGAGTTGTAGAAAGAAAAAATAGGAGCTTACAAGAAATTGCTAAAATAATGTTAAATGAACATATACTACCCAAATATTTTTGGGTTGAAACCATTAATACGGCATGCTATGTTTTAAATAGGGTTCTTGTAAGACCATTAATCACTAAAACTCCTTATGAATTGTGGAATGATAAAAAGTCCAATATTTCTTATTTTAAAATATTTGGATGCAAATGTTTTATTTTGAATGAAAAGGATGCTTTAGATAAATTTGATGTAAAATCCGATGAAGGTATTTTTCTTGGTTACTCGTCTATTTCAAAAGCTCATTGTGTCTTTAATAAAAGAACATTAATGATAGAAGAATATATTCATGTTGTTTTTAATGAGTTTTTTGAACTTAAAAAGATTGATTTTGATGAAGATATTGATTTTGATATTGTGAATTTAAATGATAACACTCCTAAGTGCAACTTAGATGTATCTACTTCCAGCACGTTACCTAAGGAATGTAAGTATGTGAATGATCATCCTAAGGAGCTTATAACAAGAGAAACATCAAAAGGAATTCAAACTCGGTCTTCTTTTAGAGATTTTTGTGCGAATACCGCATTTCTTTCTCAAATCGAGCCAAAATATATTAATGAGGCCCTAAGAGATGATTCTTGGGTTAATGCAATTTATGAAGAGCTTAATTAATTTAAGAGAAATAGGATATGGGAGCTTGATCCTAGACCTAATGACCATTTAGTAATTGGTACTAAATGAGTATTTAGAAATAAGCAAAATGAAAATAGTGTTGTGGTTAGAAACAAGGCTAGATTAGTGGCCAAAGGTTTCAACCAAGAAGAAAGAATCGATTATGATGAAACATTCACTCTCATGGCTAGACTTGAAGCCATAAGGATACTCCTTACCTTTGCTTCTTTTAAAAATTTTAGGTTATTTCGAATAGATGTTAAAAGTGTCTTTCTAAATGGTTTTATTTCTGAAGAAGTATATGTTGAACGACCCCCCGATTTTAAAAATAATCTTCTTCCTAATCATGTTTACAAACTTATAAAAGCTCTTTATAGATTGAAACAAGCCCCTCGGGCTTGGTATGAAAGACTTAATTCTTATCTTATTTCAAATAATTTTTTTAAAAGCAAGGTTGATACCACATTATTTTTTAAGCATTTTAAAAATGATCTTCTTGTTATTCAAATTTATGTTGATGATATCATCTTTAGATCTACAAATAAATCTTTATATAATTTGCTAAAGAAATGAGCCAAGAGTTTGAAATGAGTATAATGGGTGAGTTAACATTATTCCTAGGATTACAAATAAAACAACTAGATGATGGTATCTTTATTTGTCAATCTAAATACACCCTAAACTTGATAAAAATAATTTGGGATGGAAAATGCTAAGGCATTAAACACTCCTATGAGCACCTCTACAAAGTTGGACTTAGATAATGAAGGAGAAAACTTTGATAGAAAAACTTATAAAGGTATGATAGGAAGTTTATTTTACTTAACTTCAACTAGACCTGATATCATATTTAGTGTTAGATTGTGTGCAAGGTATCAATCTAACCCGAAACTTTTTAATTTGAAAGCAGTTAAACAAATTTTTAGATACTTAAACGGAACATCTAAACTAGGATTATGATATCCAAAATCAAAGAATTTTAACTTGATTGCCTATTTTGATACTGATTTTGGTGGATGTAGAATAGATAGAAAAAGTACTACTAGAACATGTCAATTTTTGGGGTATGCACTTGTTTCTTAGACTTTCAAGAAACAAAATTCAGTAATTTTATCTACTATGAAAACAGAATACATTACAACTAGTGCATGTTGTGCCCAAGTCATTTGGATGAAAAACACACTAGAAGACTATGTATTAAAATTTTAAAATATTACTATAAAGTATAATAATATAAGTGTTATATGTCTAACCAAAAATCATATTCAACTTTCAAGAACCAAATACATTGACATTAGACATCATTTTATAAGGGATCATGTAAATAGTCAAGATATCTTGTTCAAATTTATTGACTCTAAGCATCAATTAACGGATATCTTTACAAAACCCTTAAATGAAGAACAATTTGATTTTCTTAGAAGATAACTCGGAATGCTAAATCATGAAAATATATAATTTTTTTGAATTCATGAAATTAAGCTATTTATCTCTCTGATTATGTTTACTTGCAAAAATTACATGAGATATTTTTAATGCATGAGTATTTTTTTTATCTCTTGAATTTTTGAATTCCATGAGATGATTATCTTATTGAGAACTATATTCAATGATGTTTTACAACTCCTCTATTTTCTTTCCTTCTTGATTTACAAGAGAAAGAAAATTCATTATGACTCTTATTGTATTTTATAAAGGGAGAGTAAAAACTCATTTGTTTTAAAAGATTAACCCCACCCTTCACCTTTTTGTTGATAACAAAAGGGGAGAAAGGTATGGTTGATGAATAGAGATTATTTTTTAAATATTTCAAATTTATAAAATTTATTAAGAAAGATATGGTTGATGACTTAAATGAAAATTTTCTATGCTTAATGAATTGAAAATTTTCTATGCTTGATGACTTGAGGAAAATTTTTTAAATATTTCAACTTCATAACAATCTTTGAAAATTATTAAAAAGTTAAAGACTTAGAAAAGTTTAAAAGCAAATTCTTGTTATACTTAGAAAGGTTATTTGCTTAAAATACTTATTGCTTTGATTTACTTGAATTCAAGAGGATATGACTCTCTTGAAATTAAGTCTTCTATATGATGGCATAAATTTAGGAGGAGTTAGGAATAACTCCCATCATCAATTAATTATCATCATCAAAAAGGGGGAGGTTGTTAAATCTCATATTTTGTTGATGAGATCAATTGATGTGTGTTTATCTAACATGTGTGTTAGAGAAAGAATTGCAGGTCTAACTATGATAGAATCAATGGAGTGACAACCAGATAATGGGCCAAGATCAAGCTTAGGCATCGGGTCGGGTTTGGACGATGTGGTGGAATCTCGCCGGGAGTTCGCTAGGAGATTCACCGAAGCGATCGGGAAGCTCGTTGAGAACATGAAGGGAGATCACCGAGAGAAGACCGGAGGACTTGCCACAAGAATGTCGGAGGCTACCGGATTGGTGGAAGTTGGGTCTAAATTAAGCTTATGGTCATTAAGTGTTGTAATCGTTGAGTCTTAGTTAGAAGTGAGTCCTAAATAAATTTAATTTAGATGAAATTCAAATCAACTCAATAAGGCAACCGGATCTACTGCTAGGTTTGGCGAAGCTCAGGTTGAGCTCAATCAGTTGACCAAGGAGCTGGTCAACATAAAGTCAAAGCCAAAATTTGAAAAGTGGAGGGAACCACTTTTGCAAAGAATCCAATAGGTAAACTGCCGGTGAGCAACAGTTGGACGGCTTGTACCATAGAATCGGACTTTTCGACGGGTAAACCACCCAGGTGGTAGTTAAACTGCCCGTACCACAAAATCAAGGCGGTGGCCAGTGGCTAACGACGGGTAAACCGCCCTACCCAGTTTTTCTGAGTATTTTTGATTTTTGGCTCCAAATTTCTGAAGTCATTTGGGGTCTATAAATATCCCAAGTATTCTTGCATTCATAACAATTCTTTTGGGCAATTAAATTCTATGAAAAAGAAATTATGAATGATTTGTAAGAAAAAGAAAAGGGAAGGGAAAAATCTTAGAGATAGAAATTTTTCTTAAGTCTCCCTTGTAAGCAAGTGTAAGGGTTTGATCTTCACCCAAAGAAGATTGGTAATGGATGCTGGTGTGCCTCAAGAAGGAGGACTCGGGAGTCAACGTAGGCTGTTGGTGCTGAACCACTATAAAAATTGTGAGTGGTTCTTAGCTTTTATTGATTATATATTTCTTATATTAAAGCTTTCTATTTAACTCATCTTTTAAGAAATCAAAGTTTCCACATAAGTTCTTTACTGTAAACATTGCTTATCTTTCTGGTTTGACTATCTACTTAGCAACTTTTCTTTGTTCACTCAAATCATTTCACTAAGAATAAAAAGCTTCAGTTTTCCTATCTTGTTTTAATTAAAAAAATATCATCTAAATTAAATATTTACACTTGTACTAATTCAACCCCCCCTCTCTTAGTATCAATTGATCCTAACAAGTGCATTAAGATAGAAGTTCATATCTTAATTAGTTTTTTCATAAAATTTGTATTTTAGTTATTTATGCTATATTTTGTTTGTAAAAAATATGTCGCTTGCAAACCCCCACATGGCATACTTAATGCCGACTACCTCACTGGTCAGGGTCATTCTGATTAAGAAAGGAGTTCTTTGAGAGAATTCGATTAGAGCGAGACTTAGATAGATTCCATATATAGTCTGATAGTACCATGTCCAATATAAGGTCTTTAGGATATTAGATGGATGAGAGATTATAGATACATGATAACTGAAGATAAATATATCCAATGGATAAGATCCCTTGAACCGTCTTGGGACTATGGCCCAATGGCGTAGTATATCGCATAGTCAATGAGTTGAGTAAATTATTATAAAATAATAATTTACTGAATCAGAAGGAGTTCTTACAGGGAGGACTAATGGCTAGCTCGGTATTGGGCCTAGAGAGTCAGTCATACACATATGGTGAATACTTTAATGAATAGAGGATTGAATATGAGTTATCCAATTAGCCCATGTTCTCATTAGATGAGACCCTACATTGATGGGTCCCTTGCATAAGGCCTAATTAGAGGCCAAAAGAGATTATTGGATAGATATCCAATAATCCAAGGTAAGTGGGTAATTGGATAGAGATCTAATACCTACTAAGACAGGACCCTTGTTGTTCTTTGTGGCTCTCTATAAATAGGAGGGAGGCATATAGATAATAGACTGAACCTTTGGTTGTCCCCTCCTATTATCCTTCATCCTTCTGTATGAGAGTTGCAAGACTTGGGACTGTGATTGGAGGAGTATCGCTATAGCAATCCATCATGTGCATACCGCTAGAGAGGATGACACTTGACCTCCTTTATCTTCTCCATTTTGATCTGGAAAAACAGGGATATATATTCTCCCTAGGTAAACAATCTCTCATACGATGTAGTTTTTCAGTTTTACAATTTTTCTCACACTAATCTTTGCTCGACGATGTTGATCTACCTAGGAAACCGATTTTGTTTTGATCTTCTGCTACACATGTGATGCTCTCATTCAGGTTTTCTAATAGTTGTATCAGAGCCAAGGTTATTTATGTAAAAATTTAGTTTTAAACTACGTGTGATGAGATTGAATCTCATAGAACTATTTTACGCATTTGTTACGAATGTGAAGGCAAAGCTGCCTGTGGGCAAAGGACGACCACCTGTGGGCTGGCTTCCTGTAGGGGTGGCCACCATGGCCAAGCCCCTATAGGGGCGACAGTGGCAGGGGCCATTTGCGACACCGGGTAGGCTGCAAGTGGAGGTAGTGCCTATGGGCATAGCACCGCGAGCAGTCGCCTACGAGCAGATCGGTGCCCGCCAATAGGGGCGGCGCCTATGGACATAGCACCTGTAGGGGCTGCTGCCCGAGGGTTGTGGCGGTCGGGGGCGATAACACAACATCATCGCCAAAGCAAGGGAAGCGACAGTGCTGCACCGCCGCCTGAGCAGGGGCGACGACGACCATCGCAAGAGTAAGGGCAGTAAGGATTAGGATTTTCTCGATAGCAAAAAGATGATAATTACTCTCATAATTTAAAAAAATTTAGGATCTATCCTTTTGTCCATAATTTTAAAAATACCCTTAATAATTTTAAAAATTCTAAGGTTTGTTCTTCTGTCCAAAATTTTCAAAAAGCCCTTGACAATTATAAAAATTTCTAACATATCCTAATTTCTAAAAAAATAATTAATTAAATAGGATAATTAATTATTTATTATCCAGTAGTCTTACATGATGACATATACATTTGATGTATAATATGGACGGATGATCCTAAGTAATATGTTGTGATGTGTATAATTATGATTATTATTATTACTATTATTATTGGGGCTTACGAGTCTCTATTTTTATATTTTATTGAGCCTGCATGCCTATGATTATTTTATAATTATACGGAAAGACGTGACAAGAACATGAAGGTGACAACAGGACCCATGATGCCATGGTGGGAGATCACAATGCTTGGTGATGTGACGAGGATCCGAGGAACCGATGATGACGAGATCAATGATCACAAGGCATGGAGATGCGCCGATACACACATAGATCCTATTGTGAGTGATTAGGCCCATTGACTCGGGCTTGATCATATTAGGTGATGACTCTGATCATCCAGTGTGGCTTGCATATGTGATATGTGTCTTATATATATATATATATATATATATATATATATATATATATATATATATTTATTTATTTATTTATTTGCATGCAGTGTAGATATATATTCAATATGTATGTGTATGACATGACATATTAGGAGATTGATACAAAACAAAAACTCCTCCTATGATAATATTAAGTCGATGAGCATGAGGTAATATGATTGACCTACATAGTCTTCCATCGTTATAGGAAAAAATTGAATCACGACATAGGTTGAGTTGGTCAAGCCACTCGAAGCTCACCTATCTATGTGATCGAGATCTTGCCTACGATATAAAGATGTCGCCAGTGACTTGAGGATATGGTATGTTTGGTCGAGTCACTCAAGAGCATATCATCGAATCAAACTTATCTTGTAATGATGGTGATGACTTAACTAAACTGCATAGTTGGTTGAGAAGTCGAGACCATAATGATTTAGAGGCCAAACATGACGGGAATAACACGGAGTTGTGATTGGCAAGAGTTGTCTACCTTTCGGGCTTAGTGTACTTGATTAAGTTACTCGATGTTATACTAAGGAGTCGATTGGATTCTGATCCCTATTAGAAGTCTGCTGAAGACTTTCGTTTCACTTACCGAGGGTGTCATATGATTCGTTAGAAAAATACTGGGAGTACATAAAGATAGAAGTCCATATCTTAATTAGTGTTTTTCTAAAATCTACATGTTATTTATTTATGTTATATCTTGTTTGTTAGAAACATGTAGCTCACAAACCCCTTGTGTGGCATACTTAATGTCAACTACCTCATTGGTCTTAACTACACGGATTGGCTCCATAATTTAAAAAATATTATCACAGTGGAAAAAACACATACGTCCTTGATATAATTATACCCACACCATAAGAAGGGGCAAGCGAGGATGAGATCGCTTGCTATATGAAGTATATAGATGATTCCACATTAGCAAAATGCTATATGTTAGCCTCCATGACTCTTGAGTTACAAAGGCAACATGAGAGCATGGATGTTAATTCTATCCTTCTTCATCTCCGCTAGTTGTTTGAGGAATAGGGAAGAACTAAAAGATATAAGATATCTAAGAGCATCTTTCGAGCTAGGATGACAGAAAGGACATCGATTTAGAACCATATCCTAAAGATGATAGAGTGGATTGAGAAACTCATAGGTCTAGAAATAATCAGAGAGAATAACATGTCCGTTGATCTTATACTTCAATCCCTGCTAGATTCATTTTCTCACTTCATCATGAATTTTAACATGAGCAAATTTTAGGTGACTCTCTCCTAAGCTCCTCAATATGTTGAGAAAAGCTGAGAGTGCCATCAAGAAAGAGAAGTCAATTCTCTATATTGATAAGACCAAGAAGAAAAGGAAGGCCAGTAAGACCCTTAAGAAAGGCAAGAGCAAAGAAAGATCGGGTAAGATAAAAGTTACCAAGAAAGACCTAGCAAAGGATAAAGCACAGTGCTTCCACTATAGCAAAGACGGGCACTAGAAGAGGAACTGTAAGGATTACCTTGTAGACAAGGTGATACAGAAGCTTGAAGAAGCTTCAGGTATATTCATGATCAGTCTCTACTTGTCAAATTTTCATGATAACACATGGATATTAGATACCGGGAGTGCTTATCATATCTGCAATTCGTTGCTGGTTCTAGCAAGACCTAAGAGATTAGCCAAACGTAAGATAGACTTAAGATGGATAATAGAGCAAGAGTTGTTGTAGTTACCATTAAGGAGGTCACTCTATATCTGCCTAATGGAGCTATCATTGTATTGGATGCATGCTACTTTGTTCCCTCTATTATCAAAAATATTATTTTTATTTATTGTTTGATAATTAGTGGATATAAATTAGTTTTTTAGAATAATAATTGTTTAATAATTATGGATGATGAGATCATCACTAAAGAGACCCTGATAAATGGCTTATATATGTTAAACACTTCTCCATACATCATAAATATAAATATGTCCAAGAGGAAAAGAGATGAGGTGAACACTGCATACCTATGACATTGTAGGCTAGGTTATATACACGAGGAAAGGATTCAAAAAATGTTGCAAGATTGATACTTAGATTCGTTTAATTATGAGTCATATGCAACTTGTGAACCTTGCCTTCATGTGAAAATGACCAACTCTTATTTTAGTGAAACTGGAGAGAGAGCCATAGAGTTATTGGAACTCGTATATAGTAATGTATATGGTCCCATATCGACTCAAGCTATAAGTAGTTACTCATACTTTATTACATTCATTGATGATTTCTGTAGATATAGACATGTGTACTTAATGAAATACAAGTCCGAAGCCTTTGAGAAATTCAGGGAATATAAGAATGAGGTAGAAAATGACTCTTCGATCACATTAAGGAGGAGAATACTTGAGTACCGAGTTCATTCATTTCCTCAGGGACCATGGACACCTCCTTATACACCTCAGCTCAATGATATATTAGAAAGGAGAAATCGCACATTGTTAGACATGGTGTGTCCATGATGAGTTTCACTGACCTACCCATCTCATTTTGGGGATATGCCATAGAGATCGCAGCTTGCCTTCTAAATAGAGTTCCATCAAAGTCAATAGTGTCTATTTAGGGCCGTCCTGCCTACGTTAGAAGATAAAACCCCGACAAGTTGGAATCAAGGATGGAATAGTGCATGTTCATAGGGTATCTTAAGGAGATTTTAGGTATTATTTTTATTATCTCGAGGACCAAGGTATTTATTGCCAAGAGAGTTGTATTCGTTGAGAAGGAACATATTCTTAGTGGAAACAGTGGGAGTGAGATGAGTTGAGTGAGGTTGGAGAATCTAGCTCAAGCACCATTCTAGAGTCCAAGTCTATTCAAGTACCTAGTACACAAGTTGTAACTTTGCATAGGTCTAGTAGAGTAGCTTACCCTCCTGAAAGATATATGGGATATATCAGTGGAAAGGACTCTCAAGATATTGATCCTCATACCTACGAGAAGGGTATTATAAGTATAAACTCCGGGAAATAGTAAGAAGTCATGAATTCTGAGATGGATTCCATGTACTCTAACAAGGTTTGGAACCTTATGAATACACCTGAGTGTATTGTACCCATCGACTGCAAATGGATCTTCAAGAATAAGATCGGAGTGGATGGAAAAGTGGCGACCTATAAGACAAGGCTGGTAGCTAAAGGATATCGCCAAAGGCAAGGAGTTGACTATGACGAAACATTTTTGCCCGTAGCCATGCTTAAATCTATTGGAATTCTTTTAGCTATTGTAGCATACTATGACTATGAGATCTGACAGATGGATGTGAAAATATTATTCCTCAATGGTAACCTTGAGGAGGAGGTGTATATAATATAGCTAGAGGGATTCATATCTAGAGAGAGTCTAGATAAAGTGTGCAGGTTACTCAGGTCTATTTATGGATTGAAGCAAGCTTCCCGAAGTTGGAACATAAGATTTGATGAGGCGATCAGATCTTATGACTTTGTTAAGAAAGAAGATAAGTCTTGTGTGTACATGAAGGTAAGTGGGAGTGCTATCACCTTCTTGGTGCTATATATGGATAACATCCTAATCATTAGGAATGATGTAGGAATACTCTCCATAGTAAAAGCTTATTTATCTAAAAACTTCTTCATCAAGGACTTAGGAGAAGTATCCTATATTCTGGGGATCCAAATTTATATAGATAGATCCAAGAGAATGCTTGACTTGTCCCAATCCAAGTACATAGACTCCATTATCAAAAGGTTTGGCTTGGAGAATCCTAAGAGAGGTTTTATACTGATGAGATATGAAATATCACTTTCTAGGAGTATATCCCTAAAGACTCCTGAAGAAAGGGCAGATAAGGATAGAATACCCTTTATCACTTATGCTATGATATGTACCAGGCCTGATATTGCGAATACTCTAATTGTCACGAGCAGGTATCAAGTGGATCTAGGTTTGGAATACTAGAAGGCAGTAAAGTGTATCTATAAGTATTTGAGAATGACTAAGGATCTGTTACTAGTATATGGAGAAGGTAGCCTCTAAGTTAAGGGCTATATTGACTCGAGTTTCTAGTTCGACATTGATGATAGTAAGTGGAACTCAGGGTATATTTTCACCTTGAATGAAAGAGCAATAAGCTAGAAGAGTTCTAACAAGATACTACTATTGACTCGACCACAAAGGTACATTATTGAAGTAGAAGCAGCAAAGGAAGGGGTATGGATGAAGAAGTTCATCTGAGATTGGAGAGTTATACCGTGCAGCATGGAGCTAACTCCCATATACTGCAACAATAATGGGGTGATCGTTCAAGTAAGGGAATCCATGTCTCATCAGAATTATTCTGAGGAAGTTTCACATAATTAGAGAGATCATAGCCCAGAAAGATATAGCAATGAATTCTATCCGAAGATAACATTGTAGATCCACTAACGAAGCTGATGGCTTAGATTATATTTGAGCGTCATAGAGGTTTGATGGGGATCAAACATATAGGTGATTGGTTATAGGTCAAGTGGGTGATTCTTGGTTACAGGTGCCCTACAATCAATCATGTGAGTGATGACACGCGTAACACGATGTGTAATCTTTTTGCTTATGATTATTATTAGCATACTCACATTATATTATCTATTGTATATATATGTATTGTGATGTCCTTGATTCTGTGCAATGAAAATCAGATCGTGATGAAATCATGATAATAAGACCAATTCGCCTTTAAACATAGATCCTAAATAATCTCAATCATAGTTTACTTGAGAGGGATATCGAGATAACCGAATAGATTGGTGTACTCTATATCTGTCAATATGATGGAGGTGATTGGTCTCATAGCCACTTATGTGGGGACACTAGGGATACAGTATAAGTGCTCAATGAAGAATGAGTTCACTAATTAATCCACTTATAGAATATTATATAGTTAATGATACCTAACATCATACAACGATTCTGTAGTCTCAGTTGTATGTTTGGTCCTCAGACTTGAGACACTAAGGATATCTTGTATGATTACTCCTTTTTTTAACATCAGACTTATAGGTTTGGAAAGTTCTAAATCTAGTACCTAGTACAACTGGTTATCGCAATTGGTAGCCAACCTTACGAAGGTAAATTGAGTATCAATAAAGGATCATCCACTCTCGATATCATAAGAGAAATATCCCGTGTGTATTCGCTAAGACAAATCTCTAGTCATGGTCATTCTGATTAGAGCGAAACTCAGACAGATTTCATATGTGGCCTGACAATACCATGTCCAATATACGATCTCTGGGATATTAGATGGATGAGAAATTATAGATATATGATAACTACAAATAAACAAGTTCAATAGATAAGATCTCTTATATCGTTTGGGGACTATGGCGTAGTGGCCAAATATGTCCATAGTCGATAAGTCAAGTGAATTATTATAAGATAATAATTCATTGAGACAAAATGAGTTCTGACAAGGAGGACTCATGCCCAACTCGGTATTGAGCCTAGAGGGTCATACACATATGGTAGATGCTTCAGCAAATAGAGGATTAGATATAAGTTATCCAATTAGCCCCTATACTCATTAGATGAGACCCTACATCATGAGCTCCTTGCATGAGGCCCAATTAGAGGCCAAAGGAGATTATTGGATAGAGATCCAATAATCCAAGGTTAGTGGGTAATTGGATAGAGATCCAATACCCTATGGTTTTTAGTAGCTTTCTATAAATAGAAGGGGAGACATATAGACGATAGGTTGCACCTTTGGCTACCCCCTCCTATTCTCCTCCCTCCCTCTATGCAAGAATTATAAGACCTGGGACTACGATTAGAGGAGTATCGTTGCAACAATCCATCATGAGAATACCGCTAGATAAGCGGTCACTTGGCCTCCTTCATCCTCTCCATCTGGATCTGAAAAAATAAGGTTATACAATCTCTCTCGATGTAGTTTTTTGGTTTTATAATTTTTCTCACTCCAATCTTTACACGACGATTTTAATCTACTTGGGAAACTAGTTTTGTTTTAATCTTCTACTATATGTAATACTCCCGTTGAGGATTCCTAGCAAGTGGTACCTCCCGTATACGAAAATTTTGAGAATTTAAATTTTGGCTCCAAGTTTTGAAATCATTTGGGTCTATAAATACCCCAATTATTCTTGCTTGAGATAGCATAAAAAGAGAACAAAAACTTGTATTTTTTAATGAGAAAACCCTATTAAAAAGTTGAGTTCCTTCCTCTAAAAACTTAGAGGTTGTTCTAAGGGAAAGCATGAGGGAATACTTATAAAAGAGATTGCAAAGGTTCTCTCCTAAGCCTATGAAAAGGAAAAAGAGTTATAGAGAGGATAGTTGATTTTTGCCCATTGAACGAAGATCGGTAATGGAAGTCGATGGCCTCAAGTGAAGATTCACTTGCTCACTACTCTTACGAATGTTTTAAGTTAAATGCATTTTTAATATAGGTTTGATCAAATAAGTTTTTAAATCGATATTATTTTTTGAAAGACTAATTCAAGGTAGAGAAATAAAAAATATCATATCACAAAAATATTCAATTTTAAAGATGTAAATTTTATAGATGTGAATTTCGAAATTAAGCTCAAAACTTCAAGATATTCAAGGAGATTCAAAAGTTTAAGAGCTACTCATACATTTAAAATCATCTCATGTAATTTGGATAAAAAGCATCAAGAATTTCATAAGAAGGCATGATGGTAGATCAAGCTCAAATTGTAAATCAAGTATTTTGTATGCATTTAGAAAGTTCTAATTTTCTTCTAAGCACTTTCAATGTTTGCTTCTAATTATATTAAAATTTTGTCTCCTACTTTTTGTTATTGTCAAGAGAGAAATATGATTGCATAATTTTTTTTATCCATATTCAATTTATGTCAAAAAGTATAAGAGATATCATGTCATTAAAAATTCAAATCTAAAAGGTATGATTTCGTTTAATAAGTTTTCTTTCTCCTCTTTTGTAAATATTACAAATGAGTCTTAGGGAATAATCTTAATTTATCCAAGATAAATCTTTTTAATAGAAAAGATGAATGATCTTGATAAAAATTTTAATTATTATTGGTAAGATCATAAATTTTCTTTTAAAAAAATCATAGAGATCAATAATGTGATTCGCATAACATATAAGTCAAGTCAAGAAGTTAAGAGAATATTCATGATAATACAAGTCTCTAATTTTTAACTTATCATAATATTAAGAAATACTAATTTTGGTAATAAGTTATACTAAGAAGAAAGTCATAAGTAATCATGTCATAAAGAATATTATTATCAAATCATAAATGCTAAGAACATGATTTATTCAGAGCTTTTGAAATCTTAGGAGACAATATAAGAAGGATCTTGATTTTATAGAAATATCAAGTTATAAATATTGAGAAGTCAAGATCATGTTTAGGATGAACGGAATCTTAGTAAAAAGATCTCAAATTATAATTTTTAAGATTTCAATATCATAATTTAAGTTATCAAATAATCAAAAGCAACATATCAATGAAATTGGATATATTCAAACATATCCATTCTTTAAAACAAAATCATTTGAAAACATATCCAAAATCATCATCAAAAATCATTTTTTGAAAAATTTCAATAAAGTCATCATAGATTGTTTTCCAAAAGAAAATAGCTAAAAGTTTTCTAATTCATTTTTGTAGTTAAGGAGATTCAACAATAATATCATTTTATCTCTTGTTGAAGGATTCATAGGATAGAAATATTTTTAAGATTAATTATCTTCCTTTTGGTTGTTTCATGTGATTTTTTTCAAGAATAATTTTCAAATCAATGATTTTTCATTTAAGAATAAAAACCAAATTTAATTTCAACACGGTCATTACTATAGGACATAAAATATTTTTAAAGCATAAATTTAATCAATCTTAATTTTAATATTTAAATGAGTATAACTCTTTGCACATAGTGCAAGGAGTTGACAAACTCATCTTAAAAATAAAGCATATATATTTTCTATGCTCTAACATTCAACATAAGCATTCAATCATCATGGCATTTTGTAATATTTAAATCAATTATTCTACAAACTTAGTTAATATTTAAAGCATTTTAATAATAGTCTTTACATTTAAATAAGCTAATGATTTTAACATTTACTCAAAATCTCATTTTTGTAAGTTTCAATATATTTTTCAATAACTAAGGTTCTTTGGTTCTAATTCATTTTTATATTTATATTCTCCAGTTATGCATCATCAATATTAATTGTATAATGATGAACCATTAAAAGATTCATTATCAATAATTTTAATTTTAATAATTTTCTTATTACTACTTAGGCTAGTAAGCTCGAAGGAGTGTTAGATCTCAAGTAATATGATTTGAGCATCTACTTTCAAAATATTTTTATTGCTCCTAGTCTTGTTAGGAAAGAATTTTATATTATAGGAGGTTTTGATTTAGGTACTCATTTTAACATTGGGTCTTTTATGAAGATTTTTATCTTTCTTTTCTAACCAATTTTCATTGTATAGAGTTCTCTTTGGAACCCATACAAGATGATAAGGAGTATATTTTCTAAAAAAGCATTTGTTTGCCTTATGTCCTAATTTACCACAAAAGTTACACTTAATTCTTGGTTGCATATTCAATGTAGGTCCATTTACAAAGATGGTTGGCTTTTGTTGAATACTTCCAATAAAGTCTATGTCATGTTTATTGTTAATATGACTCTTATTGACAAGGATCATATTTAGGGATTTATTCACTATCTCAAATTTCTCAAGTGTAGTTCTAAGCATGCAATTTTCTTCTTTAACTTTTTCTACCATTTCACATTTCAAGCATGGTTTATGTGATGCTAAGGAGTCATGCATTTCATCAAATCTTTTAACTAACAAATCATGATCAACTTTAAGCATCTTAAAAGATTTGCCAAGTTTCCTAAACTCATTGAATAAATCATGAAACATACTTGATAATTTAGAAAATAAAATATCTAAATATTCACTAACCTCATCTTCAAATGCCATTAAGGCATAGTTAGCCACCTCTTATTTGGATAGGTCTTCATCCTCGGAGGAACTTGAATCATCCCAAGTGGCTTAGAGTGCCTTCTTTTTTAGCACTAGTTTCTTCTTCAGTTGAGGACATTCACTTTTGAAGTGTCCCGATTTTTTACATTCATAGCAAATAATATTATTTTTCTTTAGTTCCTTTTTGTTTTTATAGTTTTTGTTCATTTTTATAAATTTTTTAATTTTTTTTGACAGAAGTGCAATATCATGGTCTTTATTACTCGAGGTTTCACTCGAAGAGTCATTCATTGTTCGAAGTACTACATCCTTTCTGTTCTTTGGAAGGGGTTCATCAAGCTTATCATGAGCTTTACAGTTTAGTTCATAAGTCATAAGAGAGCCCATCAATTCTTCAAGAGGCAGGTTATTCAAATCTTTGGCCTCTTGAATATCAGTTACTTTAGGATCCCAATTTTTAGGCAAAGATCGTAAAATCTTACTCACAAGTTCAAAATTCAAAAAATATTTTTCAAGTGATTTAAGTCCATTGACAACATCCATGAAACGGGTGTACATGTCTCCAATAAACTCGCTTGGTTTCATTCGAAACAATTCATAGTTATGAACTAGAATATTTATCTTTGATTCTTTTACTCTACTAATCTTCTCGTGTGTGATTTCTAGTGTGTGCCAAATATCAAAAGTCGATTCACAAATGGAAACACGGTTAAATTCATTTTTATCAAGTGCACAAAATAAGGCATTCATAGCCTTTGCATTTAGAGAAAAATTATTCCTTTCCAAATTATTTAACTCATTCATTGGTTTTGAAGATTTTTCAAATCCGTTCTCAACTATATTCCATAAATCAAAGTCTAAAAAGATGAGAAAAATACTCATCCGTGTTTTACAATATGTGTAATTCGTCTCATTGAACGTGGGTGGATGTGAAATGGAATGTCCCTCATTCATGCCAAAACAAGTCATTTACTCAAGTGGGTATTAATCCAAGGAGTAATAACTTTACTCTGATACCAATTATTATGATCAATTGGCACTAAGAGGGGCGGGGGGGTGAATTAGTGTAAACTAAAATTTTTCTTTATAAAGTAAAAGCTTTCCGAATAAGATAGAATAGGATCTGAAGCTTTCTATTTTTAATAAAAAAAAGTGAGTGATTAAAAGTAAGTTGTTAAGGAAGTTGGAAAGATAATCACGTTTGAGGAAAAGAACTTATCGTCTTGCTTTCAAGGAGTTTAATTAAGTTTGAAGCATCAATTCAATAATATTCAAGTAATACAAGTATGAAACACTTATAATTTTATAGTGGTTCGGCGCCAACGACCTACATCCACTTCTGAGGCACACCAGCATCCACTACCAATCTTCTTTAGGTGAAGATCAAACCCTTACACTTGAGCTTACAAGGGAGACTAGATTTATAACTTTAAGCTCTCTCCCTTACCTCTTTTCTTTTTCTTATAATTCTCACATAATATTTTCTCAGAATATAATCCCCCAAAAGTGTTGTCTGAATGTAAGAAAACCTGGGGTATTTATAGGCCCCAAATTAGCTTCAAAATCGGAGCCAAAATCTAATCGTATCCGAAAAATCTGGGTATGAGAGGTTTACCCATTGACCTCGGCGGTTTATCCACCGTCAATAGTTGGCCCCGCCCAGATTCTATGGTATGGGCGGTTCACCCGCCACCCTAGAGGTTTACTCATCGAAAGCTACTGCCCGCCGCCCAGATTCTGTGGTACGGGCGGTCCAACTGCCGCTCACTAGCGGTTTACCCACCAAAATTTCCGCAGAAATGGTTCCCTCCACTTTTCGAATCCAGCTTGACTTTTACATTGACCAGTTCTTTGGTCAATTGATTGAGCTCAACCTGAGCTCAACCAAACCCAATAGTGGATCCGGTTGTCTCATTGAGTTGATTTTGATTCCTTCCAAATCCAACTCAATTAGGTCTCTAACTTCTAACTACGACTCAATGATTATAACACTTAATGATCAATTAAGCCTAATTAAGACCTAACTCCTATATACTCCGGCAACCTCCGGCAATCTTGTGTCAAGTCCTCCAGTCTTTTTCCCGACGATCTCCCTTTACATTCCCAGTGAGCTTCTCGATTCCTTTGACGAATCTCCTAGTGAAGTTCTGGCGAGATCCCACCGCATCGTTTGAACTTAGCCTGATGCCTAGGCTATATCTTGGCCTGTCATCTGGTTGTAACTTTATTGATCCTGCCATAGTTAGACCTGCACAATGTGAATTATGACTTAATTAAATATAATCATAATTATCAAAATATCCATTACAAGACCATCCCATCTCCCGACAAGCTTTTCGGCTACTCCCGATAATCTTCCAGTGAGTCTCGGTCTTCTTTTGATGAACTCTCTTGCGCCATCTTGCGAACTCCCTTGCACCATCTTGGCAAACTCCCAATACCCTCGGCGAGCTTCCAACACATTCCTGATGAGTTCCCAAATGCATCGACTCGATGCATGGACTTAACCTTGGCCAACCCTGCTTGTAATAATTCTTCTGTCATAATTAATCCTACATCAATCAACTCTAATAATCCTATTAGATTAATAATCCATTAATTAATTTTATCATCAAAATTCGAGATTCAATAGGGTAGGCCCAATAGCAGTTGGAAGATGCTGAGCAACGTATTGCGATCCTGCAATGAAAGTTAGAGGATGCTTAGGAGAGGGGGACCAATTGGAGGGCAATATGCATATGTGCTTTGATGAGTTGATGGCCACCATGATGGAGACCCAAGAGGCTAAAGAGCTCCTAGAGGAAGAGCGATGCCAATCTCATGATCTAGAGAGGGGGTTGATCATGGCATATAAAGAGTCGAAGGGGTTCCAACGGGGGCCTGTTGGGATCAGGAAAGGCTTCATAATGCTATAAGTACCTCGTTACTCTAGGGCGCTTCAAGGCTAAGTACCCAAGAATAAGTGTCGAGGAGGACCCCTTCGCTTAACAGCCCAAAGATCTTAACGTCCCTAAGGAAGCGCAAGCCCCTTTTGACAATAGCCCTGACTCATCCTCCTCTTGTGATGAATATTTCAATCTCCTTTTTTGTTTTTTTGTCCTTTTTGAAGGGCTCTAGTCTAGGTCAACCGGATGTGAGCCCTCGCTTGTAAGCATCATGTCGGTGCAAGCCTCTCTCTAATAAAATTTTCTTTCTTCATGTATCATTTTGTCATGGGTTTTCGGTCGAGGATGTGCTTTAAGGATAGATTTATTTTCTTGATATACCACACTTAAGATTGAGCCCTACCTTACAAAATCTCGAGGCAGTGAGTTCCCTCTCAAGTGTGGCCTCATCAAAGAGTTCTTTTTGGGGAGTTGAAAGAGCACCTTTGGGTGGAAGGTGTTGGGTCCAGTCCATAGGTGGGCTTGGACTAGACATTGGGCAAAGTCCAAATTTGATTATTAAGATAAAAAAAAAACCTAAGTGCATAGGAAAGAGTGGTGCACTTTTGGCAACGTGAAAAGTAAAGTCACATGAAATAAAGAGAGAGAGAGAAACTTAAGTTTTAAAGCTTTTATGAGAAGATTGAACAGTAAAATTTTACCGGTTTTGATCCAAATTTTTATATGAAAAATCTTTGTAGCAAGCTCTACAATCCTAATGGTGTTGATTTATGATTTATCCTCTCTATGGTGATTTTCTGATATATACACTTGGTGAGACTTAGATCTTTTTCTGTTGATGATGATATGCCATTGGTGAACCAAAATCTATATTCTTGAGTTATTGTGATCCTCTAGTTGGTAAGAAGTTTTATTGGTGATAGTGGAGGTTTGAGAGGATTATGGTCCCGTAGTTTTTCCCGCATTGGATTTTTCAAGTTAAAAATTTGTTATCTCACTTTATGGTTGATTCATTATTCTACTATTTATCTTGTTCTAGTTAATATTTGCTTTTGGTAATAAGTTGGTATTTTGGTGAAAATCTTATTTTGATGCAGAAAGAGGGAAAAGAATTATTATGCTTCAATAGTGTTTTTCCCAACAAGTGGTATCAAAGCATAGGTTATTTGGTGTAAATTTTTCTTGTGTGGTTGAAATGGAAGAGTCATACGATATGATTAAATTGAACTCATCAAATTATTCCACTTGAAGGCGTATGATGGAATATTTGCTTTTTTAAAGATTTGTATAAGCACATCAAAGTTAAAGATAAACCCTCTACTATGAAAGATGAGGAATGGGAGGTTCAACATAGATAGATATTGCCTATATTAGAAGATGGATGTATGTAAATTTGTTTGAGCATATTTCTGATGAAACCAGAGCTTATATTATTTGGCAGAGGTTAGAAAATCTCTTTGCGAAAAAAGACAGTGGGAAATAGAATTTTTCTCCCCAAAAGGCTTATCAATTTAAAGTATAAAGATGGTGGTAATATTATTGAGTATATAAGTCTATTTCAGAGTCTTGCAAACAAGCTAGTAGCTATGAAAATGAATATAGATGATGAGATTCAAGGATTGTTATTTCTCATCTCTTTACCAAATAGTTGGGCAACGTATATGGTGACAATTTCTAACTCCACGTCAGAGAGGACTCTAACCATAGACATAGTTAAAGATAATTTGCTAAATGAAAATGTCAAGAGGAAAGAATAAGGAGAATATTCTTCTAGTACACTTACTATTGAAAAACAAGAAAGACATAGAATAACTCATAATAGAATTTCATATGATTATAGAGGAAGATCTAAGTCTAGAAGAGATATTAAATATTTCCACTGCAACATATTAGGTCACATGAAGAAAGAGTGCAGGTTTTGGAAGCGAGAACAAAATGAAAGAAAGAAAAATAAGAAAGAGACTAATACATGAAAGTGATATCGTTATTATTTGTGATGATGGATATGTCAGTCTCGCAGCTCAGGACAGTAACTAGGTAATTGACTTTAGTGCTTCATTTTATGTTACTTCTCATAGTGATTTCTTCAGATCTTACACTGCTAGTGATTTTGGCAATGTCTAAGATTGTGAGTATTAGAGATATTTGCTTGGAGACCAGTACTATGAGCAAATTGATACTCAAAGATATTAGATATGCTATGAATATTTGTCTTAACTTGATATCTATAGGCAAACTTGATGATGAGGGATTTACACATAATTTTGGTGAAAGCAAATGGAAGCTCACCAAATATTCTCTAGTTATGGCAAGAGGAAAGAAGCTGAACTCTTTTTATGTCATAAAAGCTAAGCTACACAAAGCTACACAAAGGAGAGATTAATGCAATTCAAAAGGATGAAAGTATAGATCTTTGGCATAAGAGGTTTGGTCATATCAGCGAGAAGAGACTTTAAACTCTTTTTAGAAAGTAATTCTTACCAAAATTGTAAGGTACATCTCTTAAATCTTGTGATTATTGCTTAGCTAGAAAATATATAGTTACCTTTCATACTTTTTTGTCATCTAGAAGATCAAATGTTATTGATTTGGTTCACACTGATATCTGCACTATGCAAACTAGAACTCTTGGAGGTACTCTTTATTATATTACTTTTATTAATGACCATTCTAGAAAAATTTGGGCTTTCGCTTTAAAATCTAAAGATTATGTACTCGATGTTTTCAAAAAGTTTCATACTAGTATTGAAAGAGAAATTTGAAGAAAGCTAAAGTTTATTGAAGCAGATAATAGTGGTGAGTACAGGGATCCTTTTGAGAATTATTGCAGGTTTCATAATATCAGGCTAAGAAAATAGTTTCTAAAACTCCTCAGCAAAATGGTGCAATAGAAAGGATAGACAGAACTATTAAAGAAAGAATTAGGTGTATGATTTCTCATACCAAGTTACCTAAGTCATTTTGGGGGGAGGCTATGAGAAACATAGTTGACCTGATAAATGTTTCTCTATTAGTTTCTCTGAAAGGTGATGTTTCAGGGAGAGTATAGAAAGGGAAAGATATATATTATGATCACTTGAGAGTCTTTAGGTGTAAAAGATTTGTTCATATTCCTAAAGATGAGAGGTCCAAGCTTGATAATAGAGCAAAAGCATGTATTTTCTTGGGGTATGATCATATTTGGTAAAAATTATGGGATCCAGTGAATAAAAAGATTATTAGAAGCAAAGATGTTATATTTCTTAAAGACAAATTATTTAATGATGGTGATAATGTTGAGAAGCAAAAAATCTCTAGTTATATCCCTTGAAGTTCTAGTCTAGTTCCTCCACCTATAGTTCATGATGATCATGGGGGAGATGAACAAGAAGATTATGGTGAGAATGCCAGTGATGATGCTCCTATAGTTGATGAAGTTGAACCAACTGAATAATTTAAGCAAGTATCTCTATCACTAGTTAAGATTCCATTGAGAATATCCATAAGACAGCAATGACCATCTACAAGATGTCCTCCACATGACTATGTTATGCTTACTGATGGGGGAGAGCCAAAAACTTACTATGAAACTATTCCCGTGAGTATAAGAATGAGCAGATTAAAGCCATGCAAGAAAAAATGAGATCCTTGTTTGAGAACTATATATATAACATGGTAAAGTACCCTAAAGGGAAGAAAGCTCTCAAGAATAAAACGGGTTATAAAACAAAGATTGAAAATAATAGCTCATAACAAAGATATAAGGCATGATCAGTTGTGAAAAGATTCAATCAGAAAAAAGGTATTAACTTTAGAGAAATATTTTTTTCTACGGTGAAAATATCCTCTATCCGAGTTATTCTTAGTTTGGTTGCCCGCTTGAATTTAAAAGTTGAGTAATTAGATGTGAAGACTACATTTTTATATGGTGACTTAGAAGAAGAAATTTATTTAGAGTAACCAGAAGATTTCAAAGTCAAGGGAAAAAAAAAATCTAGTGTGTAAGCTTAAAAAAAGCTTATACGGACTAAAACAAACACCTAGACAACGGCACAAGAAGTTTGATTCCTTTATGATGAGCCAAGGGTATAATAAAATCGCATTTGATTATTGTATGTTTACAAAAAAGTTTTTATATAATGATTTTATTATTCTTCTGCTATATGTTGATGATATACTGATTGTTGGTCATGATGCTAGTAAAATTGAGAAGCTTAAGATAGAGTTAAATAAGTCTTTTGCTATGAAAGACTTGGGATCGGTAAAACAAATATTTGGCATGAAGATTCTTCGTGATAGAAAGAATGAGAAGATTTGGCTATCTGAGGAGGTCTACATTAAAAATGTTCTTGAAAGATTTAATATGAATAAAGCTAAAGTAGTTTTATCTCTACTTGTAGATCATTTCAAGCTTAGTTCAAAATAATGTCCTACAAGTAAGAAAGAAAAAAAAGAAATGTCCAGAGAGCCTTACTCATATGCAGTAGACAGTTTGATGTATACTATGATTTATACTAAGTCAGATAAAGTTTATGCAGTTGGAGTTGTTAGCTGATTTCTATCTAATCCTGTTAATGAATATTGGGTAGCAGTAAAATAGATATTAGGATATCTAAGAGGTACTATCATGTTATGTTTATGTATGGTATTGGTAAACTTGTACTAGAGAGTTACACAAATGCAGACATGACAGGTGATACTGATTTCAGGAAATCCACTTCATGGTTCTTGATGACTTTTGCAAGGGGAGCAGTCTTTTGGTTGTCTAAGTTACAGAATTGTGTTACTCTATCAACTACAGAAGCAGAATACATAGTAATTACTGAAGCCCGTAAGGAAGCCTTATGAATGAAAAAATTACTATAGGAATTGGGTTTGAAACATAAATGATATACTAATTAATACGGTAGTCAGAGTGTCATTCACCTCTTCAAGAATTCAACATACCATTCTAGATTCAAGCATATTAATGTAAGATATCACTGGATTCATGATGTGCTTGAGATAAAACAATTATACTTAGAAAAGGTGTATACCAATGAGAATGGATCAAATACCTTAATAAATTATTTGCCTAAAGAGAAGCTTAAAGCATGTAGATAATGAGCGAGCTTAGTATAACCCACCATATGAGTTAGAGGGGAAGAATTATTGGATTTAGCCCATAGATAAAATTAGACTAGACATTTGGACAAAGCTCAAATCTGATTATTAAGATAAAAAAATAAAAAGGAAGAAAACCTAAGTGCATAAGAAAAAGTGGTGCAATTTTGGCAGAAAAAAGCAAACAGAGAAGAAAGATAGAGAAAATTACATTTTGAAGCTTTTGTGAGAAGATTAAACAGTAAAACTTCATCGGTTTTGACCCAAATTTTATATGAAGAATTTTTACAATAATCTCCATAATTCTAATAGTACTGATCTATGATTTATACTCTTTATGATAATTTTTTGATATACCCACTTGATGAGACGTAAATTTGTTTCTTTCGTAAGATCCATCTATATTGATGATGGCATATCATTAGTGAATCAATATCTATGTTCTTAATGTTATTGTGATCCTCTAGTTATTCTGAAAAAGTTTTATTATAAATTTATTATCATTATTGGTGATAGTGGAGCTTTGAATGGACTACGATCTCATAATTTTTTCTAGCATTGGATTTTTCACGTTAAAAATTTGGTGTCTCACTTTATGGTAGATTTATTATTATATTATTTATCTTGTTCTGGTTAATATTTGCTTTTAGTAATAAGTTGATATTTTAATGAGAATCAAATTTTGATACACAAAGAGATAAAAGAATTATTCTACTTCAATAGTATTTTTCCCAACAGAATGATCCGCTCGAGCTAACTACAGGGGTGGCTTGGCACTTAGCCATGGTACCTTGGGTCAGGGGTATCTCCTCCTAGGGTGATCTCGAGATTTGCCCTGAGGTGGAGGTGCTTTCCTAGTGAAAAGAGGTGGGGGAGAAGGTGCCTTTCTTATTTAATAGAGTTAAGGGCCAAAGGAGGTGCCTCCTTGGTGGAGTGTTTATTAAGAGGAGTAGATAGTTAATCTCGTGATATTCGGGCCCTCCTAGCATCAAAATAGTATGACTAAAAATGTCATTGCCTTGGAGCATTTACTAAGGAGCCAACGTGGTCTGGGATCGAAGGTGAAGATCCATCCGTGGGGTTCGCTCCATGGAAAGGGTGCAGCCTGAGCAAGGAGATGAGGTGGCAAGTGAACTCTTGATATATTATTGGCTCATGGTGATGGTTTTGCGATCGTCTCGAGACACGTCTTATCTGCTAAAGGGAGCTCGGGGTCGCCCCAAGGAACGACTTGGCCTTATTTAAGGATGTTTTATGTCGTCCTGAGATGCTCCTTAGATGCGTTGGAGTCCTGCACAAGCGGTCAGTGACAAAGAGAGATCCACTATGACTTTTCGGACGATCAAGTTAGTAATCTAAGATCCCATAATATGGATTTGAATAGCTCAAAAGGAGTCGATCTCCTTATTTTTCTATTTATGATATTTTTTGAAGGAAAAAAATATGTTTATGATGCCCCTTCTTAATAAAGGAAAAGAAGAAGATAAAAAATTTTATGATTATATTTTTAAAACGATTAGTAAACTTACATTTCTCTATTTTGAATCTTACATGCACCAGATGACTTAATATTTGATGATAAAATATAAAAATATGATATATGTATAAATTCCTCGAATATGGTAGTTGTTCAGAATCGAAGAGAGCATAATGCCCGCCAACAATTCTCTTTCCTCTCCTTTTCCGAGTCAACTTGGTACGGAGGAAGATGATCCTTCTCTCCTATCTCGGTTGGCCCAGGGTTCAGCCTTCTCCGCTCACACGTTTCTGGTCACAGTAACGACAGCGAAACCTGATGACCGTGGCACGGCTTTATACGGGGAACAGGCTGGCCCCTGTCTTGGCGCAGAGAGGAGAGCCGTAACGTAGCTCTCATATATTCTAAGAATCATTTTACTTGACCATTTCCAAACACTTTTTCCTATCCAAGGGAACCTAAATCTGTTCTATATATTAAATTACAATTCAGGTCTTCGGTCAATGGTGATGGCTCAACTTTAATCACTTTGGAAAGCGTTTACTTTGTTTTTGCTTTTGTGTTTAGTCATTGCATAATACGATTTTGGAGGGGGGTTTTATTAAAAAAATATATATGTATTTAATAAGGGAAAACTTTAATTAGTTAATGCTTTTATCTTTGAAATGTTATTGATTAATTATTTTAATTTTTGGTGTGTTATTCACGGTAGAGAACTCATAAATAGTAAATTGGCTAACTAGTGGTTTGTATATGAGACTATAACTAATGATGGGATAAGCTTAATTATTATTTACTCTTTTAAAATTAATTGCGGACAAATATGTCACCCTCATTAACACTCATCTAAAAAACCATTAGTATTTTTGAATAAAATTATAATATTTTTTTAGCCAAATCAAATTATAATGTTGTGAATAGGTCACAATGTTTCTTGTTACTGAATTAAAAAACTGTATCTCACTTTCAATTAATTCAAATTATTAAAAAGATAATTAATAATCTTATTATATTTATCAATATTTTTATAAAAAACATTTAGGGTTTTAAATATGTATTCTTATTGGTTTGGGAATAAAAGCAATTAAAAAAATTGACTTCCATAAGCACTTATAAAAAATAGTATAATTGAGGAATAACGACTCAAAATATAATAAAGACTGACTTATTACCCTTAGTGGAGTTTCAAATAGGTGTTTTTATTGGTTTAGAAACAAAAAAATAAAAAGTTAACTTCTATATCAATTATAGTAATTTTGAATAAGGTCACAATATTTTTGATATCTCCATAAAAATATCATAAGCCTCAATAGAAAAAAAAAAAAAAAAACTGGACAGGGTTATCTTACAGATGGACCCAACGCAAAGGATAGGAGGGTAGATGTAAGTGTATATTTGGGATAAAAAAATGATTATCGTTTGGAAAAAAATAAAAAAGGCACCCTTCTGAGAAATACTAAAAATGAAAAATTATTTTCCAGAAATTCCTATTATTCGTAATATTTTTAATGATACTAGTGTTAATTGAAGTTCTAGCATAATCAATTACTCCTATGACATTTGGGCAAGTTGAATTTTGCAAGAATAGAAATGTTGATTTGGCAGGGAGGTAAATGCAGAATTACTAATCTTGGAGGAATACTCATATGCTGCAGTTTTGGGTCAGATTGAGTCCTTTGACCTATATCTATCCAAAACGATTAATCCAAAATGCTCTTCTTAGATGCCATTCATGCATTGACAAAAACATACCAATAACCACTTGTCCTTTATAAAGGGAGGAAAAGAAAATAAAGAAAAAACTTATTCTAAGTATTGACGATACTTATCTTAAGCAAAGAAATGTTGTCACCCATGTAGACAGACATGGGCATGTGTTGTGCAGTTTGATGAACTGTTTGTCCTCTCTTTGGACTGCAGCATAGTCACCTGCACAAAGAACACGGACTACGTGCTGAGATGGTACATTGACATGTATCAAGAAACATAAGAAGAAAGATCTTTCGACAATGTAGCTTGCTTGTGTGTCTCGTGCACACCGCTGGCTTGTGCATATAGCATTGCTACTGATGGTGAAGAACCAAGAAAACGATATGCTGCCATGCCATCAGGATTATTATTTTTATTTCTTAGATTTTGGTCTCGTTCAAATAGTTACAAAGAACTTTCAGTTTCACTACCAAAGCACTTAAAAAATCTGGCTATTTAACATCTATCATTAGCACAAGAGAATCCGAATTTTTAGTATTTCTCTTTTTCTTTTTTTTTCTTTTTTTTGTTGGTGGTGGTTCAAGAAAAAAATTCATTTTTTATTGCAGAAAAAAATTCTTAAATTTCATTTTGATGAAAACTTAGTAACTAAAAAAAGGCAGCGCAGCACTGCACAATTATGGTCCAAATGAATGATGGACAACCTTGTTGTGTTTGTGGTTCATATGGTGACAGGGACTTATTCTAAGGACTCTCAGGTGGTGAGTTCAGCGCTGTATTCAATTTCATTTTCATGTTCACGAACAAGATATCACACATCACATCGTCTCCCTTCCCCAACTTGGTAGCTTACAGCCCTCCCCCCACACCATTCGTCCTATTTTCCATTGCCATCAACACTCATTTATATATATATATATATATATATATATATATATATATATATATATATATATATATATATATAGTGTGATCTAACCTTAAAAAGATTCTTTCTTTGTCGTGTGTACTTAAGGATTTTTTTATAGTTTGGGGTTAGACTAGTCGAAATTATCATACATCTAATCCAAAAAAAAAGTTATATATATATATATATATAATATTGTATATGATGTAATACTCATCAATCTTTTAGTAAAAAAGAACTAATATTCAATTTTTTCTATGAATATATATTTATTTATTTATTGTATTTTGTTATACGTTTCCAGAAGCTTGACATTAGTGTCTTGATTTTGATCTTTCTGTGTGCGGAAGATGAAAATATTATCATAGAAAAAAAGAAAAAAAGGCATATACATGGTCCATATGGTAGTGCATAATTGATAATGCTAAGTTATTCAAAATTAAAATATTATGTCTTGTCCTCACAAATAATATCAATAAGCACCCATTTCTGTATCGAGATCTGCCTTCTGATCCTTTGCATTATTACTGTTTACGCATACCTCCTTCCATGCGTACAAAACCTTCAGACTTACGATGCCTCACTGTACCCATTTCGATCCAAGTACTTATCATTTGTCTAAATCACGCGTTTCAAGCAAAAGTACATTATAATGATATGTTGATGATGATTCATTCTTTTATCCAAAATTTAACTTATTTTTAAATCAGTACTCTATCAATGATTAAATACCATACTTTGTTGCATCGTGAAGGGAGCCTTATTTAGTATTTGTTTATGGGAGAGGCGTCAAACGTCACAAACTTTCATGTCATCGTTCGTCAATCTGGACCGTCCATTCTACCACGCTACGCTTTTTTGTGTTCCTGACAACCAACTCCGAAATAGAACTAATTAGACCGGTTGCAAAGAAACGGACGGTCGGGATTGAGAATGTGTCTTATCTGGGCCGATGATATTCCGGTTCACTACCGTCCAAAGGAGGCGGTTCACTTTTGGTTTCTTTCCCCTATTCTCTCTGGTTTGAGAGTGTGTGTGTGTGAGAGAGAGAGAGAGAGAGAGGAGATTGACCGGAAGAAGCAAAAGATTCGCTGTTCGTGAGCGGTTTCTCGTCATTCCAGCCATCGGTCCTTTGTATTCAGACACCCAACAGCGTCCTTTGTCTTGAGACACCCTTTTCCTGCCCTTTCTTTTTTGTTTCCTTTAGGCAAATAATTAATTTCCGAGCCCTTAGACAGATCAAGGTAGGTTCTGACCTCGGATTCAGGTTTAACATCATTTCGTTATTGGTTTTGTGTCTTTGCTGGGGCTTTTGGTTCTGGAATAAGAGAGGGGGCGCCGGGGGGAATGTTTTCTCAGTAGTAGGTCACATTGACATTGGAGAGAAAGTATATCTTCGTTTCTATGAATTTTCATCCTGGTTTCCGGTTCTTAATCTGGATTTGGTGAAAATGAGGAAGCTCAGCCGTCGTAGTGTGGAAAAGATAGGATCTTTGTTTTCGTTATTTTGGGTTTTTCGTTGATCCGATGTGTTTTTTCATCATATTCCACAATGAGCCTTACCTAGGTCTTTCGTCATACAGTTTAAGGAGCAATAGATCTTCTTGAGTTCAATCTGCAATTTGTTTGTTCAAATATTTGATTTGTTGACTATTTGTGGCTCAGACAATAGAGTTTGAATTTTTCTAGCTATGTCCGTGTGATCTGTTTTCTGTCTTGATGATTGGCTTCGCTCCCTTTTCGTTTTGTCCAGGGGCAAAGATCGCATTAGAAGCAGCACAAATTTGATGGTAAGTTCATTCTTTGTGGTACTAACATTTTCATCTTCCTGCTATGACGAACTTGTTACTTGCATGATTGGTTTCTTGGTGGTTTCAAATATGCCTTGTTTTAAGAAATGTGCAGTGATGCTTGATCTTTTGGAAATTGATCATCAGGGGGAAGAGGCACCTGAGTATCTTCTGAACAGCTTGGAGCTTGCAGCTTACGATTCTGAATCCACAGGCTGCAGGACGGCTACCGTTGTTGGTAATAAGACGGTAATACTTTACTCTGGCTTTTATAAATTTGCCAATTTTATGATTAATGTAATATATATCTTGCAAGATCTAATTGCTTTTACTTGCATGTTCAGTATGTAGTTGAAGGATCCGAGGATGGAAGCAAGTCATTGATAAACGTCAAAATTTTTGACATGCTAACAAGATCATGGTGTGATGTGTATCCTCTTTCTAATATTTTCCACTCAGGTTATTCCTAAAATTGGATCGATAAATTCTTATACTGGATCGGGCAGGGTGTTTCCTACTGTATTGGGTATTAAACCTGGCCAACTGAAAGACCACTCAGCTCTTCTTTTGAAGAATGGACAGTTATTGATTGTTAAGATGGATTCTACGTTGGATGATTGCATCTGGTTTCTTGAGGTTAGAATGTGGTTTTCAGTTTTCTTAGTTGCTCTTATGTTGTATACGTATCATTCAACATCTCTTCTTTTCGGAATTCCTTTAATGATTTACCACATGCTTTAGTTACATAGTAGGGAATAATTTTTTCATTCTTAGGCTATTTAATGATGTTATGTGAATGATCATCAACAATATGGACAAACTAGCATGTTGTGCTATTCTATGTTTGGTATATAGACCATTATTTGGATGGTCAGTATCCATCCCTCATGGACTACTTATGTTTATGTCATTGTGCCATACATTTGGAATGATTTTGGTGCAAAACTTTGTTTATGTACACGTGCTCAAAGAATTCAGATATGTCCATTTTGCTTTTGTTGGTAGCCTTTTCATTGGATAATTTGGTAGGTGAATAGCCGTTTTGTTAAAGAGCAAAAGAAGATACTTGGAACTGAGGTAGTTGCCTGGAGTAAGGGTGTCATCGGCAACGCCGCAAATCCAATTGTGATCAGTGGTCCTTCTGGAGTCGGTAAAGGTACTTTGATAAACGAACTTATGAAGGAATTTCCATCAAGATATGGGTTTTCTGTAAGTCACACAACTCGAGCACCAAGAGAGAATGAACTGGATGGAGTTCATTACCACTTCTCAGAGCGAAGTATCGTGGAGAAAGATATAAGAGATGGGAAGTTTCTCGAATTCGCATCAGTTCATGGAAATCTTTACGGGACAAGCATTGAAGCAGTTGAAGTTGTTACAGACTCTGGAAAGGTATTGTGAATTTGCTGGGTTTGCTGTAACATGCCTATAAACAAATATAATGTTGGTACTTCAATAGTTCAATTACACAATTTGTTTGGTGTTGATTTTATTAACGTATGGAAGGCTTTTTGTTCCCAGAGATGCATCCTTGACATTGATGTTCAAGGAGCCAGATCTGTGAGGGCTAGTTCTCTGGATGCAACATTTATCTTCATTACTCCTCCGTCATTTGAGGAACTTGAGAAGCGGCTGCGTGCACGGTACAGAAACTCATTTGAAAAAATTTATAATGTTTATACTCGTGCAGTTGCCAGAGATCTTTTATAATGAAGCTAGGAAGACTATCACAATGCTTCTTTTGTCAAACTACACAGTGGAACAGAAACTGAGGAACAGGTCCAGAAGAGACTAAGAAATGCCAGAGCAGAGCTTGATGAAGCAAAATCTCCTGGTCTTTTCGATCATATATTGGTAAATGATGACCTAGAATCATGTTATGAGAATCTTAAGGTGCTTACTTCTCTCTCATGTCATCACCTGTGCTGGTCCAAATTTCTACTTTTTTGGATATGTAATATATGATGAATGAAACCATGTGTAATTGAATTGTTTATTCATGTAGAAATCACTTGCTTCAGATGAAACTGCTGATCCTTTATATCAGCCATGTAAGTTACAAGCTACCTACACTTTTATAGGATTATACTATTCAAATTAGGTGTCTATAAATTATTTCATTCATGCAGCTGTGAAGATCTTGAAGGCCCATGTGTCACGTATGGAATCAAAGGCAGATCATAAAACTCTTATACATTGTAATGCTATCGGCACCAATGCAGCAACACATAGTTTGTAAGTTATCCTTTTGTTTTACCAGATTGCACATTAACGACAACTGATCTTGTTTTTGACTTGTCTGCTTGTTATTTGGGGAGGCTTATGCTTGACATGTCATCGCTTAAAGGAGGGGCTCCTGGCCGAACAAGAGGACTCGAGATATATGCACTTGAATCCTTGGACGATGGTCTTAACAGGATCTAACAACTTTGACATTTTATGAGTTATGCAAGCAGAAGAAGGTATCTGCACTAGCACTGACTCGATTTTGGAATGATCTAGACTATGTTACAGAGTTGTTAATATTTTAAGCTCCTACACTGAGAAATATGTTTCTTCTGGTAACAATTGCATTCAGGTAGGTGCTCCTATGCTCTGTAAGGGTGGAGAACTTTAGCCAGGCAGTTTGCGGAATTTGGATTCTTCTGTGGACCAGCTTTATGTCCTCATTCATGGGAGAGAATTTGAATATGTCTATTTGTTCAATATTGTTGTAAGGTGACTTCAGTTTGTTTTAGATGAGACTGAAAGATCTATGTTAATGGAGATGTTTTTCTGAATCGTTGTTTTGATTCTTATTCATACTGATTAATGAGAAGAACACGGCGTTAGATCTTAGCTTCACAAGTGATTTTAGTTTAGATTTGAAATGGACTGAATGAAGAATTTCTCAAAGAATTTATAGGATGAATATGTATGTATTCTTCACCCAGATGGAAAAAATATATATATATAATCACATTTTGGATCGAGAAAGGCTTCTCCCTTTCGTGATCCACGAACTCAATCATCAACAATTTCTTTCTTGTGAGCACGAACAGTACTCGATCGCTGCCAATGATCAATGCATTTTGTTTACGGCAATCCAGGAATCAACCTCAAAATAAACCGAGAAATGCATGCATGCATTGCAATTTGTCACCGAGGACGAAAGAAGGGAACTGGAAACGGATGAGTAACTAGTTGGACGGCCAACGCGATAAAAAGTCTAATTGTGGATCTCACGGTAAAAGGGTGGTGAGTCTGCTGCGACGTGGAAATCAATTGTTGGGTTATATCGTGACGGCTTAATCTGCAAATGGCCGAGTCCACCGATTTCCGTAACATTGCGGCATCACTTGATGCCTCCTGCGCGTGCATGGGTTAAATGAGGACGAGAGTGAGTTTTTTAGGGATCAGTCACGAGTTCACAACACAGAGGAGGAGGCAGCAGCAGCAGCAGTAACGTTGCGCCATGATAATGTACAGAGTGATGATGAACAAGACATCAAAGTATGCCCAACTTTGGCAGACTTTTAAGAGCTGGTCCACTTCCAATGCTTGTCATGGGGTGGTGGAGACAACAAGGCATCATTCGCTGCCTTACCCTGCAACCCTCTCTGCTCCTGTCTCCCACAAAATAAGACCCTCCTGTCCACCCACCTCTACTAATAATAATAATAATAATGTAGCAACCAGCCATATGATGATGCAACACTACAAGCAAATGTTCTTCTAGATTTCAGCAAATGAATGCATTTAACTAACTCCTGCAACTCCTCTGCGCTATGTCTCGTTCTCCTCCATTCTCCTGATGAGCTCCTCTGCGTTCTCTGCCGAGACCACAATGTGCCTCGCCGACCCTTCGATGAATCCTTCCTCCACTCCCTTGTCGAACAACGCGAGCAAGCTGTTGTAGTAACCATCCACGTTCAGCAACCCCACCTGCACAACACAACACAATCCTTCATGTAGCTCAATGTCATGGTGGAAGGGCGCCAGCTGAATAAGATGACCACTCACTGGCTTGTCATGGATCCCAAGCTGATACCACGCCACTATCTCCAAGAGTTCCTCCATGGTTCCATAGCCACCTGAGGAGATCCATGTTTAGGAGAGTAAAAGAATGAAAACGTGGTGGGCTTTGGGGGGGGGCTTCAGCAAGAGTTCGACTCGGTTTCACCTGGCAGGGCAATAAAGGCATCGGCATGCTTCGCCATTTCTGACTTCCTCTCATGCATGTCTGCAACTACTTTCACCTCTCCAATGGATTCTCCTGATACCTGCTAAAGATTCACCAGCTCAGTTTGCTGCTGCTGAACTTTCAGTAGTAAGTAGCAAAAAGGAGAGGAGCTCTGTGGCTCTTTACCTCGCTTGGCAAGACCGATGTGGGAATGACACTGTGATGAAAGAAGTGAGTTAGGAGGCAAACGATTTCCATCTATGATGATGATAAGTGGACTGAGATCTCACCCGAGCACATGACAGCCACCATTGAGGACAGTCTTGGATATCAAACCCATCAGCCCTACGCTTCCTCCACCATAAACCAAGTCTATCTTCCTCTCTACCTGAAAAGGAGACAGTGCACCGGCAAACAAGATTGTAGGGCAAGGTACAACACATGAGAACAAAGAGTGGAAAGAAAAAGGAATCATATATTGTTGCAGCAATGAAGAGCTGCTTCCATGTCGCCATTCTTCAGGAGACAGAGAGAAGAATCATCAGATTCCAAATGTCAGAGCATTTCTTGAGATGTCACCAACTCACACAAACAAGCATAGACAGATATCACAGGCAACAAAATTCTCAGCGAAGGAAATTATCATTGTTCTCGGTGGAGTTATTGTTCATGGCACTTGGATGGCTAAGTGGTCTCACCAGTTGCTTCCCAAGGTCGACAGCTGCTTCACCGAAGGAGGGGTTGTTTCCTGATCTACTCCCACAGAAGACACATATTCTTCTAAACCTCCCTTTACCGCCACATTCCATTGCATTTGGTTGATTTGATTCCATCCCCACAAGAAGAGGAGAGAGAAGAGAGATGGAGGCAGAAGCAATGCACAAAGACATATAAAGAAGAGGGAAGACAAGGGAGGCTAACAGCGCAAGTGCAATGGGGAATTAATATCAAAGCATGGAAGCCGACACCTTAATATCTCCCTCCTCCTCAGTCTTTTATCCCTAGTAGCTCCTTTTGCCTGCTCAAAAAAACCAAGTACTTGGTGTTGGAGATGATACCAACATGAATTCTTCTCCACCTCCCTTTATCCCTTGCTCCTCACCATTTGTTGCCTCTCTCTCTCTCTCTCTCTCTCTCTCTCTCTCTCTCTCTCTGTCTGTGTGTGTGTGTTCCTTGTTCTGAATCTAGTAGAATAACCATACAAATGACTTTCTTTTTGTGCTTATCCAATCAGTGCACTGGGTTTTGGTTTTGGTTCACTGTACTGTATAGACTGACCTCATTCTTCCACAGTCTAAACCTGACATATTCTGTTTACATAACCTTTAAGAAAAGAACTTGGCACCCTTAGTTTTTCTCTTAAAGGACTTCATGTCATCCGTATCTTGTATGACCACCTAAACAACTCTTTGCTAAGGAAATACCCAGCAATCTCAATAAAAGAACATTTGGAGCTCTAGTAAATTCCAGTAACTTCACACATGGTAATTGTTGTTGTTCTCAAGGACAACTGGTGCTACTACCAGCATCAGATCATGTACCAACTAAGCAAAATAAATTATCAGCTCAGAGGATGTTGTAATATTTTAATTACAATGATAAAATGTAGGCCATTCCAGCAGAGTGGATATGTGAGTGCAGAATGCTTTTCGACTTCCACCTTAATTAATTCTTCTCTTGGACACTTGGCTTACAAGCACACAGTGGATTAGCTCATGGACTCAAAAGCAAACAGTGATTGGTTTTGGACTGATACAGGAAGGGATGCTGAATTCACAGAGGGCCCAGCAAAAAATTTTTTCTTAATAGTGCTCTGCTTGGTGTTCTTGTGGTTGTTGGTTTCTGCTTGATGTGTACATTTGGAGCTAAAGAAAGGCTGGAATAATATGAGCCATACAGAAGATAGGGGGGCCATGTCTACAAAAGCACACCATTATGCCAAGGATGGTCCTGCTTAGCAGTTTGCTTTACCTCAGTTAATAGATTTAAGGAGATTGATGAACTCGAATCACACTATGGAAGCAACTTCGATCTACTCCTCTTGCCCACCGTTTGCTCCAAGAAAAAAGATATTGTATTTGCTTGATCAATGCCATTCTTTTGATGAGGTTCTCACACAAGGCGGGAGAAAACCCGTGACAGATCCAGTATTATGCGTATGCATTCTTCCAATCTCAATACACTGTTTCCATTAAAGCTAGGATGTTTATGAACTGGATCATATATATATATATATATGTATGTATGTATGTATATTTCAAGTTAAAGACTGGTACCATCCAGTTGATTTTGATTGCTTGCAATGTTGCTATACCATGATTTTTTATCTTCGCCCACGGACATAGGATTACGAGTTATGGTTCTCTCTCTGATTGAATTTAGACTCAAAAGATGTTTCAATTCATCTCAAATAAGACCACAGTTTCATGGGGCACCTTGCTCTGTTAGTGGGGCACTTTGATAGGATCATGCTGCTCCACTCTTGTGGTTGCCTTGGTGCTATGCAAATCAATGAGGACAAAGAAAGAAGCATCAAGCTTGGGAATTAGTACATGTCAAACAGACAATTCTTGCAGCTGGATTTTTATTTGTTGAACAGAATGTGCCGCCACTATTTCTTCCCCTTCCACTATAAATTCTGGATGCTAGTACCTGTTTAGCTCAATGCATGTTCACCCTCCATTCATTGTTTGATTTCTAACAACCATAAATCATTTAAATTATTAAATCAAAGAGAATCTCCCGAAAGATTAGTGGAGTTGCATTCATTATATTTGCAGAATGTTTATAGCCTGCAGCAATGAGGACTTTCATGTGATTTCGGACTTTGGAAGACATTCCTGTAGAGGATGTGATAAGGTTTAAGCTGATGAACCAACACTCAGCATCTAAACCATCTGGTAATTGAATATGGCTATAGAAATTAAACTAGTAGATTAGATAATACCTCACATTATTAATCATGTGAGAGAATTAACCTAAAGTACTTGGACAATGGGTCGGTCACCTGATTAATCTTGGTCTAAACAATTACTAAGTTGTGATTTATCATCCACTGTCAGCATATCAAGCTCTCCTGCTCGGAGGATATGCCCATCTGCATAACCTAAGCTCCACAGACTAAATTAATTATACGGAAGAAGAGAGGGTAACTTATTTTTAGCAGATAATAATAAGATTGGATTAGGAAGTCAAGACAAATCAATCAGCATGTCCTCTGATATGTGTAGGTGCCAAAACTTCAATCAGCAAGGAAAGATCCTCAGAGTCCTTGAGTTTTGGTAGGGCCTTGGAATAGAGTTCCACTCAATAGGTCCACAAGCACTGGCATGGAGGATAAATGGCCCTATCATAACTTATTCCATGTTGGTGGCTTCTATGATTGCTTGAGAGGAGGCATCATACACAGGTCAACCAAGTTGAAAAGACACCACTCACCAATATGTTGATACAACCTGTATACAAATAATAAACTTGTGTCAATCATAATCCCACATAATCTGTAGGTTAGCTGCCAGACCATCTCATTATTTTGTAAATGATAAATGAATTTAGGAGAATCAAAAGTAATGCAGAGGCATCTGAAAAAATAAAACAAAAAAATCAGTATGTGCAGTCTTATCTTTGTAAGGATAAAAAAAAATTTACTTCTTATGACTTGTTCTTAAACATCCAAGTCAATCAGCTTAACTGGTAATATTACTGGAAGCATCTCCACTGACTGAATACACATGTGGAGTGCCAAACAGGAAAAGTGATGTAGTTGATGGCATATTTTGACTAGAGATATGGATTGTCTGAGATTTGTTCTTGGGTTGTGCTGCGTCTGTATATTTTTATTTTTGGGAGAAGCCATCTGTAGATTTCCATCTTCACTAGAGAAGCAAATTAAGCTTCTTAAAATTGCTGACGGAGCAAGCAAGCTGAACTAAGCATCATAAATACCATGCAAAATTATACAAGATTTTATTGTGAAGGATCCGTTCCTTCTTGTCTTCTTTCCATTAGACACTAACTTACATGATGTATTAGAATTCCAAATGGAGTTTTATCAGCATAATTGTACTTGTCCTACATATATCTTTAATTTGACCACTGGGCCATCAAGGTCATAAAACTGAATTAAGCCTGAAGGATTCCAAGGGTGAGGGGGTCTCCTACATAGCTGACATGTTGGATTCACATGTGGACCATACTTATCAGATGTATGAGAGTGCATGTCTAGGTTTGGTGCAATTAAATATGCACATATCTTTATATGAAGGAAATTAACATTTTTTTTTTGCATTAAACAATATACAAGAGACTCAAATTAAGACTCATTACTTTACAACGATACTCCAATCACTCACTGTAATCTCCCAACAAATATAATTCTATACACAATCTTTTTTAATTATGCACTTTGTCTTTTACTCGTAGCATTCTACACCTTTCTTCTCTTTTCTAACAACATCAAATCAAAAACCTCTTATTAATAGATAGGAGTAATTGCTTGTAGATCATCTGAAAGCGGGAAAGAGAGATAAATAATAGAGGAGAGAAACAGATACCCTAATAACTATTTTTTATTTTTTTATCAATTTATCCTAATTTCTTAATAAAAATTACATCATCCCCAATCGACTTTAATCGTTTCTGTCGAGACGTTTGGGTTGGTTAGCGTATTATTTGATAATATATTGTCATCGAGTCTGCGTATGATAATATATTATTATAATATTTAATATAATAAAAATGTATTTTAATTTTCATTAAAGAAAGTCGAGTTTAACAAATGGAAAGATTCCAAAGGTCTGACTTCAACTAAAACAATTACTTGTAATATAATCGAAACTGAAACTAATTTTTCATCTGCATACATAGATTATTTTAATTTCCGCAGTCGAGTCATGCCACTCTTCAAACAAGATAAGAAGGATTAAAGTTGATGTTTTACCAAAAGGAAGGTCATAAACACTGGGTGGTGGCTACCATCGTCTTTAGGGACATCAACTTTTTTTTGTCTGTGTTGGTAAAATATGAACCACAAGTTGGATCTCTCTCTCTCTCTCTCTCTCTCTCTCTCTCTCTCTCTCTCGCTCTCCGAAAAGAAAAAAGAGATTTTAGGAGCTCATGTCAATTATGGTCGATTTAATAATCCCTAGCTTTTGATTTATTTGGTAGCAAAAATTAGAATATGTAACTCTGTTACATGCATATACATTAAAAAAAGGGTATTGTTGGTTCTAAGACCTCATGAGCATACGTCTTAATTTATTCAGCGGTTAATACAGTTATACAATTTTCATATGTGAACGTTTTTGCATATTATTTAATTTAATATAGTAAAAAAAAATACTAATTAAGGGAAAAAAAAGAGCAACAAAGAAAGAAAACAGGCAGCCACCCTATACACCCTCACTTATGCACTGCACCACCGTACACCCTCACAAACCATGAGCGTCGATGCACAGGACGGACTAAGATGATGGGCAAAATTTTATACAAAGAAATATTCATTATACCAAGAGAAGTATTTATTGTATCAAGAGAAAAATAGATTAAGAAAAGTTAAATTCATGATTGGTTCTTGAATGAATTTTTTTTTGAAAGAAAATAATTTATTTTGAGTAAATTTAATGTAATATATCTTTGAGACTACATATGTTATATTATGAAACATATAGAATTTTGAAGTTATAAAGAATTTTAAGTGAAAGATAGAATATATTATTTGTATTATTCTTCCTTTATAATAACTCTATCCCTTCTTTCTATCAAATTCAACATTTGGTATTAGAGTTCAGATTAAGCTACAACCTCTTTCCCAAGCACCATCCAACTCATGATCCCTAAATTGATAAAATAAAATTATGATATATAATGTATCCAAATAAAGGTTCTTCTAGCTCCAAAGATATATATGAGTTTGTAGAAGATGGATTTGTTGAACCAAGTTCAGTAAAAAAAAGCAATGAATGTAGAACCAAGAAAACAACTCAAAGATATAAGGAAAGAGAAAAAAGATTTGTTTATGATCTATCAAATGCTTGATGATACAATATTCGAGATCATCGCTCAAGCAAATACTTTAAAAGAGGTATGAGAAATATTTCAAAAAATATTAGGTAGTATTGATAAGGTAAAAAAACTTTATCTATAAGTTTTACGAGTTGAGTTTAAAAAATTACAATAATATATTTCTAATTATTTCTTAAAAATTATTTTTATTGTTCATCAAATAAGATGAAATGATGAACAAATAAGTGATCAAAAGGTAATAGAAAAAAATACTAAGATCTCTAGATCTAAAGTTTGATTTTATTACTATGGCGATTGAAGAGTCTAAAGATCCAGAACTAAAATGTCTTAAGAACAACTAATAAGTTCTCTTTAAGTTTATGAAATAAAAATAATGTTTCTAATAATAGAAGGAATGTAATAAATGCATCCATTGCAATAGTAGCTCCACCAAGAAGATGTAGGGTGACCTTGCCTATGGCCACTATAGGAACTCTTGCTTCATTGCCCATCTTGAGGTCCATCTCACCTCTCCCAGTCTCTTAGATCTTGTTAGAACCTGCAATGAATTACAGATATGTAAGCACTCATGATATCTAATATTTAGATATTATCATAAAAATCTAACAAATTAAAATTGATCATGAATGTACCTAAAGCTTCTCCAAGCTTCTATTTCACATTCTCTATAAGGTATTCTCTGTAGTTCCTCTTCTAATGCCCATCTTTGCATAGTGCAGCACTGGCCTTGTCCTTTGTCGGGTCTTTCTTGGCAACCTTTGCCTTCATCGGTAACAAATTGTAGATGTGATAAGTACTCCCAATATCCAATAGGATCATTCGTAGACTTGTGCGTTTCTCAATCCACTCAATTATCTTTAAGACATGATTTTGAACCGATGTCCCCTCTATTATCCTAGCATGAAAAAGACTCTTAGATATTTTATATCTATAAGTTCTTCCCTATTCCTTAAACAACTAGCGAAGATGAAGAAGGATAGAATTGACATATATGATCTCATATTACCTTTGTAGCTCAGGAGTCATAAAGACCAACATATAGCACTTGACCAAAATGAAATCTTCTATATACTTTACATAGCGAGCGATCTCATCTTCACTTGCTCATTCCTCTAACGTGGATAATATTGTGTCAAAGACATATGTGATTTTCTTCACTATGAGAACGATTCTTAGATTGTAGAGCTAATATATATAGTTTGGACCAATGAGGCAGTTGACATCAAATATCTCAAGTAGGGGGTTTACAAGCGATATATTTCTAACAAGCAAAGATGTAACATAAATGAATAATATGTAGATTTTATAGAAAAGTAAATAATTAAGATACAGACTTCTATCTTAATCTACTACAACTATTTTTCTAACAAATCATATGATACCCTCGGCACGTGAAATGAAAGTCTCAAGTAAACTCCTAGTAGGATAATGATTAAATCAATGTCTTAGTATAGCCTCGAGGGACTCAACCAATCACACTAAGCCCAAAAAGTTAGGCAACTCTTGCCAATCACAACTTATGATTTATATCCTATTCAGCCTCTGAACCATCATGGCCTTAAGGGACATAATGGTTGCTACCCTTTCCCCTCCTCTTTGTGCCAATAATTTTGATATCAAAGTACCTTAAAATGCCTCTTTATAACATCTCTTTATCGTGAGAAAAAATGTTATCCAGATATGAAAAACTATAAAAAATCATAATAAGGTACGTAGAAAATAGTTTATACATTTTAATCTCATTACACGTAGTTTAAAAGTCAATCTTTACCACAAGCAACCTGGCTCTGATACCACCATTAGGAAAACATCAAAGCATCACATGCGGAGTGGAAGAAAGAAAATAAAACCAGTTTCCCACGTGCATCAAGTCGTCGTGCAAAGATTGGCACATGAAAAATCCGTAAAATCAAAAATTATAATGTGTGAGAGATTGATTACCTAGGGAGATCATGTATCACTTAAATTCTACATTTAGATAGAGAGGATGAATAAGGTCAAACATCATCCTCACAAGCGGTATCCACACAATGGATGGTTGCAGCGATGCTCCTACAATCGCAGCCCTAAAATTCGTAACTCTTGCACACCTTCTCATAGCATTCATGGAAGAAGATCACATATCTTATGCACTACCCTCTCACAGCAAGAAATGGTTGGTCGACTAAGAAGATGAGGGAGGGAGAAGAATAGGAGGGGATGACTAAAGTATAATATATTACTATTGTGTCATCCCTACCTCCTATTTATAGAGAGTCACCAAAAAACCATACTGGATCTTGCCTTAGTGAGTATTGGATCTCTATCCAATTACTCTCACTCCTAGAATTATTGCATCTCTATCTAATCATCTCAATTGACCTCTAATTGGGCCTCATGCAATGAATCCATTAACGTTGGGTCTCATCTAATGAGAACAAATGCTAATTGAATAACTCATATCCAATCCTCTACTCGTTGAAATATCCACTATATGTATGTGACCCTATAGGCCCAACACCGAGCTGGTCGTGAGTCCTACTTGTCAGAGCTCCTTCTAACTTAGTGAATTGTTATCTCATAACAATTCACTCAACTCATCAACTATGGATGTACTAGGCTATTGTGTCATAGTTCCAAGATGGTATGGAGATCTAATCTAATTCATAACATTTGATCACCTCATCAAATCTTATATTTCAACTTTGGGAAGCTTGCTTCAGTCCATAGATAGACCTGAGCAACCTACACATCTTATCTGGACTTTCCTTACACATGAATTACACAGATTATATTATATACACCTCCTCTTCGAGGTTGCCATTAAGAAATACAGTTTTCATATCTATTTACTAGATCTCAGAGTCATTGTGTGCTGCAATAGCCAAGAAAATTCTGATGGATTTTAGCATGACTACAAATGAGTAGGTTTCATCATAGTTAACTTATAAGTCCCTACCTTTCCATTTGTTTCAATCTTCTTTTTGAAGATCCATTTGCTATCGATGGGTATAATACCCTTAGGTCATCAACGAGGTTTCGAACCTTATTGCAGTATATAGAATTCATCTTAGAATTTATAACTTCTTGCCACTTCATGGAGTTTATACTTATAATAGCCTCATTATAGATTTGAGGATCAATATCTTAAGTGTCCTCTCCACTGATACGTCTCGTATATCTTTCGAGATGGTGAGATACTCTACTAGACCTGTGCAAAGTTGAAACTTATATGCTAGGTACCTAAACAATCTTGGCCTCCAGAATAGTGTTTGAGCTTGGTTCTCCAACCTCACTCAATTATATCACGCTCCCATCATTTTTACTAAGAATTTATTCCTTCTTAAGGAACGTTGCCCTCTTAGTAACAAAGATATTTTGGTCCTTAGGATGATAGAAATAATACCCATACATTTTCTTAGGATATCCCACAAACTTACATCGCTCTGTCCTTGTCTTCTAACATGGGTAATGTAGCCGCAAATCTTAACAATATTAAGATCAGGCATTTTCTGTTTCCATATCTCATATGGTGTATACATTACCAACTTAGATGGAACTCTGTTCAGAAGGTAAGTTATGGTCTCCAAGGTAAAATCCTAGAATGAGACAAGTAGGTCGGTAACTCATCATGGATTATATTATGTTTAACAATATGTAATTTCTCATTTCTGATATACCATTAAGCTGTGGTTATAAAGAGGTGTCCATTGGGATAGAATCTTATGGTCCCTGAGGAAATATGTAAACTCTATACTCAAGTACTCTCCCTCTTGATCCAATCATAGTCTTAATATTCTTTCTAGTCTAGTTCTCTACTTCATTCTTGTATTCACTGAATTTCTCGAAGTCTTTGGACTTATACTTCATCAAGTACATATGTCCATACCTAGAGAAATTGTTAGTGGAAGTACTGAAGTAGGAGTAACCACCTATAACCTGAGTCAACATAAGACCACATATCACTATGTATAAGTTCGAATAACTCAGTAGCTCCCTATCTAGTTACACTAAATGGAGAGTTGATCAATGTTCCATAATGTAAGGTTCTCAAGTTAAATATGGCTTATAGTCGAATGGTTCTAAGTATCCATCATTCAGCAACTTTTGAATTCTTCCCTCACAGATATGACCTAGCCTACAATGTCATAGGTATATGTTGTTCACCTAATCTCATTTCCTTTTAGGCATATTTACATTCATGATTATATAAAATAATGTCTATATAAATAAACTATTATGCAACGTTCCTCTAGTCATCTAAAATTAATGAACAACTATTATTTTCAAAAAATAATTTACATCCACTGGCTGTTAATAAAAATAATATTTTTAATAATAGAAGTAATGTAATAACATACATTTAATGCAATAGTAGCTCCACTAGCCAGATCTAAGATAACCTCACCAACACCTAGTGCAGCAATTCTTGCTATATTGCCCATTTTGAGGTTCATCTTGCTTCTTGTTAATCTCCTAGGCCTTGCCAAGACCTGTAATGAATTACAGATGTGATAAGCACTCTTAGTATCCAATACCCATATGTTATGAAAAAAAAATAAATTAAATGGAGACTAATTATGAACGTACCTAAAGCTTATCCAAGTTTCTATTTCACCTTCTCTACAAGGTACTTTTTGTAGTTTCTCTTTCAATGCCCACTTTGTTGTAGTGGAAGCATTGGCTTTTGTCCTTTGCTGAGTCTTTCTTGACAATCTTTGCCTTAATCAGTTTGCCCTTGCCCTTGCCTGTCTCAAGGGACTTGTCAGCCTTTCTTTTCTTTTTAGTCTCAGCAATGTTGAGAATTGGCTTCTCTTTCTTGATTATGTTCTTAACTTCCCTCAATATATTGAGGAGCCCAGGGAGAGTCACCTCAAGTTATTCATATTAAAATTTATGATAAATTATGAAAAGGTGTTTAGGAGGGACTGAAGTAATATAGGTTATCCTCTAGAACCATTCCTAGACCTATGATTTTCTCAATCCACTCAATCATCCTTAAGACATTATTCTGAACCGATATCCCCTCTATTATTTTAGCATGAAAGAGACTCTAGGATATATTATATCTCTAAGTTCTTCCCTATTCCTCAAACAACTGGTGAAGATGAAGGAGGATTGAATTGGCATTCATGCTCTTATATTGTCTTTATAGCTCAAGGGTCATAGAGGCCAACATATAGCACTTAACCAAGGTGGAATCATCTATGTACTTCATGTAACGAGTGATCACATCCTCTCTTGCCCCTTCCTCTGGCGTGGGCAATATCGTGTCAAGGACATATGTGATTTTCTCCGCTGTGAGAATGATTCTTAAGTTGTAGAGCCAATCCATATAGTTTAGACCAATGAGGTGATTGGCATCAAGTATGCCATGTAGAGGGTTTGCAAACAACATGTTTCAAGAGATATAGCATAAATAAATAATATACAGATTTTATAAAAATAAATAATTAAGATATAAATAATTATTTTAATATACTCTCACTATTTTTCTAGGGGGTCACGTGACACCCTCAACACATGAAACAAAAATTTCTAGCATACTTGTAGTAAAGATTGGGATATAATCAGTATCTTAGTGTAATCTCAAGGAACTTGACCAATCACACTAAGCCTACAAAGCTAGGCAACTCTTTCTAATCGTAACTCCTTGTGATTCTCGTACTATTCAGCATAGGAAGCATCATAGTCTCGAGGGACTCGACCAGCCATGATATTCGTTTAAGTCATCACTGTCATTATAAGATGAGTCTAATTTGATGATATGTCATTGAGAGACTCGACCAAGCATACCATATCTGCAAGTCACTGGTGACATCTCTATGTCAGAGGCAAAATCTCGAGTCATGATATAGGTGAGTCTCGAGGGACTCAACTAACTCAACCTAGCCGAGATTTGATTTCTTGCTATAACGATGGAAAGTCATATGGGTCAATCTAATTATCTCATGCTTACCAACTTAATATTATCATAGGAGGGATTTTGATTCGGTCTCCTAATATGTTGTGTCACACACATATATATTTAATACATATATTTACATCACATACAAATATATATAAGTATCTAATAGGTGTATAATCATTCACATATCACATATAAGAAATCACACCAAATGATCATGGACCATATTCTAATGCGATCAAGCCCAAGCTAGTGGGCTCCAACACTCATATCATGATCTATGTGTGCATCGACACATCTCCATGCTCTATGATCATTCATCTCGTCATCATTGGTTCTGCCAATATCTCGATGTATCTCCACGCGTCGTGATCATCTGCCTTGGCTTCGTGGATCCCGTTGGTACCTCCATACTCATGTCGTGCCTTCTCTTATAATTACAATATAATCACAAGCACACAAGCCCAATAATAAATAATAATAATCATAGGCTCACAAGCCCCAATAATAATAATAATTACACATACATGCATCACATCACATGGTCTATGATCATCTATCTACATCATACATCACATGTACACATCATGTAGGATTACTAGATAATTATAGTTAATTAAATTATTTAATTAATTATTTTATTAGATTTTAGAATACCCTACTATAAGATGCCTCACATGGCAGAAAATAATCTTTATGCAGCTAGGAAACCCGAGCCATTAAGGACATCCTTACGATCAGAAGTCCTTGGCCATAGGGAAACCTTAGGTGGCCAGGAAACCTTGGCCTCTAATATGTGCCTTGTAGCCAACACTCTTGGCTGCAAGCTGCCATGGGCGGCCAGGACTTGTTGGCCACCATGCTACCCCCTACGGCTAGGAGTCCCCGGTCATAGGGTTACCACCTAAGGCTAGGAAACTCTAGTCGCTAGAGGTTCCCCATGTCGCCATGACTCCTTGGCCTTATGGGGGCTTACTGGCTGAAAGCAGCATGGCTACTCTTAGTTTGCAGCAAGTGGCCAAACCAAGAGCCTCTTCTAGGGCTCTCAGCTAAGGCTGCAAGAAGCCTTCGGTCGAACCATAGAGTAGCAAATGTTGCTACCCTCTTCTCCCTCTTTTGTGTCAACAATTTTAACATCAAAAGTCCCCTCCACACCACCTCTTAATAGGCAGAAAATGTGTTGTCCAAATTTGAAAAACTATAACAAAATTCATAGCAATTTGTATATAAAATAATCTATATGATTCATACCAACACAACTTATAGCCAATCATCACACAATAAACTTGGCTCTGATACCATTGTTGGAAAATCACATAGGAGCATCATATGTGCAGTGGAAAAAAAATGGTTTCTTCAAATTATCAAATCATCATGCGATGATTGGTGTGGGAAAATCATAAAATTGAAAACTACATAACACATGTTAGATGTTTTATCTAAGGAGATCGTATGCCCTAAAAAACTAGATTCAAAAGAGAGCATGAAGGAGATCTGATGTCCTCCTTTCTAGCTACAATGGAAGAAGCGACGATGCCCGTCCCTTACAGCATAAAAACTCATAGCTTTTGTGTACATTCTTTGTAACTTTTGTACACCACCTTACAGCAAGTATAGAAGAAGAACTCATTTATTCTTCATTGTCCTCATGCACCAAGGAGAGACATGGTCAACTGAGAAGAAAAGGGATAGAGGAGAATAGGAGGAGGCGGCCAAAAGTCTCTAGCCTATGAGCCCTGTGGCCCCTTCCTATTTATAGAGGTCCCTATCAACTTAACCCTAATGGATTTTATCATATTGGATACTAGATCTCCATCTAATTACCCAAACCTCTTGTATTAGTGAGTTTCTACCTAATAATCTCTTATTGAGCCTCATCCATAGGATCTAATAATGTAAGGGCTTATTGGATATCTAATAAAATAGGGGTCCCATGGATATCCCTTATTTAAACCTCTACTCATCGCAACATTTGTCATATATATGTGACCCTCTAAGCCAATACTAAGTTGGTCATGAGTTGCACTTGTCAAAACTCCTTCTAGCTCAATGAATTATTATCCCATAACAATTCACTCAACTCATCGACTATGGACGTACTTATAATATCCCTCATTTCTAAATTTGTTAATAAAAAATTATTTATAATATAAGAACTCTGTTTTGAATTATTTATAAGACCTATTTATAAAAAAATGAGGACCTGTTTGTGAAACCAATTAATAATAAGAGAACTTAAGTGTAAAATACATAAAACAATAAATCCCACTGCATCTACATCTCTTCCTTCTCTCTTAAGAAACCTGAGTCAGTGGATAAGAGTGGAAGAGAAAAAGAAGGAGAAAAGGAAGATGAAGAAAAGGAAGAGAGAAGAATAAATTTAGGGATTTAGGGATTTTGATCAAATCCACTCATTTGTGATCAAAATATTCAAAGATAAGTTTGCTATCCTTTTTTCTAATAAAATTTTATCTTTGCTTTGGACTTGATTATAAAAAGAATTTAAAATAATTTAAGCCTTGTAATATGAAATCTCTCTTATTGATTGCAAAAGTTTGAATCTGGAAAATTTTTGAGACTTCGACCTTCCTACATTGTTCTAGCCATAACTTTCTGGGCTAAACTTTGATTTGGATAAATTTAATTCATCCGAAAATAGACTTTTTAAATTTGGAGTCCAATAGCCTGCCTAAATATATATTTAAATTAATTTTATGAAATCCATAAAGTAGAGATTATAACTTTTGACCTTTTGTTATTAAATTAATTATAAGTCTCGGTTGAAAATTCTAATTTATGCAAAACTTATTTCATGAGAAACTAGATTCATATATCCTTCTTTTCAGATTTGCAATATATTTTCCTATTAAAAGATTTAGTTTAGTTGATCCTACCGATTCTGTAAAATAGGGACTATAATTTCTGACATTTTGATGCTAAACTGCTTATACCTTCCTGTTGGGACTCTAATTTGAACAAAATATATTTTTATAAAAACTACACACCTATATCTTTTTTTTAATACCTAGATTGATAGATTTCGAACAAAAATACTTGCTTAGTCATATGTTGATTTTGATCCTATAGATTTCTACAAATCAGAGATTTTGTTCCCTGACCTTTGGTTACCAAATCATTTGTAACTATTTCTTAGAAACTTTAATTTATATGAAACTATTTTATCTGAAAGTATATTGATTTAGCTTTCAAATTATATCCTTTTTGATTAATTTGGAACATATTTGATTATTCAGATGATTTATATAATGTGCCTCCTAAATTTTGCTAGAATAGAGATCGTGTCAATTTTGTCTATTCTTATTCACTCCTTTGGTAATTAATTTTTAGCTAAAATTCTTACTTCCATTGAGCTTTCCATTATTGGTTTAAAATGTAATACTCTCATCCTTAGATAATTTGTATACTTGAATCAATTATGTGACATTTACATTTGTATCATATTGTTTCGTATAAGCACATATATATTCATTGTTTCACATGTGCTTCTGATGTGTATCAAATTTATTACTCACATGTCCTTTTATACTTTGGTGTTTATGGGATAATATGAACCTTTGTCGAAAATGATAAAGGAAATTATTATTAGAGCCAGTGATGCCCTATTATGTTCGATGATCATTCAAAAATATGTGGATCATATTTTTTGTGTGATCCCACTACACCATTTATGTTTTGGATATGATATCATATTATATTCTATCTCTGATTTAGCTAAAGTTCTTTCTTCATTTGAGCCTTATATTATTATTTTGAATCGCTCTTATTCTTAAATTAATTATATACCTAAATTTATTGTGAAAAGTTTATGTTATATCGTGTTGTTTCATATTGGCACATGTATATTTCGTTGTTCTGTATGTGATTTCGATATATGTATCAACTTCATTGTTCATATGTCTTTTTTGTACTTTGATGTTTGTGTGATAATATAAACCTTTACTAAAAATGCTAAAGGGAGTTATGCTTAGAGTCTACAATGCTCTGTTGGCCCCCTCTGACTTCACCCAGATGTGGGTGGATGAAGCTCTCAGATGTGGGAGACTTTGTTATGATCAATTGGCACTAAGGGAGTGGGGGCGATGAATTAGTGCAACAGAGAAAGTGCTTAATTCAAAAACCTTTGTTTATGGATAGTAAAGATAGAAAAATGAAAACTCCTTTCTACTTTATTAGAACCAATTAAAACCTAGTTTAATATAGGTCAAGAGATTATAGCTCATGTCTAACTATAAAGTAAATAAGAGCAATCACAAGTAGAAAGTAAAGCAATTTAAAACACTCACAATTATAGTGGTTCGGCCTCAACCAGCCTACATCAACTCCTGAGTCCTCTTCCCCGAGGTCCACCTATATCCACTATCAATCTTCTTTGGGTGAAGATCAAACCCTTACATCTTCGTCTCTCCTTTTCATAGGCTTAGGAGATGAACCTTATAAGCTTACAAGGGAGATTTACAAGAATTATACTTATTCCCTCACTCTTTTGTCCCTTTTCTTTTTCTTACAATTTAGCACATAATTTTCTCACAAAATTTTCAACCCAAAGTGTTGTGGTAAATGTAAGAAAACTTGGATATTTATAGATCCCAATTGGCTTTAGAATTAGAGCCAAAAATTTAAATATATTCGAAAAAATTGGGTACGGGCAGCACCAACGCTAGCGTTAATGGCGTCGCTGCCGAAAGCAGCTCTAAAAATAGGGCGACGGTGTTACAACCACCACCTGGGCAGTACGACCATCGCTCACCAGCGATACAACTGTCGAAAAACCCAGAAAAGTGATTCCCTCCACTTCTCTAATCCCACTTTGTACCTTATATTGACCACTTCTTAAGTAAACCAATTGAGCTTGACCTGAGCTCAATCCACTCTCCATAATAGATTCGGTTTGTCTCACTTGAGTTAATTTGGATTCCTTTCAAATCTAACTAAATATAACTCACACCACAATTTATGCTAACTATGACTTAATTATAATCAATATGGCCAACAGGTCCCATTAAATCTTTTCAACTCCCGTCAAACTTTTCGGCTACCCCCGACGATCTTCTGGCGAGTCTCTCAGTCTTCTTCTAGCGAACTCCCTAACGTCATCCTGGTAAGCTCCCGATCTCCTTCAGTAAGCTCTCGACAAACTCCTAGCAAGCTTCTGATACCCTCGACTAGCTTCCGACAAACTCTAGGTAAGCTTCGATCCCTTCGGTGAGCTCCCGGCATACTCCCGACGAGTTCCCTACTACATCATCCTAACCCCGGCCCGATACCCCGGACTTGACTATGGCCCACATTTGATTATAATTCTCTCTCTATCGTAGTTAATCATGCATCAATCATCTCTAACATACTTGTTAGATCAATAACCCATCAATTGATTTCATCATCAAAATCTAAGATTTAACAATGTCCCTCCTTTCTTCTGATGACAATCAATTGATAATGTGAGTTAAACCTTACTCCTCCTAAATCTATGCCATACTTCAAATAAGGAAAACTTAAATTTAAGAGAATGAACCACTCTTGAATTCAAGTATCATTACATCTATTTATCAAATTTCAAAATGATATATCATGAATTTCAAAAATCAAATTATCAATGATATAATATTAATTTCAACCAATAATGAATTATCAAAATTTTAAAGTATATAATATAAATTTAAAAATTATGTATCAATCATATATTAAGTTGAAATTCGCTTCCTTAAGTTATCAATTATGTATCCCCTTTTGTTTATCAGCGAAAATAAGAGAAATTTAAACTTTTTATTTTTCTACATGTGTCATCAATATGTCATTTCTCTCCCTTTGACATCAACAAGAAAAGGTGAAATGTTAGAGCAAATGATTTCAAGACACATGTATCATTAATCCCTATTAGTAAAATAAGATATAAGCCATAATTTTCTTCATGAAAAATGTTACTCCCCTTTGTCATATATCATTTTTTTATATGTATCATTATTTTACTATTTCTCCTCCTTTGTTATCAACAAAAAGAGATGAATAATGAGCAAATAATTTCAAGATACATAAACTCATCGTGCATCATTTTTTTTTATTTATACAGAATATATATTGATTGAATATTTAATACTTTATTGCTCCCCCTTAGTAAAATATAATTTTCTCATGAAAAATTTTCTTCCTCTTTTTGTGAATAAGAAAAGAAATGAAGGGAGGGGTGTCAAAGATCAAAAAAATTTTAAAAAATGGTACATTCATCAAAAATTAATATCAAAACTCATATCAAGCATCATAGAAGTTTATATCATATATTTTTGTAAACATTCATTAAGATTCATGAAACAAGAATAATCTTTAAACATATCTCATCACAAAAATTTGAATCCCCTTCTTACGTTTATTTTAACGAGAATCATTTCACTAAAAAATATGAGAAATCCAAGAAGAATTAGAAGCTACTAATACATTTAAATTCATCTTATGTAAATTTCAAGCAAAAGTAGCAAATATCAAATCATTCATTTTAAATATCATCTCATTTAAATTTTGATAAGAGGTGTAATTTCTATAAGTCACAAATTATAAATCATGTATTTTGTAAGTATTTAGAAAATTTAAAATTCTGAATTTTCTTCTAAACAAATTATTCCTCATTCCATGTTATATGATTCATCGCTTCTAATTTTCTGCTAATCACAATGAGTATTTTATTTCCCTCTTTGGTCTTTATCAAGAAAGAATATGATAGTATAATTTTTCCTTTTACATTCATATCCTAGTTAGTTATGACCATAAGAAGGATCATGTTATTAAGGATGAAAATCAAATTATAATTTCCAAAGACATGATTTCTTTTAAGAAATCTCTCCCTTTTTTTTTGTAAATAATGAAAATAAGTCTTAGGGATTAAATAATCTTAATTCATTTAAGATAAATCTTACAACATATAATTTATTTAGATAATTCTTCTTGATAAAATGGAAGATCAATTTTGAAAAAAAAGTTTCAACTTATAATTATCAAGATCATAAATCTCCTTTTTATTTTAAAAAAATTGTAGAGATCAAGCGTGATTCCCATAAAAGTTAAATCAAGTCAAGAAATTAAGAAAATATTTATAATAAAATAAATTTCATATAATTTACAACTTATCATAATTTTGAGATATATTAATTTGGTGATAAGATGTACTAAGAAAAAATTCATAAATAATCATGTCATGAAAGATATTAAGATCAAAAGACATTCGAAAGACATAATTTAATAAATCTTCTCTTAGATGACAAAATTGAATCTTAGGATCTCAAATAATAAGAAGTATCTTGATTCATATAGAAATATCAAGTTATAAATAATAAGAAGTCAAGATCAAAATTTTTCTTTAGTAAGTTGCAAAATAGATATAGGAGAACAAATAAAAAAAAACAAGATCATAGTTCATTTCGATAAATTTTTAAAATATAAGAATCATGATAAACAATCTTGATTTATATGAAGATCTCAAGTTGTAATTATCAAGATTTCAAGATCATAATAAAATTATTGAAATATCAATAAACTTGGATGGATTCATTAATTTCTTTAAAAAAAGTCATTTGAACACATATCCAATATCATCGTCAAAAATTGATTTTTGAAAAATTTTAATGAAGGTAACATAGATTATTTTTCAAAATAAAATAGCTAAAGTTCTATAATTCATAGTTTAAGAGATTCAACAATAATGGTATCATTTTATTTATTGTTAAAAGATTTACAGGATATAAATTTTCATAAAGAATTATCCTTCTTTTAGTTATTTCATGTAATTTATTTCAAAAATAATTTTCAAATCAATAAATTATCATTTAAGTCCGGAAACTAAATTTCATTCTAGAATGAATCATTAAGATCATTACTATAACACATCAAAATGATAAAACATCTTCAAGGTAAAAATTCAACATATCTCAAATTCCATTCATTTAAATGAGTCTAACTCTTTACACATAGTGCAAGGAGTTTACAAACTCATTTCTAAATTTTTATTTATTCCATATTCATATTCAAAACTAATCTATTATTTAACAAAACACACATTCAATCTTAACATACAACTATTTAACCATTTAAGTCAATCATTCAACAATGATATTTATAAGCTAACTTAGTCAAAAATATCATAATAAAGTTATTCAACAATAACCGTTGCATTTAAATCAGCAAATATCCAAGCCAATGAGTTTGAACCTATCATTCAATCATCATCAAAATCTCATTTTCATAAATGTTAATATAAATATTTTTTTATTAACAATAACTTAGGTTCTTTAGTTCTAGTTTTAGCATGCTCTAGCTATGCATCATCATTCATAATCAAAATACAATTAAGATTAATGAACAATCATGAGATTTTTTATCAATAAACTTAATTTTAATTTTTTTTTTTATTATTGTTACTTAGGCTAGTGAGCTTAAAAGAGTGTTAGATAAGTCATGTGGCTTGAGCATCCACCATCAAGATACCATTTGGTGCTCTTAGCCTTAGTTTGGTGACAAACATACAAAAAAGATTTAGGTATCCATTTTACATTGGGTCCTATACGAAGAACTTTATCTATCTTATCTATTGGTTTTTGATAGTTTATAGTTCCTTTAGGAACCTAAACTAATTTGTGTGGACTATATTTTTTATATAAATATTTATAGGCCTTATGTCTTAATTTTTCATAAAAAAATATATTTAATTTTAGAGGGTAAATTAAGAGTGGGCCCTTTAACAAAAATGGTTAGCTTTTGTTAAGTGTTGCCAACAAAGCCTATACCTCTTTTTCTATTAACATAACTTTTATTGGCAACGATCATGTTTAGGGATTTATTCCCTATTTCAAAATTTTCTAATGTTTGTTTTAGCATGACATTTTCCTTTTCAACATTTTCTAGCGTTTCACATTTGGAGCAAAGATTGTGTAATGGTAAAGTATCATGCATTTGATCAAATCTACTAACTAAAGAATCATGTTATTTTATAAGTGATTTTTTACTAATTTTTTAAAATTTGTCAAACAATTCATAAAACATATTTAGCAATTCAGTAAAAGAAATACTTGAACATTCACTAACCTCATCTTGGATGACAATGAGAGCATAGTTGGCTACTTCTTCCTTGCTATGCTCCTCTTCATTTGATGAGTTTGTGTCTTACCATATTGTTGAAAGAGCTTTCTTCTTATATGGCGCCTTCTTCTTCAATTGAGGATATTCAAATTTGAAATGTCCTGATTTTTTACATTCAAAGCATACAATATTATCCTTTTTTTGGTTCATTTTTATTTTTATAATTTTTATTCTTTTTCATGAATTTTTTAAAATTTATAGATAATAGTGCAATGTCATGGTCCTCATCACTTGATGTTTCACTCGAGAAGTCATTTGCATTTCTCAATGCTAAATCCTTTGTGTTCTTTGGAAGGGGTTCATCAAACTATTTATGAGCTTTAAAGTTCAGTTCATACATCATAAGTGATATGATAAGTTCTTCAAGACGCATGTTATTAAAATCTTTGGCCTCTTGTATAACAGTTACTTTGAGATCCCAATTTTTAGGACGGGATCTTAAAATTTTACTAACAAGTTCAAAATTAGAAAAATATTTTTCAAGTGATTTTAGACCATTGACGACATTCGTGAAACGAGTGTACATGTCTCCAATGGACTCACTTGGTTTCATTCTAAACAACTTATAACTATGAACTAAAATATTGATCTTAGATTCTTTAACTCTACTAGTGATTTCGTGTGTAGTTATAGTACATGTCAAATATCATAAGTAGTTTCACAATAGAAACTTGATTAAATTTATTTTTGTCGGGAGCACAAAATAAGGCATTCATAGCCTTCGCATTCAATGAAAAAGCCTTCTTTTCAAATTTATTCCATTCATTTATGGGCTTAGAAGATTTTTTAAAATCATTTTCTATATATATGTCATAAATAAAAAATCATGAAAATCAAGAAAATATGTATTCTAGTTTTCCAATAAGTGTAATCTGTCCTATTGAACATAAGTGGACGTGTAATAGAGTGTCCCTCATTCATGCCAAAATAAGTTATTGACTCACTTGGGTTTTTAGTCAAATGAGTAGCATATGGTTTTATATTAATTGTTAGGATCAATTGGCACTAAGAGGGGGGGTGAATTAGTGCAAAAGAGAAAGTGCTTAATTCAAAAACATTTGCTTACGGATAGTAAAAATAAAAAAATGGAAACTCCTTTATGTTTCGTTAGAACTAATTAAAACCCAATTTAAAATAGGTCAAGAGATAGTAGCTCGTGTCTAACTATAAAGTAAAAAAGAGCAATCACAAGTAGAAAATAAAGCAATTAGGAACACTCACAATTACAATGGTTCGACCTTAACTTGGCCTACGTCCACTCCCGATTCCTCTTCCCCGAGGTCTATTGGCATCCACTATCAACTTCTTTAGGTGAAAATCAAACTTTTACAGCTTCTTCTCTTCTTTTCACATGCTTAGGAGATAAACCTTATAAGTTTACAAGGGAGATTTATAAGAATTATACTTTTTCCCTCACTCCGTTATCTCTTTTTTTTTCCTTATAATTTAGCACATAATTTTCTCATAGAATTTTTAACCCAAAGTATTGTGCTAAATGTAAGAAAACTTGGGATATTTATAGACCCCAATTGACTTCAGAATTGGAGCCAAAAATTCAAACGTATCCAGAAAAATCGGGTACAAGCGGTACCAGCATCGGCATCAGCGATGCCGCTACTAAAAGCAGCCCAAAAAATAGGGTAGCAATGGTACAACCACCAACCTGAGTAGTATAACCATCACCTAGGTGGTAGGACGGCCGCTCACTAGTGGTACAACCATTGGAAAACCTAGAAAAGTGATTTCTCTGCTTTTTAAATCTCGACTAGTACCTTCTGTTGACCACTTCTCAAGTCAACCAATTGAGTTTGACTTGAGCTCAATCCACTCTCTATAGTGGACTCAGTTTGCCTCACTTGAGTTAATTTAGATTCTTTCCAAATATATGACTCAAACCACAATTGATGCTAACTATGACTTAATTACAATCAACAGGATTAACAAATCCCATTAGACCTTTTCAACTCCCGATAAGCTTTTCGGCTACCCCGATGATCTTCCAATAAGTCTCTTGGTCTTCTTCCGATGAACTCTCTGATGCTATCCTAGCAAGCTCCCATCTCCTTCGGCAAGCTCCCGATGAACTCTCGGTAAGCTTCTGACACCCTTGGCTAGCTTCCGGCGAACTCCCGATAAGCCTCCAATCCCTTTAGTGAGCTCCTAGTGAGTTTCCTACTGCATCATCTTAACCCTAGCCCAATGCCTCGAACTTGACTCTGACCCACATTTAATTATAATTCTCTCTATGTCGTAGTTAATCTTGCATTAATCATCTCTAACACACTTGTTAGATCAATAATTTATCAATTGATTTCATCATCAAAATATGAGATTCAACATACTTCTGTCAGATTGTCATCTTGAAACTGATGAATCATATCATGTATGTATCTCACTTCATCCTCTATATTTTTTATATAATATCCAAAGCATTGCTTTTAAGTTTATATATATGCTTTGGATAAGAATAAAATGGATGTTATGTCTGATACGATATTTGATCTTTTGTTCCTTATTTGTTTATTTGATAAACTATGAAATAATTCATACACCTTTGATATGCTCTGAAATATTCCATTGATATGCTTCAAAACATTTTGTATGTCTTTAATATCTTCCGAAACATTTCATACGTCATTCATATACTCTGAAATATTTCATATGCCTTTGATATGTTCTGAATCATTCATACATCATTGATATACTCCGAAATATTTCAATTGTCATTGATATATTATGAAACATTTTATATGTGATATGCTCCAATTACTCTTTATTCTATTTGTTATGAACCAAATATGCTTTGAATAAAATGACATTTATAATTATGTATCTAATGAGCTGATATTTATGAATTCTTGTATCTCTGTCTTATATTTTGTTACCAAGTTTGTTTAAAACTGGCCTCCTTTGCCTTGGATATATTTGTTACTTACTGAACTTTGTAGCTCACTCTATTGATATATAAATTTTTTAGGTTAGCTTGTCATTTGATAAAATATTTAAAATTGGACTGAGGTAGTAGAAAGCTAGAAGATTTTAGGCAAATCTTTATTAGATGATATGTTTCTATTGTATAAAAATACTTTGTGTATAATGGATTAATGTCGATAAATTGTAAAGTATTGTGTCTTGTAAATTTTTAAAGGACCTCTTATATTTAGGATTTTGAAATGTTAAGTTAATTTGTATAATGATATGAACTTATGGTAATGTTAGTTTTGTGATCATTAGATTTTCACTCTTAGGGATTTTATGATGTAGTTATTGATTCATTGAGTTGGCTCAGGTTTTTGAATCTTTGAGTGAAGTGTATTATACATTACACATGTTTTATAACTTAATGTGAAAAATAATTGAATGTTTTCATTTTGGTGTCCTCAAATGTTAGTTTGAATCCTAGATTTAGATTATGATAAATTATAATATTATTAATTTTAAGACAGGGTCACACCTCCTGAGTGTGATAATTCGGGGGGTGTGACAGTACCAGAATACTACTCCATATTCCTCAGATGGTATAAGAGAATATACTTCATTAGAACTATCTATCCTTAGTTATCATGTATCTATAGTTCCTCATCCATCTAGTATCATAGAGACCGTATATCGGGCATGATATTGTCAAGCCTCATATGGAATCTATTCGAGTCTTGCTCTAATTGTAATCTCTTAGAGAATTCTTTCTCTCTCAATCTGAATTACCCTGACCAAGGATTTGCCTGAGCAAAAATACACAAGATATTCTTTTTGTGATATCAAGAGTAGGCGATCCTCTATTAACACTTAATTATTTTCCTATGGTTATTAGCTACCAATCTCGATAACGAGTTGTATTAGATCTGGAACTTTCAAATCTATAAGTCTGACATCAAATAAAGTTAAACAATACATCATTGGTATATCAAGTCTAAGGACCAAACACACGATTGAGATTACGGAATCGCTGCCTGATGTCAGGTATCATTATCCATCCAATATTCCATAAGCAGAACAATGAACTCATTCTCCAATGAGCACCTGTACTATACCCTTACTGTCCCTATATGAGCAGCTATGAAACCAGTCACCTCCATCATAGGGACTGGTATATAGTACACCAGTATGTTTAGTTATCTCAATGTCCTTTTCGAGTAACCTACGATCGAGATTACTTAGAGTTTGTGTTTAAAGGTAAATCAGTTTCATTATCATGATCTTATCATGATCTGATTCTCATTATATAAATCTAAAGGCATCACAATATATATATATATATATATATATATATATATATATATATATATATATAGTAAATAATATATAAAAAAAATAGCAATCATAATATATAAAAAAAGATTATGCAATATAAGATTTTATTATTGTTTATGATCATTTGCTCGCTTTTGGTCCTCTTATAGCTTTACCATCTCTTAAGAATATTTTAGCCCAGACATAAGTGTATTATTCTGCTACTATAAATGCACACTGTTAGAACTGGAGAAAAAATACTATGATTAAAATAACTAACTATACTCCCTTCTCTCTCTATCTCTCATCCTTTTTTTTTAATAATACACTTATCAACACTTATAAGGCATTCATATGTTTTCACTTTTCCAATGTGGGACTAAGTGATCTTTCAATACCTTTGTTTTATTATTTTATAGGGTGAGGTGTGCTCTAAGCCCTTCAAGTCTAAGGACTTTCCTTATAGGGTGCACACAATTAATACTTTACTTATATGGCAATCATACCTCTTTTACTTGGTGGCTACCCCTATTATTTTATAGGGTGTGAGTATTAGGATTGTAATAGCATTAAGAGAGAGGGTGAATTAGTGATTTTACAATAAAGGTTCCAAATCGAAAAAGTTTAAATAAAATATGAATCAAAAATACATTTAACCAAAATTGCAAGTGAGGATAGTGAGTGAAGTAAATTAATAAGCAATAATAAGCCAAAGGAAGAAAGAAAATGTAAATCAATTTATAGTGATTCGATCATCCCAACCTATGTTCACTCCTAATTCCTCTTCTCTCGGGACCACCAGCTTTCACCATCAATCTTTTTTTCAATGGACGAAGATCAACTACCCTTGTTCCAACCCTTCTCCTTTTACTAGGCTCAGGAGAGAACATTTAAACAAACTCTTTTATACAAGACTTCATACCTCCTTAGAATAATCACTAAACTCAAGGAGGAAGTGACTCATACACGATTCTTTCTCTTTTCACTCTTTATTCGCACTTACATCAAGCCAGAATATGTAGGGTATTTATAAACCCTCAAACACTTTAGAAATGGAGCCAAAATTTTAAATCCCTTAGTTTTTAGAGTACTAGCAGTACCACCACAAGCACCAGGTGGTATTCGTCGAACAGAGCTTGGGAATCTAGGCTCTGGTGGTAGCACCATCGGCCTAGGTGATACCACCATTGGCCATAGGCGATACTAACATTAGAAGTCCTATAAAAGCATAAAATAGTGCTTTTCGATTGTTCGAGCAATACGATAGCCTAGGCCTAGTGGTACCACCACTTAGGCTTAGCGGTACCACTACCCACACCTGCTTTAACTCATCGAATTAGCCTTCCAACAAGCTCAATTCAACCTTGGTTCAAGCCCAATGGGCTCGTACTCAAGTTGGTATCGTTTCAATCCAATACCAACTTAATTTGACTTAAAATGACTACGATCAAATTTCAATTACGAAGCCTTCATCATGTTGTCCGACATTCTGGCATGTTATTTGTTCATCTGGTACTTAGTCCAAACCTTTGGCACATCGCCCTTTCCTTTGACGTATCGCCCGATCTATCGACATGTTGACTTCCCACAACATTTGATCTTTTGGTGTAATATATGATCCTTCCGATCTGATGCCCGAACTCATGGCCTGAAGTCCGTCCTTCAGCACGTCGGCTAATCCTCTGGCCCGACATTCAATTTGTGATATGATGCTTCTCCGGCCCAATGTCTAATTCTCCTGCTTCGATAATTTATCGATGATTGAAGTTTTGTTTACATCACTTATCTTAAAAATATATTAGTACATAATCTCATCAATTGATTTCATTATCAAAATCTAGGATTCAACAATCTACCTCTTTTTGATAATGACAACTAATTAATGATAGTGTTTTAACTAAAATCATAGCGACTCTCAATAGTGATTATTGCAAGAATCATATGCATAATCTCACATTATATACCTAGTTTGAAATAACTACACATCTCAAACAAATATCATAAGTATAATGTCATTAAATACAATATGCATATGAGTGCTACACCATAAGAAAAATTATCATTACATCTCCCCCTTTGTCATCAACAAAAAGAAGAAAAAGAAATATTAGGCCACTACTTTTCTCTCCCTCTTTGTTATTATAAAAAAAAGAAAATGATATCATTTTATCATGGTGCTATTTCTCTTCGTTACATCAATGTGCCAATAGTAAAGCTACTTTTGATATCACACAAAGGACATTAATACAAAGGAATTATATGATATAAATTTCACGTCATAAACATCATGAGAATGATCCAATGAGATGAATTTCCTTGTTAGTAAAGGGAAAGAATGAGAAGAATCATGATTCATGTATTTGAAAGATTAACATACCTAATTATCTTCTAATAAAATTGAATTATTCCTCATTCAATAAAAATATCTATTAATTAATATTTTATGTCAATAAAATCTAAAGATATATCATGATTGTTAATATTATCTCTAACAAAATAATGTCTAATATCAATATTGTTAGTCCTAAAGTGTTGAATAGGATTCTTTGTTAAATAAATTGCACTTGCATTATCATATTTTATAGGAATATATTTCAGGTGAAGTCCATAATCTTCCAAAGTACTCTTTATCCAAATTACTTGTGCACAGCATGCACCTGCCACTACATATTCAACCTCGACTGCGGATAATACGATAGAGTTTTGCTTCTTGGAAGAGTAAGAAACAAGCGCATAACCTAAAAATTGACATGTTCCAAAGGTACTTTTTCTATCTATTCTACATCTGCAAAGTCAGCATCAGCGAATTCAATAAAATCAGATTTTTCATATTTTGGATAATGTAATCCTATATTATGAGTTCCTTTTAAAAATAATTTTAATTGCTTTATAATAAGATTATTTAGGATTTGATTAAAATCTTTTACAAAGACCAACACTAAACATTATATTAGGTCTAGTTATAGTAAGATATAATAAACTACTTATCATACATCTATAAGTCTTTTGATTAAAGTATTCTCCTTTATTGTCCATATCTAATTTAGTATAAATATTCATTAGTATGAAATCTTTTTAGTAGATCCAAAGTATACTTAGTTTAACTAATCAAAGTTTCATCATTTTAGTTGTTTAATTTGTAATACTAAGATAAATATAAATTCATTAATCAAACTCATTTCAAACTCTTGGCTAACACTCTTAGCAATTGATTCACATAAAGATTTCATCAGTAGAACTGAAAATAATATAATTAACATAAATTTGAATAATAAGAATATCATTTCTTAAATATTTAATAAATAATATGGTATCGATCATGCTTTTCAAAAAAATTATGAAAAGAGCAAAGTCTCTCATACCAAGCCTTAGGTGCTTGATTCAACCCATAAAGAGTCTTAAATAATTTGTAAAGATTATTTTCAAATCTAAGTGGTTGCTCAACATGAACATTTTTTAAAATAAAAACATTAAGAATGCTCCATTTAAAATAATTTAATTTTTTTAAAATAAGTATAGGTAAGGAGTATCCTTATGGCTTTAAGTTTTGCCACAGGAGTGAAGGTTTCTTCATAGTTTATACATTCTTCTTAGTTGAAACCTTTAGCCACTAATCTAACCTTGTTTCGAAATACAATACCTTATTCATTTTGCTCATTCCTAAAGACTCATTTAGTGTCAATCATAATATGATCATTAAGTCTACGAACAAGCATCCAAACTTTATTTCTTTCAAATTAATTTAATTTTTCATGCATTGTCAAGACCTATGAATCATCTTTAAGAATATCATCAATGCATTTAAGTCTAATTTGAGATAAAAATAATAATATTTACATATATTTTTAAGTAAAGAATGAGTTTGAATACCTTTAGATGTATCTTCAATAATTAGTTCCTTAGGATGAGCATCTACATACTTTCATTCATTGGGTAAGGATTCTTTGGAAGAAAATATATCCAAGTTAGTTTGGAGAGAAAAATTCTCATTCAAATTCAAAATATCAATTTCAAAACCATCATCAAAATCATTTTGCTTAACTTCAGAAAACTCATTAAAAACAACATAGACATATTCCTCAATAACTAAAGTTCTTTTATTAAAAACTCAAAAAATTTAAAAATAGAATAATATCTAAGAAAAATACCTTCATCAAATTTTGCACCAAATTTTCCTTAGGCATGATTTTCATTTACAATAAAATATTTATAACCAAAAATTTTAAAATATGAAATGTTGGGTCTTTTATTATTCATAAAGAGTTTTAGATAGTAGAGATCTTATGATAATTATGTTCATGACATAGCATGTCGTGTTAATAGCTTTGGTCCAAAAGTATTTGAGTAAGTTATGTTTCTTAAGCATGGTTTTTGTCATCTCTTGTAAACCTCTATTCTTTCTCTCAACAACTCTATTTTGTTATGGATTTCTTGGAGCAAAGAAATTATAGCCATACCCATTAGAATCATAAAATTCTTAAAAATCATGATTTTTAAATTTACCACCATGATCACTAAGAATAGAAGAAATCATAAAACCTTTTTCATTTTGAACTTATTTACAAAACTTCGTAAATCATTTAAAACTATCACTTTTATATGTTAAGAAATATGTCCAAGTATATCTACTATAATCATCAACAATCACAAAACCATATTTACTATCTCCTAGACTTATGATATCAATTGATCCAAATAATATATATGAATTAATTGTAATGATCTAGAGGTACTCACTTGATTTTTAGGTTTAAAGCCACTCTTTATTTATTTTCCTAGTTGACATGTTTCATTTTTGACAGATTTAATTCTAGGCATTCCTCTTAGAAGTTCTTTAGTTTCGATTTTTCATACTTGCATGGCCTAATCTCTTATGTCAAAGCCATGCATCATCATTTAAAATTCAAAAATAAGTTTTGTCACAAAAATCATTAAGATCAATATTATAAATGTTATTGTTACTTAAAGCAATGATAGATTTATTCTTATATAGTATATCTATAAAGCAAGCATTAGATTCAAATTTAATATTATATCTCTTATCACACAATTGAATAATGCTTAGTAAGTTATGTTTAAAACTATCTACCAAAATATCTTCAATCAACATATTTAATTTGTTACTAATATTTTCAATGTCGATAATTTTTCTTTTATTGCTGTCTTCAAAGGTAACATATCATATGTCTCAACTAGTGAGCTTTAAGAATTATATTGGATCTCCAATCTGTGCCTTGAGCATCCACTATTAATATACCATCTTTTGCTCCTATCACTTTTTTGGAGACATACCTACAAAAAGAAAAGTTTACTTTAGGTAACTTTGGGTCCTCTACAATTAAATCTACCTCTGTTGACTTTTAACATCAAATTATTGAATACTTCTTTAGGAACTCAAACTAATTTATGAGAGTTATATTTTTTGTAAGAGCAAGTATAAGTATAATGACCAAATATTCCAAAAAAATTATATTTATCTTTAGGAGAAATATGTATGTGGATCCTTTTATAAATATTGAGTGTTACTACTTACGAAGTTGATTCATTTCTTCCTTCCTATATACAAAACCTTGGTTTAATGATTTGTTTCTAATTTTAAACTTTTCTAAAGTTTGTTGTAATAAATATTTTCTTTTAAAAGCTAATTTAACTCTTCACATTTAGACCAAGGAGTAAAAGATGTTGATATTTCATATAAAATTTTTAATGTTTCAAATTTACTAGTAAGTAATGCATGATCCCTTTTTAGTGACTTATACTTCTTACAAATGTTTTTGAGTTCATCATATATTTCATGAAATGCATTAAATAATTCATCATAAGATAAGGATGTCTCGAAAGAGTCACATATCTCATCATTGAACGTCATCAATGCGTAGTTAGCCACTTCGTTTTTATTGATTTACTCTTCATCCTCTGATGCACTTGATTCATCCCAAGTTGTCTTGAATGCTTTCTTCTTCTTTTGGGTTGACAATTTCTTCTTCAGTTATGGATACTCATTTTTGAAGTGCTCTGGCTTATTGTATTAAAAATATTATAGTATCCTTTTCAGATTTACTTTTATTCTTATAAGTTTTGTTTCTTTTCATGAATTTTTTAAGTTTTCTTGTAAGGAGTGCAATATCATCATCATCATCACTTGAGCTTTCTATCGAGTAGTCTTCTTTGGTTCTAAGTATAATATCCTTCCTTTTTGAAAGATTTTTCTCTTGTTCATTAGGTGCTTTGCAAGTCATTTAATTTGTCATTAAAGATCCTATGAGTTCTTCAAGAGGAAAATTGTTAAAGTCCTTTGCTTCTTTGATAGCTATTAATTTTAGATCTCAACTTTTTAGAAGAGATCTTAAAATTTTATTTATCAATTCAAGGTTAGTATAGTATTCATAAAGAGCTTTTAAACTATTGACAATATTCGTAAAATGCGTGTACATGTTACCAATGGTTTCGCTTGGCTTCATTTTAAACAATACATAACTATATACCAAAAGATTATTTTTTTATTTTTTTATTCTACTTGCGCTTTCATGATTAGCTTCAGGTGCATGCCAAATATTATGTGCAATATCATAAGTAAAAACAAGATTAAACTTATTTTTATCTAAAGCACAAAATAAAGCATTCATAGCTTTAGCATTTAAGAAAAATATTTTTTTCAAAATCATTGCATTCATATATTGGATTACAGGATTTTTGAAAATCACATTCAACGAAATTCCACAAATCAAAATCCATAAAAATAAAATAAAAAATCTCATTCGTATTTTTCAATAAGTGTAGCTCGTCCCATTGAATATATGAGGGTGAATGATAGAGTGACCCTCGTGATTGCCATAGAAAGTCATTAAAATTCTCTTAGGTGTTAATCCAACTGAAAGAACCAAGCTCTGATACTAACTATTACAAAAGTAATTAATACTTTTGTAATAAAAGTTTCGATTTAAAAAAGTTTAAACAAAAATATGAATTAAAAATATATTTAACCAAAAGTGCAAGGAAGGATAGCGAGTGAAGTAAATTAATAAGCAATAATAAGCCAAAGCAAGAAATAAAATATAAATTGATTTATAGTGGTTCGGTCATCTCGACATACATCTACTCCCGATTCCTCCTCTCGAGGCCATCAGCTTTCATTACCGATCTTATGTCCAACGATCGAAGATTAAATACTATTGTTAAAACTCTTCTCCTTTTACCAGGCTTAAGAGAGAACTTTTATACAAACTCTTTCACATAAGACCTCATACTTTCTTAGAATAACCACTAAACTCAAGGAGGAAGAGACTCAAACACTTTTAAGAGTTTACACACTTTTAACCTCAATGATTCTTTCTCTTTTCACCCTTTGTTCACACTTGTATCAAATAAGAATGAGTGAGGTACTTATAGACCCCTAAAAGCTTCATAAATGGAACCAAAATTTTAAATTCCTGAGTTTATGGAGTACTAACGGTACATCGCCGGCATCAGGTATACTACCACCGAACAAAGTCTGGGAATCTGGGTTGTAGCAGTACCACCATCGGCCTAGGCAATACTATCGCCATCTGGGTGGTACCATCACTGACCACGAGCAATACTACCATCAAAAGTATTGAAAAAGCATAAAATAGTGTTTTCTGACTATCTAGGCAGTATCACCACCTGGGCTGGGTGGTACCACCACCTAGGCCTACTTTAGGTCACTGAATTAGCCTTCCAATAGGCCCAATTCGGCCTTAGGTCCAATGGGCTCCTGATCAAGTTGGTATAGTTTCGACCCAATACCAACTCAATTTAACTTGAAATGACCACAATCAAGATTTAATCACTCTAATTGTAATTACAAAGCCTTCAACACAGCATCTGACATTTTGGCATATCATCTATTCATTTAGCATTTTGTCCAAACCTCTCATTCTTTCATTCAGCCTATCACTCGATCTATCGGCATTGTGACTTCCCACAATATCTGATATTTTGGCACAATACTCGATCCTTCCAGCCTGATGCTGGAACTCATGGCAAAAATTTCATCCTTCAGCATGTCTACCAATCCTTTGTCCAACGTCCAATCTCTGACATAATGCTTATCTAGCTTAACCCGATGATAGTTCATGTCCATGATCGAAGTTTTTTCCTGTATCATTTATTTTAAAAGTATACTAGTCCATGATCTCATCAATTGATTTCATTATCAAAATCCAAGATTCAACAAAGGAGTGTTTCAAATCCTTCGGGTCTCACGACTTTTCTTATAGGGTGTGCATAATTAATACCTTCATTATATGGCAATTGTACCTCCTTTACATCGCCCCTATTTGGGTGAGAGCTACTGAAATCTAAGTCTTATTATGACTCGAATTGAGGTAGGTGGATTAATGGTAATTGATCTTCAAGGATAGAGGTAAAGTTGTTCTATAATGGTTCTCTATTGAAGAAATCTGTGACAAGCTGAATAAAGTAGTGATAGGGATGATTGTGTCTCATGCTAGTTTATCTGCCATAGAAGTTGACACGTAAGTAGAACTCTAATTCACTAACCCCAAAACGTCGCTACAGTGTGTCTTGGTCTACCCCACATCAATGATTGATAGTGTGACACATTCTCAGTAACTACCCCATCAGGATTAGAGGCTAGAGAGATTCATCCAATCATGATTATGCAATTAACTTGACTTGATCCCGGGCAAACTAGTGAAGAGGCCTAGGGATCAGGTATAAAAGTCACCCACTAGCTCACATTAAGGGGGCTCTAGACACTAACTCACTCATACAGCTTCCACTATTGTCTTCTCCCCTCTACTATAACTTAAGCATCAAGGAGTCGCGCTAGGCAACCCTCGACGTTGGCCTGTCGTGCAGGATCATTGGTATCCCGGAGATGCCCAGCTACTAGAGGATAACTTAGTTTTCGAGGGGGAACCTTGCAACCAAGAAGATCCCAGTCTGCTTACCCAACCACCCTGATCCTAGACCAAGTCCTCACCGACAAAACAACTTTTGGTCGAACTAACTATGTGGTCTCGCCTTGTCAAGTCCCCACGTCATTCAGGAAAAGGCACTAGGAAAAATATGTATCTTCGGCAGTGAATCAACTGGGTCGACTCATCAATCGATGGTACTCATGACACCATCATTTTAGTGCTAGAAGAAAGGCCCGATTCATGCACCTCGATCGAGCAATACTTTCGTGTCATGCATTATAAGCCCTTAGCTCTCTTACGGGAGGGAGCACTGATAACATTATTTAGTCTCATATTAGTTGAGGAATAGAGGAACCAATAACTTATAATTCCATTAAATTTCTCTTACCCTCAAAGATATCTTTTAGAGCTCATGAGCTTTGAAAAAGTAAATTCATGTAAGTATGTCCATCGTTCAAAGCAGATAATGTTGGGTTCTTTTAACATATCATATATGGATCAATCAATTGTTTTATAGAATCAAAACTGAATTTTTGGTTCAAAACAATCTTTATAGATCTAAAACAATGGTTTTAAGAATGTTTCCATAGAACTTATTAAATCCATTATAATATGCATAAAATCCTACAACAATTAAGAAACATATTAATACGGAAGCGTATCTAATGAATCTATTAGAGTATTTTCTGAATCGATTGGTGATTTGGTCTTCCAATTGCAGAGTATCCTTAAGAACTTTAGATTTCTCCTTGACGGGTGAAGAGAAACTTCATTAGATACTGTAACCGAGGACCATAATCTTATTTATAGTCATAACTGATGAATCTATAATTATGATTATATTCATAATTGATGAATCTGTAATTATGCCTCAAGAGTTTCATATTCCTAACTTATCTCATCATTAAGTTAGAAATATGACTGATGGTATCCACACAATTAATTCTCATAATAATAATTATGTCCCTTAGCCAAATAACTTTACTTTAATTGGATCACTTTAATTTTAGCTAATCAAAAATAATAGCTTAACATATTTAATTATACATATATGACCCTTAAAATTCTAACAATCTCCCACTGAGTCACATATGTATCCTTATAAATATGCTATACTTTATGAGCTCAAAACTATTGTCATTATTAAACAGGACATACAAAACAATCTCGTCCATTGACTATATTAATATAGGATCAAAGCGGTCTTCGCTATATAAATCATAGCTAAACCCATCAATAATCACTAATATTAACATAACCAAATGATATAGATCAATTACGAAATATGTAGCATGAAAATTACATGAATGTGATCTGTACATGTCAATCTTCTGGTCTAACTTTATCTTTATGAAATCATTAATAACTTTAATAGCCATAATGTACAAAGTATAATAAACTGAAGCTTTATTTCTGATCAGAAAATATCTATACAAATACAGAATCTGGCATAGAACATATAACAAACATATGACAAACTCTCATTAAACTAAAGTTTCATCAAATTCTGATATACCCATATAAGCAGTATGCTTATGAAAGACCTTGGGTGGTACACCTTTTGTAAGAGGATCTGCCAACATAAAGTTTGTTCCCAAGTGTTCTATAGAAATTTGTTTACTTTGTATCTTTTCTTTCACAACTAGGAACTTGATATCAATGTGCTTTGACTTAGTTGAGCTCCTATTGTTGTTGGAGTATAAAACAGCTAATTTGTTATCATAGTATATCTTTAGTGGTCTTTCAATCCCCTATACTACTTACAGCCCTGTGATAAAATTTCTCAACCAAATTCCATGATTAGATGCCTCAAAACATGCTACAAATTCTGCTGCCATAATGGAAGAAGCAATAAGAGATTGTTTGGCACTACGCCAAGAAATTACCCCACCAGCCAACATATAAATGTAACCCAAAGTGGATTTCCTACTGTCTTGGCATCCAGCAAAATCGGAGTCAGAATACCCAATGATCTCCAAATGGTCTGATCTCCTATATATAAGCATATGATCTTTTATCCTCTTTAAATATCTTATGACTCTTTTAGTTGCCTTCCAGTGATCCATTCTAGGATTGCTTAAGTATCTGCCTAACACACCAACGATGTATGCTATATCCGGACGCATACAAACTTGTGCATACATTAGACTCTCTACAGCTGATGCATAAGGAATCTTCTGCATTTCTTGAATTTCCAGATTTCCTTTAGGGCACTGATTGAGACTGAACTTGTCTCCCTTTGCGACAGGGGTGTCTCCTAATTTATAATCATGCATGCCAAACCTTTTGAGTACTTTATCGATATAGCTCCTTTGTGATAATCCTAGAATACCTCGGGATCTATCTCGGTGTATCTGGATTCCTAATACAAAAGAGGCGTCACCAAGATCTTTCATCTCAAAATTTTTAAATAGAAATCTCTTGGTTTCGTGCAATAAGCCTATATCATTTGTAACAAGCAGAATATCATCCACATACAATATCAGGAAAATGAATTTACTCCCATTGAATTTGTGATACACGCAATCATCAACAGCATTCATCTCAAAACCAAATGAGATAATTACTTGATGAAATTTGTGATACCACCGACGGGATGTCTGTTTTAGTCCATAGATGGATTTTATCAATTTACAAACCATTTTCTTTGGGTCTCCTGACATAAAGTATTCTGGTTACACCATATAAATTATTTCATCAATGTTTCTATTAAGAAATGCTATTTTAACATCCATCTGATGAAGCTCTAAATCAAAATGTGCGACTAGAGCCATAATTGTCCTAAAAGAGTCCTTCATTGAAATCGGAGAGAAGGTCTCTTTAAAGTCAATCCCTTCCTTTTGAGTATAGCCCTTTGCCACAAGACGTACTTTATACCTCTCCACATTACCTTAGAATCATTTTTGGTTTTAAAAATTTATTTACAACCAATGGGTTTCACACCTTCTGGTAATGGGATAAGTTCCTAAACTTTATTGTCTTGCATAGACTTATACTCTTGATTCATTGCTTCAATCCACTTATCTGAATTAGAATCCTCCATGGCTTGACGGAAGTTGATTGGATCATCTTCCATTATACCACTACTTTCTTCATGTTCCTGGAGAAATACCATATAATCATCTGAAATGGCACTTCTCCTTTTCCTAGTGGATCGTCGCAAAGGTGCTGGCTCTTGTGGCACGGATTCTTGAGGACGTTGAGTTTGTTCCTCATGAATAATTTCTTCATACTGTATGAGAGTTGAAATGACTATATCCGTTTGAGGTACAGATTTTGCCATATTAGTGGCAACTATATAAATCTGATCAGACTGAACCAATTCTTCCTCAAAGATAAAGTCTTTAATCTTATTTCTCCCCCCAAACTCAATATCCTTAAAGAATGTAGCAATACCTGTCTCAAAAATATTTCTTGATTTGGGATCATAAAATTTATACCCCTTAGATCGCTCAGAATAACTAATAAAGTAATTGCTCATTGTTCGGGGTTCCAATTTATTTTCATTAGGCCTATAAGGCCTTGCCTCAGCTGGACAACCCCATACATGAAAGTGTCTTAAACTAGGCTTTCTCCTAGTCCAAAGTTCATAAGGAGTTTTTGCAGTTACTTTAGTTGGTACTCTATTAAGAATGTAAGCTGCAGTTTTTATTGCTTCTCCCCAGAGTGACTCTGGCAAAGTAGATTGAGAAATCATACTTCTTACCATGTCCTTAAGTGTGCGGTTTCGTCTTTCAGCTACACCATTCATGCTAGGTGACCTAGGCATTGTATACTGAGGGATAATTCCACACTCCTCTAGGTATAAAGCAAATGGTCCTAGACATTGTTCACCTGAATCGTCATTTCTACCGATTTTCGATTTCAACTTTAAATGCTTTGAACACATCCAAAGATTAAGATTTTTCATGTATTAGATACAGGTATCCATATCTAGAGTAATCGTATATGAATGATATGAAGTATTGTTGACCATTCCATAAAGGTATAGGAAATGGTCCACAAATATCTGTATGTATCAATTCTAAGACGTCTATAGCTCTATATGCACCTGGTCTCTTAGGTTTGGTTTGTTTACCTTTAATGCATTCAACATAAACATCTAGACCGATAAGTCAATGGAATCAAAAATCCCATCTGACACAAGTCTTTTAACTCTATTTCTAGAGATATGACCCAAACGTTTATTTCATAATATACCAGAATTTTCAATTTTACATTTAGTACCTCGCAATTCCGCATTCAAGGTTTTATGATAGGATACTATAATATCAAGTAAATATAGATTGTCATAAGTCATAAGTGAACCAGTTCCAATCATATTTGAATTTAAAGACAAAGTAAACTTATTGTTTCTAAATGAACAAGAATAACCAGATTTGTCCAAATAAGAAACAAAAATTAGGTTCTGTCTAAATGACGGTACAATAAAAGTGTCTTTTAAATCCAAATAGTATCCAGTACACAATAATAATCTAAATATGTCTATAGCTTCAACATCTACCGATTTTTCGTCCCCTACATAAATGCTTCTCTCAGCATTATTAGACCTTCGGTAGCTTAAGCAACCTTGCATTGATACACTGATGTTAGTTGTTGCACCAGAGTCTAACCACTAAGTGTTTCTAGGTACTGAAGTTAAATTGACTTCTGAACAAACCAAAGTAAGGAATGTTCCCCTTTTAGCATGCCAAGTATGATATTTTGCAGAAGAAACAAGTATCATCCTTATTTTGTTTCTTCTATACTGGACCCTTATCAGCCTCATTCTTTCCAGATTTGTATTTTTTTTCTTACCCTTAAAGTTGATTTCGTTTAGAACTGCTACTGAATTGAGGTTAGCAGATATTTTTACAAGAGAACCTAAATAAGAGAACAATAGACAACTAAAAATTATGCTCATATTTATTGTCATAAACTTAAGTAAATTCAAATAATGATTTAACTCATCTCAAGATACCAAGTGCAACATTAATATCTTGTCTTTGGACTTCAATATTAATTGCTAGTGGTAGTCTTGTTGTAATGATCAAACACTGATAATAAGGCATGTCAAATGAGAAATCCATCTTTGGATTGATTTATCATTTACATATATAACTTTATAATTATCACGTGTTTACCATTACAGGTATGTATATAATCCTACCAGTCATTAACCTTTCTTTGGGCCGGATAATTACCGCATGGATGTAAATACACACTACATTTAATATTTTCATGAGAAATGTTATATATGAGAGGTCATTTTGGCGACTTTATATACTAAATTACTCAATCTAATATTAAACAATCACTAATTGAATTTGGACCATATTAGTCAAATTGGCTTAATCTTAATTTGTTGACTAAAATATTTAAAGCATGTAAATCATTCAATTTATGTCAACAAACAATTTTATAGAACCAATATTATATTTAAACCAACATAATATTACAATAATATCTAATTAATTAAATTCATATTAATTAGATAAAATATAAAAAAAGAATTTGAGAAATTTATGCCTTCAAGTGCAAAAATGAATTTACATATTTTGAAAAGGAAAAGACACAAAGCGAAAAAGATAATTCAAAATTAAACTGATATTACATCCGTAAAAGGGCGAAAAAGATAATTCAAAATTAAACTGATATTACATCCGTAAAAGGTACTGAATTGAATGTGAAGCATGCTGTAACATGATTACATAAAACCATAATCTTTTCCAATGATAATAAAACCAAATCACTTCAAAATAGCATGATTACATAAAACTATCTTTCCCAATGATGATAGAACCAAATCACTGATGAATCATATATGGATGTTCATCAATTATTGTAGGATGGCTCTGATACCACTTGTTAGGTTCTTTTAACATATCATATATGGATCAATCAATTATTTTATAGAATCAAAACTAAATTTTTGGTTCAAAACAATCTATATAGATCCAAAACAATGGTTTTAAGAATATTTCCATAAAACTTATTAAATCCATTATAATATGCATGAAATCCTACAACAATTAAGAAACATATTAATACTGAAGCGTATCTGATGAATCCATTAGAGTATTTTCTAAATTGATTGGTGATTTGGTCTTCCAATTGCAGAGTATCTTTAAACTTTAGATTTCTCCTTGACGGGTGAAGATAAACTTCATTCGATACTGCAACCGAGGACCATAACCTTATTTATAGTCATAACTGATGAATCTACAATTATGATTATATTCATAATTGATGAATATGTAATTATGCCTCAAGAGTTTCATATTCCTAATTTATCTCATTATTAAGTTAGAAATATGACTGATGGTATCCATACAATTAATTTTCATAATAATAATTATGTCTCTTAGCTAAATAATTTTACTTTAATTGGATCACTTTAATTTTGATTAATCAAAAATAATAACTTAATATATTTAATTATACATAAAAATTATAACAGATAATTCCTCACAACTGACCAAATTGTCTCTTACCAATAAGAATTATCTCTCAACAAAATCTTTTGCTGTCGACTTGGGTGTTGCTCCGCTAGCATCTTCGCCGTCAATACCTCCTCCTGAGGTTACAATCTCAGGAAGGATTCTTGGTAAGAAGGTTCGTTTCTCCCGCCATCTTTGCTTGTCATAGGGTTGGGCTTTCTTTTGTACTTTCAAGGCCGCGACTCCCTTTCGTAAAGAGCTACAATTAGCTGGAGTCCTGAGGAATTGAGACTCTTTAGAGATTGGGCGATGAAGTATTCTTAGTCATGCAAGGCATACTTTGTGCCAGTTAATACCTAGTGTTGTTGTAGAAAATGATGGATGATGTGCTTTAACAAAGGTTCAAGTTCTATGATATCATATTTGTCATTTGGAATAAGGAATGATGATTCCAATATATATTGATGGGTTCGTAGAGCCCATCGAATTTTAGTTTGGTAGTTTTCAAAGTTTAAATTAGTGGGGATTATGTTCCCACGAATAAGGGTTTCAAAAATCAAACCAAATAAAAATAATATGAGAAAAATGAATGTGCTAACTAGCGATTGTTGATAGGAATTATGTGCCGTAAAGGAATGATATCTAACAAGAGTGACGATTAATATAACGTATATTGTCTCATCTGCACCAGAGGCGAGACCTTTGGTGTGGTGAGTTATATCTTCCTTAGCTTAATTTTTCAAATTATTTAAAAGTAATATTTATATTATTATCAACATGATTAAATAGTTCTAATTCAAAAAATATATGAGTGATTAATTAATTGTAGGATCTTTGGTCACCATAGTGAGATCGCTAATGTTCTCTTTTGAATGATCCCGATTTGAGTTATTGAAATTATTACATTCACAAAAGCAAAATTTAATTGTTAGAAATTAAAAAAATATTTCACAAGTTACCACTTTTCATGTTCACACAAATAAATAATAAATAAAAATGACGGAGATGATTATTTTTGCCATAATGATAAAATTATATGTCTACCACAGTCATATGACGTTAAGTTTTAGTCATTCAAAGTTAGACATCATTTGCTTAAGATTGTTGCCAAACATAATACGTATCTTTTTATTGAGTGGTAGAATATGCTTGGTGCCATTTTGACCACCTTATTTCCCAACGGTAAAACAAACGCCATATCATTGTCACAACACCACAACAAGCGAGTGGACAAAACTCCACCGTCACACATGCAACATGAATGAGAAATTTCTAGAAGCGTATCACATTATCATTTTAGCACAGGCCGTGAGGGATGGGGGAATATTGTGAATTGAGCATGATGTTCTTTATAGGAAAATAGTTATTATTCATTTAAGTTATAAAAGGAGTAATGGGTAGATGATCGTGGAATGTCATCGTTTCTGGATAACTTTGAGTCAACTAGCCATGCTAATAAGATATACAAGATGTTGATATTTTTATAAAGGTATGTGATTTTAACTATACATTACTTAAGTTCTTATGATTTTTTTATATTTATAATTATTATATTTTTAAAAATATAATATATAAGTACCTCTCGTCAAGTTTAAATTAATAGACGTTAGAGTCTACTTACGTGATATGCTGACTCAGAATAGATTATTAATATAATGACATCTATAATTTAAGTTTAAAAAAAAGATTCATTTAATCCCTTTCATTTTGATCATAGATTATTTAAGCTCATTTTACTTATATATAAAATAACCCTCACATTTTTAAAAACATAGCATATAAGCCCCTCCCATGAAGTTTGAGTTGATAAACATTAGAGTACTTATATGATATGTTGACTCATAATAAATTATTAATATAATGATATATATAATTTAAGTTTTTAAAAAAGATCAATCTTATCAATGAAGAGGAAACGACGTTAGTGGTAGTGGTAAACGAATGAGGAGAGGCAACAGTAATAGAGGTTAAAGGTAGAGGTGAGGGAGAGGTAGAGGTGAGGGAGAGCTAAACCATCACGTCGTAGGCACGACGGATGATGACACAAAAGAGGACAAAGTGGGAGGTGGTGGAGATGAAGATGCCCAAGAGGAGTAAGAAGAACCAGGAGATCATCAAGTGCTTAGCATTAGATTGGTCGACACACACTCACCTTATACAAGACTGGAAGCTCCTGAGCTTATCATCAGTACAATAAATATTGTGTGTGTATGATACATTGCTAGACAATAGTGGCTTGGTGCTAATGTTGATGGTCGCTTCCATAATGATGCCTCATCTTGCCATTGATGATAGTCTAACATTTTTAAATTTAAATTATATATATTATTAAATTAAATAGTTTATTATGAGTTAATATCTTATGTAAGTAGACTGTGATGTTTGTTGACTCAGACTTAATATCATAGACTTTTATACTATATTTTTAAAAATATATGAGTTATTTTAGACACGAGAAAACTATAAAGACTTAAATAGTCCATAACCAAATCCACAAGGGCTAAATAGATTTTTTTAAGAAAAATTTAAATTATACGTATCATTATATTAATAGTTTATTATGAATTAGTATGATATGTAAGCATAATCTGATATTTATTAACTAAGATTTGATGAGAGGAGTTTATATATTATATTTTTTAAATATAAAAATTATTTTAAATATGAGTAAATCATAACAATTTAAATGCTCTATTATTAAAATCATATCAGTTAAAATATCTTAACCCAAGCTTTTATATACATGCATTAAAATGATTTACATAGTGGGTTTTAATCAAGATATTGTGAGAGTGATCCGAAATTGATTTGTGAATCCTGTCTTAGACGACAAATAACATTTGGCTTATATACTTCATTAAAAATCAAGCTGGCAAAAACGATCTCTAACAAGAAAAAAACAAAGATTCGAATGAAGAAAACGAGCAAATAAAAATCTACCACGTATTAACAGTAAAAAGTTATGATCATAATAACGTCATAAGTCATCACTGCTTGCCTTTTTTCTTATTTTAGGGGAGAAGGACGTGAAGCATGCTTGCAAATGGAGAATCATGAACATTGGGAACCAAATGTCAAAAAGTTAAAAGACAAAATTATGAATTAGATTAAGATGTTATTTTATCCTGTCAGATCTATTTGTTCTTACTCGCTTCGGACTTAGCAGCTTTACGCCCTTTCCTGATGCACGGTTAAGACAAAGACTACACAAACCAACGGATAGGATGGAATAAAATAAAATTATAAAGGAAACAAATAACTTGGAAGTAGCCTGTGAAATGTCGGTTGGTGGGCTTCACGGTGGGCCCTTTGTTTTCGCCGAATTGGAACAAGGGAGGTGACCTGGGGTAAGGAACGAGGTGCTGTATGAAAAGGCAAAACTGGGTTCTTTGTTATTCTTAGCCCACTCTAATTTTATTTCGATTCATTTTCTTTTTATCTTTAAATATCTTTAAATCTCCACCGCTCGTTTTTTTTCTTTTTTTTTTCTTTTTAGGAAAACGACGAGACCGCGGGCGCAGAATAGGTGGTGCCTGGGATCGGCTGCTCGCAACACTCCCTTCGATTTCGATCCGCCTCGCGCAATCGGAGCCCGAGGGTTTTCGATCTTGGTCTCTCTATCTCGAGGGTTGCCCCCAATTCTAATCCCAGCGTCGCCCTGTCGCGGGACTGCCTGGCGATCGACACCGGGGGACGCAATGAAGGGCCTCTTCAAGTCGAAGCCGCGGACTCCCGCCGACATCGTGCGGCACACGCGGGAGCTCCTTATCTACGTCGACCTCAACTCGAACTCCCGAGACACCAAGCGTGAGGAGAAGGTGAACGATCCCATCGCGATGCCGTGCTCATATCCTTCCTTGTGCTTTCTGCAGCATCTTTTCGTTTTCGTTTTTAATATTTGGCCTTTTGTTTGATAGTCTGTTGCCTTATAATTGACTCTTATTGATTAAAAAAAATCGATTTTGCCTGTGCTCACGTCTGATTTATTTATGTTCATTGGGGTTGTACTGTGATCAAGTTTTTACTGCATAATGTGCATGGGGGTAAAATGAAGTGATGACTTTTCGGTTGCTTTTCGTAAAGCTGATTCCTGCTTTTCTTTTGAGGCTTAATTATTCTTGTGTTGTCTACTTAGGAAAGCTGGAATATTTGTGGATACCGCTGGGTGAACGTAGAAATTAATCAATTGTTTATTGCTGCCACGTTGAGGTCTCATAGTTGAACGTTTTATTAACTAGACTGGATTTTATTAGCAACAAGTTGATCGAGTGGGTTTAAGAAGTATGGTGGTTCTTCGGAGAAGAGCTTGCCCTGTGGATTGTTCTTTAGAGTATCTTTTGTGGCTCAATAAACTAAATTTTATTTTACTTGTTTAAAAAGCAATGCAAAGCCTGAAACAAGCGACTGCAATGATCACATAAAAACAATATTGACATAGATCTTAAAAGAGTTGGCAGCTAGAGGCAAGATCCAGAGGAAAAAATTTAAAAGTGTATTAGGAGAACTTTGTTCATTTGGTCTCGTTAGTCCTTTTTGGAGTGAGCTTGGCCTATCCATCTTCCCACATTGTTCTTTTGATGCATGAAAATAGTTGTAATTTTGGATTCTTGAGAACTACAGTTGCATGATCTGATATTTAGACTAGAAACATGTTCTGACCATGAGACAACATGCACTCTATGGACTTTTCCAATTTAAAAAACTGAAACTGAAGAGGGATTTTGTAGTCGGTCAGGTAGAAGTGAGCCAATCAGTTGAACTTCTTTTTGATGGATGGTGGCCAGAACCAATTATAGTCTAAAGTTCCAATTTTTATTTTTTAAAACAAGGTTTACTACTTACCTAGCATCTATAATTTCATTTAAGGGGCAAGCTCTTCTCCATGGAAGGGCATTTACCCTTTTAATGTTTCCTCTTCACTTAGAAAAGGAGGTAGCACTCTTCTAAAGGTGGGGAGGGTTATGTATGTTGTTTCATGCAGAATAAATCAATTGGCCAAATTTTATGAAACAAAGCAAGAGAACCTTTGTGGACTTTGTTACATTTTTAATCAGAATTTGTATCTCCTCTAATTCGTTTAGTCCTTGTTTCTTAAGAAGTTTTGGTAAGCCTTATGGGTGGTTGTTCCTTAATGTTGTGAGTTGGACTCTTTACGAAGCCTTTTGAGTTTAAAAGTATTTCGAGTTTGTTTAAGGACATGTTGTTAAGTTTTGGATTTAGGTAATATTAGATGAGGAGAAAAAGGATGTGAGTTGAGTTATATCTTTGGTTTATAACATATATATATATATACACACACACACATATATATATATGTGTATATATATATATATATATACATATTTATATATATACATATATATATATATATAAAGTAGTTCTGCATCGTGCTTTGAAGCTCTCAAGAGTTTTGCTATCTCATTTAAATTATAGGTGCAGTGAAGGATTTTGAGCTTTAAGTTTACAAGGGAAGGTATTATCTACTTAATGTAGGTCAATTATTCTTTGTTTTGAAGTATAATGCCTAGGCACATATTTTACAAGAAAAATGACAAAACAATATGTAGTGTTAGGCATTACATACCTTTGACAGAGGGAACTAGGGCATAAAATACCAGAGTCTTGCGGGAGAGAGAGAGGACGAGAGAGAAGAAGAATGAGATGCGGAAGAGAAAGAGATTTTAAAGAGAACAACAAAATGAAGGTGTCAGATATAAGTAAAGAGAAACAGTAATATAAAAGAAATGGTACAAGAATAGGAAGGTCACCAAGGCATTAACCTTGGGCAATGGTTTTCCCCTCTAGACCCCCAACACAACCAGCTACCCTGATATCCTCATTCACACCCATGCCATTTCTCTTCGTATGGCTTTGGCTGATAAGCATCATCCATATTTATGTATGCTACATAAAAGAAATGCTCCCCAAATCCCTACGGCTACACTTAAGCCAATATCATATCCTGATACATGTTACAGGCTTACAGCTTAGCCTTTTCGTTTCAGTTTGGTGTTGGGCTAAAGAGCATGACTTTACAAAGTCTGCCTAAAATATTTGTCGTATTTACAGCTTTCGTAATTTTTAAGTGATCATATGACTTCACAATGTAAAAGGGCCCCTTTTTAAAATATCCATCTATATCTTACTGAAGTTGTGAACAGAGACTCATATACTTATAGACAAAATTCTGTTGACTAAAATTTTATAATAATAATTTTTATTTATTAATCAGCTAGACTCTACTTATCTTAAAGATAAGACTCAGATGAACTCTTATTATTGACTGTTATGTTCAACTCCTCTATGCAGATGGCAGAATTATGTAAAAATATCCGGGAGTTAAAATCTGTTCTCTATGGCAACAGTGAATCAGAGCCAGTGGCTGAAGCTTGTGCACAGTTGACCCAAGAGTTCTTCAGAGAGAATACCTTGCGTCTATTAATTGTTTGTCTCCCAAAACTGAACCTAGAGGTAATTTTGTTAGTTATGATGTTTGATTTGTTGTTGGAACTGAGATTGTTTTTTTTTCATGGTTCAAGCGTAATAATTTTTAATCTTTTTTATACTGTACAACATATTAATCATCTCGCTGAACACTCAGTTTGCCAACTTGTTGCTGAAATTTGTTGTGTTTTTGCAGGCCCGAAAAGATGCTACTCAAGTTGTCGCAAATTTGCAAAGGCAACAAGTTCATTCGCGGTTGATTGCTTCTGATTACTTGGAAGCTAACAAAGATCTTCTGGACCTTTTAATTTCTGGGTAAGACATTAAGGTCAACGGCTTTGCGGATCAGAAGATTATATAAATATATATATATTTTAATTTTGTTCATGATGTTGCTCATGTTTCTTTTTCTATAAGCAGAGATTTGTACCATTTATTAATTTAGATTATGCTTTAATATCGTCTGTAGCTCCATTAGGATTTGCTTGATTGCATGCCATAAATAAATTTGTAGTGTTATTAGTTTTCTTTCTTATTGCATAACATTTTCATATTGGTGTGAGCTCACCTTAGATATGCATACCTATTGCTTTTTAGCCTCGTCAACATCATCTTTATAGCATCCATATTTCAATATATTGGTCATTCTGTTTTGGATCTTTTAGAAGTCATTATAGCATGATGTTTGGCTATCAAATCCTCTTGTTATATCATATTGTAACTAACAGTAAAAACAACAGTAATAGCACTTGCTGGGGAGATATACAATGTTCTGCTCTTCTTTCTTCAACTAATTTATGATGAGAAATGATTTTTCTTTGACTGCAATTGTATGTACCAGACATTAAATGGGACGGGGAACTGATTTTGAATAATAGACAAAATCCGTATATGTTCATCCACAAATCCTGATGTTAACTATGAATACAACAGTAGTTGATAAAAAAAACATTGCAAGTTTGTTATGTACTAATCACATGAATCTAGAGGAGAAAGTCAGTTCAGAAGAGGGAAGTGGAAGTGATGATGCCCAAGGAAAAGGTTGTAAATGTAGTTCTTTTGGCTGATATGCACATTTAAATTTGAGAAGGCTTCATATTTCTTAGCTAATAGTTGTAAATTAAATTTCCATTATTTTTCTTATGAGAATTTTTACAAAATAGACCACGAACTTTGTTGATAGTTTGGCTATGTTCATTTTTGTCTATAATGAGGTTGAAAAGATTATCTCAAATTCTGCAGCTACGAAGATATGGACATTGCTCTGCATTATGGGGCCATGCTAAGAGAATGTATTCGACATCAAAGTATAGCTAGGTATTTAATTTAGTTTTATTTAGAACAGTTGTTTTCTTTCTTTTCTCAAAATTTTGTGGCTACCATTCATTGTATGTTCTGATATCAGTCTGGTTTTTTTCCTCAGATTCTATCACTATAAAAACAAGGGAAATTTTATCAATTTCTTTATCAGTGATGTTCTAATTCTCCAGTTTCCTGTTTTGCAACTAGGCATATTCTCTCCTCAAATTTATGTATTACTTACAGAAACAATATTGCAAATGATGAATAAACCTAAGTAATCAGTCTCCATACAGAATAGTAGAATACTTTGATGAATTTCTTATCAAGATCTTGCTACATATTTTCTTGTATGTTTTTAAACTTTCTTCATGTAGTGAATGCCTTTTCTCACCAGTCAACCCTGAAACTTTGCTAGTCAGTGGACTCGTTTCCATTTTATTGGTGTTTGTATATTGATATTTCATCTTAAGGCCCAAATTTTATTAAAGGAGTTGGCTAGTGTAGATTAGATGTTAAATATGTTGCTCCAATGATGTATAAAATCTCTGACATTCTTCCAAATAGCTCAGCCATGAGGACTACAATTGTGACCTCAATTTTGGTTTTAAGTGATTGGCACCAAGCAATTGAAATGAGTCCCACTCTTTAACTTTATAACTTGGTTGATCAAGTTATATTAATCCCAACTTTTATCCTGGCCTAGCATTTTATCTTCCAGCACCTTTCGAATAATTTTCCCTAGACATCATATGAAAGAGCCTTCTCTCTTCACTGTTGCTTCAAATTGCTTGTGCAAATTCTTGTGTTTCACTATTGGTTGAGGTTTAAGAATTGTAAAGTCATCAAATGCTTACATGGTAATGTGTGGAAACCCCTTGGCACTAGATAGAACAACTAGGCACACAGGTCACAATTATGAAAATTTTATGATTACTATTCCAACACTGATTCTTTATGGGCAAATGAACTTGTTTGATGAAACTTCAATATCACAGCATTTTGCATATGAAATAACCTTTTTAACTACAGTTGGTATTGGCAAAATTTGCTGAAGATTAGGGAGATTGCAAGGAGATCTACTAGCTACAAGTTGGGTGATGGTGAAGCCTTATATTTCTGGACAATAGCTACGTGGAGGATGTTTACTGTTTAAAAACCGGATGTATACTGAAGTGGTAATCAGATCAAAGTTTGAGAACTCATTATCAACAGCAGATGAGTTTTCCATCTGCTCAATGATACCACTGATCAGATATGTGAAGTAAGAATTATAAAAATTACTGAAATAAATGAAACTACTGTTTGGTTGCCCCCGTGTTCCCCAAGTTCTAAATAAATCCCTGTTAGTTCTATCAGGAATCCTTCTCCATTGGTGAGGTGGGATAATATTGTTTGGCACAAGAAACAAATTCCCAGAAATGCCTGTTAGTTCTATCAGAATATGGCTGCTTTATATTAGTATTATTTTTTGGCTTTTATTTGCTGCTTACTGTTAATTTCTGACAGCGCATTCTTGCCTATAAGTTTGATAGTTAAATTTTTTTTGCCCTTGTAACCTGTGTTTTGCTTGTTGTTGGAGAACTAAGTGTTTTTTTTGGTAGTTAGTTGAGGTTTATAATGTGGTGGGGCATGGCATTGTTTCACCACTTGGCATCTCATCGTTATTCCATTTTTTACTGGATTCTTTGTTCCGATTTTGATAAAATAAAACTTTTATCCATGAAGAGAAAAAACGTTTTAGTAATTAGGAAGTTATTATACAACAGATGATATGCTCTATATACTCCTCCTTTGCCTTTCCTGTGTATATCATATAAGTTGGAGATTCTATCACCCAGTATTTGGTATCAGCCATAATAATTCTAATTTGAGGATGTCCCACTCTCATGTCCTTTTTATGTGTTGCATTGGAAGATACCTCTTTAATATACTAATGAAAATTAAAGTAAAAAAAATTTAAGAGGCAGTAACTAAATACTGATTAGAACAATCAAGATCATGGCTAAAAACATGCATAATGATGAGGTTTTAACAAATTTCATTGTTGAAATTATTTAATGCAGAAGGTTGTAGAACATTAATTTTTGCATGGTTACTTAAAAATAAAAATAACTACTTGTTTATATTGCATTATTTAAAATTATAAGCACCCTCATTTCCTATTAGTAGGATGTAATCTTTAAAATCTAGGTCTTAGGTTCACCTAAGCACTTGGGGGATCGCCTAGTCTGAAAGAACCAGGTGCCTAGGCTTTTGACCGTTTTGAACTATTGTCTGTTATATAATACCTTTTTGCACCTCTTTCAATAAATTGCCATTATTCCAAAAAACTCTCTTTTTTTTCCCTTAGGATCATTTTCCTTTTGGGATGCAATGTCTCTCATGAAACATTCCTACACAGTTCATTTTATTTATCAAGTTAAGTGTTTATATACGAAACCAACATAGCACCTGTTCTTTATCAGCTTTGGATATAGGCATGTCTGGTTTTTTAATTAGGCCAGTCAAGTGGGTATATCATGTTCTTTATTTCAAAATTGTTAGAAATTAGAATATATTTTCTTAAGCATTTCTTTTTTTGAACTTAAAAAGGTTGAATGAGTTTGGACTCTTCAATTGAGGCATTGGATATAATTTTCATCTGGCTTGTCAGACAAGAATAGATCCCATCTAGTTTTTGCTGAGATCCCTCAGTCAAAGGAAGAGAATTAGCGAGTAAATTTCTTTTATTTGATATATTTTGACAATGATTGTGTTCCATGTTTGTATTCTTCAAATCATTTCAAATTATTATGTACGATGGATTGCTTTTTGCTTCCCAATGTCTGGATTTATCTAGTTTCCCCTGTAATATAAAATATAATTGATAAATATATTTGTTAGCTGTGCTTGATGTCTTAGTTATTTGATGTATGAAAAGAACATACTCATAAGATTGTACCTTGGTACAAGGATTTCTTGGTCTTGTATCCTTTTGTATGATCAAAGTTTAAAATTTGAGATGGAACAATAAATAAAAGGGATCAGCAGGTGGATGTACCTCCTGGAAGGAGAGGTCTTGGATATGTATTTTGTAGAGCTAAAGTTTAAGGAGAATGCAAAGTTACTTTGCCCGAATTTGAAGACCTTAGGTGCAAAGGCATGATGTAATATGTGGCCAATCCATCTGTCATAAAGTCCATGAGAAACAATAGACCTATTTTTGCAATCATATACGTGTTTATTTTGCACTTATGCTCTGACTACCTTTGCCTTTTTCTTTTCATTTTTCCAATAGGAGCACTGATTTTTTCCTTCATAATATTTGTATCGGTTTCATGGATCCTAATTTCTATTTTCCTGTGAACTACTGCTCATGTTCTTATAGAGTAGAAACTTATGATCAGAACATCTGGTCTATCAAATAGTGATCCTGATCTAACAAATACGGGCTTAATGTTAGGCATAGTACATAAAAATCTAGGGTGCTTATGAACTACTTTGCAAGTTCCTAAAGAGCAGGAATTTTTTTAGCAGATCAAATGATCTAGAAAACAGAGATTCTGATCTCTTACTTATAAATTTCATGGGTGGGCATTGCACATAAATGATCCTGGCTGCTTCTTTTATATGTTATCTTCTCTGGGGCTAATATTGCATGTCATTAAGTACCAAGTAGTTTTAACTTTTAATCATGAAAAAGATAGAGAAATTTATGTATTATATATGTAATGTTATTTCTAGTTCATATGGTTTACTTTTGTTTTTGATCTGTTAGAGAGTATAAAATTAAGTGCCAGTTATTGGGATATATTTTTTCATTATCAAAGTTTCCATTCACAGGTATGTTCTAGAGTCGGAACACATGAAGAAGTTCTTTGATTATATTCAACTTCCAAATTTTGACATTGCATCGGATGCCTCTGCAACATTTAAGGTGACTTACTATTTCCATTTGTTGAGTTTTACGTTATAATATTAATTGTTTATTGCGTTATTCACAGTATGGAAGTGTAGTAATCTGATTTAAGTACTATTCTCTTCTAAAAATAATAGGGCAGAAGTTTGATACAACAAAAATTACTAAATATGATAAATGTAATCAAAGATGCAAGATAGGGAAAAGATTTTCATAGTTGATAACTTGATATAATCATGAGACAATTGACTCAATAAAGCCCCTTTCTATTAGGTTGCATCTATATAACTATGTACATTTAAGCATACATGTCATACTTGATAAATCATCATCCTTCTTATCACTACATCACCACGATTGCCATCACTGTCACCATCCAGGCCTTTTTGCTGTCAATGGTATATAGCGTAGGTCAAATCCTATAATCAAGAATCTTTCTGTGAAACTTATGATGCCATTTTACATGCTTTCCACTTGGCGTTGATTCTAAAGCTGGTGTGGGTTTTTGATGGACAACATAAATATAAGCGAGGGATTCGCAGCAAGCATAAAACCCATATGTGTAGCATAAAATCCGTTCTTCATGTTACAGCTGCAGCTGCTAAATTTCTTATGCATTGAAAAAGCATTGTTGTCAAAGTAGGTAGTTGATCTTAGGGTGGAACTGCACCATTGCTTGGGGCAAGTGAACCAAGAAACCATTGACAAACTCAAGCAGAGAGTTCTAAAAGCATGGGCACTGTTGCTCTTAGGGTGGAAGTGCAGCCATGTTTTGTTAATTTTGTTGTCTTTTGTGATGAAAATGCTATTTTGTCTATGTAATAAAATTGAGTATATTAGGAAAATTATGTAAATAAAACGTCCACAGTACATTGGGTTTGATTCACGGAAATAATTTCTTTAAATATTTAAAGGTAATGGAGCTTCATGCGCTAATTACCCCCCTTTAGGAAAATTATGTAACTATTATAAATTGATTCTTCGCAACATATTTGATATGTTGAATCCAGTGGTTGGGGCTCCCACCAATGCTAAATCTTACCCTTATAAGTAGGGAGAACCTAGATCGCCTAATTCATAACGAAGCAATCGTTGTGTACCAAGGCTCGACCTTTACGAAAACATCTTTATGTCTCATCTTATTTACCTAGATTTCTCAGGAAAAAAATGATGCTGAACAAAAAGTTGGGAAACAATTCTTGGTTTTGGTTGAAGATTTTGTGGCTTATTTGAAGTTTCTTGACCTTATAAATAATCTCAAAGAATATGAAAAGAAAGCAGTTAATATCAATAAATTATTCTGTAAAAAGGTTGATTGTCCACCAAAATAAACTTGGAGTACATTTACCATTAAATATAACAGAGAATGATTGATAAGTCTTGATTTAGTGAATGTAATTTCTTAAAAAAATTGTATAAAACATATTTTTGAAAGAATATTTTTTTCTCACAATATATATACATATACATATATATATATATATATATAACATTATTTTGAAAGAATATATTTTTCTTACAATATATATACATATATATATATATATATATATATATATACACACACACATACATATACATATATATGTATATATATATGTACATATATATGTGTGTGTGTACATATATATATATATATATGTACACACACATATATATGTATATATATGTATATATATACACATACATATATATATATATATATATATATATATATATATATATATACACACACACACCAAGAATTGCAATTTCGATCGCAGATGCAGGCGGTATGTGTCGCCATTATTAGTACGCGACCACGATATCGGGTGAAATTGACTATCGACGGTCGATTTTGGTCCGACGATCGATTGAGGGAGAAATCGATCGTTGATCGATCGAGGGAGAAAAGGGAAGAAGAAGAAGAAGAACAAGAAGAAGAAGTACATCGCATCGCTGCGTCTCGCCTGGTGGCGATTTTTCTCCCACGCGAGGAGACGGAACATCTCCCCGCACAAGGAGAAAGATCAAGGCGATGTCGCCCTTTTTTTCTCTTTTAATATATTATTATTTAATATTATATTATATTATAATATATTTTAATATATCAAACGGTATGCACTGTGCGTACTGCTCGATATTGGTGCTGTATCGTTATTGAGAAAATGTCAGTACACCGGTACAGACCGGTATGGAAAATCTTGATACACATATATATGGGTAGACCCTGGTTGTTGGTACAACAGTAAGGTGTCTTCTTTGCAACTTGATAGACAAGGGTTCGCGTCATGAAAATAATCTCTCTGTGGTTGCATTCATTTGGTGACCTCATGTTAGTGGAAGTCTTGTGCACCGAGCATGACCTTCTAATACAAGTTATGTGAGACTACATTTGTATGAATGAGCCAAAGTGATTTTGGTATATAAATCCCCTCCATGGTGTCACAGACTTAGCTGGCTTTGCCTAAGTCGTGCGGCACCCTTACAAGTCCGTCCGCAAAGGTCAGCCTCCCTGAAACCTCCTAGGGTCCCTTAGGACCTACAAAAGAGAAAACGGGTTAGAGGAAGCACTTCCCACGGATCCACAAGCAATAGCTTTAGTAAACACTTTATATACAATGCAAATTACAACTATGGACTTTACAAGTTCTGAACGGTTGCACATAAAGGATAATGGTCCATTACAAACCGAAGTTCCCACAAATGTCTACATGACACAACTCCCATTTACAAGCCGAAACCGGCCACAAAAGCTAACCAAACTACGACTGCCAAGCCTACTGCAAACCCGCTACTTGCTTTACAAAGAATGTACAAAAATTGAAGGACACGGACAAACATTAGCATTACATCGAACACCTTGTTTATATTTTTGTCTGTGACAATGGTATGATTCCGTTGTCCTTGCATGAAGCATGTCTGGCATGAGAATAAGAGCCTTAGGTTTGATTGTTTGATGATTAAAAATCAGAACTCTCAACCTATTTTTTTGTTCTCTTTCTAATCACATTCTCAAATCCTGGATTAAAAGAATATTTTCTTTGTTCTGCATGCTTATTGTACATTAGATTTGGTATGGAGTATCTTGTTCTACATCAGATTTGGTATCAATGTTAATGACCTACATCACCGATATGGCTTCTAGTTAGCGGTCATCATCTTAAGTGCAATACTTTGGAGGAATGGGTTCTAGACTTAGCAACAGAACAATCAAACCCCTCCTTGTCTGAGCCAATCTTTCTAAGCCCTTCATAATGCATTTTGTGTCGGTCATCACTTCTATACCTTTAATTTGCTTCAGTTTAAAACTTATGGAAATCATTACTGGGCTTGTGTATTTTGCTTCTCTCTCTCCCTCTCTCTGCATTTTGTAGTAAATTTGTTTATTATAGTCTTTGCATGCTGATCCTAGCCTTTAGACTTTGCTGGCATATGTTCAATGTCTTTATTTGATTTTTTAATATTTGTTATACATTTGTATATTTAATTATTATAAGCAGTGAAGGTAATTTGTAATTGTAATTCAGGAGCTTTTGACGCGGCATAAATCAACTGTAGCTGAATTTCTTGCTAGGAATTATGATTGGGTAAGTGATCACTTTCTGCATGAGTTTATTGCTGCAGCTTTATTCTTTTGTAGTGATGAACTAGAGAGTTGATGTTTGATATGATCCATGAATTGAAACTTTTTGCTCACTCAGCTGGTGGACAAGCACTATAGCTACAAGCTGGGTTATTTGATCCCTTGATAAATTTGCTGGACACTTTTAAGTAGCTTGAACTTTTAGGCATAATCTTGATGATTAAATTTTTTTGATGAATAATCTGTAGCAGAAGTCAATTTTGTAAGTTGAATTTTCATATTACACTAATATATACCCTAGAATAGATATACAGTTCTGTTTATTTACCTATTGTTGACTTTGATATCTTCTTATTCATCATAATTCATAGTTATTTTAGTTTGTCAGACTTTCGATTTAACATTTTAAATAAATAAGATAATTATTTTTTGTTCATTTTCATTATCCATCTTTGTAGAGCACTTGCTACTAGGACCAGCTTTTATAACATTTTTCTCAGTGAAGTAGAAAGGTACAGTGTATCATGGATGTATACCTTTTCACAGGGCATACCAGGTGGTGCTTTTAGCTATGGCATGAGGTGTAGCAAGACAACAAAAAGTGCGATAAATAAAAGAATATAAAGTTTTTGTTAAATTCTTAATAAATTATATTATTAATGATATGCGTGGTTTGTGGTGCCGACTTGTACCGGGTGGTATGTACCAGTCCGATAAAGGACTAGCACGTATATGGCCCTGTACCATACGGTCCGTGATAGAGGACCTTGTATCTCTTGTTATGGGGCCTATATCGATCGAAATGGTCAAAATCTGATTGTTACCGACCTGTATCGATTGATAATGGTCAGATTTTGACCAAAACCGTTCAATGGTTGGGATTTGTTGAATTCAAATGGTCTATTTGATCGTTTGAACCAGATCTAAGGGTTTTTTAACCCTTTCTACCCCCTCATTCTCCTCTTTCACTCTCTCTAACTCATCTACTAGCTCAATAACTTGCATATTTCTCTCATTTGCACTCTCTTGAACTCTACAAAACTACGATTTGTGGATTTGATCAAGCTTGGGAGGCTAATTAGAGACAATTGACACCTAACATAGAGGAAAAACTCTCTAATCAATAGTATGTAGACTAAGGTTCTCCGTTTCGATCTATACCGCCCGGTACAAACGACACATACCGGTCCGACAAGATATCGGTACGGACCGCCCTCTACCGGGCGGTACCGTCGAAATCGGCTGTCGGTAGTCGATTTTGATCGTTGGTGGTTGATTAAGGGAGAAAGAAGAAGAGGGAGAAGAAGAAAAGGGAGAAAAGAGAGAGATACCTGCTCTTCCCCGGTTCGCCCGCAGTCTTCCTTCTCTGCTCAGGGAGATGAGGCGAGAAAGGAGAAGGGAACTCCCCGCGTGGGAACGAGACGACGCCTCATCTTCCTGTGGGAGAACGAGGTGATGCCTCGTCTCTCGGTTTTTATTTTTTAATATATATTATATTATATTTATATTATATTATATAATATTATATTATATAAATAATATTATATTATAATATACCGAGCAGTATTATGCATACGCCCTCGGTAACGGGTATCGTATCGTACCAAGATAAACTTAGTACGCTAGTACGGACCGATACGACGAACCTTAATGTAGACAACTTCTCAATTGCATTCACTAATACATGCCACAATTGTACTTGCCTAAGGAGCTGCCTCAGATACGTGTGGTTCACGATGATCAGAGTACGACCATCACCATATTGATGCTCCAATTGCATATGGTGTATTAGTATACTATGATATAGGTCAATTTCGGGATTGAGTCCGTCAAACATATCAAATTGATATACAGATACATAAGATCGAGGACGTCGATCCACCACTCAAGGAGTTTCATCATTTTTTTTGGTGGTAGAACCAGATATATCCATCGATCGATTACTTGATTCATTTAAATCTTAAAGTTTAAGTTGTTTAACAAATAATCTAATAATTTAAATCATTTCTTTGTAGATAATTCAATAGAAATGGAAGGAAAATTCAGAATGTACCCATAAAGTTACTCCTCAAATCTTGAAAAACATATATGCCACTATTCTTTCCTAATTTAGATTTTTTTTGCTATAATTATACTAAATTGATATTTATTTTCAACTTAAAAACTCTAATCTAATTTTTTATCTATTTTTCAGAAATTTTTAGAGCTATTTTCAATCATTTTTCATGCCATCGGTATGTCCTGTTGTACCAACACATGGTACATCGATACGGAGTGGTAGATACCTTACCATTGGCTGCTTGGTATATTGGTGTAGACCGGCAAGGCGAACCTTGATGCTATGGACTCAAACAAAAAATGTGTTGAGCAATGATAGAATTACATGCAGACATATAAATAGTTAGGAACAAATGCAAGAAGAACATCTAACTTTGAAAATTGTTGAAGGCAGGTGAAGTAATTTCTCTGCTTGGCATGCCTATTAAACTGCAAGGTGTTTCTACTTGATGCCAATATGGAAACCTTTAACTTGCATAAGGGAAATTAAATGAAGCTGTATGCTATTGCTTTGATGGGTGTCTTTTCTCTTTGACTAGAACCTTACTATGTAACTTAAGGGTACTTATATTTTTACAACCTAATTGCATCTGCATGGTATTTAACTGAATTAAGATTTTTAGGTCTCATTGTAAAAGATTATTCTGTTCAAAGCACCAATTTATGTTGTTTTCATGCTATTGAAGTTCTTACTCTTTTATGGTTTTATAGGACATTGAGTAGTTTGGATAATTTTCGTTTGTTTGTTGCAGTAAACAAGGTTTGCAATTTTGACCTGTACTGTCCGGTACGGGCGGTACATACCGGTCCATCAGGTTGTCGATACGCGGACCACTCGCTACCGGGCGGTTTCGCCAAAAATCGACCGTCAGTGATCAATTTCGACCGTCGACAGCCGATTGAAGGGAGAATCGACAGCCGACGGTTGATTGAGGGAGAAATCGATCGTCGGCGGTCGATTGAGCGAGAAAAAGGGAAGAGGGCAGTGGCAGTATAGAGCGAGAGACCACTGCTGGTCGTGTTCACTTCGATGCTGGCCGTGATCAAGGTAGTGATAGAACCCCAGATGGAGCTCTATAGATTTTGATCATTGAGGGGGATCAACCCTTGGAACGCTGTAGCGGTTCCTTCCTCCTAGATTCGGCACAAGGCTGAAATAAAATTGATAATTGCTTGATGCAAGAGAGGGGGGCGGCTACATTATTATATAGGGATCAAAACCCTAGCCTAAGGGGGTGCATGCCTAAGTAAAATTATCCCTTTGCCCCTCCTATAGCCAACCTGCCTTAATAGGAACAGGGGGCGACTAGGTTGGCTCTATAGCCGATCTAAGCAGGGGAAAACCCTAGCCAACCAACCCAGTAAGGGGGCAGCGGCCACTAAGCCCTAAGGGCTAATCTAAACCCTAGCCATACTCCTTTATAAGATAGGAGTGACTTTATTATAATCTAGCAGGTTTTTATCGACTACTTCTAGGGAGATTAGGACTCAACCCTGTTGGTGTCCTATCAAACCCGCCCTCTTAAAATCAGCCTTGTCCTTAAGGCTGAAGTTCCATGAACTCAGGGAACCGAGTCTTCAGCTCCTCATCAGCTTGGGTGTCAGTTGGAAGAACTTGAGCTGAGTCGTCGTCTTTAAATTTTCATTTGAGGTGGGATACTTGGAGGATCAACTGTAATTTTGATCTGTGCACGGATGTGATCTCCAGGTTATGGCCCCAATGTGATCCCCAATTTTGCAAGGCCCAAAGAAATAGGGAGACCACTTTCTTGAGGCTTGAATTTCATGCTGGTGGAGCTGGAGATGAAGGGGACTTGATCTTTCTCAGGAAACTTTCTTCTGCTCTGGCGTTTGTCAGGGGGAAGTTTCTTCCTTGCATGGGCTACCACGTGATTGCTTTGTAATAGTAGTCGTGCCTTCTTTTAGAGTGAGGGTTGTCCTCTGATAAAATCTCTAGTGGTCTGAGCCCGATCTGACTCCGAGGTGGGTAGGAGTGGTGATTTTTCGGGGCCCATTTCACTTCTTCATGTTGTTCACCATCTTGGATGAGGATGGTGCTGACCCCCACTCTGGATGTGTCTACTCCAATAATAAACATCTGGCCACAATTTGGTGTGGACGACATCGTGGCCGTGAGGGCTATTGTTCCACTTGGCCAAGGTGGTGCATCTTTCTTTATAATGAGAGGGATGATGTTCATGCTTCGTTGAGTCCTAAAAATGATCCTTCCCCTTTTCTGATTTCGCCATTGAAGGGGCTCAATTTTCTTACGGTCTTGGGCCATAGATCGGAGGTCATCATTAATGAAGTCTTTAAGCATCATGGTCCAATCTCGGGGAAAGTTGTGGAAGTCACATAAGATTTGGAAGTGTTGCATCAGCAACAATGGTGAGTTCAACAGGATGTAACACTTTAGAAGTAGCTTATCTCCGGGGAAAAGGATGTAGGGACGTGTCGTAGCGGGAAATAAGCATGGCCGAACAATCTGTGTCTCTGTCATCTCATGGATGACCCTTTTATCTTCGTTCTTCTAAGGTTGTATGAAGCAATCTGGTCGAGCAACAATTGGTAGAAGTTTCGACCTGTTCAACATAGGGGAGTCGGCCAGCTTCAGAGGAGGTAGTCGGCTCGGTTGGGTGGAGACGCCCAAAAATTCAGCAAGCTATGAGAGTGGTTTTTTATCTTCAATCTCATGAAACTCTTGAATTTGAATTGGGAAACCATTGGATTCTTCTTTTGGTACCCCCTCCAAGTGTGGTGTTGTGGTTGTATTCGTTGGGCTCTCTCGTAGAATCACCTACTTTCCTTTTCTGAAAAATTTCATGGTTAGCTTCGAAAAATTCTAGAAAACATCTCCAATCGTGGACAACCAATCAATGCCAAGCACTATATCAAAACCATCAAGAGGGAGGAGGAAAAAATCAGCAATTACGTCTTGCTCCTGTAGGATTAGTTTTACCCGCGGGCACTTCTGGTTGCACTTCAGAATTTGGCCGTTAGCTACCTTGACTTTAAACCCATTGTAATCTTCTTTTTGGAGCATTACGTGGGCACCAACCTTACTACTCATGAAGTTGTGTGTGCTCCCGGCATTGATGAGGATGATGACGGACTGCTACTCGAGAAACCCTTCGATCTTCAATTTTTGCAGGTTGGTGTAGCCGGCTAAGGTAGGGACCGTGCGGGTGGCCGGTTGTGGTGTATCCTTCTCCTTGGGCTCGAGAGTCGTATCTTTAAGTTTTGGTTCTTCAGTGAGCGCAATCATCAGCGGGTTGGAATAGTCGGCCAATGCGTGCACTGCGTAGTCGGACGGTTAGGACTCTTCCTCCATGGCTTCTTCTTTAGGTTTAAGGGCTTCTTCAGATATTTCATTGTCCTCATCCTCCGCTGGTTCAATCACGAGGAGTTGGCCCTTTTTGCAGTGATGTTTGCGGCTCCACGGTTCGTCGCAATGCCAACACAACCCCTTGGTCGATCGTTCGCAAAGCTTGTCTCTTGTCAACTTTTTTGGTGCGGGGGCTTGGATGGCAGTAGAGGGGGCAGTAGGTCTCGGCATGGCTGGTCGGGGAGCGACCCTTGTCCTTCGTACCTCGTGGTTCAATTGTTCTTCCTAGATACGCGCGAAGGAAATTGCTGCCATAAGAGTGTATGGTTGCCGCGCCTTTACTTCTCCTCGGATCTTCGGCTTTAGGCCCTCAATAAAAGTACCTAAAAGTTGTTTCTCAGACCAATTCTCAGTTTGGTTAGATAAACGCTCAAACCTTGTTTGGTATTCTTGTATTGTAGAGGTTTGACAAATCTTTGTTAATTGTCCGTCGATGTTGTTGAAATCGGTTGGTCCGAAGCATTTTAGTAGTCCTTCCTTGAATTGCTGCCAAGAGAGTCCTCCATGGGTCTGCTTAAACCAATTAAACCATTGAATAGCATCTCCCTCGAGATGGATGGCAACAATCTCCACCCGTGTGGTGTCGGCGGTTCGGTAGAACCGAAAATAGCGCTCCGCGCGCGAGATCCACCCGATCGGGTCTCCTTCTTCCCATCTAGGGAAGTTAACCTTCATGCGTGGATTATTGAGATCAGAGGCGATGTGGCCATCTTGAGGATCGTCTCGCCAATCTTAAGTTTCTCCGTGTTATAATTTCCTCGGGTTCGACGGTCGGCCAATGCAAAATTCGGCGAAAAGGGATTGCATCTTCTCTTTCATGCAGTTTTCAGAGGCTTCAAGCTTTGCATCGATAGCCTCCTCTGATGCCATAGTATACGCCTCTAGATCTGTAATATTGAGATCTTTTTTCTGTTGTCGGGTTAGTGGCATGGGAATTTTGGAGAAGGGGGTGGCCGATTGGAGGGTGAATCGGTTTGGATGGAAGTAGGCTGCGGTTTAGGACAGATTTGGGGCTGCGGTTTTGTGGAGTTTAGGTTACGAATTGGTATGGTTTTAGGGCTGTGATAGCAGTAGATGAAGGTTAGGAAAATAGATTTTAGATCTGGGATAGATGGCAGCAAAGGTAGGTGTCTCGGTAAAGAAAGTTGGCTAAAAGGGTAAGTGGATCGATAAGGAAGTAGGCTGATTTGGGTGGCTGATTTGGGGGGCTGTTTGGATTCGGTTTAGGGTAATATTTGGAAGGGTTTTTGGTGAGGATGGTAGGGTTTGGAGATGAGGAAAAGAGAGTCTGAAATCCCATAAAAAACAGCACTCAAATCTGATAGAATTCGGTGAAAAGAAGTGCTGCCATGTGCTGTCCTGCTGAACCGGTTTTTGCGTCGGAGAAACAATGACTTCTCAATGTAAATTCCAGAGGAAGGTTCAAGGAAATTATACAGAAACCCTTGGTTTAGATGTTGTCAATACCAGTAGAAATTTTGATGAAAATTTGGCAGCATAACAGTCGGGAAATAGGGCAAAAGATGCAAGGCAGATTCCTTCATCGTAAAATTCCAGAACTGCATGATGGTGAAAGATTGTACAAGAAAATCAGTTCCAGAAGGAGTTTTTTCGTGAAATAAAATCCAGATGAAAGCCAACTTGATCTTGAGAATTGTGTAAAAATTTCGGCCGAAAAGGATGAACAAAAGTTCGGTTTCAAGAGGCCAATAGACGGAAGACAGATTCTGCGTTGTAAAATTTCAGTACTATGCAATGAAGAATCGCAGTGCTAGAAATCTAGATCCAGAAGGAGTTTTTTCACGAGATCAGTCTTAGATGAAAGCTAAGATGATCTATGAAATTGTATAAAAGTTTCAGCCAAAAATGACGATTAAAAGTTTAGTTTCAAGAAGCAACAATCGGCTGAAAATTTCTGCAGCGTTTCGCCTTTGCAACGATGATGACGTTTGCGATGAACAAAATTTGCAGCGGATAAAATTTGGGAAAAATCTTCAATGTGTAAAGTAAAGAATCTTGCAGTATTGAAGAGGCGTGGATGATAAAAATATACCAGAATTCCAGATCAAACGCAGGGGGCAATGACAGACTGATTTGATCTGCTGCTGGGGTGGAAGGTGGAGGCGTGTGTCGTAGCAATTGTGGGAATTGCTTGGGAAGGTGGAGGCGGCTGAGATGGCTACAGGGGTAGCAAGATCGCTACTCTGATACCAGATGATAGAACCCCAGATGGAGCTCTATAGATTTTGATCCTTGAGGGGGATCAACTCTTGGAACGGTGTAGGGGTTCCTCCCTCCTAGATTCGGCACAAGGCTGAAATAAAATTGATAATTGCTTGATTCAAGAGAGGGGGTGGCTACATTATTATATAGGGATCAAAACCCTAGCCTAAGGGGATGCATGCCTAAGTAAAATTATCCCTTTGCCCCTCCTATAGCCAACCTACCTTAATAGGAACAGGGGGCGGCTAGGTTGACTCTATAGCCGACCTAAGCAGGGGAAAACCCTGGCCAACCAACCCAGTAAGGGGGCAACGGCCACTAAGCCCTAAAGTCTAATCTAAACCCTAGCCATACTCCTTTATAAGATATGAGTGACTTTATTACAATCTAGCAGGGTTTTATTGACTACTTCTAGGGAGATTATGACTCAACACTGCTGGAGTCCTATCAGGTAGTTGGCAACGAAAGATTGCTGCTAGTAGCGTTTCTGTCGCAAGAGATTGCTGCTGGCTGCGATCAAAGGGGATGGCAGCGAAAGATCGCTGCTGGCAGCGTTATGCAGCGAGGGATTGCTGCTGGACGTGATCAAGTTGCTACTGGCCACGATCAAAGTAGATGGTAGTGAGAGATTGCTGCGGCTGCGATGAAGACAGATGGCAGCGAAGGATCGCTGCTAGTAGCGTTTGTGCCACAACGGATTGCTGCTGGCTGCGATCAAGGAGGATGGCAGCGAGAGATCGCTGCTTGCAGCATTGTGCAGCAAGAGATGCGTGCTGCGGTTGAAGGGATAAGGGAGATTGGGTGGCTGAAAGGTTGGTGGACCAAAGGTTGAAGGTTGCGGTTTTTTGGGGCTTGTTTTGTGGCTGTTTTGGGTGCGGTTTGGGGCTGCGGTTTTGTATTGTTTGGCTGCGATTTGGTGTGGTTTTAGGGCTGTGATAGCAGTGAATGAAGGTTAGGAAAAGGGATTTTGGATCTGCGATAGATGGCAGATAGGGATCGGTGGGGGTATGCTGCGAATAGGTGCTGGTTGTAGAAGGCTGCGGTTTTAGGCTGTTTTATGGCTGATTTGGGTATGGTTTTGGCTGCGGTTTGGTAGGGTTTTGGGGCTGTGATGGTAGAGGGTGAAGGTTAGGGAAAGATGGTTTCAGATCTGGAAGAGATGGCAGCGAAGGTTTGATAAAATTTGACGAAGTTTGCTGTAGTGTATGCTGCCTTGCAGAAGCAGAATTGTTGTCAAAGAAACAACAATTTCTCAACGAAAATTCCAGCCAAAAATTATGAAATTTGGGGCTGTGGTGGTAGGGGATGAAGATGAGGAAAAGAAAGTTTTAAATCTGGAAAAAACAGCAGTGAGAATCTGATAGGATTCGACGAAAGATCGCTGCGTATGTTCTGTGCCGAATAGAATTTGCATCGAAGAAGCAACGAGTTCTCGACGTAAATTCCAGAAGAGAATCCGAGGGAAATATACAAAATTTTGACAGCCAAACCTCGGTTCAGATGTGGGTAATATCAGCAAATAAGTTCGACAAAATTTTGGTAGCGTAATGGTAGGAGAATAGGTGAAAAGAAGGAAGGTAGATTTTTTGTCGTAAAATTCCAACAACGCGTGACAAGGAATTGCAGCACTATAAGTTCGATTTCAGAAAGAATTTTTTCCAGTGATCAATCTTAGATGAAAGGTAAGATGATCTATGAATTTGTGTAAAAGTTTCAGCTAGAAAGGACGAGCAATAGTTCGGTTTCAAGAAGCAACAATCGACTGAAATTTTTCTATAGCGTTTCCCCTTCGCAACGATGATCACGTTTACGGCGGTAGAATTTTGCAGCAAAGAAAATATGAAAAAGCTTCTCCAACATGTAAGGCAAAGGAATTAACAAATAGGCGTGGATGATGAAAATATACCAGATCTCCAATTTCAAACGCAGGGGGCAGCAACAGATTGATTTGATCTGCGGCTTGGGGTGGAAGATGGAGGCGTGGATGATGAAAATATACCAGATCTCCAATTTCAAACGCAGGGGGCAGCAACAGATTGATTTGATATGCAACAACAGAATTGCTTGGAAGGGTGGAGGTGGTAGAGATGGCAGCAGGGGCAACAGGAACGCGGCTCTGATACCAGATGATAGAACCCCAGAAGGAGCTCTATAGATTTTGATCTTTAAGGGGGATCAACCCTAGGAACACTATAGGGGTTCCTCCCTCCTAGTAGTCGGCCATATGGCTGAATTGTAGATTGATCTTGCATAATGAAAAGAGGTGGAGGCTACAAGCTTATATAGGGCTCAAAACCCTAGTCCTAGGGGGGTGCTTCCTAAGTGAATTCCCCCTTTTGCCCCTCCTATAGCTGTCATGCTTAAATAAAGGGGCGGTGGCCTAAGTGGCTGCACAAGCCACGCGCCTCTGCAAGAAACCCTAGCCGACCAGCCTAGTAAGGGGGGTGGTGGCTAGGAAGCCCTAAGACTCCAAAATAAACCCTGGTCACACTTCTTTATAGGATAGAAGTGACTAGGTGGGGTTTTATTGCAATCTCACTGGGTTCTTATTAATTACTTCTAGGGTGATTAGGACGCAATCCTACTGGAGTCCTATCAGAATTTTGTCGGCATGGGGCATAATCTATGTTTATTGTATGAGATAGGTCTTTTGTTCACTGGCATAATATATGTGTTTGATAAATTATGTGTCAGTAGACCCTCTACAGGCTCAGAGCCCTGTGTTCGTTCCATGCTAGTATGCCATTATTTCCTTTCAGCAGCATGTTTGGTGTGTGGCATGATTGATAAAAGGGGATTGGGATGTAATTAATTGGGTATGGTTGTGGGCACATCTGCTTTGAGTTTTGCCTGGGCTATTATTAGCTATATGGCATGGGAAACATGATGAAACTTTGGACCTTTTGTAATTATGTGAAAATGCTTTCTTGAAATCATTTTAAGACTTCAAATTTTAATATGAAATTTTCAGATAATTGTTGCTGCTAGTTTCATGGCTAAATCATGGATTTTGTATGATGGTAGATTCTAAACCTCTTGTTTAACTTAGGTAGTTCTTCCCCTTAACCAAGGTTTGCAATACCATATCGTACCGCTCGGTATGCTATGTATGTACCGGTCCGATAGAGGACCGATACACTCAATACAGCTTGGTACCTTAGTATACTATGTGTCGATATACTCAGTATAGCTCGATATGTACCGTACCAACAACTGATTGATACGTTGGTAGGGTACGAGATTGTGAACCTTGCCCTTAACTTTCTTTCTTGTTTCTTCAATTACTAGCATTTGATTCTATTTCTTCATGTTAGTCTTCCAAGTTCTCATGCACTTGTTGAGGTGATTTTTGGTTTGTTGTGATGATTAAACACTAAACCATACTGAAACAATTATAACCAAGTGCAAAAATGTGTTCCATTCCTACAATGACAAACATTGAGTCATAAAAGATGGGACTAGCGTCACAAATCATTTCCTGCCATTGAGTTTAGTTAAAGTAATATCACTTGTTAAATCAAGATAATTCTTTTTTTTTTTATTGGTTCTACTAAGGTTTTCATATGCCTTCCTTTGCCTCCTCTTGCATTATTAAATGAACTTAACTTGTCTAATCCCAATCAAGGTTTTTCATACCGATCTGTACCGCCCATACCAGTACATACATTGATTTAAAAAGCGCTAGGCGCTAGGGTCCCAAAACGCTTGAGGCGCTAGGCGCTCGCCCGAGCGAAGCGAGGCGCTAAAAAAAAATAAATAATTAATAAATATATAAAAATATAAAAAATTAATGTTTTAAATAATTAATAAATATATAAAAGTATACTCTTCATTCGAGCGAAGATTATATTCTGCGAGGTGTCGCGATACCGCAGAGTAGGTGTCGCAGATAATGTTGTAGCAAGAGCTGCAGAGGTGTGCGAAGAGAGCAGAGTTGTGCAGATGCAGCCGCAAAGATATTCTCGCGAGGTGTGGCTCTCTATAGGGATAGAAAGAGAGGGGAGGAAGAGGGTCCACAGTTATGGAGTTGGAAGGAAGAGTCACGTCGTCACCGTCGTCGTTTCGGTTGGTGTGCCTGTTTCATCCACCTAAAGACACACACCACCTAGCAGTCTCACTCTTCATTCACTCGTTCACTGTCGAGGGATGCACCACGCCCCTCTCGGTTCCCCGCTTGGCTAGCTTCCAAAGTGCTCGAACTATGGAGAGAGAGGTGCTGTCGTTGTCGCATCTTGTGGTCGCTGCAGCAGTACTGCTCCTGCTCATCGAGCAACCCATCTCACCGCTCTTGGACGAAGGTCCATTTCCCCCTCCTCTTCCTCTTGTTCCTCCTCCTTGCTTAAACCCGGCGTTCCACGACAGGGACAACGCTATTGTCGCTTGGGATAACCCGGGCGCTTCCTGAAGCGCCCGGCGCCTGGGCTCGGGCGAGAGCCTAGGCAGACCGCCTGGAGATCAAGCGAGGCGCTCGGGCCTCGCCTCGCCTCGCTTGAGCGCTTAGGTGAGCGCCCAAGCACCTATTTAAATCACTGGGTACATATATATATATGTACCGAACGGTATGCCTAGGCATACCGCTCGGTACCGACATACCGTACCGTACCGAGCTCAGCTCGGTATGTTAGTACGATACAGTTTGGTGAACCTTGGGTACATCTATATTTTGTTAATTAATTCAAGGAAAAGTACTCCTAGTGTTTGAGGAAAAAACAATTTTTTAAAAATATTGAACATTTGTTTTATATGCTTTTATGAGTGTATCTTACTCTTGCAACTACCTTTTGTTACAGTTTTTCACTGAATTCAACTCAAGGCTGCTTTCATCCCCCAATTATATCACAAGAAGGCAAGCTATTAAGGTATTGCAACTTTGATGTAACAGATTATTTTGGAGAAATAAGCCTGCTGGATCACTTCATGATGTTTATAATCCTTTAATACCTTGAGAGCCCTGGAAACAGCTAACTGATTCATCTGTGGAAGTAGTGGTTTTTATTCTTTATCTATAATTTGGAACATCCTCTAGCTTCATATTTGTTACATAAGTTCTCTTTTTCACAGCTTCTGGGAGATATGTTGCTAGACAGGTCAAATTCTGCAGTTATGATACGCTATGTTAGCTCAAAGGATAATCTTATGATTCTAATGAATCTTCTCAGGGTATGTTAAATTTTGTCGTCTGTTTTTCAAAAAGTTAATGTCTTTATAAGTTTACCGTTTGTTGGTTTCAAATATTTAAATCAATTTTAACCGAAGTTATTTTTTGCAATTTTTTTGGTTTTTATTCTAAATTTATCATGTATAATTTGGATATGTGACTATATAACCAAGAACCATTTTACTGTCCCATGAAGGTTATGGTTTTAGTAGGACTTCTGGAAAGTGGAAATGCCTCAAATTTAATTTTAAATGGAGTATCATCCCAGTTAGAGATGCCACTTGCTTCTATTTATTTTTGAACTTTTTTTTAAAATCTTGTTTCCTCCATTCCTGTTACTTGTTAACTCCGGGAAACTGTTTCAGAAAGGTAAACATTGAGCACTGTTGGTGTGGTTTTTGTCGACATAAGACAACCTTTCCAATCTGACTGTTTTTAGCTTCTTCCCATTCTTTGTTGATGAAGCAGTCACTATAACTCCAAATCCTTGCTCGTGGTCTTTAAAGTTTTCTTTTGCCTTCGTGAATTCATCAATATTTCCCTTAGATTAAAAATTTAGCATCATATTGGCTTATACGTTCCTTCTGGTTGTTTTTATTTAATCTAGTGAATCAGGTTGATGTTAGTCGATCATAATTTTTCATTTTTGTTTGATATATTCGGTATCAAGAATTAGCTGAGGGTCGATCCAGTTGCAAGGAAAAAAAATGGAAATGGATTTGAAACTATATTTGATATTTTTTTTACAAGTTAATTGGAATGCATATAAAATAAAAGAATTGAAAATTACCATTCCTTTTCCTTTTCTTGGTTTGGAATGTTAAAAAAAGTAAAACATACTCTGTTTGGATGATGGAAACTCATATGGAGAATTGGAGCAGCTTTTGGCTTTCCACAGAAAGTTCTGGAAGATGAAAAACTTCCATGGAAATCTCAAAAAAAAAAAATCCAAATTTTTACCTCTTTTAATCAAACATTAATAAATAACTTCAGTCTTCCATTAAATTATTGATGCAACCAAACGTTCTGTACATGCTCATGCAATGGCCCTGCCCTAGTCATCTAGAGACAACAACTTTCCTGCTATATTTGTACCTTTTAGTGCTTTTCATTCACATTTTAATTCATACTCTTATTCTGATCGTTTTTCGGTGTTCTAGGGTCCTTCTATTGAATCTTTTTTGATGCTAAAGAATCTCATTTTCGATATAGACAAAAGTTGGATAAGTCCTCAAACCAATAACGATTGTCTTGTGAAAGTTCTAGAAGTGATGAGATTTCATGGAGTGACGATTTCTTTGAAATAGAATCTTCTCCTACTAGCCCACTTAGTACTACCATAGATATATGAGATTCTAATCCCCAGAGGCTATGTTCGAGATTAATTATCTTTTTCATATGCAATTAAATCATGGTGGATTGTAGTCATATCTTTATTTTTTTATCTCTTGTTCGTTCTTGAGAGGCATTATGTCTTCCTTGAATTGAAGCTTATTAGCATAATTATATCCTATGAAAATGTTACATGGATTAAAGAGATGGCCTGTGCTTACCATTCTGTTAAGGATATAAGAAACATTTTGGGTCTTTCGTTGGGAGTCATAGCCCGATATAACACAGTCTGAATGCAATCGGCCTCTTTTGATGTTGAATTGGATTGGTTGTCTGAACATGAGCTAGAATTTAATGACCGCTTTCTAGCAGTCATCTGGAATGTGAGCAATGTTTTCATTTTGTTGATGTGCCTCATTGGCTTTGCAGGAAAAAGGCCAGAAAGAAGGGATAGGAGAGTTCTGAGTTGTTTATTTTTCTTCACTTTTTCATTAGTTTTGTGATATCCTTTTACTTACTGCTGGCACTCGCTGATGGCATTGGCAGTTTGTTGTACCATGCTGGTAGCACATAGTTTCCAACACCAGCTAATACTCCACCTGCAGCTGTATCTTAGAAGCCTTGGCTAACAAAAGTTGATACTGTAATCAGTGTCAAATACATGATTGTGAGATTTATTCTACTTTAGATGACATTCTTTATGGAAAAGTTAGAAGGTAATGAAAAGTTGAAAACCTTTGTCCTTTTCTTTTTCTTAGCAAGGCAATAATATGATCAAGGTTTTCCATACCGGGTAGTACCGCCCGTACTGGGCGGTATGTACCGTCCGCTAGCTGACCGGTATGCGGACCGCTCGCTACCGGCGCTACCCGGCGAAATTGACCGGTAACTATCGGGTGGTAGCAGACGATTTCGACCGTCGCCGACCGATTTCGAGCGGTATCAGCGAGGGAGGGAGAAGAAGAGGAGAACCTGGAAATTTCTTAGCTTGATCATCATGCGATCCGTCGCCCGCAGGCGATTTCTTCTCCCCGCGCTGGGAGAAGAAACATCTCCCCGCATGGGGAGAAGGAACAAGGCGACGTCGCGGAGCCTTTTCTTTTCTTTTTTAACTTATTATATTATATTATATTATACCGAGTGGTATGCCCTATGCATATCGCTCGGTATCGGGTACCCTACCATACTAAGCTGAGTTTGTTACGTTGGTATGGACCGGTATAGCAATCCTTGGATATGAGATTCCACTTTGTTCTCCCCTTTCACTCCTTGTCACCTTTTTCAACCATGTTGGCAACCTCGCTTCTTGTTCAGTCCTATTATGTCTTTTGACATGCTGGAGTTGCTCCAACATCCACATGAACTTCTTGTTTAATGTAAAAAATGACTTTGGGGTTGGTTTAATTCATTTAGTTTGTGGTTCTTATTTATCTACCTTCCCTGGAGGAGCATAAAGTTCCTCACCGTTAACAATACCAGCATTTGTGATAGCAACATTCCTAATTGTTACTTGCTTCAGGCCTCTACAGCAGGGTGTTGGTCCTTGTTAGGAGGACAAGGGAAAAGAGGGAAAAGGAAATCTCTACCTTGAGCTTTGAAGCAGAAACGCTTCGAAATGCTTGTTTTATTCATAGTGGGTACTGAGACTTGATGGATATTCCCAACAAGTAACCTGTTTGCAATAACATACTAACAATTTACTTTCGTATATGCTAATGAGCCGTATGTATGTAGAAGGCACTTAAATCTTATATCTTCTGTATAAGACTTTAAGCCATGTAGACTAGTGGCAAGCACATGTAATACAGACTTTTTAATTTAGTCCTTATGTTTTGTGTATGCATTTGATGTTCCTTTGTGAATATACGCTGTTTGTACAAATAATTGTTAAGCTTCTTATAAATCATATATACATTTATATTAGGCTTCTGAATGTTCAAAGTACAAAGTGAGATATTAAATTGTCATGTCCATGATGTGCAGTACCATCGTGAACTTCTATAATAGTGCACCTATGTTGGTGCCTGTTTCGTATGCCCTAAATACTTAACATTCTGGAGTCGAGTTTCTTTTAGCTTTGTGCTCCTATTGGTAGAAGCCTTAAATACTACAGTTTGTAGATATTGATGATTGTACATTGATTTCTAGTTCCATAAGTAATCTGTCGCATTTGGTAAGACTCAATTACTTGGCTGATGTCACTAGAAGTGTTCGTTCTCAGTTATGTAGATTTATCTAGTTCGAAGATATATCATAAAGATTCTTATTAATTTTGTTCGAAGGGAGAGACTCTTCATTCATAATTTATTGGAGTTTGTGACACAAACACGAAAACATGTAAATAATGCTGTCTTCGTAGTGTGAAATGTATAATTATACGTCATACACTGGTTTTATTTTGTCTTAAATGCTTATATACATTAGTTCATTATTGTGCATTATCAGCTAATTTATTCTGGTCCAGGAATCAAGTAAGAATATCCAAATAGAGGCATTCCATGTATTTAAGGTACAAATCAGGTTTCTTTTCTGCATATTTAGATTTCCAATCTATTTTTAGATTTTCAAATCTTGACTGCATGTTCATTGCAAATGTCAGTTATTTGCTGCTAATCAAAATAAGCCACCTGAGATCACAAGCATATTAGTCACAAACAAGGACAAGCTGCTCCGGTTTTTAAAGGACTTCAAGATAGACAAAGGTAAAATCTCCATTGAATTTTGTGTTTGCTCTATGTTTTATTTTTTCTAGCTCTAATATATTCCAACAAAAATGCCTCCGGACATTTATTACTATGAATTTTTTTGTCAAATTATGTGGAACTACTTTTATATATGACAAATGTCCAAAGAATTTCTGGTTTATATCAAATGGCTTTTTTTTTTTTTAAGGCAAGCTCAAATTGATTTAGTGCGTTGGCACTAATTTAATATCACTTTTGCATATCACTTTCTACAGAGGATGAGCAATTTGAAGCAGACAAAGCTCAAGTTGTGAAAGAGATACAAGCACTTAAAAAAGAGAACACATCGTAGTAGACTTCTTTATATGTTGTTGTAAATTTAGAATTCCTATCTTTGATTTCACTGTTTCTGGGGTCTTGGATGTTATGCATGGACCGACTGTGTATTTACCGAAAATATACACTAGCCTTAAAAAAGTATGTGCATTTTGAATATCTTATGTTGCTTCCTAGTCCTTCTATATCCCTCATTTTTAGGCCCATCTTAATGATTCTATTAGGTCAAATATCAAGCAAGGCTCACAAAGTGTCAAAAAGAATTTGATGGTGGTTCCCAATATGTTTTGGAATCAGGATATGATTTATGTGAGGGAAAATTATGAAGGAAATTTGACTAAGGTGGATGTTTAATCAGTGTTGGTCATTCTAGTGTCAGAATATCTCTGCGCAACCTATGTTCCCTTGCTGTGCTTACTTTTTTTGGCAGTCTTAAATCAATGGTTTGCCTCCATGTGTTTTATGCTCAGACGTTTATTTTATTACACTGTTCTCGTGCTGGTCTCGTGGTTAGGTTTGTGAGAGTCACATTAAAATAGAAAGGTAAAGTTGTACATACCAATAATAACAGCAGGAGACCTAGGAGAAGTGTAAGATCAATTAGTATGTGTATACCCTAAGTTGTAAGGAGTGACAAACCAGACTTCATTGCTTGTTAGATGAGATGGGCACATGAAGAAGAAACAGGTGAAGCTGTTTAGTGTGGGAAAAAAAACAAGCAGGCAGCAGAAAAGAATGTGTCATCTTCCCAATAATTCATTTCTTATATTTGAATCTAAGGTGACCTAGGCTTGCAAATTTACGAGCCTACGTAGATCTTAGTTGATGAATTACTACCAAATGGAAACAAAAATATGCTGGTTTTTTGTTCCATGGAATGTTGCCTCTATTTATAGTGTAATAATTTATGTTCCTGTTTTTATGTTTATATTGCAAGTAGAAAATTTCATTATTTTTCCCACTAAATGAGAAAAATAAACCCCCACCGCCCCCCATATAATCAAAGGGTCTACTTGATTGTTTTGAGAAAAGTAAAACTACCCACACGATCCTTTGAGATCTTTAATATAGTTTTTATCTTAAAAAAAATAATACTGGAGTGAAAATTAATTGCCATGGCACATCTTATGATGGTAAGAAAAAAAAAACGTGTGAGATGTAATGATTGATTGTAGTGATCACGGCATAACACGACACGAAAGTTTATGCAATTAATAACTCAAAAAATTATCTTATCGGGTCTAACGTTTCCTCCCAACGAATTCTCTCAATCCCTTATTTACATATCAATAGATGAAATTAATTCTCCTTTGTAGTCATCACGCCTACCCATTGTTTTTTTTTTCTTTTATAAATTTTGAAGTTGCAAACTAGTTTATGATTCTTGGCTAACCGTATCAAACAATGTAAGAATTGTTGTCTATTTTGCAAGTCTGCGTGCCAAGTGATGAGTCTGTGCACACATTAGTGTGATTACCTTACTTGGCTTTTGAGTCTGTGCACATGCAGACGATGAGGATGATTAGGGTTGATAAGTTTTTTAGGAATTCTAATTGTATTCGAACTACGTACAATAAGTTTGAATAAATTCAAACTCCTTTGTGGATTCAAATTAGGATATACATTGGGATTTACATAGGCTGAGTAGCCATTAGAAAATTAGGATCTATTCCTATAAATATATCAGAGGAAGAGATATAGGGAAAGATATTTTGGATGCGCTTAGGTTTCTATCTAAAATGTCCAGAGAGGATGCTTTCTAAGACTTATAAAGATCGAAAGAAGAGTTCTTCGGGTTCATGTTCATGTGAGAAGATGTATAAGGGGTTTCGGGCTTGGGTTTGCTTTAACTCAAGGGAAAGTGATTGCTTGTATGGATTTTTCTTATTTAGTGAAAAATTGTGTTTCCTTCAACTCAAAAGATTCGATGATGAGGAAGTTAACAAACTTTCCCTTTGACAGAGAAGGCTGAAAGTTTTTTTGTTTTTTAGGTTTTTCAACAAAGCCTAACAAGAACGTTGAAGGGATGAAAAGGCAAACTAAATAGGATCGTATTGTATAGTTACTAGAAAGAGCTTGAAGATAGTTATTATTATTATTAATGAATTCAGCATACCTAAATTCAACACATAATTAAATACATAGTAATCGCAAACTAGTCTCAAATCTCCAATTTTGATTATGACGGAGACTCTCCAATTCTCATGATAATTTAAAAAACCCAAGTATATTACCATTAGTGAAGTGAATTATCTCTTGTCTAATTAATTAGATGCTCTTTAGACTCAATATTAAATTGAATTATCTGAACCTATTGCCGATTTAAGCATCATAAAGGTTTTGATATAGTCTTATAAGGAAAAAGATTCAGCACTTGGATTGATGCTCTCACTCTTGATTAAGTTATGACATATTCTGGAAAATGCTTTTCATAGCTCAGTATGCTTTATATTGGGCGACATATCTAAAAAATTAAGAAAAGAAATAAATATGTATTCGAGGGAATTAGAATTTTTTTTTCTTCTTCTTTTTCTTTAATTGTTTTCCTCAAAATTTTTCTTCCGAATTTTTGTTTTGAATTTTTTTTTCATGCAAAACAGGTTGCGAACAGGCTTATGTTTTTTTTTCATGCAAAATAATCGTTGTGAAGTGAAATCTCTATAAAGATAAAAAAGGGATTGAATGTGTTCGAAGCAATACAATTGCAAATTAGAATCTTCTTGGATTATTTTATTTCTTCTCTTTCTCTATGTTTTCCTCATAATTTTCTTTCAATTTTTCTGAATTTTTTTAATGTAAAAACATCAGTTGCCAAGAGGCTTATTCATAGCCTGACATCCGATATCTCTAAAAAATTTAGAAATTTAAAATACAATATAAAATTTTTAAAAAGTAAATATGGAGTAGAAATAAATAATTTCCTTTTTTTCGTTCATTCCTTTTATTTTTCTTTCTTCACAAACTTGTTCCAATTTTTCTATACTTTTCAACGCAAAACAATGTTACGTTATGAAGAGGCATATGAATTTTCTCATTCAAAAGAATGTTTGTGAAGAGTCTTATGGATTTTTTCCATGGCATACATGGGTTGTGAATAGGTTTATTTATAGTCTGGCACGCTCTACAAAATCCACGATACAAATTGTGTGTGTCTGTGTTAGACACCATGAAAATAAAGTCCTGAGGTTTCTATGTATATAAATAAATAAATAAATATACACATATATATATATATATATACACGTATATGTGTATATAAGTACCTATATATATATAGATACATATATAGATACCTATATATATATATATATACATATTTTTAGAAAGTAAAGACTCTGCGAAGAAAAATAAATATGAAAATGAAAAAAAAAAAGAAAAACCAGTGATTTCATTTTTCGAAAATTCGCCCAAAAAATTAGCGCCCTTTGTCGAGAACCCATCTTGTTTTAAGTGGAATGGTACATGAAATCATAACATACTTGGGAGTCCCTCCTCTTTTCTCCGCTCCCCGTTTCTCCATCGCCAGCCGGAGATGTCTAAACTTGCGGGCGAGGGGGAGAGGGAATGGGAGGAAGTGGGAGGAATGGTGCCGGTGGGGAGGAGCTTGGAAGGGGAGAAGGTGATTCTGGTGCCCTACATGAGGGAGCACGTGCCCACGTACCACAGGTGGATGCAGGATCCCGCCCTCCTCGCCGCCACCGCCTCCGAGCCCCTCACCCTCGACCAGGAGTACCAGGTGCACGGCTCCTGGACCCAGGATCCCCTCAGTAATCGACTCTAATTCCCCTTTCCCCCTTCTTTCTTTCCCCTTTGACGAATCACTGAGCTCTTGAGAACTGATCCATGGGATCGATCAATGGTTTGTTGTTGTTGCAGAGCATACTTTTATAGTGCTAGGCAAGCAGCTGATCCAGGGTGGTTTTGTCCCTGGGGAACCCCACGTCGAAGGTTCTTCCTCTAGACCTGGCTTCTTTCTGTTCTCTTTTCATCTCAATCGCATCATTCATCGTAAATTGAGTAGTCTGTGCTTGTGTTATTGCCTGATGAATCAGTTTATGTTTTTATGTCGCATTGAGTTGATTTTGTGAATTTGGTTTTAGCTAGAAATAGCTCAATTATAGATGCCGCATTTGACGATCTAGTCTTTTGAGGAATTGGAGCAGTTCGCTTTTGGATAGATGTTTTTATAATATTATTTTTGTAGGATGTTATTAGTATTTATTTTTATTAAATGTATAATATGGTTATTTTAGTGAATTTTTTTGTTGTATTTCACACAATTTATCATTTGTATTAGTTTTGTGTTTTTTTTTTTGTAAATGTTGATAATATAACTTTTGTAGTTATAATATTATTCTTGTATGATATTTTGGTGGTAAAAAGATCTTTTTAGCAATGTAGTTTTAAAACTCAAATTTTATTTTTGAATTTTAGGGTATGCAGCTTTGTCACTGGTTCTATATTATTTCTCTATTGATTCTGAACCCACATATTAGATTCTAGTGATGTCTTTATTTTTATTGTATTACTCCTAGTTAATCCTAATTTTAGTTTTGATCTTTCAGACCTTTATTGATGTGCATTTTTCGATAAATATGCTGTGCATTTGCTGAGTGATCTCATAGTCTTATGCATCACAAATTGTTATTCCTAGATATTGAGTCGATCATTTAACTTTTCTATGGAAATATGTATAAATTTAACATGAGGAGAATGATGTTGACACTATAGTTTTAGTCTTTAACCAAACTTCCTTTTGTTTTCATCACACTCTTTTGATTACTTAAACCTGGATTGATTCTTCTTTGTTATTCATATCTTTTTTCCATAGTCAGTACCACATCAGATGATTTTCCCCTTAGCTTTCAGTGAAAGAAACACATTATTTCCATTTTCCTGGTATCATTGAGCAACTGTCTCATCATGCTTCTTTCTAGTTTGCGACATGTTAGTTTACAAGGCATGGCTGCTTTTGCAACCATCTCTTATCTCTTTACTTTTATGGTATCAATACCGTTTTCCTTCAATCGCAAATAGTTATATGGTGCTTTGCTTTCATATTGGTTTGGGAGGCTTTATAGGGGCTAGCTCTTTTTTCGTAGGTGTTAATTCAGTTTTTTTACATTTTTGAATAAAACTTAAAACGAATTACATTAGTTATTACAGTTTTTTGCTGATTGGATATTGGTGGCTAATGGGTGTCATTTCTGAGTATATCTTTAGTCTTCCACTAGATTACTACTCTATAATAGAAAAGGGATCTGCAACAGTGAATGGCATGGCTCTCTTCCCCTTTCTTTTATAGTTACCTACTTCCAAACTTTCTTTTTAAAACTTATCTTACATGGGCCTTTTCCTTAGTGAACATAAGAATTTCATTTCGAAATCCTGTCTTATCAGCACAATTCATTTTCTAAATTCAAATCACAGTATCTCATTATGCCATCACTTTTTATAAACTTAGGAGCACAGCCAGGTTCATGCATTGCATGTCCATATGTATAGTCTGTGAATAATGATAGCACTAGTGTCCATGTTCATTTATATTTGTCACTAAACATTTCTAAATTCTGTGTTTCTAGTTAGTGCTATTACAGTTTTCACTGAATTTGCATTTTTTATAGTATGTTATTGTTTAATTTCTCCTGCCTATTACTTCCGTTCTTTGTGAGATATTTTCAGTTCAATGAGTAAATAAGGGTGGAGACCATTTTAGCATTAATTGATTAATAACAATGTAGAAAAGAACTTAACTATGTCAAACAGCTGATCTATCCATTTGGATTATGGAATTGCAAAGATAGTCAATGTGCATGAAATGTGATTATTAAGTTTGTAAGATGTTGTTATAGATTAATTTTACTGGTCTGTGAATCTAGTACTAACTAGTTGAGGTTAATAGGAGGAAGAATAAATGATATTATTTAACTATGAGAAAGTGGTACTGAAGTTAGTTATTGCCTAGTAGGAGAAACATGACTAAATTGCACTGACCTTTCTAATTATTCTTCCACATTAGACTGTATAGTTCGTTGACTATGAGATTATCTCACTGCTTCACTCATCTCTTCAGCTATGGTTGGTGATGTGAATATATACATGAATGATCCTGATGACTTGCATATTGCGGAAATAGAGATTATGATTGCTGAACCGACAAGGTAGTGATACTCTATTATTGCATACTTCTAAATTTCGCATGTATTCTCCTTGTTGCATATATTCCTTATGTTCTTTAAGTACACTAACATGCTGTAAATATGACATGCATTTTGCAGGGACCTTTGTTTCTTAAGTTCTTAAAGTGCTGTAAAATGCTGAAAATTAAGATTGAGTTTATAAGATAAGTGGGTTTAATGTATCAATTTATAGTATGGCCAATCCTCGAATAAAAACAGTATGGTATATTTGCATCTATCTAAAATAGATAAGCAAATTTTTATCATAACATCTTGAAATATGTGACCCACTTACCTTGCTTATGTAAAGAAATTGTTTGATTCTCTTTCAATTACTATTTTAACTCGAACAAGTCATACATATGGAGAACATTATGCAATTACTATTGGATTAGTATTAGAAATGAGCTATGCTAACCTGGTACCACCAAGCAAAAAGAAATGGGCTATGAGGGGATTGAATTCGGGTGAAGATTTGAAGATTGTGCAAGGATTCTGCTTAACTGGTCTAGGACATGTTACAAAGTGTTTGGACTTGATGATGCTTTTGCTTCTAGCTTTCGAAATGAGAAACACTGATCTGGTGACTGAGTTTGGATTTCTAATTGGGTGACATGTGATCTGGCTTTGTGAAACTGACTACTGCTCTTATTACTAGTGATATACATGTGATATGAAGGTTTAAATTTGTTTATTTGGACAAACGGTGAGAAACATGTAAGCTTGTTATGAGTCTTATGACCAGAGTAAAGATTTTTCAAACAATTTGGTATTTTGTTGTCAGAAGGGTGTTAGTAAGATCAATTATACAAAGATCTCAACTTGCTGAATGAGCACAAGCAACAATGTTTTTCTTTTATCTGTTCTATCATTTGAAAGAAAAATATTTGTTCTTATACAGGTTAAGTGATGTGTCCATAGATTTAGTTTAGTTTGAACTATTTGACCCTACCTAAAACCATTTGGTTGTGATTGCACTAAATTAAAGAACTCTTCAGTTCATGTAATACTCGATATGCATGTTTAGGTTCCCAACAAATATTAGTCATCAATGGCATGTAACTTCAGTAGAAGTAATTACTATATCTACTCATGAGTTGAATTTAAATAAATATGTTTTAGTTCATTGTCTAATGTCCATATCTGATGCATGCAGGCAGCAATAAAAGTGAACCTTCTTGGTTGAAACAGAATAAAAATATATAATGCACAGATCTTTCACTTCTATGCAGAGATTAGAGTGATGTTCTTTCAATCAGTTTTTTTATTATCAAATGTGACAATTTTTTTAAAATGTTTATTTGTCAACATAGTTAAATTCTATCATGCTTGAGATGCTGAGGCATTAATGGTCATATTCCTGTTTGCTGCAAATTAATTGGACCCACAGTAACAGAGTGAAAACAGAGGTCAATTACACTAATATTTTTTGTAAATACGTACAGAACAAGTATGGAGTATATAATTTAGTTGACAACACCAACAAGCCAGAGATCCCACAACTGAAGGGAGCCGTATAGGATATCATGTGATGATGACTGCTAATTCATCATGAGGTCAGTTCAACCCGAGATGGTTTAACTATTTATAACACATTTGAAAGAGAGGAAAAATGCTTGTTAATATGGAATTTAGGTGTGACATTATGTGTCTTAACATAAGGTGGTTGCAAGAGGCTATGCTAAGTTCTAAAATAGTATTGACTGGTCTATTGAAGAGGCTGTACTAAGATTAAATAAAAGAGCTTCAAGTTCTTGAAATCCGTCATGGATATTTAAATCAGCAAGAAAGTCGAGAATCTCAGAAAAGTTGCAAAATATCCATATAATGAGAGTTGATTATCTCTCGGCAATTAAAGCAGAAGGGAACATAGTGGACTGAAATCATTGACTCAAGAGCTTATATGATTCTATATTGTGCTCAGTTCATAACAAAAATAGTGATTTGGCAATGTTTCTGCAAATCAGGAATCATTTAGATGAAGCATTTGGTAAAATTGCTAGATTCTTAGTATTTGGGAAATTCAGAAATATTTTGGGATTCATAATTATGATAGAATCTCCTATGCTTATTGTCCATGATAAAAATGAACATCTAAGATTCTTATTTGTCTGCATGAGCAGTAAAGTGGCTAGTTTCTTTTATAGTTAGTAGTAATATAAATCTGTTTTTCTACTCATATTTATCTAGTGGGACAATGACTGAGAAAGACCAATCTCATGTGCTTGCTCCATGCTGATGAGGAATCTGTAGGCCTTTCTCTAGCTGGTCTGTTTGTCTTAAATTTTCATATTTCCATGAAGAATTCTCTAAAGTTGTTGAATGCTCATTTTGGCATCCACTGGGTTCTGTCTTTGCACATGATGCAATGGATTATCATGTGCTCCATTTCTGCAGTATCACCAGGCATTTATTTTGACAAATATCAGCTCTTTACTTTCTTTCTGTTCTAGCTATACATTTGATGTCACTATGACAAAGACACGTCAATTTAATCAATATTCAAAATGACTCAGAAGCCTGATTGTTACTGATGCAGGACAATGTTAGCTTAGTTCTAGGGTTTGGTCAATTTGAGAGTAATAAAGATACAGTATGCATAACCAGTTTGTTTAGTTATCGAGTTGTATTATAATTATTTTCTAGATGGAGAAGTGACTCTTAGTTATGGGCAAGTTTCTTAATGGCATATGATTTTGCTAGCTTGTTTAAGTAATTGCCTAACTGATGATAACTTTTTCTTAGAGAAAAAACTCCTGAATAGTTGTTCTTTGCATGGCTATGGTGTTTATTTGTAATTAGGAGAGATTTAGGCATCTAAAAGTGTTGATAGTCCTTTTGGAAGGGCTCATCCTAAACTCTACAGTAATGAAGTTGTTGGCTGGTTTACTTTGTACAGAAAAATCACTAACTATATTTTTCTTCTTTAGGATTGTGTTTATTTGTAATTAGGAGAGATTTAGGCATCTAAAAGTGTTGATAGTCCTTTTGGAAGGGCTCATCCTAAACTCTACAATAATGAAGTTGTTGGCTGGTTTACTTTGTACAGAAAAATCACTAACTATATTTTTCTTCTTTAGGATCACAAATAGTAATTGGCTTGAAAAAAGGGTTTGGATCAAAATTGATTTAGATCAATGCAAAATTGGCTCTTCCTTTAAAGGTTACCTTACTACCTGGTTCTCGCTTATTGTGTCTCTTTCTTCTAATGTTTACTCTTCTTGGCTATTCTTATTGTCAAACCCTATTAAAAAATAGATTATTGTGATAGAACCCAGAGGAGCTCTATGAGAATTTGATCTTTGAGGGGGATCAACCCTTGCAACGCTATAGGGGTTCCTCCCTCCTTGTAGTCGGCCAAATGGCTGAAATAAACTGATCTATTGCTTTATAAAAAGAGGTGGAGGCTACAAGCTTATATAGGGCTCTAAACCCTAGCCCTAAAGGGGTGCTTCCCAAGTGAATTCTCCCTTTTTCCCTTCTTATAGCTGACGTGCTCAAATAAAGGGGGCAGCGGCCTAAGTGGCTACACAAGCTCTGTGCCCCTGCTAGAAACCCTAGCCGACGAGCCTAGTAAGGGGGGCGATGGCTAGGAAGCCCTAAGACTCCAAAATAAGCCCTAGCCATTCTTCTTTATAGGATAGAGGTGACTAGGTAAGATTTTATTACAATCTCACAGGGCTTTACTGGTTGCTACTAGGTTGAGCAGGACCCATCCCTGCTGTGGTCCTATCAAGCCCGCATCTTCAAATCAACCTTCTCCTTAAGGCTGAGGTTCCATGAACTCAGAGAACCGGGTCTTCAGCTCCTGTGATCCAGCATTAGTATTAGTGGTGGGACTGTGATGTGTCATAATCCTATGTACCCATGCGATCATCAGCTGAACTTTGGCCTCCTCATCAGCTCAGGTGTTAGTTGGAAGGATTTGGGCTGAGTCATCTTTTTTAAACTTTCATTTGAGGTGGGATACCTGGAGGATTACTTTTATTTTTGATCTGGTGCGCAGATCTGTTCTCCAGGTTGGGACCCTAATGCGATCCCCAATTTTGCAAGGTCCAAAGTAGCAGGGGGACCACTTCCTTGAGGGTTGAATTTCCTACTGGTAGGGCTGAAAGTGTAGGGAAGCTTGTTCTTTAAGTTTGTCAGGAGGTCGTTTCTTCTTTGCATAGGCTGTCATGTGGTTAGTCTTTAGTAGTAGCCAATCCTTCTTCTGGTATGGTGATTACTCTCTGGTATAGTTCAGGATGATGAGAGCCCATTCTGGCATGAGCAAGGATTATAATTTTTCTGGGCTTACTTCTCTTTCGTGCCATGGACTTGTATCGAGCCAAATTTTAAGTTTAATAGCAATTAGTATCCCCTTTAGAAACCTCATGTAGAATGTGGGGGAAGCCTCGGTGCTGATTAGGAGTTGGTCATCTTGCATAAGGGTGATGCCGATCTCAACTGTTGATGTGTCTGCTCCAATCATGAACATCTGGCCACGATTTGATGTGGACGACATCGTGATCATGAGGGCTATAGTTCCACTGGGCTAAGGTAGCACATCTTTCTTTACAGTGAGAGGGATGATGTTTTGTTGAGTCTTGCAAATAATCCTTCTCTTACTCTGATTCTGCTACTGGAGGGACTCAATTTTCTCGCGATCTTGGGCCGTGGATCGGAGGTCATCATCAAGGAAGACTTTGAGCATCATGGTTCGATCTTGGGGAAAGTCGTGGAAATCACCTGAGATCTGAAACTGCCGCTTCAGCAACTATGGTGGGTTCGGCTGAATGTAACACTTAAGAAAAAACTTATTTCTGGAGACAAGGATGTAGGGATGTGTCGTAGCGGGAAAAAAGCACGACCGAAAAATCCATGTCTCTATCATCTCCTGGGCGACCCTCTTAGCTTCGATCTTCTGTGGGTAGTAATCTGGCCGAGCATCAGCTGGTGGTAATTTCAGCCAGTTCAACATAGGGGGGTTGGGTATCTTGATAGGAGGTAGTCAGTTTGGTTTGGTGGAGACTCCCAAAATTTCAGCAAGCTGTGGTATAAGGTTCTTGTCTTCAATCTCCTTTGGCTTCATCTCTTGAAACTCATGAATTTGAATTGAGAAGCCGCTGAATTCTTCTTTTGGTACCTTTTTCAAGTGCTATGTTGTGATCATAGTTGCTTTGCTCCCTTGTTTCCCACGTAGGATCACCTGTTTTCCTTCGTTGAGAAATTTCATGGTTAGCTTTGAAAAGTTCCAGGAAACATCTTCTAGTGTGGATAACCAATCAGTGCTGAGCACTACTTTAAAATCATCGAGAGGGAGGAGGAAAAAATCAGCAACTACATCTTGATCCTGTAGAATCAGTTTTACCCGAGGGCACTTCTAGTTGCACTTCAGGATTCGGTCGTTAGCTACCTAGACGTCGAATCCACTGCAATCTTCTTTTTGGAGCATTAAACAGGCAACAACCTTACTGTTCATGAAGTTGATCATGCTCCCGGTGTCGATGAGGATGATGATGGGCTGCTGCTCAAGAAACCCTTCGATCTTCATTTTCTGCGGGTTTGTGTAGCCAACTAAGGTATGGATCGTGCAGGTGGCCGGTTATGGTGTATCCTTCTCCTTGGACTCGAGAGTCGTATCCTCGAGTTTGGGTTCTTTAGTGGGCTCAATCATCAGAGGTCTCTCCTTTTTACAATGGTGTTCTAGCCTCCACAATTTATCGCAATGCCCATGGAGGCCCTTTGTCGATCCGTTGCGAAGTTCTCTTGTTAGTTCCTTCAGCTAAGGGGCTTGGCTGATAGTAGGTGGGGTTGAAAGCTTTGGTGCTGCTAGTCGGGGAGCGACCCTAGTCCTTCGGGCTTCATGGTTCAATCGTTGCTCTTGATGTTGCGTGAAGGAGATGGCTGCCATAATTGTGTACGGTTGTCGCGCTTTAACTTCTCCCAGAATCTCTGGCTTCAAACCCTCAGTGAAAGTCCCTAATAGCTGTTTTTCAAACCAATCACGAGTTTGATTAGATAACCTTTCAAACCTTGTTTGGTACTCTTGGATGGTGGAGGTTTGATGGATCCTTGCTAGTTGTCTGTCAACGTTCTCGTAATCGGTTGATGCTGGAGGTTCATATGCTGTTGGTTGGGATATGGTTCTCATGCTCCAAGCATCTTGATTGAGGTGTCCTTCTTGACGTTGTGAGAAGGGGATCGATGTCGTCGAGGTGTAGGGCTGCCATGTCTTAATTTCGGTTCTTATCTCCGGTGCGTTCTTTCTGGAATCTGCATTTGCACCATGTTGTGATCTTCTTGGGCTCGGTGATCGGCTCAATCTAAACTCCTCAAAGAGAGCACGTAGTTTAGCATCCATACGCATCTTGAGAGCCTTCAATTTGGCTTCGAATAGACCTATCAATGCCATGACGTAAGGATCTCCAACCTGTCAAATAAACCGATTGAAGAGTGTGGCTGCAATCTTCAAGTTGAAGGCAGCAGTGGCAGCAAAAGGATGAGAAAGGGCGGCTGTGATGATGATGCAAAAATCGTTGGGCTGCGGTGGTGAAATTTCCAAGTGGCTGCATTGTTGATAGAGGATGGCAGCCAAGGGGATCTGGATCATGAAGCAGCAGCGATGGTGGAGGAAGAAGATGGTAGCGGCAATGTCGGCTGTGGGTCTGCGGTGATTCTGCAAGGTCGTCGAGGCTGCGGTGGTGCAGCTTCCAGGTGGCTGATATCTGTTGGGGAATGGCAGCCAAGGGATCTGAATCGGGGGCAGCAGTGATGGTGGAGGAAGAAGAGGGCAGCAGCAACGTCGGCTGTGGCTGCGGTGTGACTTCGTGGCTGCTGGTGGAGATGGTTGCAGCAAAGGTGCGGCTGCGGTGCGACTGCGGTGCGACTTCGTGGCTGCAGGTGGAGATGGTTGCAGCAAAGGTGCGGCAGAGGGACAAGGGGGCAGCGGAGTGCACAGCTGTTGCAGAGAAGGGCAGCGGTGGTATGGAGCGAGAGACCGCTGCTGGTCGTGTTCAATTTGTTGCTGGCCACGATCAAGGAAGTTGGCAGCAAAAGATCGCTGCTGGTAACGTGTGCCACAAGAGATCACTGCTGGCTGCAATCAAGGAGGATGGCAGCGAGAGATTACTGTTGGCAGCGTTGTGCGGCGAAGGATTGCTGCTGGTCGTGATCACGGTAGATGGCAGTGTTGTGCAGCAAGGGATGTGTGTTGCGGTTGAAGGGATAAAGGGAGATTTGGTGGCTGAAAGGTTGGTGGACCGAAGGTTGTTGTTTTGTGGCTGTTTTGGGTGCGGTTTTGGCTGATGGCAGCAAGGGTTTGATAGAGATCGGTGGGGGTATGCTGCGAATAACTGCTGGTTGTAGAAGGTTGCGGTTTTAGGCTTATTAGGTTGCTGTTTAGATGCGGTTTGGGCTGCGGTTTTGTAGGGTTTTGGGGCAGTGATGGTAGGTGGTGAAGGTTAGGAAGAGGGTTTCTGATTTGTGGTAGATGGCAGTAAGTTTAGAGGGAATTTGGTGAAGGTTTGCTGCAGTAGATGTAGTCTTCGTAGAAGCAGAATTGTCACCGAAGAAACAGCAGTTTCTCAACGAAAGTTCCAGCGAAAAACCGAGAGATTTGGGGCTGTGATGGTAGGGGATGAAGATGAGGAAGAGGGAGTTTCAAACACGGAAAGGACAGCAGCGAAATCTGATAGAATTTCACGAAGGAATGCTGTGTACGTGCTGTTCTGCCGAACAGAATTTGCGTTGAAGAAACAGCGGATTCTTGATGTAAATCCCAGTAGAAATCTGAGGAAATGGTACAGAATTTCAATGGTAAAACCTCAGTTCAGATGAGGACAATAATAGTAATTCGGATCAAAGAAATTTTGGTAGCGTAACAGTAGGAAAACCGATGCAAATAAAGAGGGCATAATCTTCGTTGTAAAATTTCAGCAGTTTGCGACGAGGATTTGCAGCAATATTAGATCAGTTTCAGAGAGGAGTTTCATGATAGATCAATCTCAGATGGAAACCAAGTTGATGTATAAGAACGTGTAAAAATTTTGTCCAAAAAGGGTATTTAAAAGTTTGGTTTCAACAAAGCCTCTATGCGGCTGAAAATTTTCTGCCGCAATTCTTCATTCGCAAAAATGATAACTTTTGCAACGGAAGGAATTCGCAGCAAGGAAAAGATAGGAAATTCTTTTTGGTGTTTTGTAGATAGAAAATTGCAGTAGCAAAAGGTATGGGTGGTGGGGAAATACCAGATCTCTACTGCAATTGATGGTGGCCATAGCAGATTGATTTGATCTGCAGCATGGGGATGATGGTGGAGGCGAAGTCAAAAGCAATTGTGGGAATTGCTTGGCTTGATGGAGGCGGCGGAGATGGCAGCAAGGGCAGCAAGATCGCTGCTCTGATACCAGATGATAGAACCCAGAGGAGCTCTATGAGAATTTGGTCTTTGAGGGGGATCAACCCTTGGAATGCTATAGGGGTTCCTCCCTCCTTGTAGTCGGCCAAATGGCTGAAATAAACTGATCTATTGCTTTATGAAAAGAGGTGGAAGCTACAAGCTTATATAGGGCTCTAAACCTTAGCCCTAGGGGGGATGCTTCCTAAGTGAATTCCCCCTTTTGCCCTTCCTATAGCCGACCTGCTCAAATAAAGGGGGTGGTGGCCTAAGTGGCTGCACATGCCCTGTGCACCTGCTAGAAACCCTAGTCGACCAAGCCAGTAAGGGGGGCGACGGCTAAGAAGCCCTAAGGCTCCAAAATAAACCCTAGCCATCTTCTTTATAAGATAGAGATGACTAGGTGGGGTTTTATTATAATTTCACAGGGTTTTATTCTTTACTACTTGGTTGAGCAGGACCCAACCCTGCTGGGGTCATATCATATTGCCTTTCCGGAATGTTTCTTTATTCCCTTGCTGATATTTGATATCTAGAAGAGAAAGCATCATTTATACATATGGTTCTATCTATTCCTTGTAAACCAATGGATGGTGCTCCTACTTTGCATTAATCCTGGTATTAAGGAAAAGGCCTGATAGTTTGATCTCTACTTTATTCTCTCTTCTCTGGTTTGTTAAATTTGTTTTTTATAAGATGTTCATAATGTACAGAGCATAAGTAAGCATTTAGATTTCTCATGCGAAACTATTGACTTTTAAAAAAAATATCAGTGGCCTGAACTCATCAGGAGCTTAAAAAATGTCAAACTGCATTCTTGCAGCCGTGGATTGTAAAGTTTCCTGCTAAAGTAAATCTAATGTCAACAAAATTTATCATTGCTACAGGTAGCTTTAACATGAGAACTAGTAACCATATAAGAATCTTATTGTACCATTGCATACAAATTGGTACAGCATGATAAGCTTTGATATGTCAACAAAAGTTACTAGAAAATAAGGTTTTAATGAATTGGTATTGATACTTCTTCTGGAATCCTATCTTTTATTGATACTCAATAAAAGAATACTAAATTTGTTTAATATGTTGGTAGGAACCAGTAGGGTCACCTGTACTGTATAAATATGGTATGGTCAGGTACTATGGTATTCTGTAAGAGTTGTAAAGGTTCCAGATCCTCAAGCATGACACTTTTATTGCTTTTAAGACCAATTTTGTGAGAGATGACTAAAAGCAAGCTATTTGTTGAAACATACATTGATAATTTGATATAACGATACTATGTTTAATATGCCTGTAGGAACTACTGAACTAGTATGGTCTCCTGTACTATATAAATATGGTATGTTCAGTGTACCATGGTATTTTGTGAAAATTGCAGAGGTTCCTGATCCTCATGCATGACGCTTCTATTTCTTCTAAAACTATTTGTGAGAGATGATTAAAAACAAGCTATTTTGTGGAACATAATCAGGAAGAATGGTTGTCAAGGTTATCCTTGGGATGCGAGGTTCAACTCTCCTGTAACATATATTTGTATCTATGACATTCAACCATTATAATCATTTGAAAATTACCTTTTCTAAGCCACATGCAGTTTGAGGCTGTAATGTCCATCGTTTCTCTGTTGCAGTCGCCAGAAGGGGCTTGGAAAAGAATCTATCTTGATGATGATGGCTTTTGCAGTTGAGAGATATGGAATTCATACTTTCCGTGCCAAAATCTCAGAATCAAATGCAGCATCAATTAATCTTTTCAGGAAATTGGTATTCTCACCACTCATATCATTATTGATATGTATACATGCATTTGTTGCCAGTAGCAACAGTTACAAGTTATTTTTTGGAATGATGGCTGTTTTTGGGTGCAGGGATATGTTGATGCTTCCTATAGTGAAGTCTTTAAGGAGGTAAAGCATCTGTTCATTTTATTTTCAAGTCACCTACTAGTGACTTTAATAATCGTAGATCTGGATGTAGTTGAATCATGTAGAGACATGGCTTTGACAATTCTAACATCTACAGTGTTTGACCACCTATTGCCATATTGGTGTGCCAGAGTTATATTAGTTGCCATTTTCTTTGTTGTACTTCTTGATTCTTGAATCAATATTTGTTAATATCAATTGACAGGTTACCCTGGAGGTGCCTGTAAGAGAGCTTTCAATTAAAGGTCCAGAGACATTATAAGGTAAATGACTCTCTAATGGCATCCTATACACATTAATACTGGGCACACTGTACTGACAAAAACCAAAATATGTTCACCATTTAGAAACTTAATGTGTTTGGTTTAAAGTTTCTTATCAGATTTAGTTTATGTCATATATGGTGGCTCCCATGGTGTCAAATTTTGTGAGGATCAGTTTGTTTGAGGAGTTATTTATCGGTCCAGACTTGAACCGGCAATGCGGGCCAGGGCTTTTTGCTCGGTCCAGTCCAGTAAGTAGGTTACCACCAGGTAATCTACAGAAACGGGGGTTACTCTCTGGTTCATGCTTGTCAACTGGGCAGTAAGGCCACATATGGTACTAAATTAATCGTTTTTCTTTGAAGTTTGTCAGTTGGGCAGTAAGCCCGCAGACGGTTTTTTTCTTTTAAGTTTTGACACTTGTGGCTGTCTTTTTACTAATACCCTTCTCTCTTCCTCCCTGGTGCCATATAAGATATCAAGTCTGAAACTCCCCCTTGCTTCGAGTGTGATCATAATTGAAACATTTGTGGCATACAGTTGTCAGTATTAAACGATGATGTCTTCTTCATTAAGCTTCATAATTGAGACATTTCCGACATACCAGTATTAAAGATGATATTTTCTTCATTAAGCTGGATAAGCATGCCATGACCTAAACAAATGGATGCACCATTCTGTTCTTATTGGCAACATCCAAAGGCTTTGTTTCTTGCTAGTCATACAATATAAGAACTGGAAACATTTGGTCTTTGTTCCTATGGTGGCCTGCATATCCTCTTTTTTATCTCATAAAGCTATATATATATATATATATATATATATATATATATGTATATATATATTGCAAGAAAATTTAATGGCTATTGATGTTACAGGAACTGGTAAGGCAAGCAATCGGCTGGTGGAAGGGAATACTCGTATTTAGAAATAATATAAAAAAAATTCTGGGAATACAGGTTTGCTTTGACAAATTTGTAGGTGTAATTTGATCATGAAGATAAAAAGACGAGCTCTTCAAGATTGGCCAGCAGTGGATTGATAGATGATCAACAATAAATGTCATAATTGCTAATAGATAACCTTCTCATGGTACGTCTGTAGCTTTAGTAACGAGGAAAATGAGTAGTAGCAATTGATTCTTATGCTACTTTGGTTTTCGATAGTTGACCGTCATTCTACTTGATCAAGCTCTTCTGTGCTTGCCAAGTGATTACTTCTGTTGCTGAGATGCCAAGGTTGCCGTTTCTGACACTGATCCTGATGTTGGTATTGCTTCTATTGATATTTTGTTTGTATTCATGCAAGTTAATCGATGTTTGGTTGTATTAAGATGAGGAGGACCGTGCTAATTAGATTTGTATGCTTGATTCAGATTAGGATTGAAACATGAGATAGCATGCAGATATTGTTAGTATCAAAATTGATCATCAATCGTAGTTGAGTCGATTCGGTTCACCTGCTAAATGTATTGCAAGTTCAAGTTAGTACAGGATATTCCTAAAATGGTGAAAGGATCGATCCTTATTCATATTTTAAATACTTTTTAATAAAATAATGAGAAGAATAATCTTTGATTAAAGAATATTTTTGCCTCAAGCTCATGTTTACATGGCATAATTGGCCCAAGATATTGATTATATTTTTCTATAAATTCGACCTGTAAAAGGAGAATGGGAAAATACACCTTCACTTACCTCTCCTTATAATATCTGCCAGCCATACAGCCAGTTATTGTAACATCAAATTTCAAGAACTTATTGTATCTGCGATGAATCAGAAGCATTCAAGTGACTCCGTGTTCTAGATCAAGTACCAAAGTTTCCCATAAAAATGCTTGCTCATACTAGACGCTTTACTAACTCACACGAGCCATAATGGAGGTTAGCATCACTTAACGTTTGTGTTGGGATATGGTTTACCATCAATTAAAAATTATGCAAGGTTATCTGTTAGGAAGGGAAAAACTTGAAACAAAAGAAACTTAGAGATTAGCACCAAAATAATATATCAAAATTTAACATGATTCCATAACTTCCTACATATGTCTAAGAAAATCAAATTTAACCAATACAAAGATTACTCTCTTTTGAATTAACATAAACTTAAGTCTAAAACCCCCATATACAACTTCTTATATAGACCTAAAAAGTTTATCTCTCAATCTTTTTCAGAAATCCTATAGAGTACTCTTTCTCTCTCTACACGAGCACCCAGAGTATATTTTTTATTTTTTCTCACACCTGGACTTTTTAAGGCTTAAGATGTATTTATAGAAATAAATCATAATTCTTTAGTTTAACTCTTACCAATTAAAATCTTATTTTAAATTCTAATTCTAATCCATCAATGAGTTTAAATTTAATTACGACTCTTTCAAATAGTTCGAATACAATTAAGATTTCTAAATACCTTTTAGCCCTACTAATGTCCACCTTGGTGAGTATTTTTTTACTTTGTGTCTTTTATAAAAATTAAATAATTGACTTGAAGAATTTATCATAAGTATACAAATCAAATTAGTTTATGGTCATGATTCCAAGAAACCTGTCGATGCATACTGTATAGCTGGAACTGAATCTATGACACTATTTAATTCCAAAGAGGGACCTCTATCTTATTGTTTCATCACTGATATGATCTTTTTTTCACATAATCATCATGAATGTTGGTTATATGTGCATTACAAACCAATCACGCGATTGATGGCATATGTGATATGCTACATGATCTTTTTACTTATGATTATTATTGGCATATTCTCAAATTATATTATCTATTGCATATACATTATGATGTCCTTGGTTCTATGCAATGAGAATCAGATCGTGATGAGATCACGATAATGAGATTGATTCACCTTTAAACATAAATCCCGAATAATCTCTATTATAGGTTATTCGAGAGGGATATCAAGATAATCAGATAGACCAGTGTACTATATACCTGTTTATATAATGGAGGCAGCTAGTCTCATAGCCACTTGTGCAAAGACACTTAGGATATAGTACAGGTGTTTATTGGAGAATGAATTCATTAATTGATCCACTTATGGAACGCTATATGGTTAATGATACCTAATGTTAAACAGAGATTTCATAGTCTTAGTTGTGTATTTGGTCCTTAGACTTGAGACACCAAAGATGTTTTGTTTGAGGGCTCCTTTCTTTGATGCCAAACTTACAGGTTTATATAATGGAGGCAGCTAGTCTCATAGCCACTTGTGCAAAGACACTTAGGATATAGTACAGGTGTTTATTGGAGAATGAATTCATTATACCTGTTTATATAATGGAGGCAGCTAGTCTCATAGCCACTTGTGCAAAGACACTTAGGATATAGTACAGGTGTTTATTGGAGAATGAATTCATTAATTGATCCACTTATGGAATGCTATATGGTTAATGATACCTAATGTTAAACAGAGATTTCATAGTCTTAGTTGTGTATTTGGTCCTTAGACTTGAGACACCAAAGATGTTTTGTTTGAGTGCTCCTTTCTTTGATGCCAAACTTACAGGTTTAGAAAGTTCGAAATCTGGTATAGCTGATTATCGGGATTGGTAGCCAACCTTACTAAGGTAATTGAGTGTTAATAAAGGATCATCTCCTCTCAGTATTGCAAAAGGAATATCCCATGTGCTCGCTCGAACAAATCCCTGGTCAGGGTCATTCGGATTGAGAGAGAATAAATTCTCCAAGAGAATACAATTAGAGAAAGAGTTAGATGGATTCCATGTGTGACCTTCACAGTACCATGTCTAATATACAGTCTCTGAGATATTAGTTAGATGAGAGATTATAGATACACGGTAACTGAGAACAGATATGTCCGATGGATTTGATCCCCTTGTGCTGTTTGGGGACTATGACGTAGTGGCCTAGTACATCCATAGTCGATGAGTCAAGTGAATTATTATGGGGACAATAATTCATTATCTCAGAAGGAGTTATGATTGGAGCGAGTCGGACTTAGAGGGTCACACACATATTGTGGATGCTTTAGTGAATAGAGGATTGTATGGAAATCCAATTAGCCCTTATTCTCATTAGATGAGACCTTACACTGTTGGACTCCTTGTTTGAGGTCCAATTAGAGGCCTAAGGAGATTATTGGATAGAGATCCAATAATATAAGGTTAGTGGGTAATTAGATGAAGATTCAATACCTACTAAGGCAAGAGCCCTAGGGTTTTTTAGTGGCTCTAGGGGAGACTCATGGTTGATAGGCTGTAGCTTTGACCACCCCCTCCTATTCTCCTCCCTCCTTCTGTACAAGAGTTACGAGATCAGATTGGAAGAGTTTCACTATAGAGATCCATTGTGTGTATACCGCTAGAGAGGAAGACGCTTGACTTCCTTCATCCTCTCTATCCAAATATGGAATATAGGGATATATGATCTCCCTAAGTAAAACAATCTCTCACATGATACGGCTTTTTGATTTTTATGGCTTTCTCACGACCCAATCTTTTGCACAACGATTTGATCTACGTAGGAAACCTATCTTTTGTTTTGATTTCCACTACGCATGTGATGCTCCCTCTAAGGTTTTCTAATAGTGATATCAAAGCCAAGGTTTTTGTGCGAAAGATTGGTTTTAAATTGCATGTGGGGAGATTGATTCACATAAAACTGTTTTGCATGTTCTTGCTGCATTTTCGCAGTGAACGCAACAAGGAGGGGCGACCACCTATAGCCAGGCCACTTGTATGGGTAGCAAGCTGCGGTGCCCAAGGGAGGTGCTTACGGGCACAGCGGCTGCAGGAGCTATCGCCCAAGGGGCAATGGCGCTCGTCTGCCCACTGGGGCAGCGACACCTATTGCAAAGGAGGCCGCCTGTGGGTAAGGCGGCTGCCAGTGGCGTGTAGCACCATAGCCTGCATGACAGCGACAACGACGGCCACCGGATAAGGGCCGAATGGGAGGGCTAGGGCATCCTTTTATAAAAGAACGAACCAAGTTATGTCCTATGCTCAGAATACCGAAAACGCCTTAAATAATTCTAGAAATTTTAAGGATTGTCCTCTTATCTATAATTCTAAAAATACCCTTGATAATTCTAGAAATTCTGAGCATGTCTTGATTTTTTTAAAAATAATTAATTAAATAATTTAATTAATTATTATATATCTAGTAATCCTACATGTGAAGCGATGAACACTTTATTTTGTGCTCTTCATAAAAATGAATTTAATTGGGTTTTCTATATGCGAAACTACATATGAGATTTGGCACATACTTGAAATCACACACGAAGGCACTAGTCGAGTCAAAGAGTCAAAAATTAATCTTTTAGTGCATAGCTGTGAGTTGTTTCGTATGAAACCAAGTGAGACTATAGGAGACATGTACACCCATTTTATGGATATTGTCAATAGTCTAAAATTATTTGGTAAAAGTTTTTCTAATTTTGAACTTGTTAACAAAATATTAAGATCTCTTCCTAAAAGTTGGGATCCTAAAATAATGACAATACAAGAAGCAAAAGACCTAAATAATTTTTCGCTTGAAGAACTAATTGGATCTTTGATGACTTATGAAATAACATGTATAACACATGATGAACTCGAGAATAACCTTCCAGGAAAGACATAGCACCTAGAACTAAAGAAGACCACTTGGGAGAAAACTTAAGTGACGATGATGATGATGAGGACTTCACACTTCATACAAGAAAAATTAAAAAATTCTTAAAAATGACTAAAACAAGACAAGATCAAATAACAAAAGTGAACTAAAAAAGGAGTCAATAATAAGTTACGAATGTAAAAATCCGAGACACTTTAAATATGAATGTCCCCGAGTGAAGAAGAAGCAACCAAAGAAGAAGGCACTTAAAGCTACTTGGGACGACTCAAGTTCATCCGAAGATGAGGAGCCAACCAACAAGGAAGAAGTTACAAATTATGCTTTAATGGCATTTGGTAATGAAGTAAGTAATCTAAATGAGTCTTCTTTATCTTATGATGAATTATTTAATACATTTAATGACTTGTTTGATGATCTTAAATTAGTTAGTAATAAGTATAAATTGTTAAAGAAAGATCATGCTTCACTTGCTTGTAAGTTTAAAAATTTGAAAAAAGAGTATGATGAACATAAGATAGTCCCTTGCACTAAGTGTGCATAATTAGATATACTTAAGAAAGAAAATGTTTTATTGTAAGAAACATTAGAAAAATTTAAAATAGTTAATAAATCCTTAAATATAATCATTGCTAATAAGGGTCATGTTCATAGAAAGGAAGGAATTGGCTTATAAATGTTAATAAATCCTTAAATATAAATCCTTATGAGTAACACTCAACAAAAGCCAACCATCTTCATTAAAGGACCTACATTATATGTTTCACCTATAAATAAATGTAATTTTTGTGGAAGAATTGGACACTATGCTTATAAATGTTCATTTAAAATGCATAGTACATATAAATTAATTTGGGTTCCTAAAGGAACCATAAACAACTCGATGTCAGTATGATAGAACCCTAGGGTTCTATCATGGAGGAAGAAGGTGGAAAAGGAAGATAATCGATCTCTTCGAGGGGATCGGACCTCCTAGATCACTTCGAGGGGATCTGCCTCCTAAGGTTTTGCCTTTGGCTAAAACTAATACTTTTTCATTGATTGATTTCCATAAAAGAGTTTATAACCTTATTTATAGGGCTCTATCAATAGTCTCACTAATATTTGACTCTTAACTAACTTAATAAACTCCTAACTGAAAATAATAATTGACTTCATCTCAACCGAAGATAAAAACCAACTCTATCCACGTATAACTTAATAAGGTTCATCCGATCCAAAACTGACTTTGACTAACATGAATTAACCTGAACAGATGGACCCAACTTAGCTAGGGTCCTAATAGACCTGCCCTATTCAAATCAGCCTTGTCCTCAAGGCTGATTAGCATCGAACTTCGGGGGTACTTCGGTCCAGGATATTTATCAAGCGTCATAATCTTTTGATCAATTAAATAAGGTCTCCACTTTTTGTAAGCAATAGGCCGGCCTTCTGATGCAACTATCATTGAAGTCTTATGAGGAAGCCTCTCCATTCGATGGTTACTGGCAGTTGTGATCTTGCTTCTATGTCTTCCTTTGAGGATCACCTGCTTTCCATTAATAAAAAACTTCATAATTAGTTTAGAAAGATTCCAGGTGACATCACCTAGAGTTGGCAACTATTCAATTCCAAGCACTATTTCAATGTCCTCCAAGGGTATCAGAAAGAAATTCACCCGTAGTTCTTGGCCCTATACCATCAATTTGATTTTTGAGCACTTAGTATTATAAGTTAGAATTCGACCATCAACAACCTTGACTTTAAATCTGTTATAGTCTTCAATTTGATAGGCCAATTGGTCAGCAAGCCTTCTGTCCATAAAATTATTAGTGCTACCAGTATCGATTAAAATAGTAACAGGCTGTTGTTTCAAAATTCCCTTGATTTTCATAGTTTGCGGGTTAAAATAGCCTACTATTGCATGTACAGTATGTACAAAAGGTCCAATAGCGTTGTCAAAATTCGTACCTTCTCGATCAGAGTTCATGCCATCATTCTCTGGTTCCTCTTTAATTGGTTCTATCATCAGAAGATGGCCCTATTTGCATTGATGTCCTCTATTCTATTTTTCATCATAATGCCAGCACAACCCTTTTGTTGATCTTTCTTGGAGCTCTTCTATAGTAAGTCCTCGAGGGTTTGGAGTGGAGGGAGGTGGGGCTATCGGCTTGCTTACTACTGGTTGATTTATGCTTTTATTTCTGCGATTGTCCTTGTTGAGCTTTTCTTCGTGTATGCGAGTGAATAATATAATAGCCATCACGGTACGAGGATTTTGAACCTTAACTTTGCATCGAATTTTTGGATTAAGCCCTTCAATAAACGTTCCTAGCAGTTATTTTTCGGACCAGTCTTGGGTTTGGTTTGAGAGGCACTAAAATATGCTCTGATACTCTTGTATAGTAGAGGTCTAACGGATTTTGGCAAGTTGTCTATCCATATTTTCATACTCCGATGGTCCAAAGCGAATCAAAAGCTCACTTTGAATTGCTCCCACAAGAGTTCTCCATGAGTATGCTCATATCAATTGTACCATTGGATCACGTCTCCTTCAAGTTGAATGAAGGCGATGTTTACCTTGGATTCCTCTGGAGTCCTATGAAAATGAAAAAAATTTTCAGCACATGAAATCTAGCCAATTGGGTTTCCATCTTCCCATATAGGAAACTCCACCCTCATGCATGTGTATCCTATGTCCTACCCCTAATTATACTTTTAAGATCGACTCCATTTGGAACTTTCACCATATTGAGTTCTGTTGGGACTCTCTGATCGGCTTTTTCTAATTTTGTGGAGGAGCTCTTGAAATATATCTTCCATACGAGCCTCGAAAGCTTTAAACTTTACATCAAGTGTATCATCTGTAGTCATCGTGTAGGATTGTAGATCATTGATGTTCAGTTCTTTTTTATATTGTCGAGTCAGGGGCATGAGTTTGCATCGTAGATGTGGTAGGACTTGGTCGCGATGAGATTATTAGTGTAAGAATCACCAATATATCGAAAAGCTGGTTGGAGATGGTGGGGGTAGTAGTGGTAGCAAGAGTTGCAGTGGTGGCAGTAGGGAGGTGCAGCGGCAAGGGCGCGGTTGGAAATGGCTGTAGCAACGGGGGCAGTAGCGGCAAGGGAGGAGGCAACGACGGGTGGCAACGACGACTGGTGACAGGTGGCAGTGATGAGGGCTGGCAGCAAAGGAGGAGATTGGAGAGGGGTAGCAATTATGGCTGGTGATGGCTGCGGCTGTGGGAAAGAGGTTGGGCAATGCTGGATCTGGCAGTTGGTGGTAGTAGTGGTCGAGATGCAGGGGAAGGAAGGCACGACTGAGAGCAAGGGAAGCAGGGGATACAACGACAGTAGCAACAAGGAGGTGGTGACAGGGAAGAAAGGAGAGGAAGAGAGATGGTAGAGGTGGTTACGGTAGAGGCACAGGTGCGCTGCGACAGCAAGTGAGTGAAGGATAACAATGGCCGGGGTGGCGGGCAAGGGTAGTCGTCAAGGTCAAGGCTAGTGATGATGAGGAGAGGAGGAATAGAGGTGGCCGACGGTAGTCCTCCTTTGGGGAGGATGATGATACGGTTGAGGGAGAGGGCAGTGATTGTGGCCGACGATGGTAGCTAGAAAATTACTGCAGAGAGCAAGGGAAGGAAGAGGTCAGCCTAAAACAGGGGATAGAAGGCTGAAAATGTGGTAGGGGAGGCAGCAGTATCGATGCTGGCTATGTACTACTGAGGTCCAGCTGACGATAGTGGCAGGGAGGAGGAAGATGCAACTATGGCTACACTTGAGGAGGAGGGAAGGAGATGACAACGGTTGATAGCAGCGAGGGTAGAGGAAGGGTAGTCACTACAGTTGGCGAGGACTTTGGTTGTGGCTGCAATTGTTGGAGCAGGGTATCGATGGCTGTGCATGGGTGGAGCAGCAGTCGAGGGCTGTAGGCGACAAGGGAGGCATTTGTGGGAAGGAGGTTATGATAGTGGGTTGCAGCTGCTATAGTGGGAGATAATAGGGATGGCTAGCGAGGTGGGGCTGTAGGCATCAGATGGGGGCGATGCAGCAATCGACAAAGGCACGAGTGCACTGTAGCAGTAGGAAGCAGAGGCAGCGCTGTTGTACACTAGTGGAGAAGAAAAAGGAGTGGGCGGCGAATGAGCACCGAGGGCACAAGAGGTAGCGATTGAGGAGGAGAGCAATATAGCGGTGAAGAAGGTCAGTTGGAAGTCGCTAGGCAGCGGTAGGGGCGACGACTACTATGGTAGGAAAGGAGAAAGGGAAGGATAACGTGGCAGTGGTGCTCTTCTTCTCTCTCTTTCTTCTTTTTCTCTTTTTTTTATTATTGTTATTGGCTGCTACATCAAAGATGTTTGTTGCAACAATTATGATGGTGAGTTTGCAGCAAAGTGGCAACATGGAGATGAGAAAGAAAATGTGATGAGGATGACAACGACAATGATATAAGGTAGAAAAGGGAAGCGGTGAGGATGATGAATGGTAGCAGCGAAAGAGCTAAGGAACGGTAGCTCTGATACTAATTGATAGAATCCTAGGGTTCTATCATGGAGGAATAAGGTGGAAAAGGGAGATAATTGATCTCTTAGAGGGGATCCGACTTCTTAGATCACTTCGAGGGGATCTGCCTCCTAGGGTTTTTCCTTTAGCTAAAATTAATACTTCTTCATTAATTGATTACCATAAAAGAGTTTACAACTTTATTTATAGGGCTCTGCCAAGAGTCCCACTAATCTTTAACTCTTAACTAACTTGATAAACTCCTAACTAAAAATAATAACTGACTTCGTCTCAACCGAAGATAAAAACTAACTCTAATCACTTATAGCTAACTTGATAAAATTCACCCGACCCATAACTGACTCTGACTAACATGACTCAACCTAAATAGATGAACCCGACTTAGCTCGGGTCCTAACACATTAGTAAAGTTAGGTAGAATTTTTTATGAGGTACCTAGAGGCAAATGGGTACCTAAACCAAAACCCCCTTTCTTGTAGGAATGTCTCCAAACAAAGGCTAGAAGCACAAAATAGTACCTTGATAGTGGATGCTCAAGACACATGACTAGAGATCCAACTCATTTCTTTAAGCTTACTAGCCAAAATGAAAGATTTATCACTTTCAAAGATAACAACAGCAAAAAATCATTAGGTAAGGAACCATAGGTAACAACTCAAACCTCTTGATAGAAGATGTATTAGTTGATGGTTTGAAACATAATTTACTAAGCATTAGCCAATTGTGTGATAAAGGATACATTATCAAATTTGAATCCAATGCTTGTATAATTGAAATACCACACAAAAATAGTTCTATAATTGCCTTAAGAAGTAATAATGTGTATATTATCGACATTGATAATTTTTGTGATGAAATGTGTTTTTCGACTTTAAATGATGATGCATGGATTTGGCATAGGACATGTTAGCATGAAACTATTAAACCAAATCTCAACTAAAAATCTAGTAAGAGGAATGCCTAGCATCAAGATCATAAAAGATAAAGTTTATAATGCATGTTAACTACGAAAATAAATAAAAAGTAGTTTCAAATCAAAAAATCAAATAAGCAACTCTAGACCACTACAATTGATTCATATGGATTTATTTGGACCAATTTATACTATAAGCTTAGAAGGTAGCAAATATGATAGGACCCTAGGGTTCTATCGTGGAGGAAGAGGGTGGAAAATGGGATAAACGATCTCTTCGAGAGGATCGGGCCTCCTAGATCACTTCAAGGGGATCGGGCCTCATAGGGTTTTGCCTTTTGGCTAAAACTAATACTTCTCATTCATTGATTATGGAAAAGGGTTTACAACCTTATTTATAAGGATTTACCAAGAGTCTTACTAATCTTTGACTCTTGATAGACTCCTAATTGAAAATAATAACAGACTCCATCCTAACTGAAGATAAAAACCACTCAATCTACTCATAACCGACTCGATAAGATTTACCTGACCCATAACTGACTCTGGCTAAAATGACTCAACCTGAATAAATGGACCCGACTTAGCTAGGGTCATAATAGACCCACCACTTCAAATCAGCCTTGCCCTCAAGGCTAAGCAATATCAGATTTCGGGAGCACTTCAATATTTACCATGCATCATGACTCTTTGATCAATTAAGTAGGATCTCCACTTGGTGTAAGCAATGGTTTGGCCTTCTTGTGCAGTTGTCATTGTAGTCTTCTGGAGAACTCTTTTCATCCGATGGCTAGTGGTAGTATCATATCTTCTTTTGGATATCACCACTTCGAAGTCTTCTTGGGGCATCAAAAAGAAATCGACAAGTAGTTGTTTTACCTTTGAGCACCTTTTATTACAAATTAGGGTTTGCCCATTAGCAATCTTATCTTTAGATTTAGCACAACCTTCGTGATCGGACTCCACATTATCAATTTTTGATTCCTCCTTAGCTGGTTCAATCATCAAAAGTCTGTCACGGCCTTCATATTTGAGCTCTACGTTGTCAGTTTTTATTTCCTCCTTAATTGTCTCAACCGTCAGAAGTTTATCATGACCTTCATATTCGAGCTCTACATTATCTATTTTTATTTCATCCTTAATAGTCTCAACCATCAGAAGCTGCTCTTATTTGTGATTATCTATGTTGACCACCTTGAAGTCTTGTCTATTAAAGCTTCTATTTCGGCGAGTGTCCATAATGATTTTTCTTTCATGTACACTAGCAAATGATATGGCTGCTATCATGGTGCGAGGATGACGAGCTTTAACTTCACACCAAATCTCAAGATTAAGTCCCTCAATAAATTTTCTCACCAACTGTATCTCGAACTGATCTCGGGTTTGGTTCGATAGGCACTCAAATATGCTCTGGTACTCCTATACTGTGGAAGTCTGATAGATTTTGGCGAGTTGTCCATTAATGTTCTTGTACTCTAACAGTCTAAAGCGAATCAGGAACTCTTTCTTAAACTATCCCTACGAAGAGACTCTATGATAGGTCTTGTATAAATCATACCACTAGATCGCGTCACCTTTGAGTTGAGTGGAAACAATCTCCACCATGGATTCTTTCAAAGTTCTGTGAAAACAAAAAAAAATTTCAACATGTGAGATCCAATCGTTTGGGTCTTCATCTTTCCATCTAGGAAACTCCTTATCTTTCCCTTGATCATATTTTCTAGATCCGTTCCCTTTGAGATTGAAACTTTTAGTATGCTGAGATTTGTTGGGGTTCTCCGATAAACTTCTTTTAAATTTGTGAAGGAATTCTTGCCATCTATCTTTTATGCAGGCCTCAAATACTTTAAACCTTGCATCTCATGCATCGTCCATAGTATTGCATTAGTTGTCTGTAAAGTAAGTGGGATGACTGTTGTTGAGGCTGTGAATCAGATGTAAATGACAGTTGAGGGGATTGGAGAGGGAGCAAAAGGCAGCAACCGGTAATGACAAAGACGATGACAGGATGGTCTGCTGCAACTTGGCTAGGTGGCAGCAAGAAGATGCTGGAGAAGGCGACTGATTATGATGAAGGAGGTAGCAGCTGCAATCGCGATTGATATGGGGCAAGGGAGGAAGAAGGGGACTAGATGAGGCTGCGGGCTGTCGTTGATGATAATGGCTGTGATTGGTAACAGAGGAGGAAGGAGATGGTGGCTGATGGAGAGGGGCAGCCTTTGCTGCAACAAAGTGAAGACTTTCTGTATTATCTCTTTCATTCTGATTAGCAGTAGAACCATTTCGTTTATTACTAGTTGAAATCCAAGGTTCGAGTTAACATATTAGAGCCCGATAGTAATATAAGATAAGTAGGGGTTGGTTTCTTTAACTAGCGAGCAAGGGTCCGGTGTAAGTGTTAGAGCATTAAAGTCAGTAGTAAAAGACCCCAGGAAGACATAGTGAAATGCAAGAAAAGAGACAGATAGGTCCGACTGTGACAGAGGAGGCAGCGGTGAGCGGTGGGTGGCAACAGTTGGCTGCAGCTACAGACAAACTGCAGTAGCGAGAAACAGAGGTGACATGGCTAGGAGCAACGGGCTGCAGTCGTAGATCTCGAATGGGTTGAGGAAGAGGAAGCAGCGGCGGCAAGGATGGTAGGGTTGTAGCGGCTGCAGTGGGAGATGATAGGGATGGCCGACGGTGATGAAGAAGTGGGGAGGAACTGCGATGGCCAACGGAGGAAGAAGGAGCCGAGGGAGAGGAAGGAGGCTATGGTGTTAGTGTGAGGAGCGCCCAGCGATGGTTGCGGCTGTGGGTTGGGCGGCGACTGGTAGAGGGAGATGGGGCAGTAGCAGAGGCAACATTGGCCGACGACAAGAGCAAGGGAGATGGGGCAACAGTAGAGGCGACAGATGAGGGAGGAGGGATGGGGCAATAGCAGAAGTGCCGACGACAGATGAGGGAGGAGAAGGGGGAAGGTGCGGGGGTGGAGCAGCGGTGGTGGTGGAAATGTAGGGGAAGGAAGAGATGGCCGGCAGGTGAGGTGGCCGAGGGAGAGGGTAGCGACGATTGCAAATGCTTTATTTTGAATGAAAAAGATGTCGTAAGAAAGTTTGATGCAAAATCCGATGAAGGCATATTGCTTGGTTATTCCTCAATTTCAAAATCTTATCGTGTCTTTAATAAAAGAACTCTAGTAATTGAGGAATCCATCCATATTGTTTTTAATGAGGTTCCTAAATTAAATAAAATTGATTTTGATGATGATTTTAATTTTGATACTTTAAATTTGAATGATAAATCTCCTTTTCAAAATAACTTGGATGCATCTACTTGCAAGGAATCCTTACCTAAGGAATGGAAGTATGTAGATACTCAACCTAAGGAGTTAATAATAGGAGATACATCAAAAGGTGTTCAAACTCGTTCATCATTTAAGAATTTTTGTGCTAACACCGTATTTTTATCTCAAATTGAACCAAAATGAATTGAGGAAGCCCTAAAAGATGATTCTTGGCTTGTTTCAATGCATGAAGAGTTAAACCAATTTGAGAGAAATAATGTGTGGGAGCTTGTTCCTAGACCTAGTGATCGTTTAGTGATTAGTACTAAATAAGTCTTTAGAAACAAGCAAGATGAAAATAGTATAGAAACAAGGCTAGATTAATGGCCAAGGGTTTCAACTAAGAAGAAGGGATCGATTATAAAGAGACCTTTGCTCTTGTGGCTAGACTTGAAGCCATAACGATGCTCCTTGCCTTTACCTCTTGTAAGAATTTAAGTCATTTTAAATGAATGGCAAAAGTGTTTTTCTTAATGGTTCAATTTCCGAAGAAGTTTATGTTGAACAACCCCCCGGTTTTGAAAATGAACTTTTTCCGAATCATGTTTTTAAACTATCTAAAGCTCTTTATGGATTAAAACAAGCCCCTAGGGTAGTATAAAAGACTTAGCTCCTTTCTTATTTCAAACAATTTTTTGAAAGGCAAGGTTGATACCACATTATTTTTTAAGTATTTTAAAAATAATTTTCTAGTTATTCAAATTTATATTGATGATATTATTTTTGGTTCAACAAATGAATCTTTATATGAAACTTCTGCCAAGAGTATAGGCTAAGAATTTGAAGTGAGCCTAATGAGTGAATTAATATTTTTTTAGGATTACAAATAACATAATTAAATGATGGTATATTTATAAGTCAAACTAAGTATACCTTAGATTTATTAAAAAAGTTTAATATGGACAATGCTAAGGCCATAAATACACCCATGAGCACTTCTACAAAATTAGACTTGGATAATGAAGGTAGAAACCTTGATAAAAAAACATATAGAGGAATAATAGGTAGTTTATTATATTTAACTGCTATTAGATCGAATATAATGTTTAGTGTTAGATTGTGTGCAAGATTTTAATCCAATCCTAAATATTCTCATTTTAAGGCAGTTAAGTGAATATTTAAATATTTAAAAAGAACTTTTAATTTAGGTTTATGGCATCCTAAGTCTAGAAACTTTGATTTACTTGCCTATGTGGATGTCCATTTTGGAGGTTGTAGAATAGATAGAATAAGTATAATCAGAACATGCCAATTCTTAGGGCATGCTCTTATTTCTTGGTCTTCTAAAAAATAAAATTTGGTTGTATTATCTACAAGCGAAGCTAAATACATAGCAGTTGGTGCATGTTGTGCACAAGTCATTTGGATGAAAAACACTTTAGAAGATTATGTAATTCACTTGAAAAATATTCCTATCAAATGTGATAATACTACTGCAATATGTTTAACTAAAAATCCCATTCAACACTCAAGAACTAAACATATTGATATTAGACATCACTTTATTAGAGATCATATAAATAATCATGATATATTTTTGAAATTTATTGATACTAAGCATCAATTGTCTGATATCTTCACCAAACCATTAAATGAAGACCAATTTGACTTTATTAGAAGAGAGTTAGGAATGTTAAACTATCCAAATGCATGATTTGCTATTTTTCAGTTTTATTGAGCTTTTGCTTGAAATATATATGAGATAATTCTGTATTATACATGAGTAGCTCTTATAATCTTCTTGGACTTTCCTCAACTTTTGAGCTATCTTTCAATATTTTGATTCTTGGATTCATGAATATGTATTCCCCCTCTTAATAATTTATTTTGTTTTGGGATACTTGGTTTTGGATCTTTGACACCCCCTCCCCTTCTTCTTCTTCTATTTTGCTTATAAAGGGGAAGAAATCAATTTGATACGAAATAGATTAAACTTTTTTTTATTTTACTAAGGGGGAGAAATGAACTATATTTTTTCTTTGTATAATAAATATTTATGATAAATGTGTTGATATATGTATTTAACACTTAGTATTCAAATGTGTGGTGAATATTTTTCTTTTTTTATGAAAAGGAGAAACTTTATGATTGATGACATATAATAAATGTTGTGTTTGAAATTTTATCATAAAATAAATATTTGTTTTGAATAATTATTTAGAAAAGGTATGTTGAACATTTCTCCTTTTTGGTGACAAAAGGGGGAGAGATAGCATATTGATGACAAAATAGTATGATAAATATTAAAAAATGATAAATATTCAAATGATAGATATTTATGATAAATGTTCAAATATGAATTGAACATTTCTCCTTTTTGTTGATAACAAAGGGGGAGAAATGACATAATTGATGATATAAGAGAGATATTTGAAATAGTTGAAATGAATGATATATCATAATTGATAACATGGTTATATTGTGAATATAATGATTGAAATTTTCATATGATACTAAGAAAAAGAATGCTTTAAAAATTTTATTATATATGTTATCATGAATGGTTAAATTATGAAAATACTATACTTGAATTCAAAAATAATGGGTTCTTTTGAATTCAAGTTTATTGTATTTATCCTATGGCATATACATAGGGGGAGTTAAGGCTAACTCCGTCAACAATTGGTCGTCATCATCAAAAAGGGGGAGATTGTTGAATCTCATATTTTGATGATGAAATCAATTGATGGGTTTTATGATCTAACTTTTGTGCTTAAGAAAATGATGCATGATTAACTATGATAGTAAAGGGTAGTACAATCAGATGTTGGGCCGGAGCTAAGTTCGAGCATCGAGCCGAGGTTCGGACGATGCAATGGGAGCTCGCCTAGAGTTCGTCGGAGGTCGGCCGAGGTTCAAATGATGTTGTCGGGAGCTCACCGAGAACTCACCAGAAGTTTGCCGGCAAGTTCGTCAGAAGTTCACTGACAGGTTGTTGGGAGCTCACCGGGTGTTCGCTGGAAGAATATTGGAAGTTCGTTGGGAGTTCACTGAAGGAAATCAGGAGCTCACCGGGGGTTCATCAGAAAGATGCTAGGAGTTCACCGAAGAGACGATCGGACAATGAACATTGTATGTTGAGTGTCGTAGTTAGCATCGTAATGAGAGTTAGTTTTACTAACTCAATTATTAGTCATTAGGCCTTAATTGGGGCTGATTTAGACTCATTATAAAAGTTATTTCAGTAACCCAAGGTTAGATAAGGCACGATCTTTGAAAATATGATCTCCAAGATGACATAGTCTTCAAAGGTGTGTCAGGCAGTTGAACCATCCAGGCACAGTCTCCCAGACTAACAGGTGACTGAACTACCAAGAACATAGTCTCCCAGATTGTGTCAAGCAACAGAATCGACCAGAATGCAGTCTTCAAGACTGGCACCTCGGGATCACTTAAAAATTGATTTTTGGCTCCACTTTTGAAGTCATTTGAGGCCTATAAATACCCCACCCTTTCTTCCTTGAGGTATGCAAGAAATTAAGAGCAAAAATCTTGTGAAAATATTATTATAATTAAGAGGTCATTAGGTCTTAATTGAGGTTGATTTGGATACATTATAAAAGTTATTTCAGTAACCCAAGGTTAGATAAGACATGATCTTCGAAGACACTATCTCCAAGATGAAACAGTCTTAGAAGGTGTGTTAGGTGATTAAACCGCCTAAACTTAGTGGTTGAATTGTCCGAACACAGTCTCCTAGACTATCAAGCGACTGAACTGCCAAGAACATAGTCTTCTTGACTGTGTCAGGTGGCGGAACCGACTAGAATATAGTCTTCGAGACTAGCACTTTGGGATCACTTAAAAATTAATTTTGGCTTCACTTTTGAAGTCATTTGGGGCCTATAAATACCCCATCCTTTCTTGCATGAGGTATACAAGCAATTACAAGCAAAAATCTTATGAAAACGCTATTGTAATTGAGAGCTTCTCCTTATTTCATCTTGTGTAGTTTTTTGTTCAATGGAGAGCTTTGAGTCTTGTAAAGGTTATCTCCTAAATTTGTAAAAAGAGAATAGAGTTGTAAGAGGGTAGTTGATCTTCACCCATTGAAAGAAGATCAATAGTGGAAGCCGGTGGCCTCAACGGAGGAGGAATCGGGAAGTGGACATTGGTCATGAGACCAAACCACTACAAAATCGGTTTGCTTCCTCTTCTTTACTCTTTAACTTCATTGCTCTATTATTTAACTATCTATTATCTTTACTTGCACTATTACAAACATCTATACACTTAAAATGTATTTTCAATAATATTTTTATTGAGCAAATTTTTTAAATCGATAAGGATTAAGCGAGCAGCGAGGAGTCATTATATGATCTTGAATTAAGTAATGCAATGGTGGATGCATTACGAGATCAAGTGGGAGAGTGACCATCGTAATATTATACAAAGGAACACTTAAAGTCGATATGAAAATAAAACTCAACGAAGGGCTAACCCGTGGAATGGTAGGCATGATGGCCACCTTCAACTCAATGCAAATCGAGGAGCGGAGTAACTTAGGTGGAACTTAGTGAAGTATCCAAGCCACGTGAAGGGAGTCAACATTAAAGATAGAGCATAGTGTTAGATCAATTAACACTAAGAGGGGTGGGTGGGTGGTGAATTAGTGCAAGTGTAAATTTTTCATTTTAAACAAAAATATTTTGGTTTAAGTACAATAGGAATATCTAAAGCTTGTTGTTCAAATAAAGCAATTGAATGATAAGAAGATTGCTAAGTTACTTGCTTACTAATTACTTAAGAAATAGCAAGGAAATCTAAAAGATAAGAAACGTCATAAGTGAAATATTTGCTTTCAAAGAGTAAACAAGATCGGAAGCATTAATAAGGAAAGTAAAAGATGAACTCACAATTTTTATAGTGGTTTGACACCAATGGCCTATGTCCACTCCCGAGTCCTCCTTCTTGAGGCACACCGGCATCCACTACCGATCTTCTTTGAGTGAAGATCAAACCTTTACACTTTGCTTACAAGGGAGACATTGAGAAAATTTTTAACTCTAAACTCTCTCCCTTCCCTTTTCTTTTTCTTACAAATCACACCTAATTTATTTTTTATATAGTTTAATTACCCAAAAAGAGTTGATATGAATGTAAGAATACTTAGGGTATTTATAGACCCCAAGTGGCTTCAGAAATTAGAGCTAAAAATTAAACATACCCAGAAAAATCGGGTACGGGCGGTTTACCTGCTAACTTGGGTGGCTCAACTGTCCGAACACTAGGGTACGGGTGGTTTACCCACTGGCCCTGGGCAGGTCAACCATCGAAAGTACCCAGATTCAATCGCCAAGTCAATCAGTCACGAAAGCTTGGGCGGTGGTGGTACACCCGTCGCTTACCGGTGGTTTACCCGTTAGAATTTCGCAAAAGTGGTTCCCTCTACTTTTCGAATTTCGGCTTAAACTTGATATTGACCAACCCTCTAGTCAACCAATTGAGCTCAACCTGAGCTCAATCAAACCCTAATAGTGGACCCGATTGCCTTATTTAGATTTCATCCAAATCTAACTCAATTAGGACTCAATTCTTAGCTACGACTCAATGATTACAACACTTACTGACCAACAAGCTAAACAAGGCCTAACTCCCGTCAATCCGGCAGCCTCCGGCATTCTTGCAGTGAGTCTTCTGGTCTTCTTCTGGTAATCTCCCAACATGTTCCCAGCGAGCTTCCCAATCCCTGCGTCTAATCTCCTAGCGAACTTCGGCGAGATCCCACTGCGTCGTCTGAACCCAGCCCGATGCCCAAGCTTGATCATGGCCCATCATCTGATTGTAACTTCATTGGTCCTGTCATAGTTAGACCTGCAAATCTTTCTCTAACACATATGTTAGATAAACACTTATCAATTGATCTCATGATCAAAATTCGAGATTCAACAATCTCCCTCTTTTTGATAATGACAATCAATTGATGATGGGAGTTAATCCTAACTCCCCCTAAATTCATGCCATGATAAAAATGACTTAAATTCAAGAGAATCACTCATTCTTGATGAATTTAAGTGAATTAAGACAATCAATATTTCAAGCAAATCATATTTCAAGGATTGCAATAAGACATATATTTATCAATAATAATTTGCTTTTAAAGTATCATGTTATCAACGCATCATGTTATCAATGCATGTCATGAACACATCAAGGATTATCATGAATTCTAAATATTAAAAAATTTTCCTTAAGTTATTACATAAGTCATCAATACCCATTTAATTATATAAGTCACCAATATCCATTTCACCCCTTTATCATCAATAAAAAGGTGAAATGTGGGGCTAAAATAAATTTTTGCTCCCCCTTTTTAAAATATGATATGATTCATAAAGAACTTTCTTCCTCTTGTGAAAAGGAAGGAAAGAAAATAA